>CM069078.1:772500-1972500 GCA_035578085.1 Solanum pinnatisectum
ATAATAATAATAATAATAATAATAATAATAATAATAATAATAATAATAATAATAATAATAATAATAATAATAATAATAATAATAATAATAATAATAATAATAATAATAATAATAATAATAATAATAATAATAATAATAATAATAATAATAATAATAATAATAATAATAATAATAATAATAATAATAATAATAATAATAATAATAATAATAATAATAATAATAATAATAATAATAATAATAATAATAATAATAATAATAATAATAATAATAATAATAATAATAATAATAATAATAATAATAATAATAATAATAATAATAATAATAATAATAATAATAATAATAATAATAATAATAATAATAATAATAATAATAATAATAATAATAATAATAATAATAATAATAATAATAATAATAATAATAATAATAATAATAATAATAATAATAATAATAATAATAATAATAATAATAATAATAATAATAATAATAATAATAATAATAATAATAATAATAATAATAATAATAATAATAATAATAATAATAATAATAATAATAATAATAATAATAATAATAATAATAATAATAATAATAATAATAATAATAATAATAATAATAATAATAATAATAATAATAATAATAATATGGATGGTGGAGTACTAACGGAGGTGAATTAATTGAATTTCCTTCGCTCCCAGAACAATTGTATTAAAGATATAATATACATACAACTTGTTGAATTTCCTTTATTAAAGTTGGTGGCTATGTGTTGATTTTTGATACTGTGATTTATTTCAATATTCACAACAAATTAAAAGAAAAGACAATGAAATTTAAATATTATTGATGTAGCGTGTGATAAGATGAGCACAAACATATGAAGATGAGATGTCCATTTTATTAGTTATGGTGATTTTTCTAAAGCAGAAGATAGTAATTTTAGACGTACTTTATATCAACAACATTAAAATAATCATTCATTAATCTATTATGTCACCATCTTATTAGGTATGATCATTTTTCTAGAGTAGTGCCTAAAGTGAGGATAATAATTTTAGACGTATTCTCTATCAACAAGGTTAAAATATTCATTCATTAATCTATTATGTCACCATCTTATTAGGGATATGATCATTTTTCTAGAGTAGAGCCTAAAGCGAGGATAATAATTTTAAACGTACTCTCTATCAACAAGATTAAAATATTCATTCATTAATCTATTATTGACGTGTTAGGGGAAACGACTAATCCAATTAAACAAATACAAACATTAACATAAAAAAAATATCACGATCTGATGGAATCTAATTGGTTAGATACGTAATAGTTTTAAAAATAACATATTTTATTTTAATGTTTTTATAGTATGCAACTTGATCTGTCTGCATATTGTATTGATTCACATTGAGTTATGACCTTTCTCTCAATTTTTCTATTATTTTCATTTTTTTAAGATAAAAATAAAAATAGACTAGTTATAAATTAGTAATATTAGTAAATTTTTTTGGTAATTAACGAGTTATGCATTTATAAACAGATGATGGTCAATTATCTTTTTTCGAGTTCTATATCTGAACTATTTAATATTTGTGTTTCTTACTTGAACTATCACAAATTACTTCTTTTTTTTTAAAAAAAAAAAAAAAAACTATTTATCAACTCACAACTTTTAACTTACTAGACCAAGTATTTGAATACAATCGACAAAAGGTATGTGACAACTTAATTTACCCATAAAATTTCGATCACGTGACAACTAACTCATTAATTTGTAACTAGTTAGTGATGATTAAGATAGAAAACACAAATACCTCATAATTGAAAAAAAAAAAAAAAAAAAAAACTTGATAAATGAATTTTGTTCTATATTTGTTAAGACAACTTGCATTTTCATAATCCAGCAGGGCAAGTAGAGAAAACTCATGTTTATTTTTATCTTTTTTGTAGAGGGAATATGCCCACCTGGCAAGACTCTAAAATAGGTCACAAAAGACGATAAATGATTAAGATAGAAAACACAAATACCAAAAAATTTAAAAAAAAAAAAAAAAAAAAAAAACTTGATAAATGAATTTTGTTCTATATTTGTTAAGACAACTTGCATTTTCATAATCCAGCAGGGCAAGTAGAGAAAACTCATGTTTATTTTTATCTTTTTTGTAGAGGGAATATGCCCAACTGGCAAGACTCTAAAATAGGTCACAAAAGACGATAAAAGGGGGACTCAAAATTTTAAGTTTATAATTTATAACAATCTCAAATTGATATATAATACTATAAGAGCAACTTTCACATATAGCAAACATAAAAATCATATTTGTATGTTATAAATTTATACAGATATCATACTTCCATAGCAAATTTTATGTTTGCTATGGAGCTTTTGATTTGTATAATTCGCTAGATATATCCAATTTTATACAAATTGTTTAGTTTTGTATAAATTCATTTATTCATTGTAATTTGTATAATAAGATCTGTATTTGTATAATTATAAATATATAGGACTAAAATATATGTATTTGTATTTGTATATACACTTTTCTCTTGTTTTATACAAACACAAACACATTTTATATATTTTATATAAAATGGCTAATTGTATACCGAATCAGATGACAAAAAAAATGAGATGTTTGCTACAAATTACAAATAAAATAAACTATGGCTATAGCATTTAATTTAAATTAATAGTTTGTTATTTCATACAATTTTCCCTACTATAATTATTATTTATTAGATTACAATCAAATATTCATTAATATTGGAGTAATTTTTATTACATATAGAAAGTTCTCACACAAGTTACTGAATTCACATAAATCTATAAGTTTTCCTTAAGATCCGTCCTACACTGGGACTATGTTTGGGCATAAAATATCGAATTGAATCGAATCGAAATTTTTAGTAATTTGGTATTCTTTAATTCGATATTTGCTACGATACTCGGGAGTTAAATTTTAAAATCATGATATTTGAATTTGAGTTTGGTATGACACAATATCTTTTGGTATTTGATATTTCTCGAATACCAAATTATTTACCTAATGAAAGTCATGTATCAACATAACATAACATGGGACGGTTAATCTAACTACAGAAAAAATACTAATATAAATATAACAAATAATATATCATGCTCGAGTTAAGTTTAGTTGGTTGGGTAGGTAGTCGATTAAAAAGTAACATATTTTATTTTTCAATGTTTTTATATATTAAAATAACATATGTTATATATGCAACTCGATCGGCATATTGTATTTTAAGACATAAAAAGTCTTCGTTCAAATAATTTGGTTAATCAATAACATGTTTGAATTATTAAGTGTGTGTGTTTTTTTTTATTTGAATTATCACCAATTATTTATTAAAATGCATTTCAAAAACTAACGAGATCAAATATTTGAATACAATTTCCAAAACACGTGTGGCAACAACTTCATTTGCCCATAATATTTCATCCACATGACAACTCATTAATTTCGATGTGTGTTCTGATAAATAATTGGTAATAGTACTACACACAAACACTTAATAGTTCAAGTAAAAAAACTCATAAAATCGAAGAAGATATTTATTTGCTTTTGACCGTTAGCTCTCGTGTTTTAAAATCATCAGAGTGGAGTGTCATCATTCGACAGTACCATTTTTGAACAAAAAATTGAGAGTGTACACGCTACACCACACACCATCAGATACTAGTCAAGGTATGTTTTAATAAATAATTGTTGATAATTCAAAATATAAATACCTAATAGTTTAGGTAGAAATTTATAAAATATATTTTTGTTTTATCAATCGCATGTAAGTCCAGTTGGTTATCCTTTTCTTTGAACTAATTACTAATAAATTTATGTATATTGAAAGAGCTAGGTTTAATCAAATTTTCTTAGTCAAAATATCATATTACACATATAAGTTAAAAGAATATATTTAATATCTACAACTTGTTGAATTTCTTTTATTAAGATTGTTGGATCCACCAGTGTCGTATGCATGTGTTGATTTGTGATACTATGATTTATTCAACATTTTCAACAAAACAAGACAAGGAAAGAGCTATCACAACTACCCAAAAGACAATGAAATTTAATTAATTTCGTTTTTATTTATATGACATAATTGAAATTTTGAAAATCATCCAATTTGTTAGTGATGGGTGTGATGAGACGATCATTCTTGTCAAAATTTTAAGCGAATACATTTTATCGACGGGCTAAAAAAATCATTAATATATTAATCTAGCCTTGACATAATATGGGACGGCTAACCCAACTACATAACAAATACAAACATAAACATAAAAAGTGTAACGCTCCAATTAAGTCTAGTTTTAAAGTAATTTTTTAATTATTTTAATGTTTTTATACATTAAAAACAAATGTTGTATCGCTTATTGTATTTTAAGACATATAAAAAGTCTTCGTTCAATAATTTGGTTAATCAATAACATGTTTGAATTATTAGGTATTTGTGTTTCTTATTTGAATAATTATTAATTATTTATCAAAACATATTTTGAAATTGACTAGACCAAATATTTGAATATAATCGCCGGAAGGCGCGTGATAACTTAATTCTCCCATAAAATTTTGTTCACACGACAACTCATAATTTCGACTGTTTTGATAAATAGTTGGTGGTATATAGTACTTTAGGTAGGTAACACAAACTCCTAATAATTTAAGTAGAAAATTGCAAAAAATAAATAAATATAATATATGATATTTCAGGTGTGCTTTTGACTATCATCTCTCTAGGGGTGTATAAAATCGATCGAAAATCGAACCAAACTGCAAATTGAGTCAAATTAAAAAAAAATCGACTAGTAGTTTGGTTTGACTTGGTTTGGTATTGGAAAAAAAAGGAAACTTTACACAAATCACAGAGTGTTAAGAGTTAATTACATCATATAGCTACTCTTTTTCAAATTACAAAAATTCCTTAAATTTGGTGGAATTCGAATACATCACAAAAAGTCCCGATAAGTCGCATTCCGATTATGGATACATCGCTCAACGTTCCACTACATCGCGTCTCGATTTTGATACATCGCGTAAAGTGATGTATCCGACTAATACATCACGTAACGCGATGTATCCGAGAATAAGAGAGAGTAGAGATTTTTGTAAAAAAAAAATCAAATGGTAGGGAATTTTAGAGAATATGAATAAATAAGTTGTGTATTTAGGTAATTTTTCCCTAAAACCCGACTATACTTGGGTTGGTTTATTAATTGAGAAAAAACAACCGGAGCCCAAACCAATCCGACATTATATATATAAATTTAAAATTTGTATTTTATACAGAAAAATATTTACTTTGATATAATTTCTAAATATTTCTTATATTTTTCATAGTTTTTATCTTTTAACATATTATTTCAAGTTTGAAACTTAAAATTTTGAATGGCCCAATAAAGGCTAATAAGCTATAGTCTATTGATGTTAGTAACTCTAATAAAACTCAAATTAATACTATCAGTTCAACCCTAAGAATGACAATAATGTTGAATATTAGTTCTTTAGTTTACATTGGTTTAGACAATTAAAATGTATAATCTAATTTTAATTTTTTCTTTAATATTTAGTCATGTAATTAATACTAATTAGACTTATTTTAGCATGATTTAGTACTTTTAAATTATGATCATTTTCATTATGACTTATTAATTTGCAATATTTATTTTATGCGATTCATTATTATTTTTTGTTGAATATTTTAATGTCATAACTCATCTCATATTTTGTGTTATTTTCTTAAGAAACACCTTATATCATTGTATTTTGGTAGGACTAAAAAAATATTTGAAGCCCAAGTTATTATATATTTATATGAATATTTTACCGAAAAACCCGAGGTTGAAAAACCCAAGTATTATGATTTGATTTAGCTTATAAATTTAAAAATCCGACACAAATAATTTAGTTTGATATTTGAAAAAATTGATTCAACCCTACCATATACACCCCTACATCTCTCTCTTCCTTTTTTTTTAAAAAAAAAATTATCCGTAAAAAAGAATTTATCCGTATGGAGTGTCATTTGTTAATAGTAACTAACTATTCTTTGATAAATTCTCTCAAATGGTACTCTGAAAATTTCTTTACATCGAATCTGAGTTTTTTTTTTACAAAACTTAAAATTATGAGTCTTTAGGTTGGTTTGTTTTATAATTTCCAAAAAAATGAAATCACAATTGAAATTTAAAATCCTTTTTTTTGGGAAATTAGAGATTTGAAGTTGATATTTTTGCAAATTTCATAAATAAATAAAAACGCATATTTGAAATCAGACATCCATATTCTAGGGTCAAACGTCTACTTAGTTAAAAAGGGTTGTGTATCAGCAGTGTTTTTCAGCAGTGGTAGAGCCATAAATTTAGCAAAGTGTGTGCAATTTTGTTCTCAGAATCTCAGTTGTGTTAAGGGTGTGAAAGATTATATGTATACTCATACATGAAAATGAAAAGATTTTATACAAGTTATACATTTTGTCACCACTTTGTAGGGGAATCATTAGGTATAAATAAGTTACATACTTGTGACTCGATTGATGAAATAGTATCTCTCTCCCAAAAAAAAAGTCTTTTTACGACTCACAAAGAAAAAAATTGTCGTGACTCATATATATATATATATATATATATATACCACATAATTTTCTGACAAAGAGTGTGCATTAGACCACCCTTCGACTAGGTGGCTTCACCCATGTGTATCAATACAAAGTATGAAGAAGGGAACAAAAATGAAAGATCAGTGGATGATGTACCACATAATTTTTCAACAAAGAGTGTGCACCAACCACTCTTCGCCTAAGGTGTATCATATATACCATATAATTTTCAGATAAAGAGTGTGCACTAGACCGTCGTTTATCATATAAATTTTTGACAAAGAGTGTGCACCAGACCACCATTCGCCTAAGATGACTCCACCCATGCGTATCAATACAAACTAAAAGTATGAAAAAGGGAACAAAATGAAAGATAAGTGGATGTAATGCATAAACATTGACATGTTTTATTTGAAATTATAAACTTACAAGAAGAAGAAACTTGTTATGAAGGTAATCTTCATTTGTACATGGTAGACAAGACATTTGTAAATTGATAATCAAACGTCTATCATCAAAGAAGGTGGACGCTTGACTAGGTTGTCATATCTCTCCGAAACCTTTTGAGTAAATGGTTTAGGCATCTTTATCATCTTGAATTCTCGAAGAGAATCGAGAAATTCTGAACCATCTGGGAGCGTTACCAGTTTATTGCAGTGTTCAATTTTGAGATGAGAAAGCCTTGGCATGGCTGAAATTTCTACCCTCCATTCCTCGAAAAAGAATAATTTTGAGAGTTCCAAGTGTTTGAGCTCTGGAAAACCCGAAGCAGAACATTCCATCTTTTTCACTTTGAAAGCATCATCTTCGAGCACTAGAAGCCTTAGCTTGTCGAGTTTCTCTAGTGTTGCCATTGGATCTTCCTCCAGTTGAGTGTTACGAAGGACAATCTCCGTGAAATTTTTAGAGATATCAAAGTGTGGTGGTAGCTTTTCAATATAACCCTCAAAAGACAGTATTGGTGGAACCCCGGATTTTAATATCTGACTGAAGGCAGAATGTTTTGTACCTGAATAACTATCGAAGTTTTTAACTTCGATGGAGCAAAGACGAATCCCCTTCTGGTTTTTACTCCAACTTGTCATAAAGTCAGTTATTGAGTTAAGATCCTCAAGACACACTTCAACCTTTGCATCTAGGTTCCGGAGTTTTTCCAATTTGAAGAGATCGCGTATTTCACACAACTTGGAGTTGAAGTTCTTTAGTGTTTGAAGCTCTGCCAATCCATCAAGTCGGAGTTTTTTTCCATTTTGCAGTTGGAATTCTAGTGGAAGATACAAATGTTGCAACCTTGCCATTTTCTGAAACACATGATTTGGTATGATAATGTTGTTGCCATTTTCTTTGTATTGAGTTCTCAAATCAAGGACTTGTAAGTATGACAAGTTGCTGATAGACGAGGGCAGCTTCGCGAGGAAGCATCCTTCGAAACTCAGATACATCAAGAATTGTAGATCAAAAATGCCTTTCGGTAGTTCCCCTCTTGGAAAGTCTACCCTCCCAAAATCAAGAATCCTTAACGCCTTGAATTCGTTAATATTTGACATTAGTGTGGATGGCCATACAAACTCCCCTAGTACTCTGATGATTCGAAGACTCCGAATGTTTGAAGCTAACTCCGTTATGACTTTAGCATCATACTTCCCTAGATAAATCACGAGCCTACGCGTCCTGCCAAATGGAAAGGAAGGCTGATTAGATAAATCCATGACCTTGAGAAAATCTGTTTCTTCCGCTTTTGAGAGACACATATCTCCCATTAATCCTACAAGGTGGCAAGACTGGATCACATCTATTATCCGTCTCACATCTATCATTCCCTTCTGTGCTAGAACCTTCAATCGTTCTTTTGCTATGTCCAATAATGTCATCCCGCTTTCATGACCCTCCGATGATGATATCAAACCCTCAATTTCCCATAAATGAGACAACTTCTCTGGTTCTATCTCTGGATCTTCTCTAAAATGCCCCAAGTAAAGAAAATATAGTTGTTGTTCATCCAACAACTCAGCATAACTTGGAGCCATAACTTGGGAAACATCTCGTCCTGCATTTTTCTGCACCGTCTCCCACTCACTTGCACTCTTTCCTGCTAACTGTTTTGCAAGTGCAATAATTGCCCCCGGTATACCTTCACACACTTTTACCATTACCCTACCCATTCTATCCATTGCTGATTGGATTTCAGCTCCTCCTGGTCATAAAGAAACAAGTGTTATAAGATACCATACTAATACTAAATGCGAAAAAAGAACAATAACAACAACATAATAGAACTAATACTACTATAATCGAATAACAACTTAGTATATATATATACCTGGCCAAACCATCTCCTTAAATAACTTCCAGCTGTTTTCTTCGGTTAAAGGCCTCTTTTCATGAATATAAATAGCTTGAGTTATGCTTTCTGCTACTTCTCTTGATCGAGTCGTAAACAGTATCATGCAACCTTTAGCTCCCAGGACAGAACGCAACTCCCGCCAACCATCAATTGAGCGTACTCCTTGTAGAACAATCAACATCCTTGACATTTCAAGATATTGTCTGACACAATTTTCCAAACTTGTTGGGGACATGTCAACATACTTCTCATCTATACGGCCTTCAATTGAGTCAATAACATGTTGAAGTGCGTCATGGGCATTGATGTTTTCAGATAGACGAATATTGACACGATGATGATGTCCAAACTCTTTAACAATGCGAGTGTCGTTGTATATTTTATTAGCAAGTGTAGCCTTTCCTATGCCACTATGTCCCCATATTGGAATTGCTTGGAAGTCGAATTTTGAATCTTGTGATTTAGGTAACAAAACTTGTATGATCTCCTCTGTTTCTTCCTCCATTCCAACAACAACTGCACCGTCTTCGTGGTTGTACACAAAGTTGTTGTTTTGCCTGATCAATTGTTGGTTGTTGTTGGACTTTTTCTGTATAGCAATTTCTTTCATCATCCGACACGAACTCGTGATATCAGTCATAGCCTTTTCTGGGCAGCACCATGTCTGTTAAAAAAAAATTTGGATCTTGCTGAAACACCATAAGTTTGGATCGCATCCTCGACCTTATAGACGAGCTCTTCGATTTCATTTACTTGCTCGCTATCTGTTGTTTCCAAATTCTTGATAGAATCAGCTGTTTCGATGATTTCGTCGTATGCCTCTGATCCAATTAGTAGTGTTTCTTTAGCCAAAGACAATTGTTTAAGCTTCATTGTTGCAGCAGCTTTCTTCATTGCAACTACTTTTAGTTAATCTTTCTCTATTGTTGTATTAACCAAGATATATAGATATATAGATATATATACACTCTGGAACTCTTGGGTTCGAGGTCGAATATGAACTTGTGCGAGTTGGAATCAGTCCGAATGGAAAACCAAGTAGTCAATCAACTGAGCTACTCAGATTACCCGCTCAATAGGGTCAACTATTGTGAAATAGGATTGGTGAATAAGAATTGCAGAGTTTTTAATTTGTCATATAGAACGTGTGTTTTGTTTAATTTTATACAAATTTAAGTGTCTATTTATTCACACCCAAAATTAAAAGACCTAAATATCAGCTAAAACCAAGTTAAATAACATGTTTTTATGTATTATGCTAGCCCAAAAAAAACTACGGAAAAGGCCCTAAAATACTCCTGAACTATTGGAAATGATACACAATTACCCATCATCCATCTATTAGCTCCAAAATACCCCTAACATCTACCTTTAGGTCCTATATTGCCCTTCTTTTTTAACAGACCCCAATTTAAATCTAATTAATAAATTAGTTAATGATGTGGCATTCATATATTGGTCTATCCTATAATTAATCTAAATTAATTTTAAAATGCACCCATTCCCAAATCAAATCGACCTGCCCCAAATTTATTTAACCCATTTGTCCTTTCCCGTTTGAGTTCTCGCGAAAATTATAGCATCTTCAACTTTCTGCATTATATCAATGCAGCTATGTGATTTTTGCAGCTTCGAAACATTATCTAGATCATCAATATCATCGTAATTAAAAACCAAAAAATCATCGTAATAACGATTTTCTGTGAACATCATGTGTATTTTAGGATAATTCATCTAATTCCTCCAAATCTGCCAAGAATGAATCAATCAGAGTTGCCATTATGCGATTTATATTACTTTTGCTGCAAATTAAATAGTATTGATTAACAATCTGCTCCGATAATCACTCAAAATTTGCAAGCAACTTAACCACTAAATGCTATAGATTTAAATAGCTAACAATCTGAGATTTTGGTACGCATTGTGCCTCCACTCTTCCCCCATAATATGGAAATTCACTAAAGAAAAGGACTAACACCATTGAAAAGTTAATCTACAATAAAAATTCAATATAAACCTTGACATAAAATATACCAAATAATACAGAAAAGTTGAGCAGTGTTTGTCGATTTCTTCCTCCAGATTTGGGTTATGGAATTGAAATGGCCAAATGAAAGTGAAGTGTTTGATGATATGTTCGCCGGATGCTTCTACCAGAGTTGTAAAATTCTCATTTTTCTGTCACACACAGGTGGCTGGAGCAAGACGAGCCATGATCGTGAAGTGTGGAGACTTTTTAATTGGAATTTGATTTGGGGCGGGTCGATTTGATTTGGGAATAGGTGGATTTTTAAATTAGTTTAGATTAATTATAGGATGACCAATATATGAATGTCACATCATTGATTAATTTATTAATTGGGTTTAAATTGGGGTCCGTTAAAAAGAAGAGCAATATAGGACCTAAACGTAGATGTTAAGGGTATTTTTGGGCCAATAGATGGACGGAGGGTAATTTTGTACCATTTTCAATAGTTTATGGGTATTTTAGGCCCTTTTCTGAAAAAACTAAAACAGAGGAGGGAGTACTATGTTGAACCTGCTCTCAAATATAAAATACTAAGTACGTATATATTTTGGTCATGTTTTTAACTTGTTTGGATGGTTGTTACCCATTGTATTGTTAGTATAAATACAATATTTGTTTTGATTGTTACTTAAATTTTATCATATCGTTTAAATCCATCGTTAAGTAATGACGAAAAATCTCATTTTATATAACAATCGATTTGATGTGATAGCATCATTATCTTAATTTTTTATTCTCAGTTTATCTTTACTTATCATTTAATAATCTTATTTTATTTCACCCAACCTTTTTTTGGCATAATACATAAATGTGTACTTTAACTCTAAGATTATTTCACATTTATGCGCTTCAACTTTACAGTACAAATATACATTTAAATTTATATAAAATGTGGGAATTGAGTTAATTCAAATTTAAAAACAATTGATATTTTCTTAATAATACAGTTTATTCAAATATTATATTCATTACAACAATAACAATTCTTCAAACACAAAACAAAATAAGATCGGTGAAATAATGGAGTTGGGAGTCAACTTGTGAAAAAATTGGTTTATTCCCTTTCCCTTACACACAACACAGTCTCTTACACACAACAGAGAGAAGAGAGAGAACAAAAATGGCGGAAACAACAGTGGAGTTTGCGTTACACAACCTAACGGAACAATTACGAGATAACATTGATGTAATTGCTGTGATAAAGGATGAGGTAACTTGTCTGTTAAGCGAACTTAATCATATGAGAGTTTTTCTTATCGAAGCCAATAGAAATCGGAGGGGAAGTGAAATTCTGAAACATTTTGTGCAAGAGTTGAACAGAGCAATCAATAAAGCTGAGAATTCGATCGATAATTTCATGATTGAGGCTAAATTACACAAGAAAAGGGGGATTTATAAGATTTTCGATTTGTGTTATTTGGTAAAAGGCAAACGCTGTTGTGCAGAGATCAGATCTATTATGGAGAAATTGAAGGAAATTCGGAGAGATAGTACTTATGCCCTTTCTATGTCTCTTCAATTTGATGATTCAAAATCACAACAAACTGCTCAGCAACTCAAAAGTGTACGCATCTTTATCTTCTTTTTTCGAATTTTATCGAAACAATCTCTATATCTACTGTTACATCGATATTCTATCCTCTCAAACTTTATTTTAATGGGATTATATATACCGGGTATGTTGTTGTCATCGTCTAACTTTTTCAATCATTTGGCCATGAAATTGGGAAATAATAAGACTTTGAAAAATAACAAGAATATGTTTTCACTCCAAATTAATAAGTAACTTCAATTTGTATTTATCAAAAAAATTTAAATATTTTTTTCATTTGAAAATAAATAGTACTAACTTTTTCAAATTTTACAATGAAACATGGCTAAATACCTACTTTGTGTTTCGTTATGCATTTTCATTAAAATCCACTTTATGAATTATACTAGGGTATGTTATTATTGTGGAAAAAGAGTTGTGTTTGATTACGTATTTTAGTTGAAATCCACTTTATGAATTATACGGGAAATGTTATTATTGTGAAATTTCTTTTGTGTTTGGTTATGTATTTTAGTTGATTTTTTTTTAATGCAAGTCTCAAAAACTAGTGATGATCAACTTGAAGACATTTGAAAATTGTAGGATCAAATAAATATTTAAAGATAAATCATGATTCAATCTAAATGCTAGCTAAAAATTAGTAGTACTAAATTCACATTAACGTTTGTGGTCTCTGGATCCTCTTAATTCTTTGCTCTATTTTTCATTCAAGTTAATCAAATAACAATCTCACACTACCCTATTAAAATTAGTCAACTTTGCAATTTTGAGCAAATATTCTTTATTAAAAATGTAGTGCAAATTTATCCCTTTTGTTAATAGACTGAATTTAAAAAGGGGGGAAAATAAATCTAAAAGTGATTATTTAATCTTAAAATTATCTAATGATTTAAAAAAATTATCTCACTCATTTTTTTACCTCCCCAAACCCGACATAAATGAAAAAAACACTACATTAAAAATGATCTTTAGCAGCATTTAAGTAACAATAATAGCTTATTTGCTGCTATATATGTAGTTTTAGCAGCAATTAACACTCTTTGTAAATGTCCAAATTCCTCCAGCGACATTAGATCCAATGGCAATAAACTAATGATGTTAAATGTTTTAGCACTCTTTCTTAATGGTATACTTATTGCCGTTAAAAATTGTTTTTGTTGTAGTGAAAAAACTCAACCCCTCTTTTATTCAGTCATAAAATGAGCTGGGTCAGGTCTAAATTAAAGAGAGATTGAGATAATTTTTTAAAGCCATGTGACATATTAAAAAGCTAGTTTTAGAATATTTGTTAGTTCAGTCTGTTAGCAAAAAAAAAAAATATGCACCATTTATTAGACGACGAGAGTATGTATACACAATTTGTTAAGTGACAAGGATATATATGCACCATTTATTAGAGGTTGAGGGTATATATGCACCACTTTTTTAACGGAGAGTATATCTGCTTTAAAATCACAAAATTGAAGGTATATTTGCCCTTCTTTCACAAAAGTTACTTAAACTTAACTATGTTTTCTAACACCAAAATCACAAAACTTTGAGTATGCAAAAATTAAAATATTAAAAAAAAATTAAAAATTAAAGAAATTAAAACCACCCTTCCCCAAACTATCCAAAAATAAATAAATTCTATATGATCCATTTTCATGAGTGGAAATAATATAAATATTAGTTCACTTCAGTTAATTTACTTGAAACAACTTATTTTCAATCTTTAGGACATTTTTACATTAAATTGAATCTTATAGAGTAATAATTACTACTACTTGTATCGAAAGTAATAATCTTAGGGTTGTAGTTTGAGGGTGCTTACCACTCGAGCAAACTCTCTTGTCTTGTGATATGTTTTTCCTTTTTATTCACCCTTTTAGTATTTAATTGGATTTGTATTTATTAGATTAATTTTTAAAAAAAAAAAGAGTAAAAAAGTAACATGTATTAAAACTGTGTGTTAATAGGCTCAAATTTTGTTATTTTTGCGTTAGAAAACAAAGTCAAAGTGACTTTGGTGAAAAAAAGTTATGTTGCTCACGTATGGGATCCTCAAAAAAGTAGTGGATTTTTGGAGGATCTCACACGGGTGCTAGCAAAGTGATTTGATATGTGATCATCTATGAAATTTATCTGTAAAAATCGTATAAGAAGTTTGGTTAAGCAATGATATATGTTGCTCTGCCTGAATTTTTCATTTTTCATCTCAGGCTCCCCTAGTAGAGGAAGATGAGATTGTAGGCTTTGATGAGGAGGCGGATGAAATAATCAACCGTCTTCTTGGAGGATCAGATGATGTAGAGTTTATCCCGATAGTTGGAATGCCTGGTCTTGGCAAAACAACTCGCGAATAAGGTTTTCAAGAGTAGTACTGTTGGATATGCGTTTGACAATCGCATTTGGGTATATGTCTCTCAATCGTACACCCGAAGAGACCTATTTCTTAACATCATCAACCAATTCACCAGAAACACTGAACAATATCGATATGTAACTGAGGAGGCTCTAGCTGAAGTAATACGCGAACATTTGTTGCCAGGAAAGTATCTGATTGTATTGGATGATGTGTGGAGATGGGAACCTTTGGATGATGTCAAAATTGCTTTACCAAACAAGATGAGAGGTAGTAGAGTCTTGTTTACCACTCGAGATGACAAGTTGGGTAAATTTTGTTGCAATAAACCTCATCATTTAAAATTCCTAACAGACGACGAATGTTGGGAGCTACTACAGAAGAAGGTTTTCCACAAGGATAAATGTCCCCTGGATTTGGAAGAACTCGGGGAGCGCATAGCTAAGAAATGTATGGGGCTTCCCCTTGCAGCTTTGGTGATTGCGGGAGCCCTAACCGGGAGAGGCAAGACAAAAAGTGAGTGGGAAATAGTGCATCAATATGTGAGTGAACACATTATTAGTAGTGATATTATGATGACCAAGAAATTGGTGCAGATGAGTTGCGATAGTTTGCCTGTCAACTTGAAAGCTTGCTTCTTATATTGTGGTGCTTTTCCTAAAGGTTCTGAGATCCCTGCTTGGAAGATAGTCCGGTTGTGGATCGCGGAAGGGTTCATTCGAGAAACAATGCAATCAACCGTTGAAACTGTAGCAGAGGGATACTTGAATGAACTTGTCAGCAAGAGCTTACTGATGGTAACACAAAGGACATCCAATGGCCAAATAAAAACATTCCGCGTGCATGACATGTTACACGAGTTCTGTACGCTCGAAGCAAGTGAGGAAAATCTTTTCAAAGAAATAAAACTAGGTGTTGAGCAATCTTTCCCTAGAAACCAGGTATTAGCCACATTTCGCCGCCTTAGCATTGATTCTTCTGTTCAAGAATTCATTTCTACCAACCCTTATGGTGACAACATTCGTTCATTCCTCTGTTTCTCCTCTCGGAACATTGTGATGTCCCCATATGAGTTTGAGACAATCCCGAAATCCTTTCCACTACTCAGGGTTCTTGACATTGAGTCCATATTATTTGAGTTAGAGACAATCCCGAAATCCCCATTCCAGAAGCAGTTTTTTCAGCTATATCATTTGAGATACATTGCTATATCGAGTGACTCGTTAAAGATCCTTCCTAAATTCATGGAGGACCTGTGGAATCTACAAACCCTCATAATTTCGACTCAACAACAGACATTGAACATAGAAGCAGACATATGTAACATGCCACAACTTAGGCATCTTCACACCAATGCCTCTGCTAAATTGTGTCCCTCTGTCCTAAAAACAAGAAATCATCATAGTGCTTTACAAACTCTTTCTATAATAGAACCTAAAACCTTCACAGAGGAGGATGTGTTTGCAAGGTGTCAAAATCTGAAAAGTTGGGTATTCGTGGGGATATGACCGATTTGGTTGGGCTATTCAAGTTAGTATACCTCAAAAATTGAAGCTAATGAATTTAGCAAGTGGGGCGTTGCGCCTTGGTTCAGAAAATCTATTCCCTCGGAGGTTAAAGCAGTTAACTTTATCAGGTACCTGGTTTGACTGGAATAAGATACGCAGAGTAGTTGACCATTTGGAGCTCCTCGAAGTGTTCAAGCTGAAAGAAAATGCATTTAGGGAACATCATTGGGAGTTGAAGGATTACGTGTTTCTCGTCTTAAGGTATTATGGATTGAAAGGTCAGAACTAGTTTATTGGGAGGCTTCTGATGAGAATTTTCCGAGCTTAGAGAGGCTTGTCCTTCGTAATTTAAATAAGCTTGAGGAAATCCCTATAAACTTTGCCAACATAAGCAACCTGAAAATGATGGAACTGGTGAATACAGCCAAATCAACGGTTAAATCTGCCCAGAAAATAGAATCGCGCAGTGTATGCACTGGATTCAAGCTAACCATTTTTCCTCCCGATACGATCTCTGATTGCAACTAATCAAATCTGTTCCTTCAGATCAGAGGTCAGCCAGTTGTTTGCATATTTTTATTACATTCTCATCTCAATTTCAAGTGAATGTCATATTGCTAACAGTGTGTGTCCTCCTTGCAGCTCTTCTTTTGTCTAGTATATTCTCCAAGCTAGGCTGTGTGTCAAATAGCTTGAACTTTGGTGGTATCTGCAACTTAATTTGTGTGGGTTTGCTCAGCTATATTCTCCTATTGGTTTTGCCATTTTTGGCTGGCTTGCATTGTACCTAATCTTTTGTTTATAGCTTGCTTTGTCATTGACATTCCTCCTGTTGTGTTGTTTTGTGATTGGGATTAATGTGCTCTTCTATATAGATTTTTTGGTGTCTCCAGATACATGTATCTTGGATACATGGAGTCAAATTTAGGTGTAATTTGTTCTAGATACATCAGATTCAAATGGATTCCTATATATCCGGATACATAGCGAATCTCGCTACCCTCCCCATCTCGGCCTCAGCTTTCCCATGTATCTGGTATCCCAGATAAATGTGAATCACCCGTAATACATACAAATGCATGTATCTAGTGTGTATCTATTGTGATTCGCATGAATCTGAGATGCATATGAATCTCGCTTGTCTATCTCCCCATTTTGTGTATCTGGTAGCAAAAATACATTGTATCTAAGTGTAACATACATATGAAACTCTTAATTAGTAGTAAGAGTAGTAAGATACGTATGCAATCCTTAATTAGTGGTAAGATACGTAATATTTTGAAAGTATTCATAATCGTCATCATTATACTAAAAGTGGGAAGCCACAAAGTTAAAAAAATTGAAATACTATTTTACCTCTATTCTAATTTAAAATGTTATAAAATATCTAATAAATTAAATATTAATTAATGAAAATATTTTCACAATTTTTTCACCTCCTAACTTAATTGCAAGCTAAAGAGTCATAAAGTAACCATATTCATTTGTAAGTTACAAAGTAACCCGTTAATAACATATGATTAATATATAAAATAAATAAATTGAAATTGAATACGGTTAATTTATTGGTTAACTTTTGAATAAAATCATTTTATTGCAAGCAGAATTTTTCTTTTAACATATTGCTTTAACGGATGCGTTTATTTTACACCTAACAATTAGAATGATATTGGTTAATAACATGCACAACTTTTCACATATCTAATGAATATAGGCAATTTTATTAAAGATGAGTAATAGTTATGTAACTTAATGAAATCCTATTAAATATTAAATAAATGCTAATTGTTGTCAAATTTTTTGTTTTTCATCATATTAACACTAATGATGGATTTATATTGACTGTTGCTTATTAAATATCTTATATAAATGGATATCAAGAATGTCTAACTTTGCTCATTGAATGACACAAATTCAGCAGGTATGAAACAATTAATCCTCATCTATTGATTCTACTTTTATTTTCTTTGCTCATTTTTTTCTCAAACTATTACGTAATATGGTGAAGCTTTTTCATATTCTATATAAATTTTATGAGATCACTATTTGTTGTTTGTTATGCGAAACAAAAACCTACTTCTAGAATTTATTACAGCGCATTTCAATGTAGCAGTGAAATCTGACATAGAGTTGTGCTTTCAAGTTCTTAGTTGAATCATGAATTAGTCAATCTCTTTCTATTCTGTGTGACAAAATTAACAGAAACATGATCACTTATATGATTTGTTTTATGCCTGAATAAAATTATAAAAGATAGAATAAGTTTGTCAAGGGAGAAAAAGTGCAAGTTTGAGTAATTACGAGCTTTTCTTTGTTCCTAACTTCTTGTTTTTAATTTTACTTCTCTTCTCAAGTTAAATAATGCATTTTATTATTTTTTGATAATTATATCATATAATATATTATACCAAATTATCATTTACAATATGTTTAGATTAAGTTTTTGGGATAAACATGTAAAGCACGTTCTCACAACTAGTAATAGTATATATGGTAGTGAATTATGTCTAGTTATGTAGTTTTTTCTATTGTTAATTACAACTACTTCTACTTTCTTTTTTAGTTCTTTCATTTAAATTTTTTTCGTAACATGTTTAAGACTAGTGTTTTAAAAAACTCTGTTGGGACTTAGTTCTGTAAGACTTACGCCCTAAGCACCCGATTGTACGCCCTAAGCACGCCCAACGCCCAACACTCGAGGCTTGCCTAATAGATCTTACACAAATTATATGTTAAATTCTTTAGTTAACATTGTTGACCCTCGTAATTTTTGAATAATTAAATGATACTTAATAATTTTTTAATCTATAGAGATAAGAAGATTGTGAGTAACTCAAATAACAAGTTATAGTATTGTATCTTTATTATTTGGTAACATTATGCAGGTAATTATTTAGTACGTAATATTTCTTTTAAAAATACATAGCGAAATTTTACTTTTTCACTTATCGTTGGTCTTCATAGTTTTGTCAACATTTTATTTAGCTATTTGAAACTAATTTGATTTTTATTCATGATAGAGTGATGTTTTTATTATAATAGTAGTAAGTTTTATTGATTATTTTCTTTTAGGGGGTAAATTGTATAGTATAATAAAAAAATATTTTTAGAAATAATGATTATTGTATTATTAGAAAGTTAAGATATTAGATTATTTATACTAGTATAATCATGTTAGAAGTTTTATTTTCTATGAGTTTCCTTAATTATGTTTGTAATTATCTCAAACTATTGATGTATTTCTATAATTTTGTGTTATTATATTATCATACTATGTTGTAAATTACGCCCCACGTCTCGAGACCTATGCCTCGCTCTATACTAAGTAAAACGTCTCGCCTCATGCCCCCGCCTTTTAAAACACCGTTTAAGACCAACAACAATAGCACACTCAATGAAATTCCACAAAGTGAGGTGTGAGAAGAATATAGTGGACGTAGACCTTACCATAACCTTTTCGAGATAGAGAGGTCGTTTCCGAAAAACTTTTGCCTCAAGCAAATCAAAGTAGTAATTCAAAAATACTATAGTGGAAAGAAACATGACAATTAATAGCAAAGCAGTGTTGATCATATATGCAAGGAACCATAACAATAACAACAAGGCACAACTACGTAAACATAGTAAACCATACATGATATCAAAATCCATAGACTACATGCATGAATAGGCTAATACTATGTGTGACACGTTATTCTGTACTACCACCAAACCAAATTCATGAACAAACTAGTACTAAGACATCTAACTACCTTCTAAAACCACAAACATTCTATAGATCTTTAACTCATGACCACAAGATTCAAAAGTGTTCAACTATGTGTCACGTGAAAACATGACAATCAACACCCCTAACCTTTAACCCTTGACCATCCCACCCACCCAACTACTCCCGAGACACCACACCCTCCCACAAGACATTTTGATAAATAAGATAAATGTTTTCACGTTGAACATCTTTGCTTTCAATAAATAAATTATGAAGAAATTTTAATGAAAACGATCTTTAAAATTGTTTATAAAAACTATATATTAAGTATGTATATTAATAAAATATATGTGTATATTTCATCGGTTCGGTTCAGTTATTTCTTTGATTTTTTTTCGAATAAAATCATAACCAAACCAAATACTATCGGTTTTCAAAAATCCAAAACCAAACCAAACTCAAATAAAATCAATTTTATTTTATCAGTTTAGTTTGATTTTTCGATTTGGATCAGTTTTTATCCAAACCGTGAACACCCTAACCGGCCACTACCCCGAGACCCCACACCCTCGCACAGGACATTTTGATATATTCAGCATATTTCTAATTTATGAATTCAAAAATGTTCGACAGAGGAGTGACAAGTTGAAGGTTATAAAAATGAAATAATAATTGAAGGTTATAAAAATGAAATAATTGCAGCAACAAGATTAGATGATGAATTAAGCAAGCGTTGACCAGGATGTCGGAGATAGTACTCCGGTCCGCCGGTGAAAGGCTTCAGAATTTATTGTCAGAAGAAACGACACGATTGGATCGCTCTGTTAAGGAAGATTTAAAATTCATACTCTCAGAGCTAAACTCGACGTATATTTTTTTGAAAGAAAAAAACAGAGTAAATGAAATTGAAAACAGAGTGAGGACAATTGAAAAACTCAGTTATCAAATCGAAGACAAGATCGAATCTTCAAAAACATGGAGATCTCTTAGTTCCAGTATCCACAAGATCAAATCAAAGATGGAGACTATCCTCAAACAAATTTACAACATTGGAGTAAACAGCTACCTTCCTCTTCCAAACCAAATCACCGACATAATTGGTCTTGAAAAAGATATTGAACGAGTGTGCAAATCACTGTTATCTAACTATTCATCTTTTTCGTCCTCGTCCTCGTCCTCCCATATTGGAGTACAAGTTATTCCAATATACGGAGTTGTTGGCTCAGGCAAAACTACACTTGCTAGATCAGTACATAACAATTCCGTCATTGTTGAAACGTTTGATATTCGGATATGGATTGATGTTCCTCACAAGGACTTTGAAGTTGGAGACATACTTGAGAAGATACTGGAGTCAGGTAATCATCAATGGATGCGGTGCAGCAGCTCAGAAAAACAATTGCATGAACGTGTTCAGAAAATATTTAATTCTAAGAGGAGCTTATTTGTATTTGATGATGTACGATCCATACAAGCTTGGGAAACTCTTCATAGAGCACTACCAAAGTTACACTCGGGTAGTTACGTACTTGCAACTACCCGGGTTCGATATGTAGCGGAATACATATCACAAAAACAGAGTCAATTTGTGCATAACATGACGCTCTTGAACGAGGGTGATAGTAGGGCTCTGTTCAAAAGGTGTTATCTCACAGGGCTTCATCAGGTCAGTTAATTTTACTAAACTTACTCAGTGTGAGTAATCCCACAAAATCTAACTCTTGTGTAATATTTTGCAGAGCGGGAAATGATGATAACAGAAATGGTTGGATGTTGTAATGGCTTACCAGGGATGATCAAGTATCTTGCATTGTACTTGCGATCTATAAAAAGTGATGAGGAGTGGGAGATGGTGCATCAAAATACCCAAGCATTTATCTCTGAATTCTGTTGTCTAGTTTATAAAGAGTTACCAGACTACTTGCAACCATGCTTTATTTACTTGGGTCATTTCCTCGAAAATCAATTGATAGATCCCGAAAAGTTGTGCCATTTGTTGATGATGGAAGGGTTATTATCAACAAGACAAAGTGTTAAAGGGGAGAGCATGATGGACATGACTGAGAGATATCTGAAAGAACTAGCCCGTATGGGCGTGGTAGAGGTGCAACCAGAGGAAGTTCCAGCAACCAAGAAATTATTCAAGGCTTGTCGCTTTGTTCAAGGTATGGAAACTTTTTGTGTCTCAAATTGTGAAGAAAAATGTTTTCTCAAAATCATCGATTTAAGACAAGAGGACTGTTGTTCACTCTTATCGAGTGATGGACCACGTCGACTTGTGATATATCTAGGTAAGCACAAAGTTGATATTCCTCGTGAAGTTTCTAAAACTATTCGGAGTCTTAGAGTGGTTCTTCTTAGAAACCAGCATGAATTGGTCAGTCCAGCTAAAATGCTAAACCTTAAGGAGTTTGGAGTGCTCAGAGTTCTTGATTTTGATGGGATTGATTTTCAAAGACTGAAACAACTACCGGGTATTTCCAATCTCAAGTTTTTGAGGTATCTGAGCTTCAAAGGGTGTATCCTCGACGAGTTGCCATCATCTATTAGCAAGTTTTCCTACTTGCAAGTATTTGATTTGAGAGTAGAAGGAGGATACCTGATAAAAATCCCAAACGTTCTATGGGAGTTGAGGAGGCTGAAACATTTATACCTTCCGCTAAAATTTGCAACTCAAAATGGTGAAAACCTCCGACTCAATAGCTTGACACAACTTGAAACCTTGGTGAACTTCAACACAAGCTTGTGTAGAGCTAATGATGTCTCAACACTTTGTAAACTCCGTTACTTGGAAGCAAAGGTTGAAAATAATTTCCCCGACTTTAAATCAATCACCAGTTACATGAGAACTAGTACTTCAAACGAATGTCAGCTACATTGCTCCATTGACATCATAGATTTGGATTGCTATGCAAACGAATATAGTACTGTTCTACTAGATTTCTTAAGTTGTAAAGTACTACGAACCTTGCAATTCAAAGGATATATTGGATCCCTATCACCATGTGATAAAATCTCCCCGAATCTCACTCAGTTACTTCTTCATAAGTCTTGTCTTAAACAAGACCCCATGCCAATCTTGGAGAAGCTTCCTAGTTTAGGGATTCTTGTCCTCACTGATAATGCCTATATGGGGAAGGAAATGGTCTGTTCAGCTTCAGGTTTCCCTCGGCTCAAATGCTTACGACTCCTCAATTTGTCCGAGCTGCAGAGAATCCAGGTGGAAAATACAGCCATGCCTATACTTTCCGACATAGAAATCAACAACTGCCAGAAACTTGATATCAACAGCATTCCACGCTTCCACGCACTACTGCTTGGAAAAAAAAAGAAAGATCCTGATCAGGATATCTCAAACAATGTTTTCTAGTCCTATTGTAACTTCTTGTAATGTTGCTTCTTTTTTCATATGAATGTTATGTTGCTTGAGACAAAATGATTTATCAAGTTTTGAACATTTAACTAGTCATTTCTTATCACATTCTGAAGAATCTAATCGAAACACATAGTTTGTAGAATCATTGAATTTTGATTCACTGGTCTAACAGTATAATCACATACAAAGACGAACTACACTAAAGAATCACAGTCTATGAATCATGCCTTATCACAGAGTTGTTCCAACGCTTTTCAGGCAAGATGATTCTTGCTCATGAAATATATAGCAACACCTGCATTCTCGACTATTATTACCCAATTCTTTTAAAAAATTAACCTGCCACCCGACCCAACTAACTTAACCCCCACCCTAAATTGCAACATGAGTTGAAGAAACAAGGCATAGAAGGACTAGATTACAGTACAATGTTGAACAACACAGCAAAGATCAGAAAAGTGATGATAGCAGAAGATGAATCAAAGTCAACTTCTTTCACTTATAATCATAACTACAGAACGCCTTAGAATGGATACCAAATCCAAATGAACAGCAGTTGTTAGAGGAAGATGAAGTTCACCGGAGATAATAGACTTGAGAGCCCAAGTTGTAATCAGTATGGAAATGGGTATATTTGTTAGGGTTAAGTTAGTTAGGTCAGGTTTGGGTTATATTAGGGTGATGAGTAATTTTATCTAATTTGGAGTTTTCCATCCTATTGAAAGGTATGGGTTATAACAGAAGGTAAAACTAACTATTAAACAAAAGTTGAGGGGTATATTTTTGACCCTTCTCCCTTAACCATAAGCAAGCCAGATTAAAACTACAGTTAACAGAAAATATTACCAAATAGGCAAATACTAGTGACAAATACTTATTGTAAACTTGAAACAACTGCAAACTACAAAAATTAAAGCAATCCAACCAATCCCATTTAGCATATAATGCTTGCAAGAATAAACTGTATGTGGAACGAAACCAGTAGGCGAAACCCTCCACTCCAGCTATAGGTGAGTTAATGGATGAAATCGAGCACTATGATCAGTGCTGTTGAGCCTGCCGACTTGGAGCACCATCATAGCCGCCACCATAGGGTCCATTTTGCTGAGCACCATAATTACCAGAACCTTGTGAGGTATCAGACCTCAATGTTGAATTTCCATTAGCATCGCCATAGCCACTGCCCATGTAACCTCCACCTGATTGCATGTCTCCCGATGCACCACCTCCAATAGATGGATTTCCATAAGCACCATCATTTCCGCCATATCCACCATAGCCATAACCTTGATTTCCATATCCTGTGGCCCCATTTGGAGACTGGCCAGTAGCAGATCCTCCGTTAGCAGCCCCACCTCCTCCACCTGCACTTGAAGCACCCCAGGATGCATTACCATAGCCCATATTTCCATATCCAGAAGGAATCTGAGAGCCCCACGAGCTTCTTGGTCCACCAGCTTGACCACTACCATAACCAGTACCGGGCACATTTGGATTTCCAAAGGCAGCAACTGCAGGACTACCATATCCAGGATTGACACCCCCATAGCCAGGATTGGCTCCACCGTAACTTCCATAAGCACCATAACCCATGCCATTGTTGGACGATCCATAACCATAACCTGCGGTACCATATCCGGAGGAACCATAAGATGGATAACCACCTCCAGTGTTTTGTGATTGCATGTATCTGTTGGTATCCATTCTGTCATAAGAACTGGGATTGTCACCAGATGCACCATAGCCCTGGTAACTTCCACCACCCATACCACTACCACCGTTGCCCGTGGAACGACCGCCAAAACCAGAATTACCATCTTTAGGAAGAGCACGTTTTACTTCTACTTGTTTCCCACTGAGATCATGATATGTCTTGTGCAAAACCCTATCTACTGCGTCTTCAGAATCAAATGAAATGAAGCCAAATCCACGAGGTCGGTTGGTCTGTTGATCAAACATAATTGCGACATCAGTGACATTACCGTAAGTTTCAAAGTAAGTTCTAAAGCCATCCTCAGTCAGAGTAGGAGGCAATCCCCCAACAAATATTTTCTTGGTCCTGGTATTTCCACCGCCTCCAAAACTTCTAGCGCTACCCATATTTCCAGATTTTGGACCCTGTTGTTCCTCTCTAGACAAGGCCCTCTTAGCCTCAACCTATAGAGAAAAAAATGCCATTGAGCTAAGTAAAAGAAAAACAATTTCAGATGCAAGCAAGATAGACACAAAGGACAGATTTTTAATAAAAGATTCCCAAAATTTAAGTCAAATTTTCCATCAACTAGGTTATTACTTGGGAAACCTCTTACTAAAAGACATAAAATTATCATCTGAAACGTACTAAACTTCTGTTGAACATGCAAGCGTCTTATTATGACACTTTTTTTTTTGACAAAGAGCGTCTTATTATGACTTCCCAAAAGTAAAGATGAAACAACAGGCCTGGAAAAACAAATAAATGTACAAATGATTTGACATCTTAATAGAAGCGCCTTTACCCAAGTGGAAGCACTATGACAAAGTATAAGAGCACTGAACTGTAAAAGACGCCACTTTAAGAAATTATCACAGGAAATCTTTCATTTGACAGTGCAACTAGCAACAAAGAGATGATTCAACAAATGCCCTATTAAGTCACTAAAATGTTCAGAGCAAATAATGCTCTAATCTAGAAAGAAAATGCATATTAACTAAAAATAAATCACTATCATAGTGCTCTTATCAGTTACCTACTTACCATCACCACTGCAGAACTCATTGTGAACAAACTATTATCTATTATCATTAATAATACCAAAAGAGGACATCAGGACTAAAATAAACCTGTCTGCACCCCATCAACCGAAAGAAGAAAAACTTATCTCTATCTACAAGCACACTGCATAACAAAAATATTTACTACTCTATGTGCCACATTTTAAGACATTTTTTTCAACAAGTCAGATATTATTTCATCATTATCACACAAAGAAAGTATCAAAAACATCGGGGAGGAAACAATCATCCCACTTCCCATCCACTGCATCAAGTGCATGGCTTGATAATGAAACACACTTTGCTGCACAGTTCCAGCGTCGGAAGGCACAATAGAGACACACCACCTAGCAAAATTATGATCTTATACAAAACTGACCATTATGCAGGAGAAGCAAGAAATTGTACTACAACTACTACTACTACTACTGCTACACATCGATCCCAAGCAAGTCTACCCATCGTATAACAAATAATTAAATATTCGAGAATCTTACAAATTTACAACTCTATTCACCACATTGTATATACAGTCCTCTAATCCACAAAGAAGGGCACATCAACCTAATAATTTTTTTGAAACATGAAAAGGAGTATAATGGTAACAAGAAACCCGTTGCATCGAAGTGCACGGCTTGATCAACGGAAGCAATCTGGTCACATAATTCTAGCTTCCCAAGGAACAACAGCAACACGCACTATAGCAAAAATCATCACACATACACAAAACACCATTACACAGCACATTAGGAATCATTCAGCCCACGTGGCACTCAAACGCACAACAGAACTACTGCAAAGAATAAGTTAACCTCATCCACTGTTTTTACATTTAAAAAAAGGACACAAGCAACACAGTGTGTACTCACAAAACTGACTCGAGAAATTATTTACAAAAAAAAAAACACAATATAAAGATGCAGACTTTACTTTAGTATCAGGAGAATATGTCTACTCACAAAATTGTCTGAGAGAAACTATTACTTATAAGAAACCACAATACAAAAGATGCAGACTTTACTTTAACTATCAGGAGAACTTGATAAATACAAAATCACAACCAGAAGAAGATAACAAAACCATATCAAAAAATTCCATAAGCATAAACCAGCTCAAGAAATGAAGTGATCTGAGAGACCCAAGAAAAGACTTAAACTTTAGTACCCAAAGAGCATAATCAAAATAACTGTATCAGAACTCAACAAGGATAAAGACATGCTTAAAATGGATAATCAGCAACCAAGTAAAGACCCCACAAAAACAACTCAAACGTCACGATAATAGACACAAAAGCACAACCTAAATTGGAAATGCCACATTAGGGAACATCCAGAAAACAATCACAAAACAAGCACATTTAACCAAAACTCCACAACCCAGGGCAAAAAAAGCAGAAACATAAACAACACAAATAAGCCACAAATAAAAGAGGAACTTCACATCATGATAACAGAAGCAAAAACACATCCTAAATTGAAAATATCACTTCAGGAAATTCCTAGAAAACAATCACAAAATCAGTACACCTAACCAAAACTCCACAACTACAAAATTTCAAATAAAATCAACAATCACGACCACAGCCAAACTAATGAAACCCCAGAAGCTAAAACAGAGAAACAAACAAAATTAACGAAACCCCATAAGCTAAAACAGAGAAACAAACAAAACTAACGAAACCCCATAAGCTAAAATCACGAAATAAACAAAAAAAAAACACAAAAAATCTCACCGTACGTCCATCAATTACATGGGTATCCTGAAGAACCCTATCAAGAACACTAGGATCTGCAAATACAACAAACCCAAATCCTCTAGGCTTCCCAGTAATCTTATCCTCATTACTACGGTCTGTAAAACATCACCATACCCTTGAAAATACTCATTCATCTTCTCCTCTGATGTTTCCCATGATATCCCACCAATAAATAGCTTTGCTTGATCTGAATCCATACTTTTTTTTTCTCTCCCCTATACTTTTTCTCTCTCTATCTATATATATAAGATGTATATATATGTATAACAAAAAAATTGTAGATTTTAGAGTGTGTGTGTGTGTGAGGGAGAAGAGAGAGTGAGGGTTTGTGTAAGAGAAAATCTGGAAAAGAGGCGCCGACTGGGGAAGAGAATAGTGATGAAGGATTATGAATTTTGGGGACAAGGAACGGTTGTGATTTGATGAGATCAATGGTGGTGATTGAGAGAGCAAATTTGATAATTTTATATATTTTTATTTTAAAGGAGGAATATTAACAAACGAAATTGCGAGACGGTGAAGTACTGAAGTTGCTTTAATCATAATGATGTTTAAGTTTGATGTAGCAAGTATGCTAACACACACTAAAATTTTTTTAAAATATCGCTTAATTTTAATTGAGTGACCCTAAATGCAAAAAATATGGTGTGGATTATGGTGAAGTTTATACGTATTGTTCCACGCTTAAAGGACTGTAGAAGTTTTTGAAAATAGAGTGTCGAAAATCATATCACCGTAAAATTCATGACTAAATTTGACAATTTTAGGTTATTATGCTTGTTGGGACCAAAATAAATAATGTCAATATCAATAGAAAGAGGTGCTTCTAACTAATTATGTCCGAGTCTTGAATGAACTATATTCCCTTCGATACCTTCCCAAAATCAGGGCATCTTGCTTAGATCGCATTTACTTTCCTTTACTCCTAAATATTGAAAGATTAAGTCGTTTTCGTTCAACCCAACTGTTGGAGCAACTATGGGAATTTCTTCTGGCTCGCTACTATCTTTTCCTACAACTTACAGCTGACCTTGAATTGGCCAAAAAGTTTTCTATTTTAACGAAATTCCACAATTGCATAAGTTTCGGTTTTGATCGATTATATTTTTAGCACTACTTAGTGAAATAGGTTCTTGGCTTCCGGATGAATTCTTTGCGAAACCATTACGGAACCCTCTCTAAAGAGTTAGGGAGTAGTACGTAGAGTCTCACCATTTTAGCGATCATTTTGGTCATTTAGAAGTCAATTTAAAGAAATTAGGCAATTTTCTCAATTTTTTGAATGTGTCAACTCATTAATATTTTGGTGATATGACTTTCAAATGATTTTTTGGCAAAACCATTATGAAACCCTCCGTAGGAAGTTGGGGGAGCAGTACGTACAATCTCACCATTTTTAGAGTCTATTTTGGCATTTAGGGGCCAATTTATAGGAATTGGGTGATTTTTACAGTTTTTCGTGTGTTAGCTCATAAATTTTTTTGTGATATGGTTGCAAACGATTTTCTTGTGAAACCATTATAGAACCCTCTATAAGGAATTGGGGTAACAATACGTACAATCTCATTATTTTTAGAATCTATTTTGGGCATTTAGGGGCTAATTTACGGGAATTAGCAATTTTCTCAATTTTTTGTGTGTCCCGAGGAGAAAACGAACGCATTTTCAAGCCCCAAAGCGGGAAAAATCAGATTTTATCATTTTTTGTGTGCTATAGTCCATGAATTTTTGGTGATACAAGATTCTAGCTTTTTTTGCCAAAAAATTGCATGGACGTCCGTTACGACTTTATTAATGTTGTGATACATTTTTGAGTTCAAACAAGCTCGAAAGCGGGAAAACCAAAGTTTATCGTTTCTCGTGTGCTGTAGTCCATGGATTTTTGGTGATACAAGATTTCAGATTGTTTTGGCTGAATTTTTTCAGGAGCGTTCGTTACGACCTTATTAATGCCGTGAGTTGGTCTCGGGGGGATAACGGGTGCATTTTCAAGTTCAAACGAGCTCCAAAGCGGGAAAAACCTGATTTTACAATTTTTCGTGTGCTATAGTCCATGAATTTTTAGTGATACAGGATTCCGGCTTGTTTTTGGCTGAAAATTTTCATCGACGTCCGTTACGACCTTATTAATGCTGTGAGTTGGTCTCTAGGGGTAAACAAGGGCATTTTCAAGTTCAAACGAGCTCCAAAGCGGAAAAAACCAGATTTTACTGTTTTTCGTGTGCTATAGTTCATAGAATTTTGGTGATACAGGATTCCGATTTGTTTTTTGCCCAAATTTTCATGGACGTTCGTTACGACCTTATTAATGCTGTGAGTTGGGCCTAAGGGGAAAACAAGCGCATTTTTTAGTTCAAACGAGCCCCAAAGTGAGAAAACCCAGATTTTACCATTTTTTGTGTGCTATAGTCCATAGATTTTTGGTGAAACACGAATCCAGCTTGTTTTTTGGCTGAAAATTTTCACGGACGTCCGTTATGACCTTATTAATGTCGTGAGTTGTTCTTAGGACAAACAAGCGCATTTGCAAGTTCAAACGAACCACAAAGCGGGGAAAATCATATTTTACCATTTTTCATGTGCTATAGTCCATAGATTTTTGGTGATACAAAATTTCGACTTGTTTTTGGACGAAATTTTTCATGGACATCCATTATGACCTTATTAATGTCGTGAGTTGGTTCCGAGGGGCAAACATACATAGTTTCAAGTTCAAACGAGCTACAAAGCGGGGGAAACCAGATTTACCGTTTTTCATATGCTATAGTCCATGAATTTTTGGTGATACAGGATTCCAATTTGTTTTTGGCCGAAATTTTTCATGGACGTTCGTTACAACCTTATTAATGCCGTGAGTTAGTCTCGAGGGGCAAACGGGCGCATTGCCAAGTTAATGAGCCCAAAGTGGGAATAACCAAATCTTACCATTTTTGTGTGCTAAAATGTGCTATATAGTCCATGGATTTTTGGTGATACAGAATTTTGATTTATTTTTTGCCTAATTTTTTATGAACGTCTGTTACGACCTTATTAATGTCATTCGTCCGAACACCGCAATTATTTATATATATAAAAATACAAGTTGAACTCCATTATTAATAATGAATATAAGAGGCAATTATTAATTATTTCTTTTTCAACATAAGAGACAAATATACCCAAAAATATTCAAATTTCAAATATTGGAATTGAATAAGGTTGGTCACACCTATGAAGTTAATTCTCTGCATCTACTCTCACCTCTCCCTTACCTAGGGAATATTTCTTCCACTCTATGAGTTTTTTTTTTTTTTTTCAAATTTATTAGTAGTACAATATTTTGTTGTCGCTCTCTTCAAATACTAAGATATCATGATTTTCTTAATAAAAAATAATAAGGATCTTTCATTCTTAAATTATTTTTGAAAAAATAATGTCACTTTCATATTTCATGTAATACTTTAAATTATTCCATCTGTTACACTTGTCAATTGTGAAATGTAAGTTGATCAGATCGATTCTTTCTAATCGTAGAATTACATAAGTATTTCTATTAACTAAAGAATATTCTAATTTTGACTTAATGAGCTTTCTTTTTCGAAAATACTATTGACCCATAATTTTAATCTTAAAAGTTCAATTATGTTTCAATCTTATTGTATTTGTTAATGTCAATGAGCCATAATATCAATTTTTATCACTACAAAAATATTTATAATAGATTTAACACCATAAATTCTTTTTCAAAAAAATTCATAAGTTACATGTGATCATGTCTTATCAAACACAGTTAGTAGTACATAATAAAACATAGGGACCATCACTTTTTCCTTAAAAAAGACTAACTATTTTTCTAATAAAATAATTACCACTTTTTCATAAAATGGACTATTTTCTAAAGTATAATAGTACTACTATCAAATAATAATCTATTATTCATCTATCACTAAAAAAGATAATACTGTGGTAAATTAAGCTAATTTTCATTTAATTAAAGTTCTTGAGTTTTAGTCTCGAGTATAAGAAAATTTTTGTTATATAGTACTTTACTTGAATGGAGCGTTACACAACATATATTGATTAATCAAACTCCAATGAAAATATCAGCACCAAATGAAAAGTATTAGTAGTATTTTTCATCTTTTTTCTTTGGTTTTCCATCCAATGGTCGAGTCTATATTGAAACTCCAACTAAATCGGGATCACACACTATGGACCCATTTGATGGTGGTACTTCCAATAAAATTTCTCCATGCTCCAAATTCATGTTCAAAACTTTTGATTAAAAGCGAAACAATCTCATTACTACACCACCATCATGTATTTTTCATGTCATGGATACTACTAGTAGAGATAACTTCTATCTGCACAATAAAAGAGAAAGTTGAATTACACCACTAAGACAAGGCTCCCTTTTTTGAGAAAGAGAGAAAGAAAACAAAAACAGCAAATAAACCCTTCAACATTTTCTCATTTTCACTATTCAAAAACCCAAGCTTGAAATCTTTATTTTAAAAAAATAAAATACCAACAACAATGGAATAATTCATCAAGAATCCACAAAAAATGGGTTTGCCCACAAAGCCATTTTGCATATTCTCTCTTTTCTTAGTTATATTTACCATTTTCAAGTTAACCCCACAAGCTAAATCTGATTCTGATTACACTAAGTTGATTTACAAGGGTTGTGCAAAGCAAGATTTATCAGATCCATCTGGGGTTTACTCACAAGCTCTTTCTTCCCTTTTTGGCACTCTTGTTTCACAGTCCTCAAAGTCCAAGTTCTATAAGACTAGTACTGGTAGTGGGCAATCAACAATTTCTGGTCTTTTTCAGTGTAGAGGTGACCTTTCTAATGTTGATTGCTATAAATGTGTTAGTGGTTTGCCAATACTCATAGATAAGTTATGTGGTAGCAAGCCTGTTGCTGCAAGAATCCAGCTTTATGGCTGTTACATGCTCTACGAGGTTGCTGGTTTCCCTCAAATCTCTGGAATGGAGATGCTGTTCAAGACTTGTAGTGGGAAAAATGCTCCAGGTAGCTTAGGAGGATTCAAGATTTAAACTTTACTAGTTCTATTTCAAATATTTTGAATTTTTAGTGTTTCTTGCATATATGGTTACACTCTGTGTTGATAGGTTCACTCTTTAGTACGGGTAGTGGGAAGTCCACAATTTCTGGTCTTTTCAGTGTAGAGGTGACCTTTGCTTTAAATGTGAGTGGCTTGCCAATACTCATTGATAAGCTGTGTGGTAGCAAGCCTGCTGCTGCAAGAATCCAGCTTTTTGGCTGTTACATGCTCATCTCTGGAATGGAGATGCAGTATAAGACTTGTACTGGGGTAGCATAGGCGGATTCAAGATTTAAACTTTACTAGTTCAATTTTAACTTTTTTGATGTTCTTTGAATTTTTAGTGTTTCTTTGCATATATAGTTACACTCCGTGTCAAAGTCGGATTCAGAATTTAAAGTTTATAGGTCCGCTCTTTAGTACTGGTAGTGGGCAGTCCATAATTCCTGGTCTTTTCAGTGTGGAGGTGACCTCATTGATAAGCTATGTGGTAGCAATCCTGTTGTTGCAAGAATCTGGCTTTATGGCTTTTACATGCTCTATGAGGTTTCTGGTTTCCCTCAAATCTCTGGAATGGAGATGATGTTCAAAACTTGTAGTGGGAAAAATGCTCCAGGTAGCTTAGGCGGATTCAAGATTTAAACTTTATGAGTTCAATTTTAACTTTTTTGGATTTTTACTGTTTCTTGCATATATAGTTATACTCTGTGTCAAAAGTACTGGTGTAGGTAGCTGTGTCGTATTTAGAATTTAAATTTTATGGATTCGCTCTTTAGTTCTGATAGTGGGCAGTCCATAATTTCTGGTCTTTTTCAGTGAAGAGGCGACCTCTCTAATGTTTGACTGCTATAAATGTGTGTGGGGTTTGCCAATACTCATAGAAAAGCTCTGTGGTAGCAAGCCTGTTGCTGCAAGAATCCAGCTTTATGACTGTTACATGCTCTATATGAGGTTGCTGGTTTCCCTCAAATCTCTGGAATGGAGATGCTGTAGAAAACTTATAGTGGGAAAAATGCTTCAGGCAGCATAGACAGATTCAAGATTTAAATTTTACGAGTTCAAATTGTTAGATTTTAACCGCTGAACCGGTTGTGCATTTCAAGTATGGGTTAAAAATTTAGTATTTCTTGAATTTCTAGTGATTTTGTTACAAATATTTATGTTGTGTCTCGAAAATTCTGGTTTTGGTCTAACATGTACTTATACCGACATACATCAACCACAGCTAGGTAGTTATATCGGATTCAGAATTTAAGTTTTATATACCACCGTACCCATTACACTCTTCAAATTACACGTTCAAGATTTAGTATTTCTTTCATATATATATATATATATATATATATATATATTTAGAATCCGCGTCGAAAATATTGTCAGGTAGTGGGTTTGAGGAAAGAAGGGATACTGCTTTTTCCACATTGGAAAATGGCATGGCTAGTAGCAATGGCTTCTACACAACAAGCTATCAGTCTGTTTATACCATGGGGCAATGTGAAGGGGATGTTGGCTCCGCTGATTGTGCTGATTGTGTGAAAAATGCTGTCCAAAAAGCTCAGGTGGAATGTGGAAGCTCCGTCTCTGGCCAAATCTTCCTGCACAAATGTTTTATTAGTTATAGTAATTCTCCAAATGGGGTCCCTAGAACATCATCGTCGTCTTCAGATTGGTCCCCTTCTTCATCTTCAGGTATTACATATACTGATATAGAACCTCTTGTCTAGCTTTATATGCTCGAGCTCTTCAAAAATGCTGCAGGGTGTGTGTCAGATCCTCCAAAAGTAGTGCATTTTTGGAGGATCTGAAACGGGCATGATCACATTTTTGGGAAGTCTATATATACTAATTGATTTGCTGAAGTTGCCATTCTACTAAATTGGTAATTGCTTATGATTTTGCCAGTGTCAAACAAAGTCAAGCTAATAAACTTTTGTATTCTTGGACTTATGATAAAAGGTCTGAATCACTAGTGCTATTAAGTTGATTATATCAAACCCCTCTTTAGCTCTAATCCCATAGATGATTTCTGACTAGTCTTCGTGTATTGGAAGAGCAAGAAGTGGAGTTAGAGTAAAACTTTCTTCTCTTTACGGAGAGATTGTCTATTTTACTTGATCGAGGACAACCCGAACTTCAGTTACTTCAATGCACCTTTTTCTTTCCTTAGATAAAGCAAAACTTTGTCCTCCTTAGATTTTCCAGCCATTCTTTTTGTTTATTGTCTACAATTATATTGTAAAGAGAGCTGCATTTAATAATTGTCGTAGGGTCAGGGCAAAATGTGGGGAAGACAGTGGCTATAATACTAGGAGGGGTAGCTGGAGTGGGGTTTATACTCATATGCGTGCTGTTTGCAAGGAATCTAATAAAGAAACATGACGGTACGCCTAATTTGACTAATGTACTATATTGTTTTCAATAGTTTGAAACATTGTCTCTTGCTTATGCTGTTAAATCTATGCATTATTTGCTGCAGATTATTGAAGGAGTCAGACTTGTTTACTATGACCGGCAACGCTTTCCTGAGGTGGATTCTTTTTTTCAATTCTCTTCTTTGAAAGGAAAATAGAAATCAAAGGATTTTGTGTCTGTAATTCTTGGTTTTTCTTAGTTAAACAGGAAAACGGAAACTGTTTGGAAGAGAGTAATTTTTAGGCTATGAAAATTGAGATGTATGGTGATAAGTTCTTGAAAAAAAAAAAAGTGAACTTAAATTGTTAGTTATTTATTAACAAGATTAGAAAGAGTCCTATTGAGCCGAGGATCTATCGGAAACAGCCCCTCTTCCCCACAAAGGTAGAGGTAATGTCTGCGTACATCCTACCTTACCCCGACACCACTTGTGGGATTACATTGAGTATAATATTGTTGTTATTAGAAAGAGTCCTTTTGGTTTTTAACTTTTTCTCCAATTGCCATGTGCATATTGTCTCTTTGTCCAGTTCACTTGAAAAATGCTTCTACATTTTCTTCAAAAGTTTCTTACTTTACAGAAAGTTCTTTGTTTTCTCTTCATTTATAGGCTGTATATGTTTGTCTTAACTTCCATCGTTTATTTTGTATCGATACTTTTATGCTAGTCCAGTCAAACTCCAATACTGACAGTAACTCATCAGAAACTCCCAAGACTAACAGCAAGGTGTATCTCATATTCAACAGTTCACTGCATATGTTTTATCCCCTCAACTCGGAAAGGTGAAAAAGAAATGAGGACACGGGGATGGCAAGGAAGTCTTCGATGGTTCATTTTGTGATAAAGAAGGGAGAAGAGAGTCTTGTATGCCTCAGATTGTCGGAGTTGGCCTCACTTTTGTGAGTAAGAACTGATTCTTAGTTTTTTACTGGATCGTCAACTGGCGTATATTCATCCTAGCTTGCTTTGTATTAATCTCTGGAACTTCTTGTATTACCTAACAGCATATTTTGCTAACTTGCACAAGGTTCATGATTCATAATGAGCATTTGGCCAGTGGAAACTTTCTGAGTAAATATGAGCTTACATATTTGCATCGGTTAACTGTAATTAATGGCTCAAGTTGATTGATTGACATGTCTCGTGTCCAGATGGAGAACTCGGATACATGTACAGAACGTAGAAGTATCCGAGGACTTCTAAACTTCATTTCCTTTAAAATATTTGACATTGATTGTCAAGCCCTATTTACAGCCAGTCCCGGTATAGTGCAGGATCTCACCGTTGGTTGTTAGGACTTATCTCCGTTCTTTGTTTTCTACGTTGAGTGCTGATGTTGAAGCACAACGCCTAGATGATACATGATCTCCATGAAGCTCTTCTGACTTCTCATCAGATAAGAACAATGGAAATCATCTCTGATTCTTGTGGCGCGCGTCGAGTTTCTTGCCTGTATCAAAGAGCCTATGTTGAGTGTTGTAGAACATGTAGTTAGCTTGTCTCTCAGTGCAGACTGCAGAAAACAAAGGAGATGAAAATTGCATATACCTACAGACCATATTGAACTCATTTCCAGTATTTGAAAAGTCATGAAGTAATGACTTACAAAATGATTAATGATTAGTGTTTAGTACTCGTATTGAAATCTGACTAATTCAATTTTGCGTAATAAATTTAGTAGACTGTGTCATTACAACAAAATAATTAGTAGTAGTAAATTTTCATTTTAGCGACAATATTTATTATGGCGGAAACATTTAATGACAACTGAGTTAATATCATTTCATCCAAAGTCGCTAAAGTATTTAATGACATTTATAGAAAGTGTTGGTTATTAGTATTCATATTATATTATTGTCGCTAAATGTAATATAGAGGCAATTATATTATGTTTTTAAATAGTTGTCACGAAATTCTTTATTTATTGAAGTGTGTCAAAGTTGCATTAATTCCACTCAGCACCATTAACCCCTTAATTACATACTAGAACAAGATAAAACGATATTTATAGTCGTATTCTGCGTAGTTGAAACAAAAAAATAAAATGTTTAAATCGTTATATTTAGTAATTTTACATTTTTAATTTGAAAATAACATTTTCATTATCAAGTTAAGGTTTAAATTTTTAATTGATGTTAATGAATTTTCATGATAATTAATCATAAAATCTGAATATTTTACTCTTTATTCATAAAATAAATATTTTCATAAAATATTTGCTAATTAATTTTAAATTTGATTTACTTAAAATGCTTGTTGAAAGTTTGACTTTCATTATGGTTATTCATTAAAATATCTACTATTAAGTTAATTTTTTTTTATTATATTTAATGTCATTCCAAATTATATGGATTAGCATTCCATAAAATCTGAATATTTTTCTCTTCTTTCCGCAAGTACATTTAAATATTCACTAATTCAAGTTAAGTTTTAGATTTGATTTACTTAAAAATGCTTGTTGAAAGTTTGACTTTCATTATGGTTATTCATTAAAATATTTACTATTAAGTTAATTTTTTTAATTATATTTAATGTCATTCCAAATTATATGGATTTTAATCCATGTGAGAATGGATATGTTTATGCATAAACATTAAGCATGTTTTTAATTGTAATTTTTGTATATAAATACTCATGATATTTCATTGTTATGAATATTTAGGGAATGATCGATTCACATGGCGATATATAAATCAACTCGTTAAAGGGAGGCTGAAACCTTAGAATTCATTAAAAGAGAGAACTTTGATCTCTTCAACTCTTCAAAGGGAGACTAAAACCTTAGAGTTCAATGGAAGAGAAAAGTCTAATCTCTTGCTTTTTTTGCTGAAATATGACTTACTGATTTATTCATCAAAAGCCCCTTTAAATAGGAGTTTTATTAATTCTTATGTAAGTAGGAAACTATAATCCTATTCCAAACTAATAAGTATAGCTTAACCTAATTCTTATGAAACTATGAAACATAAATCCTATTCTAGAAGAATAAATAAAGCAACTAAAAATATAATTAAATACTTAATTTAAGGGCTTCCAAAGCATTATTTTTCTTCGAAATAAACCAAACAGAAACATCTAGCAAAGGCAACACAAACATCTAGTAACCAAACCATTCTATAAATTTTGCAATCCAATCTCGAACATGTCATCAAAATACTAAATAAAACAAAGAGAAGACCACAAACACAAAGATCACTTCTGTTGAAGATCAAGATCATTTCTTTTCACCTGATAAAATCAAACAAGACCAAACTAATTCTATAAATTTGGTAATCCAATCTCGAATTCATATCAAATACTAAACAAAACAAAGAAAAAGCCATAAACACAAAAAACAAATCATTTATGTTGAAGATCAAGATCATTATTTTTCACTGATAAAGTCAATTAACCAGCGTCATCACAAACATCTCATAACCAACCCATTCTATAAATTTTTTTCACCAGAGGCAGATCAAACATCTCATCATCAAAACACTAAACAAAAAACCACAAACACAAAGAGAAATCATTTCTGTTGAAGATCAAGATCAGTTTTTTTTTACTGATAAATTCAACTAACCAGCAGCTTCGCAAACATCTTATAACCAACCCATTCTATAAACTTTGCAATCCAACCTCAAACCCATCATATCAAAACACTAAATAAAACAAAGAAAAACCACAAAGATCATTTTTTTTCACTGATAAAGTCAATTAACCAGCCCATTCTACAAATTTCGCAATCCAATCTCGAATCCACCATCAAAACACTACACAAAACCAAAACATAGCAAAAACCACAAGACAAAGTGAAATCAATTCTAAAGATCAAATTTTTTCACTAATAAACACTGCAGCTTCCCAAACATCTAATAAAACAACCAACACATTCTACAAATTTCATCAATCCAATCTCGAAACCCATCATCAAAACACTAAAAAAAAAACACACAAACATAACGAAAAATAATTTCTATTGAAGATCAAGATCTTCTTTTTTTAACTAATAAACTGCAGCTTCCCAAACATCTAACAAAACCAACCAACCCATTCTACAAATTTCTCAAACCCATCTAACAAAATCAATTCTGGGTTGTAGCAGGGGAAGCACCAAGAAGACTAGCTTGTTGAAGATCAAGATCATTCAGCTGCTGTTCACGATCCATAACAATAATTAACGGTAAACCCAGAACCAAAAACGTTGTAGCAACAAGCCACGCAGCTTTTCCAGTACTCTTCGCCAGTTTTTTCCCCACATAAGTCGCACCACAAGCTGCTTGTTTCCCCTTTGTAACAATGGAGGATTGAGAAATCCTAGCTAAAACGCCGTCGTTCTTGCTGCTGCTGCTTGATACGGTTAAAGCAAAGCGTTTTCCACCCATGGACGCCATTGTTGAAGAAGAAGAAGCAGAGAAAATTTGTAGGGTTTTTGGCTTAAAGAGTATTTGGGGCTTAAACCCTTGTTATATTGTATTGTATAAACTATTGCAAATTCAACAAAGCAGTTATAGAAGAAAAAAAAGCACTTATAATAAATTCATAAATATCCCTAATAAATAATTACTAGTATCAAAATAAGTGTTTATTATGGAAAAAAAAAATCACTTATAACAATTTCTATTTGGCTAATTTATTTAAAAAGTGTTTTTGATAAGCAAATGTGTTTTGACTAATCTTTTTTAAAAAAATATTTTCGAGAGTCAAATTACGAAAAAGAATAAGTATCAATGTGCGTTTAATATTAATATTATTTTATAGAGAGAAACTATTTTAAATATCTATTACAAAAATTTAACTATAATATTTATTATTTTAAAATATTATGATTAATATGATTATTTATCTATAATTTACATATTAATTGATGTATATTTTTAAGCATTGGAAAATGATTTGGGGATTGAGTATTTAATATTTGAAGGTAAATTAGAAAAAAAAGTAATTTATTTTTTCTTTATATATTGAAAGTAACAAGTAAAAATATAAATCAATTTTTAAAATGGTAAGTAAATAAAAGTGAATGGAGTGAATAATAAATTTACATTTAAAGAAGTTTTTTAACTTGGGCAACACCCAATAAATTCAATTATGAGTTTATGACTAAAAATTAACAGGTACACCTTAATTAAATACTACCTCATCTATCTTAAATTGTTTGTCATATTTTTCCCTTACATCTTATATGAAAATATTAATTAGAAAAAAATATCAACCTTTTTCCACTTCAAATTATAATTTAGACAAAAAAAGTTTACGCAAAATATAAATATATGTATAAAAATTTACTAAAATTTCTTTAACAATAGTAAACATAAAATCGTCACCTGATAAAATTATAATTCAAATCTTCTTGTTAGCAACATCAAAATTTACATTGTGAATCAACATTTTTTCTTTTAACTTCAAGTCATTTTTGCCTGATCAATTCAGACATTTTTATCAGCAGTTTAATATCAAATGTCACATATTTGAAGTTATTTCGAAATGATCACTAGACTTATGAGTTATGACAACGGTATTTTTTTGCTATGGCTATACAACCGTTGCTATAAATACTATATTGCAACGATTTAAGTGTTGCTAATACACTTTAGCAATCTAACCGTTGCAATTGTAAAAAAAGACGTTGCTATAGATTATCTCTATATATGACAACGGTTTTTGGAAGGAAAAAAATCCTATTGGAACTATATTATTTACCTATATGGAAACGGGAAATCTTAGTAGTTCAGCTGATTGACTATCTGAACTTTCACCTTGTTAGTGAGAGTTCGATTTCCCACTATGTAATCCCCTTTGATTACCCATTTTACTTGGTATCGGGGGATTAAACATTTGGAGCAGCCACAACTCCATGAAAATATTGAAATCGATATTTGTGATTATCTGAATCTTCGTCTTTGTCTTCATCTTCATCTTCGTCTTCCTCTGTTTCCCATAAAAACCTAGCATATGATGCTAGTACATCGCTAAAAACAAAATAAATGTAATGAATATGGTAGTACTAATTTTATTTTTTTTATATACTATGGTTCTCTAAAAAGAATACTACATGAAAAATAAGAAACAAGTCAAAATATCGCGCCAATGCAAAAGTCCTTTACTACAACAACATTTTTAGTGAAATTCCACAAGTAGAGTTTGGGAGGGTAGTGTGTATGCAGGTTTTACCTTTACCTTGTGGAGGTAGAGAGACTGTTTATGAAAGACTCTCAGCTCGAGTATAGCAAATCAAAGTAGGTATGAAAGGGGAGAAAACGACAATGAAAAAGGAAACGTTTACGATGTACATATATATGTTTAAATCCTTATTTCTTAAATCATTATGTGGTGTTATCAAACATCAAAAAAGGACACCTTCTTACTTAAACAAGAAATTATGAACATTCCTTTTTCTCTTTTAATGAGACGATTTATAGCTTGTCTTAAACCACAAGTTCAGAAGAATAACTTTCTTTCTTAAACTTCGTGCCTTATCAAACACCGTCACATAAAATGAGACGGAGAGAGTAGCACTTATCATTACCAGTTTCCAGGAGAAGCTTGAACTGCTCTTTTGAAGTAAGAGGAGGCTTTATTTTGATCATGATGAAGATGCCATATAAAATTTGCATATTGTGAAATAATTTCTCCATCACTAGCATCTGTCAATACCGCGTGCGAGTAGTATTCTTCAGCTCCTCTTAAGTCTCCTTTAGACTGCACGAAAAAATGACAACAACATATCCAATGTAGTCTAACAAGTGGACTTTAGGAACGGTTGAGCGTATGCAGACCTTACCCCTACCTTGGGAGGTAGAGAGATTGTTTCCATAGACCCTCGACTCAAAGGAAAAGCATATAGAAAAAGAAATAACGGAAGTGAAGAAATCACGACGAAAGACTATAGAAAGCATGACAAAGCATTCTTGAAATTGCCCATATTTGCACACATTTCATTAGATCTGTTGCTAATTAGGAATGTGTTTTTATAATATGTCGCTAATCTGTTGTTGTGCTTCATTCTCAATGTGATGAAAGAGATGACTTATAATTGCATTGGTGAAGCCAAAAATTTCATTAAGATGATGAGATATAGTATATATGCAAAAGAACTCAGAGTGTTCAATTGATTACCTTTCACTATATGTTGCTACGCCACTGCTTATATGCGGTAGCTTAGATGAAAAATAAGGGACGTTACCTGATCAAGGGACTGAGCATAGTTTCTTAAAACTAAGCGGTTGTTTGGATTTTCTTGAATCATACTCTTGTAGTAATACTCAGCTGCTATAAGCTCATTCAGAGTCATTCCACCGCTAAATCCGCAATTTCCAATCCCAAATCCTGCAGCAAGATTCAGCAGAGGGCTAGCTTGTCTGTTATCTTGTTCAAAATCCATGTTGTGTGACATAGCAACTTCTTCGGTTTCCTTGAAAAGATGGCACATCAAGAAGGTTAAAACTTCATATGATGCAAAACGGATCTTGTTCTAAAAGTTGTTCCTCCCTCCGTTTCAATTTGTTTGTCTGGTTTTGATTTGGCACAGAGTTTAAAAAGTAAAGAAGACTTTTGAATCTTGTGGTCTTAAGCTAAAGATATGTAGAATGTAACAAAATGTACTTTAATCATGTTGTCAAAGGTTGAAAGTTAGAACTAAAATAGTTGTCAAGGAGGAAAGAGACATTCTATTTTAAACAGACTAAAAAGGAAAGTAAGTAAACGAATTGAAACGGAGGGAGTATATGTTCACTAGGAAAGAAAGTAAAGAGGATGTGTGAAGACCTTAGTTTCATCAAGGTGTGTGCCTGCATCGTGCTCGTTGTCATCATAATTGATCTCCCAAAGAAATTTAGCATATGCTGCAAGGACATGGCTGGAAACCGAAAAAATGAATGCCACCAACGTTCATGAAAGACACAAAACATCACATGATCACTAAGATTGGACTAGATCACATCACACTATGTGGAAACAAGAAAAGAGAGTTTAGGGGCAAAACAACATGGATCACAATTCTTTTTGTATGTTTCATCCTGCCAAATCATTAGTAAAGAGTTTGTAGTTGTCGAAACCATAAAGAAAATGTCCACGGGACAAAGAGAATTCACCATATTCGTAAAAAGGAAGAAATGGTGATCAACAGAATCAATAGAGTGACTTGCAAAAGTTGAGCATAATTAAGACCAAATGTTAAACATGTCTAAGACCACACAAACGTTGTGATATGTTTAAGGCAACAAGTTCACAATATCTGTCTTTTTTTCTTGAACTTCGTATCCAGTCAAATAGGTTCACGCAAATTGAAACAGGAAGTAGCTCTCAATGAAGACGTTGCAAGATACAAAGAGACTTAGAAATGTTTGTCAAGACATGGTGATCAACATAGTCAATAGACTGACCTGCAAAAGCTGAGCATAATTCCTCAAGACCAAAGGGTTGAAAGGATATTCTTCAAGCAAACTCTTATAATGTGCTTCAACATCTCCAATTTCATCAAAATTTAACGGTACAAAGTCAGCACCATGACCTGCCCTCATCAGCCCACCCTCAGTCAGAGACTTCATGCCACTAACATCAATTCCAAATCCAGCAGCAAGGTACATTGGACAAACTGGTTCATTTCTTTCTTCAGATTCTTTATCTTCTTTCTCGTCACAATCTTCATTATCATCGTCTTCCTTAATAAGACCCATGATGCATTTCCCAAAACTAAAATCATCACTAGCTAAATCTTCTATCTCATTTCCTATAGTAACAGCCCTCACCAATTTTCCATCATTAATCGTCTCCTCAAAATCTTCATCATTATAAACAGAAAATGATAATTCTGTTTGCAATATTATGTTAGTCTCTTGGTTGTGACAAGATCTTGGAAGTACATTTGATCTATAAATTTCATCAAGATCACATTTTGACACCAACCCTTTTTTACAAACTTCATCAAGATCACATTTTGACACCAACCCTTTTTTACAAACTTCATCAAGATCACATTTTGACACCAATCCTTTCTTATAAACATCATCAAGATCACATTTTGACACCAACACTTTTATATAAACATCATCAAGATCACATTTTGACACCAACCCTTTATTATAAACATCATCAAGATCACATTTTGACACCAACCCTTTCCTATAAACTTCATCAAGATCACATTTTGAGACTAACCAAACTTCATCAAGATCACATTTTGAAACCAGCCCTTTTCTATAACCTTTATCAAGATCAGATTCTGACACCAACCAAACCTCATCAAGATCACATTTTGACACTAACCCTTTTCTATAAACATCATCAAGATCACATTTTGACACAGACGCTTTTAAGTTCCCTTCAGATTGAACTCTCCGGGGCGTTTTTCGACCAAGATTATTGTTGGATTTTTTGGGGCTTAATTGATGATCAGATGAAGAGTTGCATCAGAAAGAACACAAATGGCTTGCAGAGTGAAATGAGACTTTGCCAACGTTTTTGTGATCTGCAGAGGTATTATCAAAGTCACTTTTTTTACTTTCTACCAAAATGGTTTGTGAAACAGGAGTTGATGAGCTTCTCAGCAGCATATTTGTAACTTTGGCTGTTTGCTTGAGATTAATTCAGAAATCTTGACTTGCTATATACTTCTATGGAGATCCTAAATAAAGTGTTCAAAACAAAAGATGATGAGTGTTTTTAAATGATATTTGTCTATGGACTATAGTTTATCGTCTTAAACATCTCACTTAATTAATAATCCATGTTCGAGCAATAAGAAGAAATTCAAAAGTAAAATATAATAAATGCTTCGTCTTATTCTAAAACGTCAATATTTTGACCTAGACTAGTAGTTACTAGAGGTCGATGGACATGTCCTGACGAACCTATCCATGCTGACACCCCTCGCTGGAAAATTAGACGATGTAAATAGATAAAAACAAGCTCATTGAGGAATATAAGAGATCATACCTTAATTAACAATTCTATCTTCATATATTTTTTGTTGTAAAATAATTTTGTGACTTTTTTTTCTTGTTAAAGAATACTGTGAGTACTAACATCATATGAAAATACAAAGATGAATCAATTACTCCTATATGTTTAGAAAAAAAACATGATTAATGATGGAAACATAAAAAATAAAATAAAAATAGTAACCCTCTCATATATATAAAGATTTTAGAATGCAATGTTTTATCATGGAAAGAAAAGAATGGAAATGCATAGATTGAGACATACCTTTAAATTGTATTTGAACAATAAACAACAACTATTACTTAGGATCATCTTGTAAATGTATAATGTTATATATAGTAGAATTTTGTCAATGGCATGTTATGTGTGTAACTGCGAAAAAATAGTGTAAGCTTTGTCAGGCAGAAATAAGGTAAAAGAACAAAAATAAATCAATTGTTGTCATTTCGAAAACTAAAGTCGAACGACCGTTTGAGGATTTGTAAATTCTACATATTTTCATTGTGTACCTATATATAGATATGAGAAAATCGAATTTAGTTATCTATTAATAGTTTAATAATTTTCTTGATCATGTTTATTTCTAATTTCTAATTTGTCAATACACATAATAATAGGGTATATTCATGTATTATTAAATTATGTACTATTAATTATTTCATTTTTTAACTTATATAAAGTAATATGTTATTTATGTGAGATTGTAAAATGATTATCAAACATTGTTCTTCACTTTTTATACAAAGCAACTAATTAAAAACTACAAAATATAAATACTAGTTCTTTGTTTTGCTATTCTCCAGCAGCTCTAGGAGTTCACGTTATCGCTTTTTTCGATCTTCCAAGCTTGAAGCTCGCCTGCTTTGAGAGATGAGAGACAACTATTTGATGCATGACAATGGAGAAAAGTATTATATGCTTTATGTTTCCTATGTGGCTATACTACAACTAATAAGCTATGCATGATGATATGTGATGCATGCTATCTTTACTATCGAGACACAAAAACTCTCATCATGTCCCAGTTCACATTCCATGAATTGAAAGGGGAAGCCTACTCATCTATAAGCTTCTCGTAGATCAGTGTGGTTTACGAAGCTTAGCCAAGAGAAAGCATTTCTAGTATACATGAATAACTCTCTTGCAATCAAATGACCCTTTCATAACAAATCAAACAAAAAAATTGTAACGGCCGTTTGACCATGGATATTTTAACTTTTTTCGAAAAATTATTTGTACGTAGAACTGTTATAATTTTTTGGGGAAAAAAAAACAACCACAATTCTCACTCCAACTCACTTACAAAAATTCAAAAATAACTTCAATTTGTATTTATGTCCGAGCACAACTCTAATTTCCAAATATTTTTTTCAACTTGACAACAAACACTATTTTTTTATAAATTAAAAAATTACAATTCTTATATCCAAACATCCACTAAACATTTTAACAAAAATTCCACGTATATATCTAAATTCTTGCCTAAAAATAAGGTCCATAGTGAATGACTTTTTGACCTAACAACATTTAAACAATACTTTTTTAAAAAATCCTCCAAATGCGTATATACTACGATCTTAAATGTTTTTTTCGAAAAATCACCTCCTTCTCTAACCCCCAATTTCATTCGGGGTCTCCAGCACATTGACCCCGAACTTTTCCATCGTCGTCCATTCTCTGAGGGACGACGAGCAAAACTTCCTCATTTCACCACCACGATCACAATAATAGCATTGTGAAAATGCCACCGATTTCCAGGAACATGGGAACGTCCTTGAAACCGTTCCAACTCTTGGAAATAAACATCATTTCCGCGCAGGACTTGGAACCCATGTCCAAGAAAATGAAGACCTACGCGGCCGCATGGGTCCATCCTACGCGGAAACTTGCCACGGGTGTTGACGTTGAAGGTGGCCATAACCCCACGTGGAATGACAAGTTTGTTTTTCGTGTGGACGATGAATTCCTCCGCCATGACAATTCCGCCGTCCACATCGAGATTTATTCCGTCCATTGGTTCCGTGACTCTCTCGTTGGAACGGTTCGTGTCCTTGTCGGAAACCTAATCCCTCCGATTCGAACTCATCTACGTACTCACCATCATGGAATGCGTTTTATTGCACTTCAGGTTTGTTCATATAAAGTTTTTTCATTAAAAAGAAGAAATAACTTTGAATTTCAAAAATAAAAAATAAAAGTTAGCCTCCTATTTATGGTGATTAATTAATTGTCATGCATGTCATATGAGTCTATATATAGTTTTTGGTCAATAATTAATTTGACCTTATGTAGATTCGTCGTCCATCAGGGCGTCCTCAAGGTATATTGAATATTGGTGTATCTTTACTCGATAGCTCGATGAGAAGTATGCCATTGTATAGACAAATGAGCACGTCAGCAGTTGCATATCGCGATTTGATGGAAGATGGAAACACACACCCTCCACATAGCAACGAGATCAAACAGAACAACGTTGATGTTTCAAAACCTATATTACGTAGAATAAAGAGTGAACGTAGCGCGTTGGATGATAATAATAGTTCAATAGTTGCAATTCCTTCAAAAACAAAGGGTAAAGATCATGAAAAAGAGAGTTCAATACTTAGTATTTCATTTGAACCTCCAATTCATATGATGAAAAAAAAGGGAAAAGCAAGTTCTGTTATAAATGGAGCTGAGCTAATAAATGAGAAATCAAAATTAGAAAATAAAAACATTAAGGCAAGTTCTGTTTTAAGTGATTCAATTGTAAGCAAAGGGTCATTTATTTATGAAAAGCCCAAGTCCAAAATCAAACTTATTGAATTGGAAATTGGGCCCAAAGATGAGCCCATAAATGGAAAAGGGCCTGGCTCTGACCCACCAACAACTAAAGCAATTGATGAACAGTCTGTTACAAAGCCCATTATGAAGATTTATGGAAATGAGTTTGGAGGCCCAAAAGGCCCATTGACTGAATCAGAAATTGGGCCTTCAGCATCTGTAGTGGCTGCTGCTTTAGCTGAAAGGAGATATCCATTGGATGACAAGAGGAGCTCAGTGTTGGAGGGTTGGAGCATCGACGAGAGCACTGAGGGACTCAAGTCGAAGCTCGAGAGGTGGAGGAACGAGTTCCCTCCGATACAAAACCGAGGGACAGGATCGAGTAGCTACCATTCGACCGGACGTCACACTAGAAGGCATTCGAGTGGAGGGAGTAGCTTGTTTTCTTGCTTTGGTAATATTTGTGGCTATGAATGCCAATGTATGTGTGGGAAGCCCAAAAGTGTTAATAACAAAAAGTATAGAAGCCCATCAACTGCTAGCAGATCATGGTTTTGAAAGCCCAAGGCCAAGCCCATTAGATTTGTAAGGCCCAATTGCAAGAAGAAGAATATTGAGGAATTAGGGGGTCTTGTTGTTTAGGTCTCTCTTTTCATTATTATTTTTTTATTTACAATATTGTAATTATTATTCTATTTGATTTTTTTTTTTTAGCTAAACTTTCTCAAAATTATGTACATTACTGTCAATTTGTGATTTGGTAATGTCTTCTCTTGGAAAAAAAAATGTTCATTTTATGTTTGTTATGATTTCTTTATTTCCATCATTTGTGGGACCCAATATTTTCTTTTGAACCTCAATATGCCGACTCTTTTCCTCTTCACTGACCACCAAGTCACACCATCAAGTGGCACTCATCTCCTTTCCTGTTGTGTACTGTGATCACAAGTGGTCAACTAGCAAAGTAGTGAAATTCACAAATAGCTACTTTTCAGCGCCTGTAATTGAAAAATAGTATTTCAAGTACGAACGGTGAAATTCTAGAATATTATCATAGAGTTTCACCTGTGGAATCTGAAACTTCTCTTGCTATGACTACTTCAAGGAAGAAAGACAAAGGAGTAATTATTTCCAGAAACAAATTCTTATTTCAATGCTTTTAACAATAAGACTCCAAGAATACAACAAAGAAGACAGAAAGTAGGAGTCAAGGAGTACTCATTTTATTGCAGAAGAGCATTCATTTCTTGGGAGTAAAGAGCAAAAGGAGAAACACATCGCCCGCAGCCCTTTTCAGGAATAAATAAGCTTTAAAAGCTTAAGATTCACTCATCTGTCAGTGTACAACATAATCCAAACTCCTAAAACGATGTCATCGAGGAAGTTCACTGCAAAAACTCTCGGGGATCAGTGACATAACCGGTCAGTGCTGATGCTGCAGCTGTATACGGAGATGCAAGATAAATTTGGCCTTCCTTGTGTCCCATTCGACCAGGGAAGTTCCTATTCGTGGTTGATACACAGACCTGCAAGACAATCATTCATAGAGTCAGGTGACGACCTACATTGCCATGACAAGTTTGACTCCTTCCAACAATTTTAAGGCTGCCTGAACTCGGAAAATAGAAAGGTAGTTTATGCAAAATTCAGATAGTGCTGGTATGTTCCTTGTTCTGTGATTGTCCCCTATTCCCTTTACGGTTATGTTTATTTCAAGGCTGAATTCTCTCAAAAACACACCTACACTATCACACTATCACATTTTCGTGAGTTTCATACCTCAACTATCCATTGTTCCATTTACCTTGTCTAAACTATCACTCTTTTTGTATTAAAACACACCTCAATGCTGAGTTGGCCTACACACGCCTGTTGTCGAGTGGGAACACTATTTGGCCAAGTCAGTGTATTGAGGTGTGTTCTAATACAAAGGGAGTGATAGTTTAGGTAGGTAAAAGAAACAATGGATAGTTTAAGTATAAAAATCGCGAAAAAAATTATAGCTTAGGTGTGCTTTTGACCATTAACTCAAAACTAGAGGAGTTCATCCTGGCAATCTATTTTATGAGTCCCAAACCAGAAAGGTAAAAGTGATGTGATAATATTTACACACTATATTTAGATTAAAGAAAACCTCCAGCTAAAAAATTGTCTTGGACAGAAAAGTTGGATTCACGTCGAGAATCTGTTTTATGGCTCTCCAAAACCAGAAAGACCAAACTGAAATGATGATATCTGCTCACTATATCGGGTTTGAAAAAAGCTCTCAAGTAAAAACAAATCATTGTGGACAGAAAGGTTTTGCATCTAGAGAACCTAGGTTCTAAAGCCCGCCAAAGGAGAAAGAACATAGCAAACAAATTTCTATAAGAATTGTGTGGATGTCAAGGCTTAAGCATTCAGTTAAAAACAGAGAATTGAAAAGGAAACAAAAACCAAAAAGAACAAACATGGGAGAAGCTTCCAAAATTAACTAACCCGCAAACAACCTCCCAACATCATGACTACAACACATTAAAGAAAAATCAACCAACAATTACGGTTGCTAATTTAACTTGGATAAGTAAGTCCTTCACTAAAACCAGGTCAATAATCTGGCAGGAGGGTAAAGCAATAAATAATCTTAATTCATGCCACGTTAAGCGATGTCACCATCATAAACTAGCAATGTCTTCTAGCTTGTGAGGTATCCAATATGTGGTGAACCAAATGCATATTCAACTACGTGGTATAAGATTGAACTAAGTTACTCCTGCTCAAGAAAAATTTCACTATGAAATATCCTATATGTCACAAACAAGCCAATGATGTTTACTGAAAACCAAATTCCTGTAGCATATTAATGGTAACTTAACAACACATATAAAACAAACAATAACTTGCCTGAGCTTCATTCATGCGTGCATATGTGTCTTTAGGGCCACCCAAGCAAGCACCACAACTAGGACTTGCAGGTGTATCGCAACCTGCCTCCTCAAAAATCTGAGAACATGTTTTGCCGCCTGATCCTGGAACTGGGAGGCTATATACGTCCATCCATACCTGAAACAGTTTCAAATATTTACATCATATGGTAATTCTGCAATGATAACGCAGCTAAGATACCAACATAGTCACAGGATCAAAAATAAGATTACGAACCTTTTGGGTAGCAGGAACAAGGAAAGTTGGAACTTTTACCTTCTTTCCCTGCATAAGACATGGCTATTTGTTTAAACCAGAAATATCTTAACATATCCTGATTAATTGGAAGTAGATCCTAGTACTTGCAACTTCCATTTTTTAAGTTATCAAAAAGGGAATAAAACATTGAACATTTAGAATCAATTGAAGAACATAACGGAAGATCTAATCCACTAATTTTGAGTCTTATTCCATGGAAAACATGAGATGAAGGACCTTATCAAGAAAAATGAGTGTATTTCCTTTCCCTGCGGGAGTGGGAGCAGAATCGAACGAGCCAAAGTTGCCACAAAAACAAGAAAGTAAGCATAATAGTGTCAGATAATTGTGAAACATGGTGAAGCATCACTGCATACACATCGCAATCCGTCAATATAGGAAAAGAACAAAGAACAGACAAGTGGCCTGATGTGGAAATCGACATTACATCATGTGCCTCAACTACTGAGTCAATGCAGAAGACAAAGTGGAGAAATGGTACAGGTGTAAAGTCAATCAATCAAACATCTAAGCCTCGATTCCAAAATAGATGGAATCGGGTACATTAATCCTCCATATTCATTCCTCTCTGTTCAAGCCAATTTCATTCCACTACTAAAATGTTGTCTTGCCATTTATGCCTACATGGCTATAAAAGTCTCTAACCAAAACAAAAGGACTCCTCAGAAACAGCGAACCTAATTTAAATAGCTACATCGAAGTCTTAATCACGCCTAATTGATATCGGCTACATTGACCTACTGTATTTTGTTCTTAGTTAAGTCAACATTGATTGAGAGAGATCATAGGTCATAAAAGGAAACAGGTAAAACTGTGAGATATTAACAAAACCACAGACTGATTTGAACATGCATCAATATAATTTTCCAGTTCGTCCAAATTGAAAGAGAACATTAATTAGAATTGTTGGTCATACTTTCTAGCATACCGCAGTCATCAAGCAGCAGTGTAGGCCATTAATTGTGAATACTATTTTAAGAAACATTTTTATAATTAAATTTTAGAAACTAAACTTCCCCTGTCAAAATCATACCAGCATCCCACACTCATAGCAAAGTCCACATAACATCGATGTAGTCGAAATTGATATAAAGATCGTAAAAATGAGTAATTATTGGTTTATTGGAGTAAAATCTTACGGAAGCTAGAAAAACTTTTGCAGCAGCCATGAAGTCCTCTGTTTTTCCACCAGTACAAGATCCAATATATACTCGGTCGATTTTGACATCTTTGCATTCTCTTGCCAAAGCACGATTATCAGGAGAATGAGGCTGCAGGAGGCACGGAAGGTTTAGAACATTTGGAGCAGGTAGTACTTAAAATGAGTAGAAATCCGTCTCCCGAGAAAATAAAACCAGAATATTGAACAATAAGAGAAAAGCTTAAATATCTGCAAAGACTGTTGTATTAGCGTTCCTGGTCATTTGATAATATAAAATTTAAAGTTCAATTTTTTCCGCTGTATGAATTATACCCACACAACTAAACATTGTTAATACCATTGATGAATCCCCAAAGAAAGAAGGCTAGAACATAACCAACCTTAGCAACTAAGGGCTCCAACTTGGAAACGTCGAATCTGTACTCCTTGAGATATCTGGGTATACAAAAAAAGTGACGTGTTGATGTTGAAGACATGGAAATTTGAACTCACAAATGATAACCTAATATACTCTTTTGGTGATACAAGAGAAGAGAAGACGATTATATGGAAGATTACTACAAGTGCGCAACCTTGTGAAAGAGTTGCATCAAATAAATAAAACCCTACAATCTCGGTGGAAATAGAATAAGTTGATTTCATGAAAGGAGGCTATTGCTTTACTAAAAGACTTTTATATCCCAAAGATCTTGAAAAGAAACCAATCTCGAACCCTTCTGGTGTTAGCTCTATCCAAATATAAATGTTCCAGGCCACTAAACACCTTGCTGGACAAATTACAATCCTTTAAGCAAACAATCTCCCAATGTTCATCAGTTAAGAATTCACTACAAGCTGGAAGCACAAAAAATTCATCTAAAAAGAGCAGGATATTCAGACAAGAACCTATCGCCTAAACAGAAAGGAATAGCTAATAACTGCACTCTAATAATATTTTCTGATTTTTTCAATTTTCAGGACATCTAGTCCTCCTTCATAGTCTTCACTTACTTTTGATAAATAATTATTTTTCAGTACAAGAAAATGATGGCAAGAAAGGCATTTAGTTTTGGCAAAATGTGTCACCGCATTCTCCAGGATAATATGTGGAAATTATTTCTACAAAGCTTATAGTAGAACGAACAAATTTGTCTCATCAACTAACTTCCCTTTTCTTTCAACCTTGGACTTGAACATATAGTGATATTTTAAAAAAACTTTGCTCTATTCTATTTGATCTCATATACCTATTAAAACATAAACACTTCAGGAAAATTAGTTTATCTGATACCTTCACGAATGATCAGTTATAACCACCTAATTTTGGCCACATATTGAGTGATCAAAGTAACGATAAAGAAAATATGTACCAACAAGGGAATTAGCGATTCAATCTGAGACGAAACAAATGCACACTAGAATAATAAGGAATCAATTGGTGACATCGCAACAATGATCTATGGTGTTCAATACCTGGCTCCTTCATCACTATAAACAGGTTCATAGGGCACAGAAGTCCTTCCTGTGACAGCAGGAAATAAAAATCCATTAGCTGAAAAGCGATTCTTTATTCAGTCACCCTGAATATAAAGTTATAAGGTCCTTTTGGCAGCATGTCTCAGATGAAATTAAGCTCACAAGGGAGGTGGAAAAGTTTAAAGAGGTGAAGTTGAGTCCCCAGCTTCCCCACTTACCTCAAGATAGTCATATGTTGTTTTATCAGCTGGGATGACACCATTCTTTCCACCAGCTTCAACAACCATGTTGCATAATGTCATTCTTTCTTCCATCTATTAAAACAATAAGATCCATTATTACTTGAGGATCCAACCTGGTTAATCCCCATCAACAATATCAAAAAAAACTTACGGTCAAGCTTTCAACTGTCGTGCCAACAAACTCCATTGCTTTATAAGTAGCACCAGCCACTGAAATTTCACCAATAATCTGCAATTTTTAAAAGCAAAGGACAAGAATTTGAACATTGAATTCTTATCAATCCAACAACGTTGTAGAGAAACAGAATAACAGATATAGCAAATCATAACAACACACGAAAATGAAGTATAGAGCATCTAGCAAAACTTACTTGCAAAATTAAGTCCTTCGCAAGCAAGTAATCGGGCATTTCACCATCCATTACAAATCTCAAAGTTGGAGGCACCTGCATCATACAAATATCAAATTTCATAGATGATATTCATTTGCAGAAAGAGAAGTTATTTAACTACGAAAAATACAAAATGCCGAAGAGACACCTCTGAATGTCAGTTCTTTATAATTAGGAATTTCATATTGGCAATAAAATCAAACAACACAACTGTGAATCCAGAACCGTATCCCATTAAGACAAGAATCGCATACCTTGAGCAGAATCTTGCCAGTACCCAACACAAATCCTGCATCGGTATTGCCAATTCCAGTGGCAAATTGCCCGAAAGCTCCAGCAGTACATGTGTGGGAATCTGTACCCAGCAAAACCTGGCAACAAACATAAGGATTTCATAAAGTTAAAGCATATGCATATACATATCAAAATGTCTTGACAGTGTGGATAGTGGCAAAGATTATTCATTCACCTCTCCAGGTCTGCAGTGACCTTCTTGTGCAAGAGCAACGTGGCAGACACCCTTGTAATCAGGATTGGCCTGTATAGTTATCACACGTTTAGTTTTTTTTATTTGCTATGAGCAGACAAACAAAGTAAAAGCTTCAGCAGAGCACATAATAAGGTGTTCTTAGAGGGAAATAGCCATACGCGGAAGTTCCCCAGATCTTTAATGTCATAGAAGTACTTAATATTTTGTTCATTGCAGAAATCCCTCAAGATATCCACGTTACGGTTTGCTCGTTCGTCAGTTGTGAATATGTAATGGTCAGGTATAATGACAAGCTTTTCACGATCCCAGACCTATGATATTGAAACAAGGAAACATCTGTTAGATATATAATTCGAATAAATGCATCTAATCAACAAAATAAGTGTGAGCTTGAGAAACATAGTCTTTAGTTCAGCATCTAATCAACAAAATAAGTGTGAGCTTGAGAAACATAGTCTTTAGTTCATATTTCCACATTTAATAACATCATTATCGGACCACCAGAGAACTAAAGAAATTTCAATCAGTACATATAGCTACTACATAACCAGGTAATGAAGAAAAGTGGCAAACTAATAGCTCCCGTTTGGTCATAGATTTTGGTAGTAGATTGTTTTTTTAAAAAAATGATTCAACATTGTTTGTCCATGAAATTTAGTCAGTTTGTTGAAGAATGATCTTCAAAAAGAATTTCATGTTCCAAAAACTAACCCAGACGAGTTTTTGGGTGAAAATTCACCTCCACTCACAAAACTTCAATTTTTTTCAAAGTGCAATGCATGTCCAAACACAACTTCAAGTTCCAAAAACTATTTTTCAACAAAACTTCAAAGACTCTTTTTCTTTTTCAAGTTTCAACTAAATCTATGACCAAACACTAGCTAAGAATCAATTTTCAACTACTCGAAGCAAAATCAAATTCTTTTTTAAACTTACTCGAAGCAAAATCAAATTTACTCAACCAAAATAGCAAGACAATCAATTTGCACCTAAAAAAAATGCACGTCCAAACACAACTTCAAGTTCCAAAAACTATCTTTCAACCAAACTTCATAAACTCTTTTTTTCAAGTTCAACTTTATCTATGGCCAAACAGTAGCTAAGAATCAGTTTTCAAGTACTCGAAGCAAAGTCAAATTTACTCAACCAAAATAGCAAGACAATCAATTTGCACTAAAAAAATGCACGTCCAAACACAACTTCAAGTTCCAAAAACTATCTTTCAACCAAACTTCATAAACTCTTTTTTTCAAGTTTCAACTATATCTATGGCCAAACGGTAGCTAAGAATCAAGTTTCAAGTACTGGAAGCAAAATCAAATTTACTCAACCAAAATAGCAAGACAATCAATTTGCACTAAAAAAAAAAAATGCATCCAAACACAACATCAAGTTCCAAAAACTATCTTTCAACAAAACTTCATAAACTCTTTGTTTCAAGTTTCAACTATATCTATGGCCAAACAGTAGCTAAGAATCAGTTTTCAAGTACTCGAAGCAAAATAAAATTTACTCAACCAAAATAGCAAGACAATTAATTTGCACAAAAAAAGTTACTCTACTGGCAGCATATATACCTTAGCATTCTGTCCAAACTCTTTCTTGAAAATTCCAATAGAGCCAGGGCCACAAACATCATGAGTCATCAGAACATCAACATTCACCCAGACATTATCACCAGGGCTCACATCAGGCTTATCAGAAGCCTTAGCTAATATCTTCTCAGTCATAGTCATCCCAGTCTTTACCTAAGAACAATCAAAAAAACTCCATGATAAAAAAGTCAACTTTTTTTTTTCAATTAAGAGCACAAAATCCAATCAGAAATGCATACTGATCCAGTTGTGGCAGGTTTTCTTTCGGTCTGCTGTGGTGTCATCACAGAAACAATTTTCTTGGATATTCTTTTCCGAGCAGTTTGAACCGAAAATGAAGATTGTGAAGAGAAAGCAAATAGACCCACATCTTTCTGTACAAAACAGCAAAAGGGTCAGCACAAATCTCCTCAAAACTGAAGAAAACTTAATTTTTGCAGTATATAAGAGAAAATCCGCCAAAGAGTCAGCACAATTTTCTTCAAAACGGGAAAAAAAAATCTTGACTTTTCAGCAAATATGAGAAAATCAGTAAAAGGGTCAGTGCAAATTCACTCATAACGGAAGAAATCTTTATTTTTGCAGCAAATATGAGAAAATCAGCAAAAGGGTCAGCGTAAATTCACTCAAAATGGGAAAAGCTTGATTTTTGAAGCAATTGAGAGAAAATCAGCAAAAGGGTCAGCACAAATCTCCTCAATAAGGGGAAAAATCTTGATTTTTGCAGCAAATAAGAGCGTATCAGCAAAAGGGTCAGCGTAAATTAACTCATAATGAGAAAAAATAACTTGATTTTGCATCAAAGGGGCATCTTAATTCAATCATTCAAACACACACTAACCTTATTGATGAAAGCTGTAGAACTTGAAGCTATAGCTGAAGACGCCGCCATTGCTGACAGATTTGTTCTGCTAAATCTTAAGGGGTCGACGAGAAGAAGAAGAAGTTATAGCCCAAATAAATGGCGGCTGATGAAGGTAAAAATGGTCGAGCTATGAATGATAAGGTCCCACAAGATTTGTTCACAAAAAAAAGTGAATCGTGTGGAAGAAACAACCCAAGCACCCTGTATTTTTATATTTATAAAAAATTAAGGTTCAAATTTGTTTTTGTTAATTACTCTCTTGTCTCAATTTATATATATATATATATACAAATAATAGACTTTTCAAAGATTTTAAAATAAAATTTCAACATTTAAAACTATATGAGAAGTAATAAAATTGATGGAAAATACTTTTAAGAGGTTTGACAAGATTGTAAAAAAAAAAAAAAAAATTGTTTACCGCAACATCTTTCCGTAAATTAGTTTATACAAAACTGTTAGTCATAATAGTGGAAGCTTTTCAACACATGAAATCTTTGTAAAAAAAAAAACAATTACTTAATTTATGTTTGAACTATGTGTAATGATTTGATTACTGCATATCATAGTTCATAGTCAATTTATAAATTTGGATCTGTTAAATATGATGCAAGAAAACAACAGAAGCACATTAAAATGTTTGTAATGCATTTCAAAGCCTTTTAATTAATCAATCTTTTGAATAGAATTATAGAACATACCACACTAGTTCCTTTTCAATTATAACCTACCTAACGTTTTTTGAAAACCACATAATAAGAGGTCTAATTCATTGGCCACTACCTCTAATTAAAATTACTATAAAGTAATTGAAACTGTTCGTAGCTAATTAGCGACAGATTTTGTTATTTGGTTACATAATATATTCATTGTTAATTTCTATATTTTTAATAGTAATATTTTCTTTTCTATTGTCTTTGTGTGACTTTAGATCACGAGTTCAAACCGTTAAAGCAGTCATTAATGCTTATATTAAGGAAGGTTGTCTACCTCGCATCCTTTTAGATGTGACCCTTCCTTAAATCTTATGTGAGCAAGAAATATTTTATGCACCATGAAACTAGGAGATGCCACGTGTATAATAAAATTGTATATTTTTCATAAGTTGCATATGTGTAGTATTTTCAGGAATCTTTTAAACATCTAGTGGTCGTGCCGGAGTGGTTATCGGGCATGACTAGAAATCATGTGGGCTTTGCCCGCGCAGGTTCGAATCTTGCCGACCACGTTTTTTTAGCATTTTAAATATGTCTCTCACGTTTTATAAGAGCGATTTAGCATTACATTTTATTTGTATTTGTATGATATTGACATGAGATGAGTTTAAACGGAATATCATGGTGAATGTGAATTCATATAATCGATCTGAACTGAAACGTAAATATTGTTATTGCACCAAGATACCTCTCACATGTGGTGGAAGAATATTTTGGGAATTTAGTAGGCAAAAGAAGAATAAACACTTCTATTTAGTGCAATAGTTTAGTTTTTCTTTTATAACTAGCATTTGATACTTGATGCAGTACTTTAGGGGAGTTTGGAGTTGAAATCATGTCCAATTGGAATTCCTCCATCCTTAAATTAGATGTCTCGGATTTAGACGCTACAAAAAAAACATTTCTGGTTGAGAGCATTGTACCCTCATTAGTAGGCATATCCTACGTGAATCCAAACTAGTCAGGCTACTCGATTGTGGGTCTCTATTGAAATTGAACCTATGAAAACAAAAAGAAAGGCAGGAAGAGTGACAATGACAAACCCCTCCCTTTCATCTACCGCTAAAATTTGATTATGTTCTCCTTCAAACTAAAATTTGGATAAGGGTAGCTCCACCACTGGCTTCAAATGAGCAAAAGACAGGCAACAAACTACATGAACTAGAAGCTCATCTGTGAAAACTTCTCACATGTTACAATATTAACAAATGCATGTTGGATCTAATACAAGTGTTACAATATTTTTGGAGAGTTCGAGTAACATAGACTACTAGCAATCCATACAGAGTGAGAATGTGTAGCATCATGATGTTATATTTAAATCGTTGACTCTGTTGCAAGAAATGAAATAATCAACTTATCCAGACAAGACTACTAATGCATTGTGGTATGAACTACGAAATTCATATCACAGCTAAAGAGTTCCTGCAACCTGAAATCTCTATTTCACTCTTCAGATCAAGTATTTCACTACTGCTTGGAACTTACGAAACGTTATAAAGACATTTGAAATAGTAAAAGTAAAATATAAAGAGTAGAACAACTATGCAGTCCATATAAGCAGAGCACATTGCAGGCATCAAGCATGAAAGAGCCATAGCAATCAGCAGCAACGACAATAGCTCACTCGATTCCTGCTGCATATTTTTTATTTCACTTTCATATTTGGTTCTTACCTAGAGATGGACATGAACCATCGCAGGAATTCAGAATTACTTACAGTCCTTTCATCCAAACACAACTTGTGTTTGGATAGAGACTGGTTATTTTCAGACGATATGCAAATAAATAGGCAGTTCACATATAAAATTTAGGAATAGAAGAGATATGGCACAACAATATCAAAACTAAATCTTTCTTATAGCACTGACAAAATTCACCGAGAGCAAAAAACGTTCAGCTCATACCAAAAAACCACCGACTGTATTTGATACATCATAATAGTTTTCTGTAGAAGCACTAAGTGAAATGTCAGTCGAATATCAGTCAAATGACCTACTTCTTAGTGCTCTTCTTCTTGGAACCAGTGGTAGCAGGCAGTGGTTTGGGATACTTTTCAACTACACTTGGGTCCAACCAATTGAGAGGATTGCGATTATAGACAGGCCAGTTAGGTATGGTGACAAGGGCCGTAAAGACAACACCACCAGCGTATGTTAACAGCATAGTTCGGAACGAGCCCAACATATAGCCTGTGAGGAATGCTACCACAGCAAAGCTCACAAGCAGTATCTGCATCAATTGTTCCACGAGCTTTTGTCCTTGCCAATCCATCTACAATAGACGGCACAAAAACAAATGATAAAACTGCACATTATCACAAAACAGGTAGAATAGAAGTAAGTCCTATTTATACTTGATCTATCCATCCAATCAACTATCCATTAGTCCCGACTCACAAACTAGTTGGGATCGATTATATAAATCTTTCAGTTTATTCAGTGACATCACCCCAACATAAGATAATTTACTTTCTACAGCATAATAGACTTCTCTTCAAATAGAGAATGCTTCATCTCACATTTATCCATACATAGACTAACTTATAAGGGACTCTTGGCAAACATAGGACACATAATGTAAGTATAACAACAACTAAGCTATAATTCAATTAGTTGGTATAACCTTTATTGTTCTTTTTGTTTCAATTGTGACTTAATCGGTTAATCCTCTTTCTACGTGATAAAAAGTAAATCTCAATATCCACGTTCTACGTCAGCTCCAAAAGTGCCAATAATTCTGAAACTCAATCAGACAAAATGTATACAAAGATACAAATCTCAAACTACCTCTATATCCACTATGTTTACATAAATCTTCAGTGAATCACAAATGTACTTTTCCTTATTAAATTCTCCAACAATATATTACTCGGGTCCTTAGAGATTACTCCCTATGTGTGTCACATACTCCAAAAGTTAGCTTTTTTTATAATGAGTCCAAAATTTATGCATTTTTTGAGGATCCAAGCAACATAACTCCAACAGAACGACAAATTACTAAAACATGAATCTTTTCTCAGTTTAAAAAAGCTCTTATAACTAACTCAGAAATCTTCATTTTTACCAATTTCTTCCCCCACAAAATAAGTCAACAATTTGTATATCCAGAACTATATAACACTTCAGCAACAAAACACAACAACAACAACAACGATTCAGTCCCAAACAAGTTCGGATCGGCAAACAACAAAATCTAAATAGAAATAGACAGAAATTAGCCTGATTGACTTCACAGATTTCCAAGGCAAAGCACAATTGATTGGATCTGGATATAAATCGAACATGTGATAAAATAAAACCCGTAAAAATAAAAAACCCTAAAAAAAATAGAGCACAGCTATAACGACAATGTCAATTATGCAGAAAACTGATCAACAGAAGAAAATTAATACACAGACAACAAAATTGAAAGGAAATAGAAGAAAAGTAGCTCAGGTAATACTCACCGGCGGCGATTGAAGACGGAGATAACAGGCGGGGAAGGAGGACGAGGAGGAGGTAACAGAAAAGTAAAATTGTATAATAAGAAATGAGTCAATTTATGTCTATGGTATAATATAAATATAAAAAAATATATATTACCTCGTTCACTTTTAATTGTCGGGTTTCCTTTTTTAGAGTCAACCGATAAACACTTTGATTAACATTTTTGATGTATTTTTTCATCGTATTGATATGTAAAAAATTACAATCTATAATACTTTTCGTATAGTTTTTGAATATCTACATTTTTTGTTTAAAATATCGAATTAATGCAATCTAATTTCACTTTGAAATTAGTCAAATTGACTTTCAAAAAGTACAACATAACAATTAAAAGTGGACTGAGGGAGTATTTATTTAGTTAGTTTTTCATTCCATATTTGGTAACCATATTGGAACTCTGACTAAATCTGAATCGTATACTACAATATTCATTTTGGGGAAAAAGGACAAATATACCCCGAACTTTTGAAAATGGTATGTCAATACCCTTCGTCATACTTTTCGTTCATCAAAGCCCTTGTCGTCCAATAACTAGTACACATTTACCCCTCCCGCTAACGGAGCACTGATTGTGTCCACGTGTCGAAATCCTATGCCACAACCCGGTTGACCAATTTTTTTACCCAAATTTCAAAAAACCCGCCCATAACCCAATTAACCCACCTGATTTACCCACAAATAAACTCTTTAAAATCCTAAAGAAAAATCCTAAAGTTTATTTATTTATGTTAAACTTTACATGCGTTTTAAAAAATACGATTATAATAAGAATTTTATTGTAATACTCCTATTAATTAATGAATTGTTTTTCTAAAACTTAATTTTTGAAATTATTTTTCCAACAACTTAACATGCTAATCACTTTCCCTTAACAACGTGGGTCCCACATTTTCATTATTCTTTTCTATAATTCTTCTTCTCTAATTCTTCTTCTATTGTTCCTCTGTTCTTGCAATGAAGAAAAAATGGGAATTTCATGGAGTAAAAGGCATCAAAATCATCACCTCCACCACCCTCCTCTTTCGCTGTTGCCGCTGCCGCCGTCTTCTTCTATTGCTCTGCCCTTTCCTTCCCTTCCCCCACCACCTCCCCACCCAACCTACTCCTTACTTGAAGCTTCTACAACACCTCCCCCTTCCCGAAGCCATTATCCTTTACGAACTCCTCCTCCCCCACCCAACTACCCGCCTCCTTCCAATTCAAATTACCATTTTTCTTTAGGATTTTAGAGGGTCTATTTGTGGGTAAATCGAGTGGGTTAAATGGGTTATGGGTAGGTTTTGAAATTTGGCTAAAAAAATTGGTCAACCGGGTTGTGGCATAGGATTGCGACACGTGGACACAATCAGTGCTCCATTAGTGGGAGGGGTAAATGTGTACTGGTTATTGGACGGCAAAGGCTTTTATGAACGAAAAGTATGACGAAGGGTATTGACATACCATTTTCGAAAGTTTGGGGGTATATTTGTCCTTTTTCCCTTCATTTTGGGGGTGACACTCCTAGAGGCGTATGTAGAGGGATTTCGTAAATTCACGATTCCCTCTCTAGATCACATATAGTAGTTGTTATATTTTTTAAAAAATACTTAAATATAAATGTGTGAACTCACATTCAAAATATCATATAATAATATGATGATGATTGAGTGCATCTCTCTAAATGAGGATAGAAATTTAAATCTTATATTTATTTTTTTATTTTATTTTTTTGAGTAAGACCTCTCTAAGTGGTTATTGGTAACACTTTTGGTGTTTCAACTAATTTTTCTTTTGCATTTTTGGTTTAATCTTTCAAAAATTTCAAGTGTGATACGTTGAAAATTTCTAAAAATCTTAGCACCATAATAATTTTATATAATTAAATCAAGTGCGTATATTAAATCTTAAAACTAGTAGTATTATATATTTGGACCTATAATTGTTTTGTAATAGTGCATCCATTCTTCCGAAATTCTGGATACGTCTCTGGACACTCCCAATAGAATTTAACGTTACTTATTACAATAAATGACTAGGAAGACTATTTAACATGTGCCCTAGGAAGCAACTTCAACGAAACTTGGCCCACGAAGACTTTCGCTTACTTGCATCTAGGGTATGATCTAGTGGTCAATGAAGTAGTTGAGAACTTTGAAGTCTTAGATTCAAAACTCCCAGGAGTAAAAAAAAACACTAGGTGATTTTTTATAATCTATCCTAGCCTTGGTGGACATAGTTACCTATGTTACCAGTGGGAGGTGGCAGGTATCCTGAAAAAAATCATGAATGAGTTGAATTTTCCTACAAAATTCTAAATCCAGATAATTAGGGCTGGGCATAATATGGTTAAAACCAAAAAAACCAACCGAATCGATTTTTTTTAAATTTCGGTTTCGATTTTTTGGTTATTTCGGTCAGTTTCGATTTCGATTTTCAATATTTCAGTTTTTCGGTTCGGTTTTTGGTTTTTAGCTTAAAAAATTCGGTTAACCGAAAAATCGAAATTATATGTACCCCTTAATTAAATGTCAACCCATGCCCAGTCGGCCCATATTCAAACTAGGCCCAAATTCCAATCAGAAATCCCTAAATTGATTTCCTTAACACAGACCACCGTAAGTCATAACTCTCATCTCTCAACTCTCAACTCTCGTCAGTCGTCTCATCTCAATTACAACTTACGCCGCAGCTCGTCGTCCGTCGTCTCTTAAGTCTCGGGCGATCGCTGCTCACGGCTCGCTCGAGTGCTCGCCTCCTGACCATAGCTTTCGGTGCTCGCGACTTGAAAGTCGAAGGTCGGTGCTTTCATTTGCGATGTACTTTGCATCGCGTCTTAAGTATTAACTTTATCTAAAAATCCTTATATATGTGATATTCAATTTCAAATACGAGATGAGTAGTAAGTATTGAGGGGTGTGCTTGTAAGTTGTAATTGTCATACCCTGTAAATGTAAGTATGTAACAACATATATTTAATTCGTTATAGCCAGCAATGGATGTTGGCCATGAAACTCCGAGGATGTTTGCTTATAATAGAAACATAATTCTACTTCAAAAATTTCAATATGTTAACAATACTGGGTGTCTTAACAAATCTGATAATCTTCAGTTTGTTGAGTTTGAAATGTTTAGCTGATCTTGAAGATTGATACATATAGATTAGTGGTGAATGGTTCATTTGTTTGTATATACTGTTAGTGTCCCCAGTTATAAAGAGGAGTGTCCTGCACTTGTTTCAATACCTCTTCTGGGAATATGCAAAAGAATATGACCATTTCAATTTCAAATATGAGATTGTAGTTTAGTTGCTTGATTGTACTTCAATTTCAATTTCAAAGTCGAAGGTCAATTTATCCATATGCTAGTATGCCACAGGCCACTGTTAGTTAAATTTGGTTAAACCGAAATAAACCGAACCGAAATTATAATAATCGAACCAAACCGAATTTATTTCAGTTTGGTTTGGTTTCACATTTGGCCAAACCGAAAACCGAAAAACCGAACCGAACCGACCGAACGCCCAACCCTAAATGTGTTGGAACAAGTAACTATTCAATTTTGATAATTAGAAAACTATTTTGAGTCTTTTGATACTGTTTGAATCTTCGAGTTATGGAACATGATTAATTCAAATTTCGATAGGATTAATTGGACAAATTTTGAGGTGAAAAGAAATAAGTTGGACACCAATAATTTTTGGAGTTTCTATTTGATGTGCGATATTATTTTGAGATATGATTAATTTAAATTCCAATTGGATTAGTTGGACAAATATTAAGAAAGTTATTGTGAATAAAATTAAAATAAGAAAAAGAAAACCATTAATATCCTAGTGGTATTAGCTCAAACTGAACACTATGATCAGACAAATTCATATACTCGATCACAACGTGTCGGACATAAGTTATACATACATGAGGTTAATTTAAAGGGGGAGAAAACACTGACTCTTTATTTAGATAGTTGTTATGTACGTATTATTTCATAATGTATCATATTATATATAGACTTAAGTCATTATCACCGCTCAAAGTTGTCATCATAATTCACTTGAACACCTTAACTATGAAATGTAACTATTGAACACTTAAAAGATATTCAAAATAAGTACTTATTAAACATGAGATGGGATGAAAAATGCATTTCATACATATTCAGCGCGTGACCAACAATTTTTAGCTATTTTTTTTTTTTTTATCTCTTTCTTCTTTCACCATAATCCATTTCCACCGCGTCTGCCGGCACCACCACAACCATTTCCACTGCGCCCGCCGCCGTTATTACCACCACTATCCACCCTTCTCTTTCCTTCTTATATTCAGCCACTTCACATTCTCCATCACCACTATCATATTCATGTGGAAAGCACTACTATCCTTTATAAAAATTAAAAATTTCTTCTTCACCACCCAAAACATAAACAAGATAAAAAGGAATAAAAATGAGTAATTTCTTCTGAAAAAAAAATCAAAATCAGAATTAACTATGGAAGAGAAAAGCTGAAAAGGGATAGAAATGAAGAAATTAAAGAAGGGTTCAATTTAAAGCTGGAAATCTCTTCACAAACAGTTCATTAATGGTTGAATTTCCTTGAAATTTCTTCCGAATCTGAGATGAGAAAAGGAAAAAAAATAAAGAAATTAAGGAAGAATATACAGTTTACTATTTCATTTTTTTTTTCTTTAATAAACATATTTGGATTGATTTTTAGTTAAATTAAGACTTAAGAGACAGTGAATGGATGAAAAGCACTTCAAATAGAAAAGGTTGTGCAAGGTCGACGGCGGGAGGACAGTCGGATATGCCCTTTTCCTTTCTTTTTTTTCTTTATAAATTTTTAATTATTATTTTAGCTCAAAATGCCACATGTATATCATTAATTCGTCAATCTGCCACATCATCGCGAGTGGGTTACACACATTTTATACTTTTAGTTGATTGTCAAAAAAAAGTGTTCAAATGGTTCAAATTCGAGTTTATAGAGGTGTTCAATAGGTATAACGTTAGGTTGAGGTGTCCAAATAAATTATGCGGACAACTTTGAGTAGTTGTGGATGACTTAAGTCTATATATATATATAATATGAATTTCTTTACTGTTTAGCTCTCATGACGGAGAATCAAGAAAATGCTGCCATGGATCAAGATGAAACAAGAATTCTTCCCTAAAGGTAATTAAAAAAATTATAATTAGTATTTGTGTTACATATTTTGTGGGTAGACTTTATATCTCAGAAGTGAATATAATTGGATTTGTAATTTAGTATATCCTGAATGTGCTTAATATTAAAATAGTTGTATATGTTGACGCCAAAAAAAATGTTTTTTTTAAATATGAATTTTATGTAAAATTAACTTCCAAAACAAGTTGATCTTTTTTATTTTTTTGTTGTTTCAAAATAAAGACGCATCTTTTTTTTTTTTTGCCTTCAAGAAAACTGATTTAGAATACCAAATCGATCCGCATCTGAATGATATTGTTGAGAGCTAGAAACTGGCTTATTAGGATTAATTCTTTTCCAGTGAATTAATTATATGTGTGGTGTTAAATATGTCATATTCATATATATTCGAATGAAGGAGTTGCTAAAATACGAATATATATTACTTTTGAAATAAATTGAAACGGATGATGAAATAAATTGAAACGGAGGATGAAATAAATTTGATTATTTGTCTTTTTTAGTTTGTTTCCAAATATTAAAGGATGTTTTTTTTTATGGATCAATTTTTAAATTTAACTTCCACATGATAGGTTTAATACCACAAGATTAAAAAATATTTTGGTATATATATATATATATATATTTAGTTTAGCACCATAAAAAAATAAACTATTTTTATTAAAAATAAAAAAATAACTTTGATTCTCAGATATAAAAAAATAATTAAAATTTAGGCCTCCAATTTATTTTCGACTTTAGGCCACTAATTAAGTTGAGCCGCCATTGATATGTCCTTCAATATAGATCGCGCCATGGAGTATGACATCGGGTCATTATCCTCCATATTGTTATCGACACAAAAGTCGAAAGTAAACATCCATCAATTATGCTTCTGCAAAAGCATGCACCATAGTTGTAACACAGTCTAAGTCCTATCAAACAATAGGTCATATTAGTTTTAAACAGAGATAGTTTTAAATTGAAGCGGAATAATATTGGGGGAAATTATAACTGTCTAATTTTCAAATAACAGTTATAATAACCGCCACAGTCTATGGCTACCTATATATATGAACACAAATTTGTATTTTGCTTACTGATTAGCTCTAAAGAAAGTTAACCGTACGTATCTTTCTCCCTCTCAATTGTCTTATTTTAATCTTTTTTATATTACTCAATTAATTCTTCCCCTTTAATTTGCAGATTTTCATTTTCAATATTAATACATCAAGAATTCAACAGTATGTATTTTCATTTTAGTGTTTACTACTTATTCTTTCATGCATTAAATTTTGATTCTTTTTCATTTTAATCGTCACATGATATTAAGAATTATGGATGATTATGATCAAAATAAAAATGAAATAACAATTATGGATGATCAAGATCAAAATGAAACAACAATTCCTCTTACAGGAATTTTAATTTTTTTTTATAATTAGTATTTTTATTACATTTAGGGTGTTTTTGGTAGGAATGAATACATATTTTCTTGATAGATTTTATGTCTAAGTTGCTGCTGAATATAATTAGATTTGTACTTTAATATAATATAGAGTGATTGTGCTTAATATTAAAACAATTACGTTGGTGCCAATTTTATTTTTTTTTTTGAAATATGAATTTTCAATTTTCATTTTACCAAGTGTTTGTCACACCTTGAAATGCATGAAATTTCTCTCAATTTTCTTAAGTAAACATTGTGCATTCATTAGGCTCGATTTTCTTTCTTGAGAAAATTATTTTCAGATTCTTTTCTGTTTGTTGTGTTTGAGTTTTCCGATTTTGAAAATACTCTGTTACTTATGAAATTTTTTTAAGTTTCTATTCTTAGTAATAAATACAGATTAACAACTACCACTCGATGATGCTCTTGTGTTTTATTTATCAGATACATTCAAGGAGGATACAGGGCCAATGACTGTGAAAAATTCAATTGAGACTTGTGCTTTAACTGGATCCATTCAGAAACTAGACTTACAAGACTTACAGGGAAAAGACATGTCCGACCTATAAGAGGAAACAAAGAAGCAAAAGAGTGATAGTGGAACAACCGAACGTCAAATAAAGAAAGCAATTAGGATGATGACAATACTACGTCGCTCTAGTTTTCATTCTGATAGTGACTATGCGGTTTTCAGAAACCTTAAAGGTAGTAGTGATGATCATTACCGTGATTTGCTTCGTCAGAGTGGTGTTTTAGGGTCGACATAAGCTACAATGAAAGGTGGAAAAAAGGAGATTAACACTGATTGCATCATTCAAAGTCTTGCAAAGTGCCACACCAAAGAAATGCAACAAACATTCTTTGGTTCTAAGAGTGTGTTTGACCCCTCTAACGACCTTGACGTTTTGACCATTAAAGTCTTGGAAGTTATGGAGAATCACACGTGCGATTTGTATTGTCTATACCTTGCTGAAGAATTAGAGAAAATAAAATGGTGAATAATGGAACTGATCTGAGTGAGGCTTAGAAGTTGGAAGTTATCTTTGGGTCTTTTTACAATATGCAAAAGACATAACTTTGCTTTTAGTGGTCTTGCATTAGAATGTTTAAAGAATCATACGAAACAATTCATTTGTTTTTAGTCTATCATTTTTTCTCAGCTATTATTTGTTGCTTCATACTCAAGGCTCGAGCTTCGATGTCAGTAGATTCATCTTAAATTTTTATCGATCCATCACTGTCTAATTCACTCATACAACAAAGTATCAGTCGAATAAGTTGGGTACTAATCTCACTATCTAGTTAGTGTTGTAATTTAAGGACATGAGAGTTCAGATTTAAACATAATCAGCACAAAATTAATTGTTGAATTTTTTTCAAAATATCTAAAAAATACTCAAACAGAAGATAAAAAGGGTAATCTAGTGCAATAAAACTCCTGCTATGCACGAGATTTGAAAAAAAATTGGATCACAAGAGCCCTAAACAAGAACAACATACATAATGAATGCCCTAAGCTAGAGTAACAAAAGGTCACCCATTTTTTAATACTCAACAAATCTCCACGATTTAGGGGATCACGATTCAAAAATTGATAAGTAATAAGTTCATGGCTCTTGATAAACGAAAATAATCACAAGGATAATTCAACTTCGAAAACTAATTTCCGAAATGAAAGTAATTCAAAATTATATAAACAAATCAAATATCATCCATGCTCTATGTGAGACTTTTGATATCCCTTACTCACTCAAGACTAAATGTTTGAAGTATGTACTATATGTTATGAGGTGCGTAAACATAATTATAAAAGGTCTTTCTCACAAAAATAATAATTAAGTTTTAGCAATTCAAGTGAGAGCTTTTTAAACTAGTCCACTTAATTAAGATGACGAAGAAATTGACTTCCGAGAAAATAGTTTTTACCTCGGTAATAACAGAATGAGAGAGAATCATTATGTATCGGTAAGCAAATAAATTGAGACGAGTTTGGTTAACTGATTGACTCATATATCTCAATTGCAAAATGTAGTTTTATTCTTCTCAATTTAAATGAACTAAGATTTTGTACATGACATGCACCTAACTCACATATTATAAATTACGCCATCTTTATTACTACTTACTAGGTCAAACCCGAAATCTAATATAATATTATTTAAATACGATAAGGCTCCAAACCCCATCATACCAAGCAAAATTTTTGTTCTCAATACGTTTTCCAATTCCAACTCCAATCCTTTTTTCCTTTTTCGACTTCAACCAAATATAATTCTACGCCTATTAAAAGTGAATCTTACCAGAATTCAAAATATTGAAAAAAAAAACTACAAAAAAGTAGACAAAAAGAGAAATTAAATTATATTAAAAGTAATCCTTTTATTACTAAATTAATATTTAAAGATGATCAATTATATGTGAGCTAGTTCATATTACTGATTTTAAACTAGAACAAAGGTTCAACTTATCGAAGCCTACTAAAAGAGAAATTTATCAAATTTCAAAATCATAAAAAATCTCAGAAAGATATAAACATAAAAAAATTACAAAACTATATAGAGAAGGAGAAATAAAATCATAATAAAGAGATGCTTTTATTTATACTAACAAATTAATTAAAAGATGGTTAATCACACTGATTACGTTATCAATATTAAATTCGATTAACGAAAAAAGACTGTTGAGGATCAATTAAAAATAATATGCCCATCTCATAAAAGTAGAGTTAAACCTCATTTATTTGCACTTAATGGGGGTCTGAATCTTAATTATTCAGATTCGCCTCATTAAGTGTGTTTGTTTTTTAGGACGGAATCTTAATTATTCAGATTCAGTTCATTAAGTTTGTTTGTTTTATTTCCTTATAAGCCTCTTAATGAGTTTGAATATATCTGAATGAATCAGATTTGTAACACACTCTTAACACCATTCAAACTCAAAAATAAGGACTCGTATCTTAATTCAACTACATCACAACAACTCATAAACGTTGTTTTCTTAATTAATTAATGTTAATTACATGTTTATCGTTATAATTTCCTTTATTCTTATTAACTTAATGTACGCCTTTTAATTTCATAAATTAATCAATATATTTGAATTAATAAGCACTCTCATGGTATAATATTGAACAACTTTCACATATAGCAAACACAAAAATGTTATTTGTATGTTATAACTATAATTTGTATAATTGCGCTCCATAACGAATTTTATGTTTGCTATGGAGCTTTTGATTTGTATAATTCACTAGATACATCCAATTTTATACAAATTGTTCAGTTTTGTATAAATTCATTTATACATTGTAGTTTGTATAATAAAATCTGTATTTGTATAATTATAAGTGTATAGGACGAAAATATATGTATTTGTATTTATATATACACTTTTCTCTCGCTTTATACAAACACAAACACATTTTATACATTTGTATACCGGATGGGTAATTGTATATCGAAAATGGCTAATTATATACTGAACCAGATGGCAAAAAAATGGGATGTTTGCTGCGAATTACAAATAAAATAAACTATGGCTATAACATTTGATTTGAATTAATAGTTTGCTATTTCATACAATTTTCCCTATAATATTTAGCATGGTTCTAGAAAATAAGAAAGTATTAATTATTTGATCGATAACAATAACAAATGTCTATTATAAAATAAAATGTTTTCATAAACATTATATTACTACTCTATATAAACTATTTTACATTGCATTATATTTGATTCTCAAAGTTTTTGAGTGCAAAGAATAGCCATATTAATGATGTAACTTAATGTTAAATTCTTAAAAGATAAATCATATTACCTTGTTATGATAAAAATGTTCAAAATATTATTCTCTATAAAAAAAACTATTTTACTAAAATGAGGTTTTTATAATATTTTATTAATATAGCGTTTAATTTCATATGCACATTCAGATATTGAAAACAAACAGTTCCTAATAATTCAGTGTTTTGATTCAGAGACAACATCTTAATATTGAAATGTTTATTCAGATTTGCACATCTAGATCCTAAGGCATATCTTAATATTCAGATGTGTATTCAGACGTCTTAATTTTAATGAAAACAAATAAGACCTTAATGATATTCACATCTTATCTTTTAACGACTCCACTTGTGTAATTACAATACATTTATAACTCATTTGGTTTTGAAATAAGTTATTTCAGTTAGTTATTTTCAAATAGTTATTCCATTCCAAAAATGACTAATCTTGAAACAAGTTATTTTGCAACTTTACCTTAACAAAACATAAAATAAATTTAAAATAAGGCCAAATTAATTATTCTTTATCCCTCAAACCAAAAAGTCCTTATTATCGCGATGTAATTAAGGAGAAAAATAAAAGAAATTAGATTTCTTTTTTCCAAAAAAAGGAAATTTTTTTAGAAAAGGAACCAAAATTACTTCCTATTAGATATATCTCCTCTTCGCCGCGGATTCTTTTATTCACAGTAGAGAGAGAAAGAGGAGAGAGAAAGAGCCATAACCGAGCCGTCACTGTGTGCACTGTGTGTGTTTTTTCTTCCTTCACAGCAAAAAAAATCAACTGAAATAGATCTGAAAATCGAAAATATTTAGTGGGTTTCTCTTATTTTTTCGATTTTTACAACTTTTTTTCCCGATGACTAGCAGAGGAGGAGGAAAAAACAGTAACAATGGTGGAGGAATTGGAGTACAATCAATTCCACCAGGTTCAAGAAAGATGGTACAAAGTTTAAAGGAAATAGTTAATTGTCCTGAAGCTGAGATCTATGCTATGCTTAAAGAGTGTAATATGGACCCTAACGAAGCTGTTAATAGGCTTCTTACTCAAGGTGAATTTCAAAACTGTAAACTCTTTTTAGCTTAAACTCTTATCTGTTTGGGTTCTTTTTTGTGAATTGATTTCTGGGTCTTGGGGATTTTTTGGTATGAAAAATCAAAAATTCAAATTTTCTGGTTTTAGAGTTTAGAGTAGCTTAATGAAACTGTTAATTAGCTTCTTACTTGAGGTAACCCCTTTGAATTTGAGCTCTTTTTTTGTTAATTAATTTTTGGGTTTTGGATTTTTTGGTGTGGAAAGTACAAATTTTCTGTTTTTAGAGTGTACAAGTAGCTTAATGAAACTGTCAATTAGCTTCTTACTTGAGGTTTCTTTGAGTTTAAGCTATAAAACCTTGAGACTGAGCTCTTTTTTCGTATTGGATTTCCGGGTTTTGAGGATTCTTTGGTTCTTTAGTGTTGTGGTTCTTACTCAAGGTGCCTTTAAGCTATAAGCCTTTAAAGCTCAACACTTTTTTGACAATTTTTCGTATTTAGTTTCCGGGTATTGAGGTTTTTATTGTTCCTGTAGTTTTGTGTGCATGAAAAATATAAATTTTCTGTTTTTAGAGTTTAGAGTACACTAATGAAGCTTTCAATTGGTACTTGAGGTTCCTTTGACTTGAAGCTATAAAACCTTGAAACTGAGCTCTTTTATTGTATTTGATTTCTGGGTTTTGAGGATTTTTTGGTTCTTTAGTGTTGTGGCTCTTACTCAAGGTGCCTTTTTAAGCTATAAGCCTTTAAAGCTCAACACTTTTTTGGTATTTTTGTAATTGATTTCTGGGTATTGAGGATTTTATTGTTCCTGTAGTTTTCTGTGCATGAAAAATATAAATTTTTCTGTTTTTTTAGAGTTTAGAGTTTACTAATGAAGCTGTCAATTGGCTTCATACTTGAGGTTTCTTTGAGTTTATTTAAGCTATAAAACCTTCAAACTGAGCTCTTTTTCTTAATTGATTTCTGGGTTTTGAGGATTTTTTGGTTCTTTAGTGCCACGTTGCTCGGACTCTTCACTTTTGGTGCCACATCCGTGTCGACATGAAGTGGGTGTGGGTGTAGGAACTGTACCCGATCTGGTCAACCAGTTTGGGGTACTTAGACCAAATTCGAGGAGAAATTTTGGACAGGTTCAATGATTTCTGTGCACAAAACAAAAACTAAGGTGAAATTGAAGAAAATGAAATACCTTGTATATATAAATTTCTATTGTCACTCTCTTTCCTTTTATCTCCTTCTGGGATTCTCCTCTTGATCAAGATTTTCTCCTAAAGTTTTCCACATAATATCTCATAACTTAGGTTTTATAACTCTATTTTTAGTTAATTGAGTTATTTTTAGCCGAACCTCCACACCCGTATCCATACATGGATCCTTATGCCCGAATCTAAAAATTTCGACCACCCGTATCCATACATGGATCCGTATCTCCGAATCTAAAAATTTAGATTATAGAGGATCTGACCTCTAGATCCGCACCCATATCGAACACCTGCACCCGAGTCCGAGCAACTTAGCTTTAGTGTTGTGGTTCTTACTCAAGGTCCTTTTTAAGCTATAAGCCTTTAAAGCTCAACACTTTTTTGGTAAATTTTTGTAATTGATTTCTGGGTATTGAGGATTTATTGATCCTGTAGTTTTCTTTGCATGAAAAATATAAATTTTCCGTTTTTAGAGTTTAGAGTACACTAATGAAGCTGTCAATTGGCTTCTTACTTGAGGTTTCTTTGAGTTTATTTAAGCTATAAAACCTAGAAACTGAGCTCTTTTTCTTAATTGATTTCTGGGTTTTGGGGATTTTTTGGTTCTTTAGTGTTGTGTGCATGCTATTTTTCACTTTTCAGATTATGTACCGTCAATTAGATTTTTACTCAAGTTGCTTTTAAGCTATAAACGCTTAAAGCTCAACATATTTTTGGTAATTTTGTAATTGATTTCTGGGTATTAGGGATTTTTTTGTTCCTATAGTTTTGTGTGCATGAAAAATATAAAATTTCTATTTTTAGAGTTTAGAGTAACCTAATGAAGCCGTCTATTGGCTTCTTACTTGAGGTTCCATTGAGATTAAACCATAAACCCTTAAAGCTGAACTCTTTTTTGGTAAATTTTCATAATTAATTTATGGTATTGAGGGTTTTTTGGTTTTTTAGTGTTGTGTGCATGCTATTTTTCAGTTTTCAGATTATATACTGTCAATTGACTTCTTACTCAAAGTCCATTTGAGCTATAGAACCTTGAAACTGAACTCTTTTTTTGATTCCTTTTCATAGTTAATTTCTGGGTATTAGGTATTTTCATTCCTTGAGCCTAGGGTCCATTGGAAACACCCTCTCTACCTTCACAAGGCAGGGGTAAGGCTGTGTACACACCACCCTCCCCAGACTCCACTTGTGGGGTAACGCTGGGTAGGTTGTTGTAGGTATTTTTTTGTTCCTGTTGTTTTTTGTTCCTCCAATTTTTCAGTTTCAGATTATAAAGTACACTAATGAAGCCGGACATATGCTCTTACTCAAGGTCCCTTTGAACTATGACTCCTTAAAGCTGAATTTTTTTTTTTTTTTTTGCGTAATTAATTTTTGGGTATTGGAGATCTTTTAGTACTTTAGTTTTGTGTGCATGCAATTTTTCAGTTTTCAGATTATATTGTGAAGTAAGCTCTTTTCTTTTCCAGTTACCTTTGTGTTGTTCTGGATAAGAGGATAATAATGATTATGTCAAAAATCTATGAAACGAATACTCACAGAGAGAGATAGAGAGAGACCTAGGTATGGGTTGTAAGAATAAATGGATAAAGGAAAGAAAAGAAAAGAAGAATAGATTATCCCTTTTTATGCTTTGCAAATTGCTATCTATGTTTCTAACACTCGTGGTGTGTGGTCTCTGAGTTTAATGCACTATAAATTCAAGCTTTGTCTTAGCAAGAAGATTAATCTAATGGGTTGTGTATATGTGAAGTTTTCATATTTGTAATGCTTTAACTTTTCAATGTTAATTAAGGTAGGAACTGAACATTTTTTTTTTTTTTGATAACCGAGAAATCCGTCTGTGACCCGCCCTTTGGACCAATCACAGCCTTCTAGGAACTGAACATTTTGAAAGAGATATAAGATGTTTTGATGGTATTACAACTCCTAATCATGTCCTTAAAACCAAGTGCTTACCAAACCTTTTTGCTGGTCAAACGAGACACATGCATCTACTTGATGCCTTTGAATGAAATCATTTACTTCATAAAAACATAGGAACTAGATGTAGCTATTTGTGAGCCATTACGACTTTATACTCACCAGTCAGATGGGAGGTGGTGTTTTGATACTATTTGTAAATGCCATACCGATACGTGGAACATTATTTAGAATTTACCTTGAGATTACATAGGCTGCCTTTGGAAACAAGGTTTAATCAAGAATCAAGTGTTGGGCTCTGAAATAGCTTCAGTTTGATTCTGCTGCTGATTTGAGCACTATTATATTGCCTAAGCTGCATAAAATTTGAATTTCTGTTGCTAACTATGTTCTCCCTATGCTTTCACTGTTTTATACTGTGATAGTTACTTGAAGTGGCATTTTTGTAGTTATCTTGCTAAAAACCTAGTTATATTTTGCCAATCTTCCCTGCTTGAATAAGTTGATATTTTTTACCACCTTCTAATTTGAAGTTTGTTAATTGACTAGATCCTTTTCATGAGGTGAAGAGCAAGCGAGAAAAGAGAAAAGAGGTTCGTAATCATTACTACAGCATAAATTCCAGAACCAGTTTATTTCTAGACTTTTTGAGCTTTATATCTATATAGATGCTTTCTATATTCTTGATGCTCCAAGTTTTATTTTATTTGATTACATCGGTACAATCCCGAGGGCCCTACATTATACACTCCACTTGATATGTAACTATGTTTCTTCAAAGCTTAGCTTGCTTATAACTGAGTCAGTGACCTTAAAAAGTGCTTTAACTCAAATTGCTTTTAAATATTTATATATTTACTTCTGTTCATCTTTGGTTCAGATTAAGGATCCAACTGAATCTAGGTCCTGGATCACGAGTAGCACTCCGAGCCGTGGCAGTAGGGTTGGTGGGGAACGATATGTTGGGCGTGGTGGATCAGGTATATGCATTTTAATGCACAATTTCTGAAAGAGAGATTAGGTTTGAGTTGTGTAAGTCATGTTATCTGATACTGGAATGTTTTGATTTCTAACCAACTCTGACAGAGTCTACCAAGCCCGCTCCTGCTTACAGGAAGGAGAGTGGATCACAAACAAACAACTTCTCTTCTACCCCTCTAATTGCAGGAAGCAACACAGATAGAAGACCAACTGCCATCAGGTTAGTACTGTTGTCTTGTTAGAAGGTTTTGGTTCTTTCACTAGACAATCAGTTGCTTTCAGATTCTGTTGGTGGTTACAGTGTAATAATCCTTCGAACCCTACTGTATGGTTCATTAAGTTTGTCAATGTCTCTATTCCACTAGAGAGAAGTTCTTATCATACTCGAGCTGTAATTGAAAAACCAAATTTAGCCAGCAGTAACTATCTGTGATTGCCGAATCAAATTACTAAGTTGAATATACTCATCAACAACAAAAAAAAACAAACAGGCATGTTAAATTATTCAGGGATTGTGTGTATTCAGGAATTGCATGTCTTCATATGTGCAAAGCGAGCATGTTATTGGAGATGTTTGACTTATTTTTAAATTTTCTTTTTTATGCTTGAATGGTGTTGCAGTTATGCTGCTGGAAATGACAGTAAAAGATTGGCACCAGCTGCAGTTGATGGTCATTCAGCTGCTTCACAGCCCTCTTCTGGATATCAACCTACTTGGGGCGGGGTGCCAGGCCAAGTATCAATGGCTGATATTGTGAAAATGGGTAGGCCACAGAGTAAAGTGCCTAGTGTACCCAATATATCTGACCGTACTGTTGGTGTCAACCAAAACCATGATCAGGCACCACCTCCTTATGGCGCATCACATAGTAATATGCAGTTTTCTGATGATCATTCGACGGTTCCTGAGGTACATCAGGAACCAAGGGATTATTCATCTCAGAATCTTTCTGCAAATGATGAATGGCCTTCAATTGAGCAGCCATCAGCTGCTATCCAACCTGCTGTCTCGGAGCCTCCCACTAATTCTGTGCTCCATCCTGATCCGTCTAACATGTCTTTTGACAGAGTTGATCATCAAACTCAGATGGATGAGTCTCAAGAGGCAGATGAAAGTGCTAATGAAGATCTTGATAGTTCTCTTTCCAGTAGAAAGTTGCAGGAGGATAATGCTGATGGTACTTCTCTGTATGACAATGACCCCTACAGATATCAGCACCAGAATCACACTTTTGACCATCCACAAGGTGAATATATGTGGAAGTCTTGGTTTGGCATGCAATATGCATATCATTGGATATATTTATCTTTGTTTTAGTTTAACAAAGGTGGTATTGGTTGGCGTTTTAGGATTGAGGCTCTGGAATTGATTTGGCGCATCTTTAGTTTCTCTTAACTCAATCCTCTCTGTTGTATCTCCCTCTATCTTATTATTTTATTATGGCATGTTAGGAGTAGATCTTGACTTTTTTGTTTTAAGAATGCAGTTGTGTGACATCCTGGGATCATCAGATATATTTTATGGCTGATTCTCCCTCTATCTGATCTTATCATTAGATGTCAGCCTTTTAATTTGCAGAAATTGAAGATGGATCAAGTAGAAAGTGATGAAATGTTAAATCTTGACTGTGTGCCAATCTTAGTGTACTAGCATCTGTATCTCATCCTTACTTCGTGTTAGTCGGTTCGTATGTCTACTTCCGATGGATATTTAGCATATCAGAAACCTAAATGTTTCGGATTTACTGGTTTCCTTCTAAACTTCTTCAACTTTTGTTTGTTTCGACACAATGTTCGTGCCAAATTGCTTTTATGAGGATCTTCCTGAGTAGATGTGGCTTCTGTCTCCTCTAAACACACATTTGCAGTCTCCCGCCTCCATTCTTCTCTTTAGTGCTTCCTTTTTTCTCTTCAATATAAATAAATTCCATCTTCCAACCTACATATCCCAATTCCCAGCATAGCTACAACTTTATAGGGTGTTTGGCATGCATGGCTGAGCTGCTTAGGATGCATTTCATCCTGCATCTTTTGTTTAGTTCTTAAAGAAAAAGGCGCAGGATCTGAAGGAATGAATATTTGAACTTGAGAGTACCTGTGTCTACTTAGATTTATCAAGAAAAGTAGCAATCTCTAGTAAGCTGTTGCAACTAGCACTTTTTAAGTAAACATTTATTCCTTGGTTCAACTGTAGTTTTGCTTTTCAAAATCTTAGTACTACCCTCTCGTTTGTATAAGAATGTTTTTTTATCTTGTGGCAGTTGAAGATGTTAATGTCTCAGTTTCATCAGTTGCCGCGAACTTGCAACAACTAAATGTAAAGGATGCAGCGGGCTTGCCATCTGATGGGGATAGTTCATCTGTTGTGATTCCTGACCATCTTCAAGTTCAAACAGCTGACTGCTCACACCTAAGTTTTGGTAGCTTTGGTGGTGTGTCCTTTTCTGGATCACTGGCCTCTGCCCCCGTGAAAACTAGCTTGGAAGATGCATCCAGAGATGCAGATAGTTCTTCAGTTGGGCACTTGGGCACCAGGTTTACCTTCTTTTAAGTTGATCATTTCCTTAATTTGCTGAGTTGCTAAATTAATTATTTGCATATATTGCGGAAGTTGTGTGTTTATGATATGCTAATTGATATATTGGGCACCAGGCTAGTCAACTCTTTCTCTACGTGGACAATGATGTTGAAAAGTTCTTCAATCATTTATTTTGTCATATAGGTTTTGTCTCCTTTATCGGTTCCTTATACATTTTTCTCATTTTATAAATAAATGACATCAATCGAGTATCCTTGCATCAATCTTGTCTTGTTTTTCTAATTGGGTTTTCAAGAATTGTTCCATATTTTAGTCAACCAAATAGTAATATTAGCTTGCAACTCTTTTCCATTAATGAAATCTTTGTTTGGTGCACTAAAATGATGATGATGTAGTATACAATGCTCTCTTTGTCATTGTGTAAAACTTGTATGCCAATAAATTTTTTTGAAGGAGAGGTCTTCTATGCAAAACAATGGGGAAATGCTAGTCTTTAATTGTAAACTTACATATTTTACAGGGCCGCTGAATACTATGGTGATGATACTCTCAGAAATGAGGCTGATAGTAATTTATTCCACAGAAATAATGCAAATCCTGGAAATTATGAACTGCCAGCAGCTTCACAACCAGAATCTCTGAAAGCAGAAACTAGTGATGGGCATTACTCATATCCGTCCTCTGCTGCTGGCTATTCATACGAAAGTGCTCAACAGTTGAATGCAGCGTTTAGTCAGCCACAGACGAGTTCTCATATGCAAAATCTTGCTTCTTTCTCAAATGAGACGGTAAGAATTTTTTTCTGCCTTTTGTTCAGGATATCAAATGGTTTCATGTACTCTCCTTGGGATGCACTTCCTGTTAGTTTTGACCAAATGTTAAAACTTCGATAAAATTATGTTTTCCCAAGTTTGAAGATGACTTCAGTGTTAGTGTATGCTATGCATAAGACAAGGAAATGCTGCAGCAGGAGTTGCAGTGCTGGTAATTGCTATACTGTTATGGGTTGTTTGGTATGGGGGATGGGATGGCAAAGTTATCCCACCATATATATGGGATAACTTATCCCATCATTATAGTACCAATGGAGGGATAAATAATCCCGGGACTAATCAATACCCCTAACCAAACATATAAAATAATCCTGCATTTTATCCCGGAATTATTATTCCTTTTCTCTCATACTAAATGACCCCTTAATTTTTGAGTTATATGAGTGGTGTCGAGACACGGGATGGCTGCAGTGCGAGTTGCAGAGTTTGTAATTGCTATTTTGTATATTTGAGTGATGAGTGGCATTTAATATGGAGCTTAGTTGGCATTGTATTCTGCCACTATCTGATTGTGTAGGCTTTCTTTTCCAGTGGAGGGATGGATATACAAGGAAAGGTTTGGCATGAACCTCTTTTGGTTAGGTGTTCAATTGTGCTTGAGAGCTCTGTTATATATTCCACATTAGAAGAAAAAACAGAACTTTTGAAAGTCATAGGCAATACTTCTCTTTTACTCGGGTTTAGACCATTTCATTATATATATATATCAAAGTAATGCATTTAGGTCTTTTGCACATTAAAAAAAGAAAAGAAAAAATTTCACTAGTCACCGGCTTACTTCTTTTGAACTTTAGCTTTGTAATTAAATAATATTCAAGAACTTTAGCTTTCGAGGAAAAGAGTCCTTTAGTCCTTGCAAGTCTTCTTTACTGCATAGACGCTCTCATTTCTTTGGTTCCTTTGCTAATGGGGAAACAGCTTGTAATAGTAGTGCTTAATTCTGTTTAATCTGTATTTAAAGTGCTCAGCTCAACACAGTATGCTGGTTGTGAGCTTGTAACTAATAAGATATGTGTGTAATATTGTGTAGCCACTCGACATGGCATGTTTTGCTATTTTCACAAATTGGCTAGTCTTTTAATAATAAGAGAACTTCTGAATAGGTTGTGAAACAAATAAGAGGTTCCTTATGTTGGTGTGTAGGCTACTTGAAATAGCTTATGGAAATTTTCCTAATTACTGGATTCCTTATTATAACATGGTATTTCTCATATATTTGAAACATATCCAGTTTTCCATTTAAAAAAAACATTTCATGTTATAGCCTAGAAACATTCTAACATATAATAGCGTTAATTCACTTGACCCTCATTTATTATGAGTCCAGCGTAGCTAAACTATTTGCGAACTTTGTATAGAAGAGTCAGTGCCTGCTTGGTGCTCTATGTTGAATAATATCTTATCCAATAATAAACTTCCAAGTAGCTAAACATATGTAATGCCCCAACAGCAAAGAAGCATGTAAAAAAAAGAGAAGCCCGGTGTTCAAAACATCACACGTTGGAAGGGACACTCCTCAATGCGTGTGATATAGACAACCTACCCTAATGCAAGCATTAGTGGTTGCTTCCACTTCTCAAACCCGTGACGTATAGGTCACACGGAGACAACTTCAATAAAGAAGCATGTCACTTGTCAATTTTTTTTTAAAAAACTACAGAAGCATGCCAACCTGATCCGAGTTACCATTTGCTAGAGCATAATATCCATGTTTTACCTAATTTTCTCTCTTGCTATTTTTTGTTCGAGTAGGTCTACACAAATTCTTTGCAGAGTGAAATGTTGGCTGCTAATGTTCATCCTGGTCGAGAGTCTAAGCTTTCATATTCTCCTTTCTCAACAACACAAGCAATGCCCACAAAATATGGCAACTCAATTTCATCAATCAGTGGTTCAGCAATTTCTATGCCTGAGGTAATGTTTCTGCTGGAATCTAATCAATATTGCACATATCTTTCTATCCTAGCTTCAGCTGTAGTGTTGGTACCTTTACCCGCAGACATATTGACCTTAACTAGGACTATTTTATATTGAATGAGGGAAAAAATTGACCATTTTGATTTTAGTTAAAATGTACAAATGATTATGCTTGTTGATTTCCAGGCAGATGAGATGAGTTTGAACAGTAAGGGTCTAGCTAAAAGCTGGTTGTATTGTTGTTTACCTGATGAAGTAAATTGTTCATAAATGAGAAGATGATTACTGTGTAACACTTCGGAGTAAAGTTATGAATCTTGAGGCTTTTCACATTAGATTCATGCTATATTTTGTTTGGAGCCAAGGATATCCTTCTAGTATAGGTATCTTGCGGTGTTTTCCCCCCGATTTTTTCAATCAACTAAAATGTATCAACAACAGGAGGGAATATTTATGAAGTTATAAAATTAACTTAATAAAATAAATGAAGTGATGAAATAAATTGTTGGAATTTATTATCTCTTTAAGTCCCAACATACATTGTGTATTTTGAAATTCCCCTCTTGTGCATGTCAATATTCATTCTTGAACAAAATCGTATCTGCAACAAACACCCTCTTTCCGACTTTCCCTGAGAAGTTATTGGTCATGGCTTTTCTTAGAGTATTTTGAATGCTAAATTCGTGGCAATCAAGTATAACTGGTGGAAGGAGGGAAGAGAGAAGTGCAGTGTTATTTAGTTAAACGAGGCTGGAGTTGGTTGTTAACATTCTCGTAAGTATTAAGTCAGGTACCAGAAGTACACTTTTGTTTTCTGAATGAAGCTTTTCGTTTGGATTGTTCTAATCGTCCCAAAAGCAAATAAAGTTATAGGTTTAAGTGGTTAAAAGGTTCAGCATTTTATACAAATATTGATCACAGTTCACACATATCTTAAATGTGGTTCCTCTAAGTGACGTGTTGCTTTAGTTTGATAGGTGATTCATATTCTGGCCAGTGTGCTGTCTATCACAACTCTATGTAATATGAATTGGTGACTTGAGACGGGGAAAACATTATACATCCTATTTTCCCCCTTTCAAAGTTGGTGCAATAATTTTTCTCCCTTCTCTTGTTTTTATGGTGTGTAATGGTTGACTGTGTCCTCTTCTATCTTTTGTGTAATGCACTCAAGTGCTCATTATTTCGTTGTTGTTATTGCCCCCCATATCTGTATCTCCCCCTTTTCAAACTGTTTGGAATGCCTTATTTAAGCCGAGGGTCTATCGGAAACAACCTCTCTATCTCTACTAGTTCTACAAGATAGGGGTAAGGTCTGCGTACACTCTATCTTCCCCAGACCCCACTTGTGGGATTACACTAGGTATGTCGTCGTTGTAATAGTTGACAGTGTTAGTGTTTCCTGCAGGCTATGAAGACGGCTGACTTTTCATCAGCACAGCCTACTCAGCAGATGCTTTCTGGAAATAGTGTCACCACAGGACCTGGCGTACCACAACATCTAACTGTACACCAATATTCTCAACAAGCTGTTCCTATTGCACCATTTGGCAACATGATTAGTTATCCCTTTGTGCATCAGAACTATTCATATATGCCATCTGCATTCCAACAAGCATATCCTGGTAATAGCAGTTACCATCAGTCGCTTGCAGCAATGCTCCCCCAATATAAGAATACCGTTTCTGCCAGCAGCTTGCCTCAGTCTGCCGCTATTCCTTCTGGATATGGTGCTTTTGGAAATACAACAAATATCCCCGGGAACTTCCCAATCAACCCCCCTGCTGCTCCGTCTGGTACTAACTTAAGTTATGATGATGTATTAAGTGCTCAGTTCAAGGATACCAATCATTTGATGTCTCTTCAGCAGGTAACCTGTTCTTTTTGTGAGCATAAGTATTCCTACTGAACTCTTTCTCTCCAAGAAATTGCTTGTCATGACTCATCATAATGTGAAATGACTATTTTAATAGCTACTGTCAGGGCCTCAGGGGTAGCAAAATCAGCCCATGTGAACATGATCCCCTCAACCCGTTCTCCATTTATTAGTTCAGCCCATTTTAGTCCCACCCGTTTCAGCCAATCTACAAATTGGGCTGATAAGTAGCCCAAATTGATCGATAGAAGCTGTGTCAAAATCTTTTCAAAAATACATTTTTTTTGTTGGTTATGTTATATAAAACCATTCACTTTTTCCATTTCAGCACAAGTAATTTTTGGGTGGGTCATTATCCACTTTTTAGCCCATTCACCCCATTTGACGCCCCTAGCTTCTGTTTTTGTTTAGTGAATTGCATTTATCAATCTCCACCTTGGTGGTTGGCGCAGAACTTCAGAATTGCTCTGTAATTGCAATTTTTCATCGACTTTATCTGGCATGTCCTTTGCTTTAGTTGACACTCCTGTTTCCGTCCTCTTTCAGAATGAGAACTCAGCTTTGTGGCTTCATGGACCTGGTTCAAGAACAATGTCAGCTGTTCCCGCCAACACATATTATGGCTTTCAGGGACAGAATCAGCAAACAGGCGGATTTAGGCAAGGCCAACAGCCATCACAGAGCTATGGATCTTTGGGGGGCTACCCACATTTCTACAATTCTCAGGCTGGTATCTCGTTGGACCAACAACCGCAACAAAACCTTCGAGATGGATCATTGTCTGGTTCACAAGGCCAGCCAAAGCAGTCTCAACAACAGTTATGGCAAAACGGCTACTAAATCTTACTGCCTCCCTTGTTTTTTTTTCTTTCTTTTTTTGGGGTCTTGTAATGAGTGTGAAAGTGGCCTTTCGAGCTATTTCTGTTGAAATAACCCTCGTTCACGATCCCTGAAGAAACTTGACTGGCTGCTGCCCAGTGCCATGAGTCTGTACTTTTACATGTTTATCTCAGAGTTAAATGTAACGTAGGTAATGTCTGAGCTAACACAGTGCTCTAGTCGTCTCGTCTGTGTTTTCTTTTAGCTCTTGTTTAACATGGTTAACCCTCCTTTTCGTCGTTTTTAATCTATAGTTACTAGTGTTGTGTTTCCCAATAGTAATCTATTGCGTTACAATCCCACTTTATTCTTTCATGTCTTAGTCTCTATCACAAAATGTTTTGAAATATTGGTTAGTCCAATGTGGTTATACTAATTTTGTGCATATACTACTTACCAAATCTGTTAATAACAGAGGCGTCGTACGCTTCTTTGCTACGGGTTTATTTGAACTGATAATTTTTGATACAAAGTAGGTATATTTTTAAAATTTATATGGACTATGATTTTCATTTTAAATTTTGAATTTGTCTAGTTAGGGGTTCAAGTTTTTTAAGGGAAAACATAATTAAGCTGTTATCATAGGTTGAATTCCATTATGACGCATTTTTTTTAAATTTGTTTATATCGATGTATATAACTTAAAAGAGATACATTTAAGATGAAAATTGTAATTATGATATTAAAAATTGCTTGTGCAAGAAAAAAGATATATGAAAAGATTAACTTGTTCTTCATTAATTAATCCAAACCAATTTACACCACATTACAATAATCTTGTACTGAACCCATAACCCAGAATGCTTTAAAAAACTGACCCCTTCTATAGATTCATCTCTCACAAAGTTAAAAACTCATAATCTCACACTAATTGGAGATTAGAGATCAACATTTTGTTAAGCTCACTTTCCGGGAACAAAGTTTGTGGCAAAGGCCCAGGCGTTGTTGTTAACTGGGTCAGCAAGGTGGTCGGCAAGGTTCTCCAATGGACCCTTTCCGGTGACAATAGCTTGGACAAAGAATCCAAACATGGAGAACATAGCAAGTCTACCGTTCTTGATTTCCTTTACCTTGAGCTCAGCAAAAGCCTCTGGGTCGTCAGCAAGGCCCAATGGGTCAAAGCTACCACCAGGGTAAAGTGGGTCAACAACCTCACCAAGAGGCCCACCAGCAATACGGTAACCCTCAACGGCTCCCATCAACACAACTTGGCAAGCCCAAATAGCCAAGATGCTTTGTGCATGGACCAAGCTTGGGTTGCCCAAGTAGTCAAGTCCACCCTCGCTGAAAATTTGTGATCCAGCCTTGAACCATACAGCTTCACCAAACTTAACACCGTTACGGGCCAAAAGCTCAGGGAAGACACATCCAAGAGCACCAAGCATGGCCCATCTGCAGTGGATCACCTCCAATTCACGGTTCTTAGCGAATGTTTCAGGATCCGCTGAAAGTCCAGCAGTATCCCATCCATAGTCACCAGGGAACTCACCAGTCAAGTAGCTTGGGGCGTCACCAGAGAATGGGCCCAAGTACTTAACACGGTCAGGACCGTACCATGGGCTACCAGAGGAGATAGGCTTAGCCTTGGCAGCACTCTTCCTCATGGTGATTCTCCCATTTCCGGTGATTTCAGAAGAAGATGGTGTGAGTTTTACCGCCTTACCGGCGAAAGTAGAGGAAGAAAGAGCCATGGATGAAGCAGCCATGATTTAATATTAATAAAAAGAAATGAAGTGTATTTTGATGGTTGTTGTGTGATGATTTATGTTCAATTGTGATTAATAACACTATATATAGGAGGGAGGGAATATGGTTGGTTCTTATCTTATGATATCTCTATCTACAATTTCATTGGTTTTCAAGATTTTACTAGCCACTTGGCATTTTATAATCCATCAATATTTCAAGATATTTTTACTAATAGGGTCCAACAAATATGTGGCTATGAATATTGCAAACTTGTCCTATATGCTGTCAAGTAAGATTCTTTAGTCTAGGTGTTTCATTGATATTTTTAATGAAGTGTTGCTCTGAAACTGAACAATTAATTCTAAAACTTCTAAATTTTCTGAAGCTAAGTAGAGGAAATTAAAAGGGTTCAATTGAATCTCATTTATTGAGAAATTATAAATTGTTGAACTTTCTTGATATAAGAAAAAAGTCGAGTGAGGTAGTAAATTTTATAATCACTTCAAATCTTAGGTGTTATATTCTAATATTACATATTTTGTTTTCTTGTCGCCCCACAACTATTTATAGACAGAGTAAAGAGCGGAAGAGGTTCATTCGGGCTCCATAGTTGAAAAACTCTATCGCGTATATAAAGTCAATTAAATAATGAAAATATATAAAGTTTATACTGAAATATGACCTGAGCTTTTCTATGAGTTTTTTTTTTTTTTTTGTGAAAATGAAGGATATAAAATTAATCAGTCCTTTTTATTTAATTCTTGTTAATATTGCTAATTTGATTATTCATAAATGAAAATTTAATTTTCCACTCCCCCCCCCCCCCTCCATACATCTTCACGAAGAGCCTATACAATATGTGAATTAAATTCAAACATTATTGTCTCATTGTCAATTTGCCACTCACTCAAAGTGGTCCTATTTTACACATAAGTGTGTGAGCTATTGCATGGCCATTAGTTACTCTTATGTTTTAGGTCAAGTGGATATTATATTGAAGTAATCCATAATCACACGTGGCAACTCTGGATTGGTTGTAAGAAAGGAAATCTAAAATGTGTTAGATTTTTGTATACATAATGTATCTAAAAAATATCTAGTCATCTTTAATGGTGTTGAGCTTTGCCAAATGGACAATAACACCAAAAGGTTAGATATTGCATCCACCAATGAAAAATCAGATATAGATATTCAAGGATAATGATATATTGGGCCTAAGGAGTTATTTCTAATTTATATACAGTTGGTGCAAGGCCCAAGAAACTCAAGCCTCAAATCGACTCTTCTTTTTTTGTACATTCTAAGAGTTTTTCATTCTACTTCTTACAATGGCTGCTTCTACAATGGCTCTTTCCTCCTCTACCTTTGTCGGAAAGGCAGTGAAACTTTCACCATCTTCCTCTGAAATCACCGGAAATGGGAGAATCACCATGAGGAAGACTGCTGCCAAGGCCAAGCCTGCCTCCTCTGGTAGCCCATGGTACGGTCCTGACCGTGTTAAGTACTTGGGCCCATTCTCTGGTGAAGCCCCAAGCTACTTGACTGGTGAGTTCCCTGGTGACTACGGATGGGATACTGCTGGACTTTCAGCTGACCCTGAAACATTCGCCAAGAACCGTGAATTGGAGGTGATCCACTGCAGATGGGCCATGCTTGGAGCTCTTGGATGTGTCTTCCCTGAGCTTTTGGCCCGTAACGGTGTCAAGTTTGGTGAAGCTGTATGGTTCAAGGCTGGATCTCAAATTTTCAGCGAGGGTGGACTTGACTACTTGGGCAACCCAAGCTTGGTCCATGCACAAAGCATCTTGGCTATTTGGGCTTGCCAAGTTGTGTTGATGGGAGCCGTTGAGGGTTACCGTATTGCTGGTGGGCCTCTTGGTGAGGTTGTTGACCCACTTTACCCTGGTGGTAGCTTTGACCCATTAGGCCTTGCTGATGACCCAGAGGCTTTTGCTGAGCTCAAGGTGAAGGAAATCAAGAACGGCAGACTTGCTATGTTCTCCATGTTTGGATTCTTTGTCCAAGCTATTGTCACCGGAAAGGGTCCATTGGAGAACCTTGCTGACCACCTTGCCGACCCAGTTAACAACAACGCCTGGGCCTTTGCCACAAACTTCGTTCCCGGAAAATGAGTGTAGCAAAAAATAGATCTCTAATCTTCAAGTAGTGTGAGATGAGTTTTTACGTTTTGAGTGATGAATCTATAGAAGGGGTCAAATTTTTAAGCATTCTGGGTTATGGGTTCAGTAAAGAGATTGTAATGCACTAATGTGGTGTAAATTAGTTTGGATTAATGAAGAACATGTGAATCTTTTCATATTCATTCTTGTACTTTCAATCTTTTCATATTTATCTTTTTGTAGCATGTAAACTTAAGTTACAAATTCCATATTATTATGATTACAAATTCCATATTATTCTAAAGAAGTTTACTTGTAAATATCTTTAGATGACCTTATAGTATAAAAAATTCTTTATAATAACAATATATACAACTTAATTTCTCGAAATGATTTGATTATTAACAATATACAAGTGCACTATAGAATAGAGGTTTTTAAAATGCATAAAATGATAAAGTTTCTAACTGTTCAGTGTTGGATATTCTAAGCAATAAAAATGAAACAGATATTAAGAACTATGTTTTAAGGAATGTTACAGTTACCCAACACTTTGGCCAACCAATTTACAAAATATGTACAAAGCCACAAAGGTATAGGTGGTTATTTATATTTTATACTAAATATACATATACTACACTTATAATATACATAACATATACACTATTAGTATATACATGGTGTACATATCATTCATGTTGGTAAATTAGCAGGCATATTGGTACATATCCATAACTTTTCGTACAATATTCTTGATAAATGATGTTCATACTTCTAATATGTAATTTGTTATTGTACCCAGTGAAATCTCACTATTCTATCCACTTAATTAATATGTAATTTGTTCTTGTAGAAGTTCTTAAATCGTAATTATTCTAGACACTTAATTAACCTTAGTATATGACTTTCTAGCTTAATTTTCTTATTATTGTCCTGCTTTTCTAGACTTTTAGAGTATTAATCGTCCCAACATTTATGAACGACAGACATGTCAAAACTTTGAAACAAATTATTCACAAGTTCTATGAATGAACAAAATAACCTTCAAGGTCATAACTTTCACAAGAGGGTCATCACTTTTTTCACAAGAGTTATGCCGGGCGTAAGAATGGAAATTTAAGCTTTCACAAGATATGTCATACTAGTCGTAACTTTAATACAAATTATTGACAAATTCATAAGCAAAACTTGTCTTATCACAAGTTATGATGGACACAAGCATAACTTTAGTAAAATTGTTCATAAATTCTGTCGAATTGATGACAAAATTTATACGTATTGTTTATTTGTTAAAGAATTTTCACGAAACTAGCCAGACTTTTTACCGTCTTTGTTTAACTTACCTATAGTATCTCACACAAAAATCAAATCATATTTCATTGGAGCTTGAACTCGCATTACCTTAAGTTCAATTTTTTTCTTATTTTGTCTCATTGTCATTTTGCCACACATAAAAGTGGTCCTATTTCATATGTCAGCCAAATAAATTTAAGTGTTTGAACAAAGTGGATATTATATTGCAATAATCAACAATCACACGTGGCAACTATTGATTGGATGTAATTTAGAAAATCTTCATTGGGTTAGATTTTTTAAATATGTAAAGTATCTAAAAAAATCTAGTCATGTTTAATGAACTTTGCCAAATGGACAAGTATACAAAATGTTACAAATTGTCATCCACCAATGAAAAAAGAGATATAGATATTCAAGGATAAGGGTATTGGGCCTGTGGAGTCATTTATATACACTTGGTGCAGGGCCCAAGAAACTCAAGCCTCAAATCAACTCTTCTTTTTGTACATTCTAAGAGTTTCCATTCTACTTTTATAATGGCTGCTTCTACAATGGCTCTTTCTTCCTCTACCTTTGCCGGAAAGGCGGTGAAACTCACACCATCTTCTTCTGAAATCACCGGAAATGGGAGAATCACCATGAGGAAGACTGCTTCCAAGGCCAAGCCTGCCTCCTCTGGTAGCCCATGGTACGGTCCTGACCGTGTTAAGTACTTGGGCCCATTCTCTGGTGAAGCCCCAAGCTACTTGACTGGTGAGTTTCCTGGTGACTACGGATGGGACATCAGGACTTTCACCGACCAAACATTCTCTAAGAACCGTGAATTGGAGGTGATCCACTGCAGATGGGCCATGCTTGGTGCTCTTGGATGTGTTTTCCCTGAGCTTTTGGCCCGTAATGGTGTCAAGTTCGGTGAAGCTGTATGGTTCAAAGCTGGATCTCAAATTTTCAGCGAGGGTGGACTTGACTACTTGGGCAACCCAAGCTTGGTCCATGCACAAAGCATCTTGGCTATTTGGGCTTGCCAAGTTGTGTTGATGGGAGCCGTTGAGGGTTACCGTTGTCACGCCCCGAGCCTACACCCCGGACGTGACCGGCACTTGAAGACCATCGCTGGCCCCCAAGCGAACCCTTGGCCTGGCTTTCTTAACTCAGCGGAAACTTAACTCAACAGGATAACTCAATGCAATGAAAGGTTATAAAACAACTCAACTGAAAGTAATTTGCCAACAAGGCATCTCGAGTCTCAAAATAGGATATTTAAATATATACATGCATGAGAGACTCCAAACTAATCGATCGATCGTCATGGCCTCTAAATCTCGAGATGGATGTTGGGGACGGACCGCAACATCCTAATAATACAAAACTAAGAACACAAAATAATTGAGTCCTCCGGAATACAGGAGGCTCACCATCGACTGGAGTGCTCAATTTGGATCAACGACGAGGATCTTGATCCGGTACTCAGATTCGCATCATAAGACGATGCAGCCAACCGCCTCGTGACATGGAAAGTATGCAGCCGGTGGAGAACTAAGCAACATAGGCTAGAAGGAAATTTGGAAGAAATCAAACGTTTACCTTGTCAACTCACTCAACTCGACGACTTCTTTCAATATAAGGCAATTTAAAACAAATGTGATATAAAGAAAGATCATTTAAAACATGCTATAAAACTCGTGTGTATACAAGGATACAATAAACTCGAGATGTATATAGAAATACAATTAAAGCGATGTATATAAAATACAATAATTTTCGTGTATAAAAATACAATAAGCTGTGGGAGTTTCTCTAAACAACCATCACATAAGAGCTAAAGTGATGATACAAGATCAACCTCACGCCCGAGCATCCTATACCCGCCAAAGGTATAAGACACGAATCGCCTAATGGATCCACTAGTCTAATATGAAAGGATTCATCTAAAGAGTATGATCCTTTTCTACCCATGGTGGCTAACATGGTTCTATGGGTTCTTTGAACGCTCCCCCAATTCGGTGCTCGATACTACTCCCAAAAATGTACTGGCTCTTATGTTTTTAAAACACATTTCTTCCTGTGACATGAGATAATTACTCAAAAAAACTATCCAGAAGGCTCTTTTGGAAATTTCAATTTCCAACCTTATTTAAATGTAAAGACATTTCTTTAAAACTTCTTTGGGAATACATAGTTCCTAATAACTTTGAGAAAATGAACTCAACTTGAAACTTGAGACTCTTAGCTTGAAACTCTAAACTCTTTTCTTAACTTGACATTTGAGTCTAAAAATAAAGTTAAAACGTTTAATAAAGACTCTTGAACAACTTTACAACTAGCTTGACTTGCTTAACTTCTAAGCTTAACTCTTAATTTCTAACTTCACTTGACTTCTAACTAACTCTCCTTGAATTGGAATTTTGATTCAAGGTGTTTGCTCACATGTTACGGATAAGTTCTTGACTTTTAGAAGTACCTTGGAGTGTTGGAAACAACTAGGAAACATAGGTATAATACCTAGGAACAAAATAAAATACAAATGGGGAATTAAGGTAACGGGAAGGATTGCGTCCTTGGCGCTCTACGAGGCACGGGGCGCCAGCCCTCAACTTCAAACGTGGCTGCTGGCCACACTGCCAGGCACCAGCCCCTGTTCCCAGAAAAAAAACACAACTTTCCTCCCTCTTTTCTTCAACTTTAAACCACCCTTACTTCAATGGATTTAACCCCAACCACTAGGGATCATCAATCTCCCAACATACAATAATTTACAACTCAAATACACAATCCAATCATGTCCCACAACCAACAATAACTTCAACAACACAACTAACAACATCAACAACAACTAACAACATCAACAACAACTAACAACTTCAACAACTTCAACACCAAACCAATCTTTTCTCAAATCATAAAAAAGAGCTTGGTGTGTGGGGAAAGGATCAGACCACACAAAAACTCACATACCTTGATAGGGATCACCCCCGACGAAAATCCACAAAGGAAACTAGTTGATCTCCTTTCTCCTCTTCTTCTCCTCTTCTTCTCTTCTTCTCCTCTTCTTCTCTTCTCAAGAACCCTAACTCTTTCTCTTTTAGAATAGGATAAAAATGATCCAAAAACAGCCTAACACACAATATAACCTCAAAAGAAATGGCTAGGGAAAAGACCAAAATGCCCTTAAAATTTCCGGGACGGATTCCCTGCCAACTGCCCAACTTTCAATGGCCATAACTCACTCATACGAACTCGAAATCGAGCAATCTCAGTGGCGTTGGAAAGATCATTCCACAAGCTTCGCAACCATAACTGGAACTACTCCTAACTCATCGTGATCTAGGAGTTACGACTGCTCAAAGTTGGCCAAAAATCACTGATTTCCACACTTAGCCAAATTTTTTCCAGATTCTAATTTTCCAGATTCTGATTTTCCAAAAATAGCTACTTTCAAATTTCAAGCTTCTTCATAGCTATTTAAAATTGTCGGATGTTACAACCGTATTGCTGGTGGACCTCTCGGTGAGGTTGTTGACCCACTTTACCCTGGTGGTAGCTTTGACCCATTGGGCCTTGCTGATGACCCAGAGGCTTTTGCTGAGCTCAAGGTAAAGGAGATCAAGAACGGCAGACTTGCAATGTTCTCCATGTTTGGATTCTTTGTTCAAGCTATCGTCACCGGAAAGGGTCCATTGGAGAATCTTGCCGACCACCTTGCTGACCCAGTTAACAACAATGCTTGGGCCTTTGCCACAAACTTTGTTCCCGGAAAGTGAAGTCCTTGAGAGAGAAAATGTTACTTCTAGTATCTTATTGTTTGATGACCTTTTAAACCTAGCAATTGTAAATTACTAGAGATTATATATGAAGTTTTTTGCCATCAGGCTAAACTACAAAGTTTTATCTTGTGTCCATCTTCAGTGTTAAATTATGTAACATTGGTTATAACTACGCCATCATTTAAAAAATAAAAAACAGAAGATTATCCTAACCATATGGTTAAGGACTAGTGTTTGTTGATTAAATCTAAATCATTAATAGTAAGAAATTGAAAAAATGGAGACAAGAGAAAATGAATGATTAATTTCTTTATGTTATTAATAATGACTAAACAGTTTAATAATATATGCATTTTTACATGGTAGTGATAAATTTCACAATCATGTACTGTTATAGTAATTTATTATTGAATCTACATCCCTTGCTTGAACCTTCTACACCGAACTCAATTCAAGAAAATTTCTCGGTCCGAAAGGTGCTATATATATATATATATATATATAGTGGACGATTTACCTAGTAATTGACATTCTAGAAGCAGCTTATTTATTCTATTAGCTATCGATTTTGGGTCTTATTAATCTAATATAATAATCGATAAGAAAATAACTGCCGCTGTCAGCTACACAGTACACACCCAAAGTAGGACCTAACAATGAATTATTCTCTTTGGCAATAATCAATCAAAGTCAAAACGAGCATACAATGTGATTTGAACCACACCCTTACTTTACGTCTTCTGACAACGATTTAGTATGACAATGACTCTATCTTTCTCTTCTAATTCCTATCGAGTTGCCCATAGGTTCTTGTGTTTTAAGGTTGTTTGAGATTTATGTCAAAACGAGCATACAATGTGTTTTAAGGTTGTTTACATAACTTCTTCACAAGTTATGCCGCACAAAAGAATGAGAAATTTATCTTTCACAAGTTATGCTTGACATTTCCTAATTTGGCATTAATGGTTAATTCACAATAATTAGGACGATCGTACATAACTTCAATACAAGTTATTTACAAGTTCTGTCAGATTGACAAAACTTGCGTATGTTATTCAATTGTTCACAAATTTTATCGAACTGATAACATTTTATACTATTTTCATTCTACCTATCTTCTCTAACCCTAAAACAATTTCTATTTCATTTCAAATGTATATAAAAAAGTTATTGTACATTGTCTCACTGTCTATTTGCAAATCACACAAGTGGTCCTATTTCTATTTCAAATAAACAGATGTTTTTGAACAATGCATGGCCATGAGCTACTCTTATGATATGGTCACGTGGATATTATATTGCAATAATCTATAATCACACGTGGCAACCATGGATTGGCTGCATGAGATGAAATCAACATTGAGTTAGATTTTTTACTTATAAAGTATCTTAAAAAAAATCTAGTACAAAATTGTCATTCACCAATGAAAAAGCAGATAATGGTATTCAAAGATAAGGATTTTGGGCCTGTTGAGTCATTTATATACACTTGGTGCAAAGCCCATGAAACTCAAACCTCAAAACAACTTTTCTTTTTGTACATTCAAGAGTTTTCATTCTACTTCTATAATGGCTACTTCTACAATGGCTCTTTCTTCCTCTACATTTGTTGGAAAGGCGGTGCAACTCTTACCATCTTCTTCTAAAGTCACCGAAAATGGGAGAGTCACCATGAGGAAAACCGCTACCAAGGCTAAGCCTGCCTCTTTGGTAGCTCATGGTATGGTCCTGATCGTGTTAAGTACTTGGGCCCATTCTCTGGTGAGTCTCCAAGTTACTTGACTGGTGAGTTCCCTAGTGACTATGGATGGAATACTGTTGGACTTTCAGCTGATCCAGAAACTTTTTCTAAGAACCGTGAGTTGGAGGTGATTCATTGTAGATGGGCTATGCTTGGAGCTCTTGGTTGTGTCTTCCCCGAGCTCTTGGATCGTAACGGTGTTAAGTTTGGTGAGGCTGTATGGTTCAAGGCCGGATCTCAAATTTTTAGTGAGGGTGGACTTGACTACTTGGGCAACCCAAGTTTGGTCCATGCGCAAAGCATCTTGGCCATTTGGGCTTGCCAAATTGTGCTAATGGGAGCCGCTGAAAGTTACCGCATTGTTGGTGGGCCTCTCGGTGAGGTTGTTGACCCACTTTACCCTAGTGGTAGCTTCGACCCATTAGGCCTTGCTGACGACCCAGAAGCTTTTGCTGAGCTCAAGGTAAAGGAAATCAAGAATGGCAGACTTGCTATGTTCTCCATGTTTGGATTCTTTGTCCAAGCTATCGTCACCGGTAAGGGTTCATTGGAGAACCTTGCCGATCACCTTGCTGACCCCGTTAGCAACAATGCCTGGACCTTTGGCACAAACTTTGTCCCCGGAAAGTGAACTTCTTGAAATAGAGCCTCTTCTAGTATTTTTTTGTTTGATAGGCCATTGTATAACTAGTTACTGCAAATTACAGGAGATTATATATGAAATTTTTATTTGGTCTCCAATAATTATATAGTTCCATATATTTTTACATCTACATTTTACAATAGTAGTATGTATTTGCATATCATGTGAAAAGCAAAAGAGGATAGAAAATTCATTACTATAGAAGTTTTTAAATAACATAAAATTAGGAAAGTTGGTAATTACTAGAAAACTATTCCATCAAATTAGAAACTCAAGGTATTTTAGGAACAAATTAAAGATTTAGAAAGAGATTATCAAAAGAGTGAAAAAAACCAAAAAAAGAGTAATTAAAATGTATCTGACGTGGCAGATGACATGGCAAAGACATTTGACGTGTCTTTCACCGCTCTATTTTCTCCTAAAAAATGGGTCAAAATCTTTTGTCAAAATCAATGGACAACTTTAAAAAAACAACACCGAATTAATAGATTATATATCGCCGGTTTTACTTTCATCGTTTTCGTGAAACCGAGAGACAGGGTCGGTTAAAATTGAGGGACAATCGACCTTGTTTGTCAATCGATTTTAAAAGTCCAACGGAGAGTATTGATTTTTTCAGAAATATACATAACAAATGTGGTTACTTGGAATCGAATTTAGATATTTTCTGGCTTTGGATAGTTCTGTCATTCGACCACACATGCTCTTCGATAAAATATTTTCATTGTTTTTATTTGTATTCTTCCATTGTAATTTTACACTTCAAAAATCAATCTTATACTTCGCTTTAGTAAAATAATTAATAATAAAATCGAAGGACTGCATTGATTTTCGTCATAATAATGTTCACGACTTTAAATGTTGTGTTTTGTTCTTATAGAAAAAAGAACCTTTGGAATGTTGTTCTCTTCTCCTTCTTCAATACACTTTAATTAGCAAAATGCTAATTAAATGTATCTAATTGTAAATAAGTAAAAATATTCTTCTTCTTTAACTGATGTTAATCGTAAAGTATATTCGTATATGCACTTTTTTTTTCGTAATCCAACGATAAAATATATTACATAACCACTTGATGAAATCTGATGGAAAATGGATAAATGAGCTATACTACTATAAGAATTATTCTTTAGATAATAAATATTGTTCGTATTCTTATTATAGATTTAATAAGTAACTTTTTTTATGGTTCATATTCTGTAATTTTTTGTTATTATTCTGTTTTCCTAATTGACATTCAGAGTATAAATTAGTCATTGAAATAATTGCTAGAAAATAATTTCAATTTTTTCATTTGTCTTATTGTTAAGAAGAGATTACGCCACTCATACAATAGAATTGTGTGAACTATTGCATGGCCATAATTTTTTAGATGTGGATTTTGCAATATTCCACCATCACACGTGGCGACTCAGGATTGGCTGTAATAGAGAAAAATCAACATTTTGTTAGATTTTTTTGGACATAATAATGTATTTAAAAAATATCTAGTCATGTTAAACAAATTGTCATCCACCAATGAGGAAATAGATAGTGATATTTTAGGATAAGAACTTTAGTCCTTCAAAGTCATTTAAATATACTTGTTACAAATCAAATATTTCATTCATTGTAGTAGCAACATTCAAGAGTATTTCATTTAATTTCTATAATGGCAACTTCTACAATGGCTCTTTCTTCTTTTGCCGGAAAGGCAGTGAAACTCACACCATCTTCTTCTGAAATCATCGGAAATGGGAGAGTCACCACGAGGAAGACCGCTACCAAGGCCAAGCCCGCCTCCTCTGGTAGCCCATGGTACGGTCCTGATCGTGTTAAGTACTTTGGCCCATTCTCTGGTGAGTCTCCAAGTTACTTGACTGGTGAATTCCCTGGTGACTATGGATGGGATACTGCTGGACTTTCAGCTGATCCTGAAACTTTTTCTAAGAACCGTGAGTTGGAGGTGATTCATTGTAGATGGGCCATGCTCGGAGCTCTTGGTTGTGTCTTCCCCGAGCTCTTGGCTCGTAACGGTGTCAAGTTCGGTGAAGCTGTATGGTTCAAGGCTGGATCCCAAATTTTCAGCGAGGGTGGACTTGACTACTTGGGCAACCCTAGTTTGGTCCATGCACAAAGCATCTTGGCCATTTGGGCTTGCCAAGTTGTGCTAATGGGAGCCGTTGAAGGTTATCGTATTGCTAGTGGGCCTCTCGGTGAGGTTGTGGATCCACTTTACCCTGGTGGTAGCTTTGACCCATTAGGTCTTGCTGATGACCCAGAGGCTTTTGCTGAGCTCAAGGTAAAGGAAATCAAGAACGGTAGACTTGCTATGTTCTCCATGTTTGGATTCTTTGTCCAAGCTATTGTCACCGGCAAGGGTCCATTGGAGAATCTTGCTGACCACCTTGCCGACCCAGTTAACAACAACGCTTGGGCCTTTGCCACAAATTTTGCCCCCGGAAAGTGATTTTTTAAGAAATGAGTTTCCTCTAGTGTAAATTGGCTAATGACCTAGTAAAGCCATTGTAAACTGTAAATTACTGGAGAATATATATGAATTTTGTTCAATTTTATAGTTCTCAGTTACATATTTCGTGCTATATATATATAGAAGTAGTAACAACATAATGGTACTAAAACAAATATATATAGTATAGTAACAAACATAATGGTAAAAACACACCAAATTATAACTTTTTTGGCGAGTTTCATACCTCAATTATATTTCCATTGTTCTATTTACCTTTCTAAACTATCATTTTTCCCGAGTTTCAAATCTCAGTTATCACTCCCTTTGTATTAAAACACTCATCACATTGATCCTGAGTTGGGGGCTACACGTGACTGTTGTTGATTGAGATCACATATTTGACAAACTCAGCATTGAAGTTTGTTTTACTACAAAAAGGAGTGATAGTTTAGGTAAGTAAAGAGAACAATTGACGGTTATGGATTTAAAATGATAGTTTCAATGTGTTTTAAAACCATTCATTCTGACAATAAAGAATTCTAAGGTACAAAACAATAAGTTGCAGAACAGAGAAATTATATAACCTATATTCTTGCTTTTAAGAATTATAAGATGTATTTACAGATCATAATTGTTTTTTTGAACTAATTTACCCGAAAATTTGATATGAAATTGGACTATATAGAATTGATTAACAATTTATTTCACACAATCTTTGCCTTAAGTCACTGGAAAAGTTTTCTAGCTCTGCATAGCTAGAAATTGGCTCTGTAACATTATCTTGACATTGCTCTTTATGGAACTGGGGTTCGTTAATCACCAAGCACGTGCTAAGAAAAATGAAATCGTTAGATAGTTGAAAAAATCACGTAACAATTTCACAGTTGGAAAAATCACTGGCCTCTTTTTTAGATTTTAATTTGCTCTGCTCTGCAGTTACTTGTTTGTGCCTTGTGAATAGCCAAATTGAGAGACCACTTTTGTGTATGATTTATATGAGTAGTACAGAAAATGCAACTTAGAAATATAAAAAAAATATTGGAGAACCAAACAAAATTCATAGATAATGTTGATGTAATTCATAATATCTAGGTTTACAAGGCCATCAAACAATCAAATAATAGTGTAGGCTCTATTCTAAGAAGTTCATTTTCAGGGGACAAAGTTTGTGGCAAAGGCCCAAGCGTTGTTGTTGACTAGATGGTCGGCAAGGTTCTCTAATGTACCCTTTCCGGTGATGATAGCTTGAACGAAAAATCCAAACATGGAGAACATGGCAAGTCTACCATTCTTGATCTCTTACCTTGAGCTCAGCAAAAGCCTCTGGGTCATCAACAAGGCCTAATGGGTCGAAGCTACCACCAAGATAAAGTGGGTCCACAACCTCACCAAGAGGCCCACCAGCAATACGGTAACCCTCAACGGCTCCCATCAACACAACTTGGCAAGCCTAGATAGCCAAGATGCTTTGTGCATGGACCAAGCTTGGGTTGCCCAAGTAGTCAAATCCACCTTCGCTGAAAATTTGAGATCCAGCCTTGAACCATATAGCTTCACCGAACTTGACATCGTTACGGGCCAATAGCTCGGGGAAGACACAACCAAGAGCTCCAAGCATGGCCCATCTACAATGAATCACCTCCAGCTCACGGTTCTTAGAAAAAGTTTCAGGATCAGCTGAAAGTCCAGCAGTATCCCATCCATAGTCACCAGGGAATTCACCAGTCAAGTAACTTGGAGACTCACCAGAGAATGGGCCCAAGTACTTAACACGATCAGGACCGTACCACGGGCTACCAGAGGAGGCAGATTTGACCTTGGTAGCGGTCTTCCTCATGGTGACTCTCCCATTTTCGGTGATTTCAGAAGAAAATGGTGCGAGTTTCACCGCCTTTCCGATAAATGTAGAGGAAGAAAGAGCCATTGTAGAAGTAGCCATTATAGAAGTAGAATGAAAACTCTTAAATGGAGCTACTACACAAGAAGAAGAGTTGATTTGTTGCTTGAGTTTCATTAACCTTGCCATATATAAAAGACTTGGAAGAACTAAAATCCTTATCCTAGAATATCATTATCTATTTTTTCTCATTGGTGCATAACATTTTGTTAACTATTGCATTATTATGTCCAAAAAATCTAACAAAATGTTGATTTCCTCTCTTACAGCCAATCCAAAGTTGCCACATGTCTGATTGTAGACTATTGCAAAATTCACATCTAAAAAATCATGGCCATGCAATAGTTCACACCTTCTGTATGGCTGGCCTATCACAATAGCTGTGTATTTGGAATATTGACCGATTAATTTAGATTTGTGTGACGTAAATTTTATTTAAAACATATATTTCTATTAAAAATGTCTCTATTTTACATTCCTTGACTAGCTATGTATTCGAATTACTGTGTTGCTGGTGGACCTCTCGATGAGGTTGTTAACCTACTAATCTACCCCGGTTATAGCTTTGATCCACTGGGCTGTGCTGAAATTAAACCTAATTTTGACCTTATGTATTCCAAGATACTTGCACATCAAAATATGATAAAATTCGTTATATTGTAAACTAACATGTATCTAAATAATTATAGCTCATAAACTAGAGGAATTTCCATAAATTAACAAAAAAAAAAAAAAAAACCGTGCACACACACATCATAGAATATGTACATATTTTGATACAAGCTTAAACCCAATTGCGAAATTACACTGATATGTTATTGTTGTTCGGCCCAATTGTACATTAGGTTAAAATAGGAAACTAATCCTATACAAGCTTAAGCCCAATTGTGAAATTACACTGATATTTTATTGTTGTTTGGACCAATTGTACATTAGGTTACAATAGGAAACTAATCCTTTCCCTCTCTTATACTTACTAGGAAGAAAAGGGGTGACTTTTCATTCAAGTCTCATATTCATTTCTCACCATGCTCGCTTCACTCTTCAAACTCTCTCGACCAATACTCCTCAATAATTCTTCAAAAATGTTTGTTTGTCCCAGATCTGATCGAAGAATGCTATACCAACAGCTCAAAAACTCATTAGTTACTGTTATTGTGGAAACATCAAGGTATTAATTTTTTTTTTCAAGTAACTGAGTTACTAATTCTCTTATTTTATGTATTTTTTTGGTTTAAATCTACAGTGAAGCAGGGTTTATTGGCACGGGTACTGTTTGGGATTCAAGTCACATTGTGACATGTCGCCATCTCTTCCCCGACAATCCAAAGAGTATTTTCGTTAGTGACATGAAGGATGCCTCTCAGATAGATAGAAGAAGATTTACTGCTATTCTAGTGAATGCTTTCCCAGAGATAGATATAGCTCTTCTTAAGCTAGTTGACAATGAGAAAATTCATATTAATCCTGTTATTCGAGCAGATGTACAAGAGGTTTTTGTGGGTGATGAGGTTTTTGCTATTGGTAGCGTGTTAGGAGGAAATCTACCAAAATCTTATTTAGACGGGGTAATTTCTGGAGTTGATAGGAATGCAGAAACTGAGATGGGTGTGATGATTCCTGGGGTTTTGCAAACAACAGTTGCGTCAATGGAGGGGTGTAGTGGTTCACCTTTGTTCACCGATTCGGGCCATTGCGTTGGAATATGCTTTGGTGCAATATGCCCATTAGTTGCATTTGCAATTCCCATAAATATGGTAAGTTGTTGATCTTCATTAATTGAAGTAATTATTGTGGTTTATATATGTGATGTATCTATTTTCATAGATTGTGTTTTGTTTTGGGTTTGTAGGTACATGATGCAATAGCAAAAGTAAGTTCAATTTAACAAATATTGTAAGTAGTTTGATTGTAAATCAATCTCTGATATCTTCAATCTAATGTTCGATATGAATTTAATTTGGGTCGTGACACTTAAACATGCCGTGACTTTTCTGTTATTCTCTTCCAATTATGAGCTTATGTTTTCTCCGTTTTTTGGTTCACAAGCATCTGTACTTCACCTTATTATGCTTGAAACTTGAGTATGATTTGTAGTTTATGCAGTTTCAGTTTTCATCTCGTAACTTGATTTCTGTTTCTAAATGTGGTTAATTGGTTTATAGTATGCTGTTATTATTATTATTATTATTGTTTAATTGAGTCATTGCTTTTCACCTGCAAATTTTCTTCATAGTAACTGATAAATATGTTGCTTCTTTGTTCTATGCAGATCTAGTATATTAAGCTCTCCCACAAACATAGTTCCTTTGAAAAGTATTGAAAGGTATTTGAACTTTTTTCTGTTCATTCTGGTTCTGCTCCATTATTAAATTTTTAGTAGTGTGAAAAGTGCTTCTGGCCCTTCATCAGATATCCTCGCATAGTGGGAGCTTAGGTCATTGTAAAAGTGCTAATGATAAAAAGCATCATTATGAGAAAATCAGTTAGCTTTTAGGAGAGTAAGGAAGAAGGCGTTAGAATGTAAGGTGGTAGTAATGCAGAAATAATGACACTTGGTTGCTGGAGTAACTTTCAACTCTTTAATTATTCATTGTAGCATGTTGCATTTGGTACATACTGAGTTTGTGAACTAAACTTTACAATCGATTAAGATTTCTTCGACAATACTTTTCTCTAAATGCGGTAAAAGGTTATAATGATCTAGGTGAAAATAATTGGGAGTCACTCGAGAACTTGAAGTAGGTGTTGAATAATATTTCATCCTGTATCTATGCTTTGCTGATCACTTATGACTTTTGTGTGAGCTTCAAACTTTGCAAAGGAGGCAAAGAACTCGAGATTTGCTTAGAGTTGTGAACCCAAAAAAGTGTCTATAAAAGATAAATGGCTTCAACACTATTTATGTGGAAATGGTTTTAGTTTTGACATTGTCTTTCTGGGTTGATCTTTTTGTTGAAACACTTCTTAGAGTCAAATCCATTATTTAGTTAAAACCTTCATCTTTTTAGGACCATAAGCTCTTCAGCCACATTGCATGAATGTATTCAGCATATACCATTTATAGAGTATCTGAGAAATTCTTGATTTCCCTTTTTGTATTGTGGACTACCCAACACTGCATTTGCTCTCAAGTGGCTAAAGTAGGAGGAGTAATCTGTACGAAAAGGGATATTTAACTATCTTCAATTTCTTTGTAGCTAAAGGTATGCCTAAGTACCTGAACAGAAGAGCTATGTTGCATGTGGGATCCTCCAAAAGCAGTGTATTTTTGGAGGATCTAACACGGGTGCGGCAGCATTTTAGGAGAGTCTGAGCAACATAGTGGAAGAGTGCCTTAGCTATAGCCTCGTAGTTGTTGAATCTCAGGTTTGACAGTATCAGGGATACCACCATAGTGAACTGCACTTCTGGACATGTTAGCTTGCAGGCCAGAAGCTGCTGATCGAAAACATTTGAAATTTCTCTAGAATATAAAAGCAAATCATCTGTAAAACATAGATGAGTGATGCAAAGTTGGCCTATATTTTTGTTGTTTCTGCATTAGTTTACCATCTAATTTACAATAAATCCAACCTTCTTTGTTGTGCTCTCCAGTAAGATCAAATTTGCCTTTAATATACAGTTTTATCGTTGTCTTGAATTGGTATTGAAGCTGCTTTTCCTGCTGCTATTGGATGCATTAAATTAACACCATTTTTGCTGCTCTTTTCTGAAAGACATTTTGGCTGCTGTGATATTATAGGTTAGCTTACATGCTTACTATTACTGATAACTCATTCTCTTTTTAGTTCATAAACGCATCAATGTCCATTTCAACTTGAATGTTGAGATGTAAAAGAGTACATACCTTAACTTACAGAGACTATTGGTCGTTGTTTGGATCTAAATATAGTTTATATATAAGTATAAATAGTATGTCAAGACTATGTAAATGTTCCACTTCTGCATCCAATAGTATGATATTCCCATGGATGTATAAAGAATACGTTTAACAACTTCACTGCATCCAGTATCTTGATAGTAAAGCAAAATTATGTAATGCAACAATTTGTATATGATGATGATGATGTTGTTTATATCCGATTTGACAATTGCTTACATACTTTCACAATATTGAGATCAAACACATATTCATAAGAGATTTAGCTCATATTTGTAGAGATCGATACTTGTTTGCAAGAGATTAATATCATAAACGTGAGGCAAATCATCTGAAAATAGGTATACCAGAGTAGATCAATCCATAAATACCAACACATTGAATAACCCTAGCAATTAACTGTAATATGTTCACATAATTTACCATACACCAAACAGTCAAATAGCTGATTAACATTTATGAGAATCCAACATACACGACATACACAAATAACATTTATGAGCATCAACTGCATTCTTTGAATGGTCACTCAAGTTTGTCTTCTTCGCTTCATGATCCTTCAGAGCAGCCGTAATTGCATCGTCAGCAAGCATCCTGCCATACTGCAATCGAACAGGTGGAAGATGGAAAAATGGTTTCCTATCTTCTTGTAGTAAAGTCAGATATGCTGAACACTACATCTCAATTCAGAAATATGCAAGACTACCCGTTAATCTTCAAGCACGTAGCACAGACATCGATAGAAAAAGAGAAGGCCAAAGATATATGGCGTAATATACATAGATTGTCAAACTAGCAACCAATCACTCCGAAAATACACTACTTTACCGACATTTTTGAAGCATCCGAGCAACATAACACCCTAGGTAAGAACAACAGAGCAGGACCACTACCACTGATTTATGGATCATTCAACTATTAAATGTTCTATTTTCCTACATTTCAGGTCGGAAACTAGAACACCATATATGAAACTCGATAAATCGTGATACTTTTGATCATATAACAAACAACATGATAGGAAACCAAATTCGAACATAGAGATTAGGATAAACAATTTTGAAAAAGAGAACATACTCCAACGAAGTAGGAATAAGCATAAAAACCAAAATTAGTCTCTAAACCAACTATACTTACTATTTCCCCCGTCTTTTCATCGACTATCATCTTCGCATTAGGTTGATATGCGACAAGACTCATACACGGAATACCACCCTTAAAATAATCTTCCATCCGTTTCCTCATCTCATCATCGATTTTGATTTGAGGTTTCATTATATCCTCACAAACCGGGGCTCCGACAACACCCTTATCAACATTCCGATGATCATTGTAATGATATAGCTGCCGCCACCGCCACCGCTGCCGCCACAGGTTCACCGGCGATACACCGGAAACTCGATTTCCGATTTGTTTCAACATCTTTTTGAAATTTTGCCCTAAAGTTTGATTACTTTTACGAATTAGGGCGATATATATATATATATATATATGTATATTTTTTTTCCCTATTTCTCGGGAGAGACCAGTGATCAATGATTAAGGATAAAAATGTAATTTTATTTATAATATGTTTTAACGAAATATCTGGAAATTAACTGGTTAGGAATTATTTTAGTCCACTACTTTACACGCACATAGTGATGGATCCAGAATTTTCAATTAAGGAGGTTTGAAAAAAAATTAGTTAGAAATTATTTTAGTCCACTACTTTACACGTATATAGTGACGTATCCAAGATTTTCAATTAAGAGGGTTTGAAAAAAAAATTAGTTAGAAATTATTTTAGTCCACTACTTTACACGTACATAGTGACGTATCCAGAATTTTCAATTAAGGGGGTTTGGAAAAAAAAAGAATAGTACCTAAGATTTGAGCTTGGAACCCAACGTGAGTTTTGAATCAACCTCTAATTTTACATTTAGGAGCTTCAAAATCGACATAAAAATTCTTTAAAATACCTTAAATATACAACATTATTTTTTACCGAGGGGGTTCGGATGAACCCCTCGGCAATCTCTAGGTCCACCCACATATCTTATACTAAATACTACCAAATAAATAATATCAAAACTAATACATTCTCCTAAATGACTCCATCCAAAAAAGATTCACTAATTCATAATCATGATAATACAAATTTAGTGCACCGACTTATCCTTCTATGTTCTTTAACCTCCTTTACAAATTTACAATTACAATGAAGCATCCAAGTTAAACCTTGAATTGTAGCATCCAATTATTAATCATGGGAACTTAGTCCAATTTTTAAAAATAAAAAATATTTCTTATTTTGTCACATGAAATGGTGTATAAATGTTCCTACTTGATAAGCAAGCTAAACAGTCAAGTGGATTTGGCAATAATTCACTATCCATGTGGCAACTTCATATTGGCTATAAGAGAGGAAATTTTGCACTGGGTTGGCTTTCATCTAGTCATATTTAGTGGTGTTGAACTTTGCCAAATAGACATGAATCAAGTTAAAGAAAATATATTATCCACCAATCAAAAACCAGATAATGATACTGTAGGATAAGGACTTTGGTCCTTCCAAGTCTTTCATATGAACTTGACGGGGCAAGGTTCATGAAGCTCAAACAAACAAACAAAATCAACTCTACTTCTTGTGTAGTAGCTCCATTCAAGAGTTTTTCTTCTTACTTTTACAATGGCAGCTTCTACAATGTCTCTATCTTCCCCTTCTTTTGCCGGGAAGGCGGTGAAACTCTCACCATCTTCCTCTGAAATCACCGGAAATGGTAGAATCACCATGAGGAAGATTGTTACCAAGGTAAAGCTCGCCTCCTCTGGCAGTCCATGGTACGGTCCTGATCGTGTCAAGTACTTGGGCCCATTGTCTGGTGAGGCTCCAAGCTACTTGACTGGTGAGTTCCCTGGTGACTACGGATGGGATACTGCTGGACTTTCTGTTGATCCTGAAACATTCGTCAAGAACCGTGAATTGGAGGTAATCCACTGTAGGTGGGCTTTGCTTTAGCTCTTGGTTGCGTCTTCCCCGAGTTGTTGGCTTGTAATGGTGTCAAATTTGGTGAAGCTTATGGTTCAAGGCCGGGTCACAAATTTTCAGCGAGGGTGGACTTGACTACTTGGGCAACCAAAGCTTGGTCTATGTACAAAGCATCTTGGCTATATGGGCTTGCCAAGTTGTGTTGATGGGAGCTGTTGAAGGTTAGCGTATTGCTGGTGGGCCACTTTGTGAGGTTGTTGACCCACTTTACCCTGGTGGTAGCTTTGACCCATTGGGCCTTGCTGATGACCCAGAGGCTTTTGCTGAGCTCAAGGTTAAGGAGATCAAGAATGGTAGACTTGCTATGTTCTCCATGTTTGGTTTCTTCGTTCAAGCTATTGTCACCGGAAAGGGTCCATTGGGTAACCTTGTTGATCACCTTGCCGATCCCGTTAACAACAATGCCTGGGCCTTTGCCACAAACTTTGTCCCCGGAAAGTGAAGTTCTTAAAAAGAGTCTTTGTATTAGTTGATTGCTTGATGACCTTGTAAAGCTATTGTAAATTATAAAAACATTATATATGAGTTTTGTTTGTTCTCCAATTATTTTTTATTTCTAAGTTACATTTTCAATACTTGTCATATATAAATAAAAAAATACAAATTAAAAGTAGCAAAATGGGCTCTCAAGTTGCCAATTCACAAGTCTAGGGGAACACGGATTGACTCAATGGGTTCCAAGACACTGCAAATTGAAATTGGAATCCAACAAAAATTAGGCCAATGATTTTTCTTCGAAATCTTGTAAAATCCCACGTTTGAAAATAAGATAATTACACTTTTTCTACCATTCATCTTCTATTTTCTAGTTATTGAACATGTTAATTTATAAAGTGCACAAACATGAGCTTCAATTAGAAGAAGAGGGAATTCCTAAAATTGGAGTTATAACTTGCATAACATTAGAAAAATTTAATAATCTTTCTTTATCTTTTATAAAGTCAAATCTCTCTATAACAATTTTTTCTAAAGAATGATCTTTTAATAAACACGAAAAATACAAACAACATTATTAAAAAACTTTACGCTTTTAATATAGTATATATAATATAGATAAATAATCCTCCCTCTCTCAAGTTATGTTGCGGTGTTTGACGTGCACAAATCTTCAGATTTATTAAATTTTTTTTTAACTTATGATCTAAAATAAACCGTAGTCATGAATCCATAAATCATATCATTAATATATATATATATATAAACATAATATTTGGGCCAGGCGGGTTGATGTATTTGGGCCTTTATTCAAACTAAAGACCCAACTTCATTTAACCTGAACTTTTCACTACAGATTTCACAGATGCAAATTTGAAATTCCGATGGATTAAGTGCTGAATTCCGATTGATTTTTTCGCCGGCCGATTTCAATAGACAGCAGGTTAGCTACAGTTTCAGCTCTTTGTCTCGTCGAAGTAAATTTCTGTTTCATTGATTTTATGGGTATCAATTTTCTGAATTGGGTTTTCAATTATTATTTTTTTTTAATTTTGTTCCAAAATTTCAATTTTTATGAATTGGGTTTGCAAAATTTTGATTTTGTTCCCACTGTATAAAGAAAAGTTTCAATTTTTCTGAATTGGGTTTGTAAAATTTTAGTTTCGTTCCCACCGTATAACGAGAAGTTTCAAATTTCATTTTTTTCTGAATTGAGTTTGCAAATTTTTTCATTTAGTTGCGGTGTGTTAAGTTGATAATGGCTTCAAGCTATGATGGTTGTGCTGATCTGCCTTTTAGTATTACTGAATACTGATTAGATAATGGCTTCAAGCTATGATGGTTGTGAAGTTATTAAGCTTCCCAAAAATCCGACCACGAGCACAACAATAGTTGTGATGGAGTTAGCAATTGGCATAAGCTAAAATAAAATGAAAAAAAGAGTTGTTTACAGTGTTACAAATAGTAGATGTTGAAGAAGCCTTACAAGAGTATATGAAGGCAAAGAGAGAAGATAAGAAGGCATGGCTTTGATTTACCCGGTACTTCTGCTGATGGGAGGTAGTAGGTATCTAATGGAATTAGCGGAGGCGCACATAAGTTGGGCCGGACACCACCATCATAAAATAAAAGGAGCTACTAATTTTAAAGAACTAATTTCCTTAAAGGCAAATTATTGAAAAATATGTGAATTAAATTAGTCTAATATAGCATAATGGATAACGAGGATTCATATTGCCGATCCCTAGTGTCTTTTTTTAGTTTTTATTTGAAGGAATAGCTTATTGATTGATATGAAATGTTCACGACAAGTTTTCTAGATTTGGGATGAATAGTTTGAAGTCACATATACCAAATCCTTCTATCGATACTGTGGATTTTAATTTTAGACCTTTCAAATAATTTGATCATTAATAACCATAAAATCCTAATCTCTACTCAAACAGACATTTGAGTTAATGTTTGTATGTAAAGTGACTTTGATAGTTATTACCTCCTGTAACTAATAGTTGTATAGTCTATCATGGCTGTTAACCATAGAGACTGGTCTGCGTTACGCATAACTATTCAAGCTTTTCATTTACGCTTTGTAAACAAAACATATCTAATCAATACTCATCTTGTATAATCGGTATTTGAATTTCCATTTGAAGCATGCCTCAGGTTAATGAAATGAATATCATTTACCTTTATAAGGTTGTGCTTTGGAACTTATGCTGATTGCTTGAAATGTAATTCAGGATCTCTGTCTTCAGCTGAGGTGCAGAGCTTCTTGTAAAGGAGAAGGGGGATTTTTGCATCTCCACTATGGCATCATCAAATATCGGAGTTCTATTAACTATTGGTGTCATCACTGTACTTGTGATACGAATTATTTATGTGATTCATAGGAGCAGAAAGCCGCTTCACTCCAAATCACCACGATCCCTCAGTACTCTTATTGTTCTGGGCTCAGGTCTAGTTTTATCTCTGATAGTTTTTCTTCTGTTTTACTGCCTTTGGTTATACTCGTTCTAAATCTTTTAAGTTCAACTATATAGGTGGTCACACAGCAGAAATGTTAAACTTATTATATGTCCTTCAAACAGAGAGGTTTAAACCGAGGTATTATATTGCTGCTGCTACTGATAATATGAGTCTCCAAAAGCACATGTGTTTGAGGATTCCTTGCTCGGTAAGGTATAGTACATCAGTTTAATTTATTTGTCGGTTTTTCTTTCCCCCTTTTAATCAGACAATAATATGTCAGAAAAACGACGATTGGAGTAGTGTGTGGTTTCTTGTGTCTATGAACCAAGAGAGGATAACACTTTTGCATTAGCTGTTAACACATTATTCTTGTGACTTCTCTCAACACCTGTATCAGTTTTGGATTAAGCTTCTAAGTTTCCTTTTGGATCTTAACACCTCGTTCACTGTGTCCAAATATTTTATTGCCTTAGTTGTTAAGTGACTAATATAGCCATCAGTCACTCAGGTCCATCACTGTTCCTAGCTGCTTGCTCATGCAGTTCAATGTGAAATGTTAGACTTCGCTTTTTCTACCAATAGAGGTGTAAAAGTGCCAAACCATGTATGTTCAACATCAGGCGGCAATTTTCAGGAAGTTTGGCTTGAATATCATCGTAACCTAAAGATCTCTCCAAATCAAAATGTGTTGCTTCTTGTAGAGTGTAATCTTAGAACTTGTAGACTGGCAGTCCTTATCTTTTACAAATATATCAAAAACAAAGATTCATAGAAGGCCCAAATGCCAATTTGTGCATCCAGTATGGTAAATCGCGTGATTTCTCATAAGATAAAAAGAATTTTAGAAAATCAAATTATGTATCTCAATGCATCAAACAATCGGTAAACCAAGTCCTTTTACTTATTATTTGCAGTAAGAGATGAAAAATGATTGTGCAAATGTGTTCCATGTATATATGTTGGGAACATTTAGCTATAAGTTGTCTGCATACAACTATGTGTACCTTGCTTTTCGCCTCTGAGATAAAACCATAGTCTGTATGTTCTTTCAGATTGTCTATCTTAGGTTTGGAGGGGTGTTCTTCTCTTCTAGTTGTTTAGGGTATTTGAAATACATTTGCAAACCACAGAAGCCTCCTCTTCTCCCGGAACTGATCATGATATTCTATTCTTTTATTGGTTATATTAATAGGACTACCTCTTATTCTAGGAAGCGCTCAAGGAAGTAGGGGGGGCTGAATTCATGCAGATATATCGAAGTCGAGAGGTTGGTCAATCGTATATAACCTCAGTTGGAACCACATTGGTTGCAATTGCACATGCGTTGTGGTTAATGATCAAGATCAGACCCCAAGTGGTATCAGACAAACCTCTCATATTACCTTTTACTCTCCCCCCCCCCCCCCTCCCTCCCTTGAAATTGAAATTATCAATCGGCAGATACTTTTTCCTTTTTATATCTCGGTCTTCTGATTTATCTATATTTGGTACTTTGTCTCAGATTCTGTGCAATGGCCCTGGAACGTGTATTCCACTATGTGTAATTGCCTTCCTTTTTAAGGTTTGTTTATTAGAGAGTGATCTTTTTGTTCTTTTAACTTACTTGTATAGTCAAGTTGGATGCTAGAATACTGATTACATGCAGAATATCTTTTAACGTCCTGATTTAGAAATAAATGGATCATACTACGTTGATCTTAAAGTCACGTCTATTCCTGTATTTTCAACTATGTTGCTTGGACTCTTAAAAATGCCGACAGCTGCATGTCGGATCCTCCAAAAGTAGTGTATTTCGGAGTATTCGGCTGAGGCGATGCCACATTTTTGGAGTGTCCTAGCAACATAGATTTCTAAGTGTATAGGACGACAACAAGTTGGACCATTTTGTCTTTTCCTTGTCGGTTCATAAATATTTGCCTCGACTTATCATGGCATGATGTTGTTGAGAACTCTTATCCTCTAAAATTCCTTGAGCTTATTTGGTTTCATGGCCTCTCCAAGCTTATTTGGCACCATCCCTTTAAAAAAAATTATGAACAAACCTAACAAGAGGAAGAAAACAGTCAATGAATCAAAAGAGAGCATTTGACTACTCACAGAGTCACATTGATATCAAACTTGCAAACGCTTTTAGTTTCTTATGATCCTTCAAGGTGACATTTGAGGTTCTAATTAAAAGTTCAATTGCTTCAGGTTTTGGGAATTAGGTGGTCATCGATTTTCTATGTCGAGAGCATTGCAAGAGTCAGGAAGCTGTCTTTAAGCGGTTTGCTTCTGTACAAGCTACACATGGCAGATCAATTATTCGTGCAATGGCCGCAACTAAAAGAGAAGTATCCGCGAGCTCATTATGTTGGTCTTCTTATGTAATCAATCAGTTTCTGATCTATTATAGTGAGGTACGTAGTACTCGAGCTCTGTTGATGCGTTTGAAGAGTTCTACAAATGGATGTAAAGGGTCTTCATTTGAAAGAGAATATCATTGTTATCTTATTGAGGCAAGGAAAGAAATTAATGATCGTTTCGAAGTGATTGGCATCATTGTTGTTGTTTTTGTATCATATAGGTAACTTGTTAAGTTAAAGATTCCAGAGAGAATTAACAAATACAAGTGTATTTGCGTTCCACTTTTCCAAAGTTTTATACATGAGTAAACCCTTTTGACATATTTTAATATGAATTTAGACTGGAAGCTCATTACTAGTTGTTGTTGATGCTAGATGAAACATTTTTGGCAATCAACTTAGTGGCAAAGTTGTCTCCATCTAACTTGTAGGTCACGGGTTCGAGCTGTGGAATCCTCCGTTGATACCTGTGTCAGATAAACTGCCTATGTCATACACACCTCGGGATGTAGCCCTTTCTTGGACCTACACGTCACGGATTTGATTCGTGAAATCACCCTTTAGATACTTGTGTCAGGTTAGGCTGCCTACAACCCCCTCCCCCCAATCGGTACTTGCCTATGTCAGAGATGTAGCCCTTTCTTGGACGTTAGACCTACAAGTCACGGGTTTGAGCAATAAAATCACATGTTTGATACTTGTTTCAGGGTAGGCTACCTATGTCACCCCCTCGGTGTTTGTCCCTTCCTTGCTTGCAGGTTCTAGCCGTAGAATCAACTGTTGACACCTGCATCACAATAACCTGTCTACATCACACACACCCTTTGGATGCGATCCTTCGTGAGACCCTACCTGAACACAAGATACTTCGCGCACCAGACTTTTCTCAGCCTTGTTTTCCAAATCATCAAGGTAATGCTGATGCATATATGACAAGAAACCCCACATAGCCAAAAACATAGAGATCACTTTAACACCACTCTTCTTCTCATGAAGAAACAAAACAGAGAAAACAGGTGCCATTGGCACACCAAGAATGCTAATCACATTTGAGAACAATGAAGACACCTTGAAAATCAAAGAGGTGATTTTTTGTTTGTTCAAAAAGAATGAAAAAAAAAAGCATTGAATCCTAATTGACTAGTACATATAAGTGTATAAGTTGTAATAGGAAGATAAAATTGACCTATATAATAAAGCATACAATTTCCACCTAAAAATAAACCAAGTGAGATATAAAGAGGAACAAGAACCAAGATATATGGTTTTTTTATATTATCTATTTTTTTTTTTTGGTATTATTGGTTGATGATAATAAGAGAAAAGGGATGAGAATTGGGAAACCAATATTTTGCACTAATGAAGCTAACCATATGTTATTGCCTCCATTATTAAAATATAGTTTACCTAAGAGCGTACCAATTGCTTGGCCACATAGAACAAAAGTTGAATAAATAGCTATTTGGATCCACCATTTGTATTGTACAAAGTTGGGTAATTCTTTTGACTTATTTTGATGATTCTCATAGTTTTCTTCCTTTTGAGATTTATCACCTGTTGCAGTAAACATTCTAATTAAAAACATGAGAATAGGAGATTTTTATGCATGGTAAATATGAAGAAATTAATGAATCATTTGAGGTACAAAATAGAATGGAGAAATCTTGTTTTAGTGGCATCCCGCGTTAGTAGGGTGGGGGAAGGGTCATATCTCAAGGGGTGTTACGTGGACAACCTAATGCTTTCACGATTCAAATTTGTGACTTATACGTCATACGAAGACAATTTTATTGTTGCTCCAAGACTCTCTTCATGGCATGAAAATATGCAATTATGTACTACTAATGCTTTAATGACACTCGAATTTTTTAAACTAGTTCATAATGATGAATCCTTACAATATATAAATGTATTTGCCAGTAGAAAATCTATAAAGCTTCTAATACTTCTCATTTTTTATTTTACATGAACTAAGACAAATATATCAAAACGTATGACGAAGGGTAAATATGACCATTTTCTAAGAGTACAAGGACAAATATAACCTTTTTCGTATTTTTAAACATAATCAAAAGGAAAAAATGCCATATAACAGAGAAAATAAGAGTTCACCTGGAACATGGGCTTGCAGTTCTGATGCATCAACCATTTTCAAGAATTTCCAAAATTAAGATGTAATAAAGAAGAAGAAAAGAGAAAGAAAAATGCAAAGCCTCTTTGATTTTTCATATATATATATATATATATATATATATATATATATATATATATATATATATATGACTGACTTTCAAGACTGCTATTCGTTTTGGAGCTCGACTAAATCAGATTCGTGCTGAAAAGTCTCACTTTGGGGTATAAAGCACTTCTTACTAAAGATGACTCCATCCACATAGCTCAAAACTGAAATATCTAATTAAGAATGAAATAATACTTATCCTTTCTTTACCACGTTTGATGGTTATATTTATATTATAATAAAATGGGGTTGTCAAATAGAAGAAAACAATAATTATTTATTTATCTTTGGACAGCCAATTCTTGGATTACAGAGAACTAACTATGTTGCCAATATTTTGTAATTCCCTAGGTTTGTGTTCCTTAAAGCAATATATATGTCTACTATATTTTGTCATATATATATTATACTATACTAATTAATAATATACATATTACATTCATAGTTTTACCCCTTTGATTGTTTTATTTCTCATAAAACTAACTAGGTGAAACATAAAATATAACATAGGGATCATTACACGAATAGTTAGATGTGTGAGCTTATTCATATTATTGGCTTCAACTCATAGCGACATTAAACAACTTTATAAAATAAAACTACCTTAAAGGGACTCCGGAACATTTTGAGAAGTAAAGAAAAATATTGATTTATTGTAAGTCGCAAAATGATCTTGTTGTCATGATCCACTTGGATTTAACCTCATTCAACATTTGTATCCAACTTATAAGAACTAGTACTCAACAATATATCAAATAATGCCATGTACTTATCCGGTACCAAATTGAAAGGCCCAATAAGAAATTTTTATTTCAACTTGAATATATACATACATTGATCACATTTATATGTACACCTCTTGAAAAATTGACAAAAAAAAAAAAAAATTTACAATAGAATAAGAGTTATTTGCACAAGAGTGGATTTACTCAGTGCACACCAAAAGAGTAGCGACTGCGAGTTTTTTCAGAGTTCAATTAGAGGAAACTTCTCTAGAGTTTTGTTCTATGAACTCTTCCTTGGCCTCCACATGATTGAGATATTGTTGATAAATTTGTGAAGAAAATCCCTAAAAGGCTAAAAACATAACCACCAACTTCAAACCTTTAATCTTATCATGAAGAAAAATCACAGCAAAAATTGGAGTAATTGGAGCCCCTAAATTGTTAAAAACATTGGACATTAGGGGGTTGACTTTAAAAACTAGCCCAATTGAAGCCACAACATTTAATTGACATGAAATGGCTATAAAAGACAAGATGACTACATAAGATAATTTCCCTAATTGGTATTTTTCCATCTCCATGATTAAATTCTTCCAATCTCCACTTATAAAAAAACCTAGTAGGATCACTATGCTTGGAACTAGGGTTTGGTAAATTGACATCTCTATAATATCTATGAACTTCCTACCCTTTATTATTTTTCGATACGAAAATTCGGTTAAAGAAAGCACTAACGAATACGTCAAGGACCCACCAATCGTAGAAAAAAACCCTAGCAAAAACTTTCCACTAGACGTTTCTTCGGACTCATTATTATGAACCACCGTAATGATCGAGGCAATCATACAAGAACTATAGAGTTTACTATAGCTGGGGTGAACTTATGTGCATTGTGGAATAAAGAGAAGATAATAGTGAACCCTAGTCGAGTGGTACCAGTGAGAGAGTACGTTGAGACTTGAAGGTACCTTAGACTGACCGAGTTGAAAACACTAACCCCACCAAGTAACACACCTAGAACAACATAAACTAAAAAGATTATGCAAATATGGGGTTCTTGATTTCCTTTAATCACCTCAATTTGGCTGTTATTTTTGAGTGAGACATAGTATAGGAAAGGAAGAAGAATTGGGAACCCTGCATTTTGCACTAATGAGACTAACCATATACTTTTACCACCTTTGGTAAAATATGTTTCAACCAATAGTGTTGTTACTACTTCTCCAATTAGAGTAAAAAGTGTTAAAATGGCAACTTGGTACTGTTGACATCCAATTTTGGACCTCCACAATATATATTAATCATTGAGCTTCTTAAACTCTAAACGATTTAAAATAATCTACTTAAAAAAAAATGCAAAATACTTTTTCTTAATTATTTTAACGTAATTTTGTCATTTTGATAATTTTTAAATAATATACATGTTTTATATAATTAGTACATTTTATTAATATTCGAAAATTGTCTAAAAAAGAGTCAGTTTTATTTAAATATTTGGTCAATTAGTTTAATTAATTAATAGTTTATATTTTGAGTTAATTAGTTTATAATTAAGTTAATTATTTTATTTTGTTAAGATTAGGAAGCTCGTTGGTTAATTATATCAATCCTTCTGATGTATTTACTAGTCGAGTTTGCTAAGTAAATTCAACTCGGTTATTCAATGGACCAATTACAATTCATTTGGACCCTCTCCCATTCCTAACTTTCAGCCTGTTAATTCCCAGCCTAATACCAAAGAAATCCATACAATACAGCAACATACATCAGCAATACGTTCCATTCCAAACTTCCAACAATTCCCTTTCGTTTTCCTTCCAGGCTTCCAGCAGCCCACTCCATTCCACCGACCCGGCCCAAATCTTTCTTCAACAAAAGAAATCCCAGAAGCTTACAACGTTAACAACTCACAGCGACCAGACGGTAATCCCAGACGGCGTGAACACCAACGTTTACAAAAGTACACGGAGAGCAACAATCCAAGCGGCGTATACAGCGTACAGAAGACGCCCCAACGATGCATCAACTCACGGCAATTCACGGAAAAGCTCACGGCGTGTACACGATGCCAGCTACGCGTACAACAGTACGCTACACTTTCTCGTCGTCTTCCTCTTTCCCCCGACAAGCAGTAGGCTTAGTACTGTTCCGGCAGTATGATTCCAGCAGCAAGAGCAACGCGCATTTCCGTTCTTGTAGCGTGAGATCGAGACACGCAGTACTGATATGTTATTGTTGTTTGGTTAAAATAGGAAACTAATCCTTTCCATCTCTTATATTTACTAGGAAGAAAAGGGGTGCATTTTCATTCAAGTCTCATATTCATTTCTCACCATGCTCGCTTCACTCTTCAAACTCTCTCGACCAATACTCCTCAATAATTCTTCAAAAATGTTTGTTCGTCCCAGATCTGATCGAAGAATGCTATACCAACTGCTCAAAAACTCATCAGTTACTGTTATTGTGGAAACATCAAGGTATTAATTTTTTTTTCCAAGTAACTGAGTTACTAATTCTCTTATTTTATGTATTTTTTTGGTTTAAATCTACAGTGAAGCAGGGTTTATTGGCACGGGTACTGTTTGGGATTCAAGTCACATTGTGACATGTTGCCATCTCTTCCCTGACAATCCAAAGAGTATTTTCGTTAGTGACATGAAGGATGCCTCTCAGATAGATAGAAGAAGATTCACTGCTATTCTAGTGGATGCTTTCCCAGAGATAGATATAGCTCTTCTTAAGCTAGTTGACAATGAGAAAATTCATATTAATCCTGTTATTCGAGCAGATGTACAAGAGGTTTTTGTGGGTGATGAGGTTTTTGCTATTGGTAGCGTGTTAGGAGGAAAACTACCAAAATCTTATTTAGACGGGGTAATTTCTGGAGTTGATAGGAATGTGGAAACTGAGATGGGTGTGATGATTCCTGGGGTTTTGCAAACAACAGTTGCGTCAATGGAGGGGTGTAGTGGTTCACCTTTGTTCACCGATTCGGGCTATTGCGTTGGAATATGCTTTGGTGCAATATGCCCATCAGTTGCATTTGCAATTCCCATAAATATGGTAAGTTGTTGATCTTCATTAATTGAAGTAATTATTGTGGTTTATATATGTGATGTATCTATTTTCATATATTGTGTTTTGTTTTGGGTTTGTAGGTACATGATGCAATAGCAAAAGTAAGTTCAATTTAACAAATATTGTAAGTAGTTTGATTGTAAATCAATCTCTGATATCTTCAATCTAATGTTCGATATGAATTTAATTTGGGTCGTGACACTTAAACATGCCGTGACTTTTCTGTTATTCTCTTCCAATTATGAGCTTATGTTTTCTCCGTTTTTTGGTTCACAAGCATCTGTACTTCACCTTATTATGCTTGAAACATGAGTATGATTTGTAGTTTATGCAGTTTCAGTTTTCATCTTGTAACTTCAGTTTCTGTTTCTAAATGTGGTTAATTGGTTTATAGTATGCTATTATTATTATTATTATTGTTTAATTGAGTCATTGCTTTTCACCTGCAAATTTTCTTCATAGCAACTGATAAATATGTTGCTTCTTTGTTCTATGCAGATCTAGTATATTAAGCTCTCCCACAAACATAGTTCCTTAGAAAAGTATTGAAAGGTATTTGAACTTTTTTCTGTTCATTTTGGTTCTGCTCCATTATTAAATTTTTAGTAGTGTGAAAAGTGCTTCTGGCCCTTTATCAGATATCCTCGCATAGTGGGAGCTTAGGTCATCGTAAAAGTGCTAATGATAAAAAGCATCATTATGAGAAAATCAGTTAGCTTTTAGGGGAGTAAGGAAGAAGGCGTTAGAATGTAAGGTGGTAGTAATGGAGAAATAATGACACTTGGTCGCTGGAGTAACTTTCAGCTCTTTAATTATTCATTGTAGCATGTTGCATTTGGTACATACTGAGTTTGTGAACTAAACTTTACAATTGATTAAGATTTCTTCGACAATACTTTTCTCTAAATGCGGTAAAAGGTTATAATGATCTAGGTGAAAATAATTGGGATCCACTTGAGAACTTGAAGTAGGTGTTGAATAATATTTCATCTTGTATCTATGCTTTGCTGATCACTTATGACTTTTGTGTGAGCTTCAAACTTTGCAAAGGAGGCAAAGAACTCGAGATTTGCTTAGAGTTGTGAACCCAAAAAAGTGTCTATAAAAGATAAATGGCTTCAACACTATTTATGTGGAAATGGTTTTAGTTTTGACATTGTCTTTCTGGGTTGATCTTTTTGTTGAAACACTTTTTAGAGTCAAATCAATTATTTAGTTAAAACTTTCATCTTTTTAGGACCATAAGTAGCTCTTCAGCCACATTGCATGAATGTATTCAGCATATACCATTTAGAGTATCTGAGAAATTCTTGATTTCCCTTTTTGTATTGTGGACTACCCAACCCTGCATTTGCTCTCAAGTGGCTAAAGTAGGAGGAGTAATCTGTACAAAAAGGGATATTTAACTATCTTCAATTTCCTTGTAGCAAAAGGTATGCCTAAGTACCTGAACAGAAGAGCTATGTTGCATGTGGGATCCTCCAAAAGCAGTGTATTTTTGGAGGATCTAACACGGGTGCGGCAGCATTTTAGGAGAGTCTGAGCAACATAGTGGAAGAGTGCCTTAGCTATAGCCTCGTAGTTGTTGAATCTCAGATTTGACAGTATCAGGGATACCACCATAGTGAACTGCACTTCTGGACATGTTAGCTTGCAGGCCAGAAGCTGCTGATCGAAAACATTTGAAATTTCTCTAGAATATAAAAGCAAATCATCTGTAAAACATAGATGAGTGATGCAAAGTTGGCCTATATTTTTGTTGTTTCTGCATTAGTTTACCATCTAATTTACAATAAATCCAACCTTCTTTGTTGTGCTCTCCAGTAAGATCAAATTTGCCTTTAATATACAGTTTTATCGTTGTCTTGAATTGGTATTGAAGCTGCTTTTCCTGCTGCTATTGGATGCATTAAATTAACACCATTTTTGCTGCTCTTTTCTGAAAGACATTTTGGCTGCTGTGATATTATAGGTTAGCTTACATGCTTACTATTACTGATAACTCATTCTCTTTTTAGTTCACAAATGCATCAATGTCCATTTCAACTTGAATGTTGAGATGTAAAAGAGTACATACCTTAACTTACAGAGACTATTAGTCGTTGTTTGGTACATTAGACAAGGATAATAATCCCAGGTTAACTTTATCCCGGTTTGAGGTATTAGCTAATCTTAGGATTGTTGTAATCATTAAACTTTTTTAAGTTTGTTCTGTTTGATATATGGGAACTACTATTTGATCACCAAATTCATAATTTTGCAGGTGTTTTTGGTGAAAACATGCTCAGATGAAAGCTTTGGATCTAAGTATAATTTATATATAAGTATAAATAGTATGTCAAGACTATGTAAATGTTCCACTTCTGCATCCAATAGTATGATATTCCCATGGATGTATAAAGAATACGTTTAACAACTTCACTGCATCCAGTATCTTGATAGTAAAGCAAAATTATGTAATGCAACAATTTGTATATGCTGATGATGATGTTGTTTATATCTGATTTGACAATTGCTTACATACTTTCACAATATTGAGATCAAACACATATTCATAAGAGATTTAGTTCATATTTGTAGAGATCGATACTTGTTTGCAAGAGATTAATATCATAAACGTGAGGCAAATCATCTGAAAATAGGTATACCAGAGTAGATCAATCCATAAATAACAACACATTGAATCACCGTAGCAATTAACTGTAATATGTTCACATAATTTACTATACACCAAACAGTCAAAGAGCTGATTAACATTTATGAGAATCCAACAGACACGACATACACAAATAACCCTGATTTTCATTCGAGTTCCTTGCACGAAAGACTTTTAAGTTCATCAACTAGTAAATCAAGCATCAACTGCATTCTTTGAATGGTCACTCAAGTTTGTCTTCTTCGCTTCATGATCCTTCAGAGCAGCCGTAATTGCATCGTCAGCAAGCATTCTGCCATACTGCAATCGAACAGGTGGAAGATGGAAAAATGGTTTCCTATCTTCCTGTAGTAAAGTCAGATATGCTTAACACTACATCTCAATTCAGAAATATGCAAGACTACCCGTTAATGTTCAAGCACGTAGCACAGACATCGACAGAAAAAAGAGAAGGCCAAAGATATATGGCATAATATACATAGATTGTCAAACTAGCAACCAATCACTCCGATTCTGAGAATGCACATCTAGACACCTCAACCCTTCCTCATTGTGTCTCGTGAACACCTCGACCATTTTTTAAGAGTCTGAGCAACATAGGTCCCTCAAGTAAGAACAAACAGAGCAGGACCACTACCACTGATTCGTGGATCAATCGCTCAAATTTGGGTAAGGAGGGATAGTAAAAGTTGTATCCGAAACGAATAACTAAGAAAAATCAACTGTCCAAGTACCTGTAAATCTTCAAGCATGTTGCATAGGCATCAACAGAAAAAGAGAAGGCCAATATACTTTGACATAACCTACATAAAGAATAGATATGGCATATACATATTGATACATTAACTTGGCCTAAACTGACACCTAAACATTCTAACTTTCAGAATGCACATCTAGACACCTCAATCATCCTCACTATATCGTACAGACCCAAAGTTGACGTGACACCTAAAGTTTGGAGGTACCAATAGATCTGTTCTTATAACCTATCTGATCAATGTTTCCCCACAGATGTTCAGTGTGTTGCCAATCCTCCAAAAATACACTACTTTACCGACATTTTTTAAGCATCCGAGCAACATAACACCCTAGGTAAGAACAACAGAGCAGGACCACTACCACTGATTTATGGATCATTCAACTATTAAATGTTCTATTTTCCTACATTTCAGGTAGGAAACTAGAACACCATTTATGAAACTCGATAAATCGTGATACTTTTGATCATATAACAAACAACATGATAGGAAACCAAATTCGAACATACAGATTAGGATAAACAATTTTGAAAAAGAGAACATACTCTAACGAAGTAGGAATAAGCATAAAAACCAAAATTAGTCTCTAAACCAACTATACTTACGATTTTCCCCGTCTTTTCATCGACTATCATCTTCAGATTAGGTTGATATGCGACAAGACTCATACAGGGAATACCACCCTTAAAATAATCTTCCATCCGTTTCCTCATCTCATCATCGATTTTGATTTGAGGTTTCATCATATCCTCACAAACCGGGGCTCCGACAACACCCTTATCAACATTCCGATGATCACTGTAATGATATAGCTGCCGCCAGCGCCACAGGTTCACCGGCAATACACTGGTAACTCGATTTCTAATTTGTTTCAACATCTTTTTGAGATTTTGCCCTAAAGTTTGATTACTTTTACGAATTAGGGCGATATATATATATATATATATATATATATGTATGTATATTTTTTTCCCCTAAATTTTCCCTATTTCTAGGGAGAGTAAAAATATAGTTTTATTTATAATATATTTTAACGAAATGTCTGGAAATTAACTGGTTAAGAATTATTTTAGTCCACTATTTTACACATACTTAGTGACGGATTCAGAATTTTCAATTAAGAGGATTTGAAAAAAAAATTAGTTAGGAATTATTTTAGTCCACTACTTTACACGTACATAGTGACGCATTCAGGATTTTTAATTAAGAGGGTTTGAAAAAAAATTAGTTAGGAATTATTTTAGTCCACTACTTTACACCTATATAGTGACGGATCCAGGATTTTAAATTAAGGGGGTTTGAAAAAAAATATTAGTTAGGAATTATTTTAGTCCACTACTTTACACGTACATAGTGATGTATCCAGGATTTTCAATTAAGGGGATTTGGAAAAAAAAATTAGTTAGGAATTATTTTAGTCCACTACACGTATATAGTGACGTATTCAGGATTTTCAATTAAGAGGGTTTGAAAAAAAAATTAGTTAGGAATTATTTTAGTCCACTACTTTACACGTACATAGTGACGGATCCAGGATTTTCAATTAAGGGGGTTTGTAAAAAAAATTAGTTAGGAATTATTTTAGTCCACTACTTTACACTTACATAGTGACGTATCCAGGATTTTCAATTAAGGGGGTTTGAAACAAAAAGAGTAGTGCCTAAGATTTGAGCTTGGAACCCAACGTGAGTTTTGAATCAACCTCTAATTTTACATTTAGGAGCTTCAAAATCGACATAAAAATTATTTAAAATGCCTTAAATATACAATATTATTTTTTATCGAGGGAATTCGAATGAACCCCTATGTAACCTCTAGGTCCGCCCACATATCTTATACTAAATACTACCAAATAAATAATATCAAAACTAATACATTCTCCTAAATGACTCCGTCCAAAACAGATTCACTAATTCATAATCATGATAATACAAATTTAGTGCACCGACTTATCCTTCTATGTTCTTTAATCTCCTTTACAAATTTACAATTACAATAAAGCATCCAAGTTAAACCTTGAATTGTAGCATCCAATTATTAATCATAGGAACTTAGTCCAATTTTTAAAAATAAAAAATAGTTCTTATTTTGTCACATGAAATGGTGTATAAATGTTCCTACTTGATAAGCAAGCTAAACAGTCAAGTGGATTTGGCAATAATTCACTATCCATGTGGCAACTTCATATTGGCTATAAGAGAGGAAATTTTGCATTGGGTTGTCTTTCATCTAGTCATATTTAGTGGTGTTGAACTTTGCCAAATAGACATGAATCAAGTTAAAGAAAATATATTATCCACCAATCAAAAACCAGATAATGATACCGTAGGATAAGGACTTTGGTCCTTCCAAGTCCTTTATATGAACTTGATGAGGCAAGGTTTATGAAGCTCAAACAAACAAACAAAATCAACTCTACTTCTTGTGTAGTAGCTCCATTCAAGAGTTTTTCTTCTTACTTTTACAATGGCAGCTTCTACAATGTCTCTATCTTCCCCTTCTTTTGCCGGGAAGGCGGTGAAACTCTCACCATCTTCCTCTGAAATCACCGGAAATGGTAGAATCACCATGAGGAAGACTGTTACCAAGGTAAAGCCCGCCTCCTCTGGCAGTCCATGGTACGGTCCTGATCGTGTCAAGTACTTGGGTCCATTGTCTGGTGAGGCTCCAAGCTACTTGACTGGTGAGTTCCCTGGTGACGACGGATCGGACACTGCTGGACTTTCTGCTGATCCTGAAACATTCGTCAAGAACCGTGAATTGGAGCTAATCCACTGTAGGTGGGCTATGCTTGAGCTCTTGGTTGCATCTTTCCCTAGTTGTTGGCTAGTAATGGTGTCAAATTTGGTGAAGCTGTATGGTTCAAGGCCGGGTCACAAATTTTCAGCGAGGGTGGACTTGACTACTTGGGCAACCAAAGCTTGGTCTATGTACAAAGCATCTTGGCTATATGGGCTTGCCAAGTTGTGTTGATGGGAGCTGTTGAAGGTTAGCGTATTGCTGGTGGGCCACTTTGTGAGGTTGTTGACCCACTTTACCCTGGTGGTAGCTTTGACCCATTGGGCCTTGCTGATGACCCAGAGGCTTTTGCTGAGCTCAAGGTTAAGTAGATCAAGAATGGTAGACTTGCTATGTTCTCCATGTTTGGTTTCTTCGTTCAAGCTATTGTCACCGGAAAGGGTCCATTGGGGAACCTTGCTGACCACCTTGCCGATCCCGTTAACAACAATGCTTGGGCCCACAAACTTTGTCCCCGGAAAGTGAAGTTCTTAAAAAGAGTCTTTTGTATTAGTTGATTGTTTGATGACCTTGTAAAGCTATTGTAAATTATAAGAACATTATATATGAGTTTTGTTTGTTCTCCAATTATTTTTTATTTCTAAGTTACATTTTCAATACTTGTCATATATAAATAAAAAAATACAAATTAAAAGTAGCAAAATGGGCTCTCAAGTTGCCAATTCACAAGTCTAGAGGAACAAGAATTGACTCAATGGGTTCCAAGACACTGCAAATTGAAATTGGAATCCAACAAAAATTTGGCCAATGATTTTTCTTCCAAATCTTGTAAAATTCCATGTTTGAAAATAAGATAATTACACTTTTTCTACCATTCATCTTCAATTTTCTAGTTATTGAACATGTTAATTTATAAAGTACACAAACATGAGTTTCAATTAGAAAAAGAGGGAATTCCTAAAATTGGAGTTATAACTTGCCTAACATTTGAAAAATTTAATAATCTTTCTTTATCTTTTATAAAGTCAAATCTCGTTATAACAATTTTTTCTAAATAAAGATCTTTTAATAAGCACGAAAAATACAAACAACATTATTAAAAAACTTTACGCTTTTAATATAGTATATATAATATAGATAAATAATCCTCCCTCTCTCAAGTTATGTTGCGGTGTTTGACGTGCACAAATCTTCAGATTTATTAAATTTTTTTTAAACTTATGATCTAAAATAAACCGTAGTCATGAATCCACAAATCATATCATTAAAATATATATATATGTATATATATATATATATATATATAAACATAATATTTGGGCCAGGCGGGTTGATGTATTTGGGCCTTTATTCAAACTAAAGACCCAACTTCATTTAACCTGAACTTTTCACTACAGATTTCACAGATGCAAATTTGAAATTCCGATGGATTAAGTGCTGAATTCCGATTGATTTTTTCGCCGGCCGATTTCAATAGACAGCAGGTTAGCTACAGATTCAGCTCTTTGTCTCGTCGAAGTAAATTTCTGTTTCATTGATTTTATGGGTATCAATTTTCTGAATTTGGTTTTCAATTTTTTTTTTTTTAAATTTTGTTCCAAAATTTCAATTTTTATGAATTGGGTTTGCAAAATTTTGATTTTGTTCCCACTGTATAAAGAAAAGTTTCAATTTTTCTGAATTGGGTTTGTAAAATTTTGGTTTCGTTCCCACCGTATAAAGAGAAGTTTCAAATTTCATTTTTTTCTGAATTGGGTTTGCAAATTTTTTCATTTAGTTGCGGTGTGTTAAGTTGACAATGGCTTCAAGTTATGATGGTTGTGCTGATCTGCCTTTTAGTATTACTGAATACTGATTGGATAATGGCTTCAAGCTATGATGGTTGTGAAGTTATTTAGCTTTCCAAAAATCCGACCACGAGCACAACAATAGTTGTGATGGAGTTAGCAATTGGCATAAGCTAAAATAAAATGAAAAAAAGAGTTGTTTACAGTGTTACAAATAGCAGATGTTGAAGAAGCCTTATAAGAGTATATGAAGGCAAAGAGAGAAGATAAGAAGGCATGGCTTTGATTTACCCGGTACTTCTGCTGATGGGAGGTAGTAGGTATCTAGTGGAATTAGCGGAGGTGCACATAAGTTGGCCCGGACACCACCATCATAAAATAAAAGGAGCTACTAATTTTAAAGAACTAATTTCCTTAAAGGCAAATTATTGAAAAATATGTGAATTAAATTAGTCTAATATAGCATAATGGATAACGAGGATTCATATTGCCGATCCCTAGTGTATTTTTTTAGTTTTTATTCGAAGGAATAGCTTATTGATTGATATGAAATGTTCACAACAAGTATTCTAGATTTGGGATGAATAGTTTGAAGTCATATACCAAATCCTTCTATCGATACTGTGGATTTTAATTTTAGACCTTTCAAATAATTTGATCAGTAATAACCATAAAATCCTAATCTCTACTCAAACAGACATTTGAGTTAATGTTTGTATGTAAAGTGACTTTGATAGTTATTATCTCCTGTAACTAATAGTTGTATAGTCTATCATGGCTGTTAACCATAGAGACTGGTCTGCGTTACGCATAACTATTCAAGCTTTTCATTTACGCTTTGTAAACAAAACATATCTAATCAATACTCATCTTGTATAATCGGTATTTGAATTTCCATTTGAAGCATGCCTCAGGTTAATGAAATGAATATCATTTACCTTTATAAGGTTGTGCTTTGGAACTTATGCTGATTGCTTGAAATGTAATTCAGGATCTCTGTCTTCAGCTGAGGTGCAGAGCTTCTTGTAAAGGAGAAGGGGGATTTTTGCATCTCCACTATGGCATCATCAAATATCGGAGTTCTATTAACTATTGGTGTCATCACTGTACTTGTGATGCGAATTATTTATGTGATTAATAGGAGCAGAAAGCCGCTTCACTCCAAATCACCACGATCCCTCAGTACTCTTATTGTTCTGGGCTCAGGTCTAGTTTTATCTCTGATAGTTTTTCTTCTGTTTTACTGCCTTTGGTTATACTCGTTCTAAATCTTTTAAGTTCAACTATATAGGTGGTCACACAGCAGAAATGTTAAACTTATTATATGTCCTTCAAACAGAGAGGTTTAAACCGAGGTATTATATTGCCGCTGCTACTGATAATATGAGTCTCCAAAAAGCACATGTGTTTGAGGATTCCTTGCTCGGTAAGGTATAGTACATCAGTTTAATTTATTTGTCGGTTTTTCTTTCCCCCTTTTAATCAGACAATAATATGTCAGAAAAACGACGATTGGAGTAGTGCGTGGTTTCTTGTGTCTATGAACCAAGAGAGGATAACACTTTTGCATTAGCTGTTAACACATTATTCTTGTGACTTCTCTCAACACCTTTATCAGTTTTGGATTAAGCTTCTAAGTTTCCTTTTGGATCTTAACACCTCGTTCACTGTGTCCAAATATTTTATTGCCTTAGTTGTTAAGTGACTAATATAGCCATCAGTCACTCAGGTCCATCACTGTTCCTAGTTGCTTGCTCATGCATTTCAATGTGAAATGTTAGACTTCGCTTTTTCTACCAGTAGAGGTGTAAAAGTGCCAAACCATGTATGTTCAACATCAGGCGGCAATTTTCAGGAAGTTTGGCTTGAATATCATCGTAACCTAAAGATCTCTCCAAATCAAAATGTGTTGCTTCTTGTAGACCGTAATCTTAGAACTTGTAGACTGGCAGTCCTTATCTTTTACAAATAAATATATCAAAAACAAAGATTCATAGAAGGCCCAAATGCCAATTTGTGCATCCAGTATGGTAAATCGCGTGATTTCTCATAAGATCAAAAGAATTTTAGAAAATCAAATTATGTATCTCAATGCATCAAACAATCGGTAAACCAAGTCCTTTTACTTATTATTTGCAGTAAGAGATGAAAAATGATTGTGCAAATGTGTTCCATGTATATATGTTGGGTACATTTAGCTATAAGTTGTCTGCATACAACTATGTGTACCTTGCTTTTCGCCTCTGAGATAAAACCATAGTCTGTATGTTCTTTCAGATTGTCTATCTTAGGTTTGGAGGGGTGGTCTTCTCTTCTAGTTGTTTAGGGTATTTGAAATACATTTGCAAACCACAGAAGCCTCCTCTTCTCCCGGAACTGATCATGATATTCTATTCTTTTATTGGTTATATTAATAGGACTACCTCTTATTCTAGGAAGCGCTCAAGGAAGTAGGGGGGGCTGAATTCATGCAGATATATCGAAGTCGAGAGGTTGGTCAATCGTATATAACCTCAGTTGGAACCACATTGGTTGCAATTGCACATGCGTTGTGGTTAATGATCAAGATCAGACCCCAAGTGGTATCAGACAAACCTCTCATATTACCTTTTACTCTCCCCCCCCCCCCTACCCCACCCCCTCCCTTGAAATTGAAATTATCAATCGGCAGATACTTTTTCCTTTTTATATCTCGGTCTTCTGATTTATCTATATTTGGTACTTTGTCTCAGATTCTGTGCAATGGCCCTGGAACGTGTATTCCACTATGTGTAATTGCCTTCCTTTTTAAGGTTTGTTTATTAGAGAGTGATCTTTTTGTTCTTTTAACTTACTTGTATAGTCAAGTTGGATGCTAGAATACTGATTACATGCAGAATATCTTTTAACGTCCTGATTTAGAAATAAATGGATCATACTACGTTGATCTTAAAGTCATGTCTATTCCTGTATTTTCAACTATGTTGCTTGGACTCTTAAAAATGCCGACAGCTGCATGTCGGATCCTCCAAAAGTAGTGTATTTCGGAGTATTCGGCAGAGGTGATGCCACATTTTTGGAGTGTCCTAGCAACATAGATTTCTAAGTGTTTAGGACGACAACAAGTTGGACCATTTTGTCTTTTCCTTGTCGGTTCATAAATATTTGCCTCGACTTATCATGGCATGATGTTGTTGAGAACTCTTATCCTCTAAAATTCCTTAAGCTTATTTGGTTTCATGGCCTCTCCAAGCTTATTTGGCACCATCCCTTTAAAAAAAAATATGAACAAACCTAACAAGAGGAAGAAAACAGTCAATGAATCAAAAGAGAGCATTTGACTACTCACAGAGTCACATTGATATCAAACTTGCAAACGCTTTTAGTTTCTTATGATCCTTCAAGGTGACATTTGAGGTTCTAATTAAAAGTTCAATTGCTTCAGGTTTTGGGAATTAGGTGGTCATCGATTTTCTATGTCGAGAGCATTGCAAGAGTCAGGAAGCTGTCTTTAAGCGGTTTGCTTCTGTACAAGCTACACATGGCAGATCAATTATTCGTGCAATGGCCGCAACTAAAAGAGAAGTATCCGCGAGCTCATTATGTTGGTCTTCTTATGTAATCAATCAGTTTCTGATCTATTATAGTGAGGTACGTAGTACTCGAGCTCTGTTGATGCGTTTGAAGAGTTCTACAAATGGATGTAAAGGGTCTTCATTTGAAAGAGAATATCATTGTTATCTTATTGAGGCAAGGAAAGAAATTAATGATCGTTTCGAAGTGATTGGCATCATTGTTGTTGTTTTTGTATCATATAGGTAACTTGTTAAGTTAAAGATTCCAGAGAGAATTAACAAATACAAGTGTATTTGCGTTCCACTTTTCCAAAGTTTTATACATGAGTAAACCCTTTTGACATATTTTAATATGAATTTAGACTGGAAGCTCATTACTAGTTGTTGTTGATGCTAGATGAAACATTTTTGGCAATCAACTTAGTGGCAAAGTTGTCTCCATCTAACTTGTAGGTCACGGGTTCGAGCTGTGGAATCCTCCGTTGATACCTGTTTCAGATAAACTGCCTATGTCATACACACCTCGGGATGTAGCCCTTTCTTGGACCTACACGTCACGGATTTGATTCGTGAAATCACCCTTTTGATACTTGTGTCAGGTTAGGCTGCCTACAACCCCCTCCCCCCAATCGGTACTTGCCTATGTCAGAGATGTAGCCCTTTCTTGGAAGTTAGACCTACAAGTCACGGGTTTGAGCAATAAAATCACATGTTTGATACTTGTTTCAGGGTAGGCTACCTATGTCACCCCCTCGGTGTTTGTCCCTTCCTTGCTTGCAGGTTCTAGCCGTAGAATCAACTGTTGACACCTGCATCACAATAACCTGTCTACATCACACACACCCTTTGGATGCGATCCTTCGTGAGACCCTGCCTGAACACAAGATACTTTGCGCACCAGACTTTTCTCAGCCTTGTTTTCCAAATCATCAAGGTAATGCTGATGCATATATGACAAGAAACCCCACATAGCCAAAAACATAGAGATCACTTTAACACCACTCTTCTTCTCATGAAGAAACAAAACAGAGAAAACAGGTGCCATTGGCACACCAAGAATGCTAATCACATTTGAGAACAATGAAGACACCTTGAAAATCAAAGAGGTGATTTTTTGTTTGTTCAAAAAGAATGAAAAAAAAAGCATTGAATCCTAATTGACTAGTACATATAAGTGTATAAGTTGTAATAGGAAGATAAAATTGACCTATATAATAAAGCATACAATTTCCACCTAAAAATAAACCAAGTGAGATATAAAGAGGAACAAGAACCAAGATATATGGTTTTTTTATATTATCTATTTTTTTTTTTTTGGTATTATTGGTTGATGATAATAAGAGAAAAGGGATGAGAATTGGGAAACCAATATTTTGCACTAATGAAGCTAACCATATGTTATTGCCTCCATTATTAAAATATAGTTTACCTAAGAGCGTACCAATTGCTTGGCCACATAGAACAAAAGTTGAATAAATAGCTATTTGGATCCACCATTTGTATTGTACAAAGTTGGGTAATTCTTTTGACTTATTTTGATGATTCTCATAGTTTTCTTCCTTTTGAGATTTATCACCTGTTGCAGTAAACATTCTAATTAAAAACATGAAAATAGGAGATTTTTATGCATGTTAAATATGAAAGAAATTAATGAATCATTTGAGGTACAAAATAGAATGGAGAAATCTTGTTTTAGTGGCATCCCGCGTTAGTAGGGTGGGGGAAGGGTCATATCTCAAGGGGTGTTACGTGGACAACCTAATGCTTTCACGATTCAAATTTGTGACTTATACGTCATACGAAGACAATTTTATTGTTGCTCCAAGACTCTCTTCATGGCATGAAAATATGCAATTATGTACTACTAATGCTTTAATGACACTCGAATTTTTTAAACTAGTTCATAATGATGAATCCTTACAATATATAAATGTATTTGCCAGTAGAAAATCTATAAAGCTTCTAATACTTCTCATTTTTTATTTTACATGAACTAAGACAAATATATCAAACGCATGATGTGAAGGGTAAATATGACCATTTTCTAAGAGTACAAGGACAAATATAACCTTTTTCGTATTTTTAAACATAATCAAAAGGAAAAAATGCCATATAACAGAGAAAATAAGAGTTCACCTGGAACATGGGCTTGCAGTTCTGATGCATCAACCATTTTCAAGAATTTCCAAAATTAAGATGTAATAAAGAAGAAGAAAAGAGAAAGAAAAATGCAAAGCCTCTTTGATTTTGATATATATATATATATATATATATATATATATATATATATATATATATATATATGACTGACTTTCAAGACTGCTATTCGTTTTGGAGCTCGACTAAATCAGATTCGTGCTGAAAAGTCTCACTTTGGGGTATAAAGCACTTCTTACTAAAGATGACTCCATCCACATAGCTCAAAACTGAAATATCTAATTAAGAATGAAATAATACTTATCCTTTCTTTACCACGTTTGATGGTTATATTTATATTATAATAAAATGGGGTTGTCAAATAGAAGAAAACAATAATTATTTATTTATCTTTGGACAGCCAATTCTTGGATTACAGAGAACTAACTATGTTGCCAATATTTTGTAATTCCCTAGGTTTGTGTTCCTTAAAGCAATATATATGTCTACTATATTTTGTCATATATATATTATACTATACTAATTAATAATATACATATTACATTCATAGTTTTACCCCTTTGATTGTTTTATTTCTCATAAAACTAACTAGGTGAAACATAAAATATAACATAGGGATCATTACACGAATAGTTAGATGTGTGAGCTTATTCATATTATTGGCTTCAACTCATAGCGACATTAAACAACTTTATAAAATAAAACTACCTTAAAGGGACTCCGGAACATTTTGAGAAGTAAAGAAAAATATTGATTTATTGTAAGTCGCAAAAGAATCTTGTTGTCATGATCCACTTGGATTTAACCTCATTCAACATTTGTATCCAACTTATAAGAACTAGTACTCAACAATATATCAAATAATGCCATGTACTTATCCAGTACCAAATTGAAAGGCCCAATAAGAAATTTTTATTTCAACTTGAATATATACATACATTGATCACATTTATATGTACACCTCTTGAAAAATTGACCAAAAAAAAACATAATTTACAATAGAATAAGAGTTATTTGCACAAGAGTGGATTTACTCAGTGCACACCAAAAGAGTAGCGACTGCGAGTTTTTCCGGGGTTCAACTAGAGGAAACTTCTTTAGAGTTTTGTTATATGAACTCTTCCTTGGCCTCCACATGATTGAGATATTGTTGATAAATTTGTGAAGAAAATCCCCAAAAGGCTAAAAACATAACCACCAACTTCAAACCTTTAATCTTATCATGAAGAAAAATCACAGCAAAAATTGGAGTAATTGGAGCCCCTAAATTGTTAAAAACATTGGACATTAGGGGGTTGACTTTAAAAACTAGCCCAATTGAAGCCACAACATTTAATTGACATGAAATGGCTATAAAAGACAAGATGACTACAGAAGATAATTTCCCTTATTGGTATTTTTCCATCTCCATGATTAAATTCTTCCAATCTCCACTTATAAAAAAACCTAGTAGGATCACTATGCTTGGAACTAGGGTTTGGTAAATTGACATCTCTATAATATCTATGAACTTCCTACCCTTTATTATTTTTCGATACGAAAATTCGGTTAAAGAAAGCACTAACGAATACGTCAAGGACCCACCAATCGTAGAAAAAAACCCTAGCAAAAACTTTCCACTAGACGTTTCTCCGGACTCATTATTATGAACCACGTAATGGTCGAGGCAACTGTTACAAGAACTATAGAGTTTACTATAGCTGGGGTGAACTTATGTGCATTGTGGAATAAAGAGAAGATAATAGTGAACCCTAGTCGAGTGGTACCAGTGAGAGAGTACGTTGAGACTTGAAGGTGCCTTAGACTGACTGAGTTGAAAACACTAACCCCACCAAGCAACACACCTAGAACAACATAAACTAAAAAGATTATGCAAATATGGGGTTCTTGATTTCCTTTTATCACCTCAATTTGGCTGTTATTTTTGAGTGAGACATAGTATAGGAAAGGAAGAAGAATTGGGAACCCTGCATTTTGCACTAATGAGACTAACCATATACTTTTACCACCTTTGGTAAAATATGTTTCAACCAATAGTGTTGTTACTACTTCTCCAATTAGAGTAAAAAGTGTAAAAATGGCAACTTGGTACTGTTGACATCCAATTTTGGACCTCCACAATATATATTAATCATCGAGCTTCTTAAACTCTAAACGATTTAAAATAATCTACTTAAAAAAAAAATGCAAAATACTTTTTCTTAATTATTTTAAAGTAATTTTGTCATTTTGATAATTTTTAAATAATATACATGTTTTATATAATTAGTACATTTTATTAATATTCGAAAATTGTCTAAAAAAGAGTCAGTTTTATTTAAATATTTGGTCAATTAGTTTAATTAATTAATAGTTTATATTTTGAGTTAATTAGTTTATAATTAAGTTAATTATTTCATTTTGTTAAGATTAGGAAGCTCGTTGGTTAATTATATCAATCCGTCTTATGTATTTATTAGTCGAGTTTGCTAAGTAAATTCAACTCGGTTATTCAATGGACCAATTACAATTCATTTGGACCCTCTCCCATTCCTAACTTTCGGCCTGTTAATTCCCAGCCTAATACCAAAGAAACCCATACAATACAGCAACATACATCAGCAATACGTTCCATTCCAAACTACCAACAATTCCCTTTCGTTTTCCTTCCAGGCTTCCAGCAGCCCACTCCATTCCACCGACCCGGCCCAAATCTTTCTTCAACAAAAGAAATCCCAGAAGCTTACAACGTTAACAACTCACAGCGACCAGACGGTAATCCCAGACGGCGTGAACACCAACGTTTACAAAAGTACACGGAGAGCAACAATCCAAGCGGCGTATACAGCGTACAGAAGACGCCCCAACGATGCATCAACTCACGGCAATTCACGGAAAAGCTCACGGCGTGTACACGATGCCAGCTACGCGTACAACAGTACGCTACACTTTCTCGTCGTCTTCCTCTTTCCCCCGACAAGCAGTAGGCTTAGTACTGTTCCGGCAGTATGATTCCAGCAGCAAGAGCAACGCGCATTTCCGTTCTTGTAGCGTGAGATCGAGACACGCAGTACTGATATGTTATTGTTGTTTGGTTAAAATAGGAAACTAATCCTTTCCCTCTCTTATATTTACTAGGAAGAAAAGGGGTGCCTTTTCATTCAAGTCTCATATTCATTTCTCACCATGCTCGCTTCACTCTTCAAACTCTCTCGACCAATACTCCTCAATAATTCTTCAAAAATGTTTGTTCGTCCCAGATCTGATCGAAGAATGCTATACCAACAGCTCAAAAACTCATCAGTTACTGTTATTGTGGAAACATCAAGGTATTAATTTTTTTTTTCAAGTAACTGAGTTGCTAATTCTCTTATTTTATGTATTTTTTTGGTTTAAATCTACAGTGAAGCAATGTTTTTTGGCACGGGTACTGTTTGGGATTCAAGTCACATTGTGACATCTCGCCATCTCTTCCTCGACAATCCAAAGAGTATTTTCGTTAGTGACATGAAGGATGTTTCTCAGATAGATGGAAGAATGTTTACTGCTATTCTAGTGGATGCTTTCCCAGAGATAGATATAGCTCTTCTTAAGCTAGTTGACAATGAGAAAATTCATATTAATCCTGTTATTCGAGCAGATGTACAAGAGGTTTTTGTGGGTGATGAGGTTTTTGCTATTGGTAGAGTGTTAGGAGGAAAACTACCAAAATCATATTTAGGCGGGGTAATTTCTGGAGTTGATAGGAATGCGGAAACTGAGATGGGTGTGATGATTCCTGGGGTTTTGCAAACAACAGTTGCGTCAATGGAGGGGTGTAGTGGTTCACCTTTGTTCACCGATTCGGGCTATTGCGTTGGAATATGCTTTGGTGCAATATGCCCATCAGTTGCATTTGCAATTCCCATAAATATGGTAAGTTGTTGATCTTCATTAATTGAAGTAATTATTGTGGTTTATATATGTGATGTATCTATTTTCATATATTGTGTTTTGTTTTGGATTTGTAGGTACATGATGCAATAGCAAAAGTAAGTTCAATTTAACAAATATTGTAAGTAGTTTGATTGTAAATCAATCTCTGATATCTTCAATCTAATGTTCGATATGAATTTAATTTGGGTCGTGACACTTAAACATGCCATGACTTTTCTGTTATTCTCTTCCAATTATGAGCTTATGTTTCTCCCTTTTTTGGTTCACAAGCATCTGTACTTCACCTTATTATGCTTGAAACTTGAGTATGATTTGTAGTTTATGCAGTTTCAGTTTTCATCTCGTAACTTGAGTTTCTGTTTCTAAATGTGGTTAATTGGTTTATAGTATGCTATTATTATTATTATTATTATTGTTTAATTGACTCATTGCTTTTCACCTGCAAATTTTCTTCATAGCAACTGATAAATATGTTGCTTCTTTGTTCTATGCAGATCTAGTATATTAAGCTCTCCCACAAACATATTTCCTTAGAAAAGTATTGAAAGGTATTTGAACTTTTTTCTGTTCATTCTGGTTCTGCTCCATTATTAAATTTTTAGTAGTGTGAAAAGTGCTTCTGGCCCTTTATCAGATATCCTCGCATAGTGGGAACTTAGGTCATCGTAAAAGTGCTAATGATAAAAAGCATCATTATGAGAAAATCAGTTAGCTTTTAGGGGAGTAAGGAAGAATGCGTTAGAATGTAAGGTGGTAGTAATGCAGAAATAATGACACTTGGTCGCTGGAGTAACTTTCAGCTCTTTAATTATTCATTGTAGCATGTTGCATTTGGTACATACTGAGTTTGTGAACTAAACTTTACATTCGATTAAGATTTCTTCGACAATACTTTTCTCTAAATGCGGTAAAAGGTTATAATGATCTAGGTGAAAATAATTGGGAGCCACTTGAGAACTTGAAGTAGGTGTTGAATAATATTTCATCTTGTATCTATGCTTTGCTGATCACTAATGACTTTTGTGTGAGCTTCAAACTTTGCAAAGGAGGCAAAGAACTCGAGATTTGCTTAGAGTTGTGAACCCAAAAAAGTGTCTATAAAAGATAAATGGCTTCAACACTATTTATGTGGAAATGGTTTTAGTTTTGACATTGTCTTTCTGGGTTGATCTTTTTGTTGAAACACTTTTTAGAGTCAAATCAATTATTTAGTTAAAACTTTCATCTTTTTAGGACCATAAGTAGCTCTTCAGCCACATTGCATGAATGTATTCAGCATATACCATTTAGAGTATCTGAGAAATTCTTGATTTCCCTTTTTGTACTGTGGACTACCCAACCCTGCATTTGCTCTCAAGTGGCTAAAGTAGGAGGAGTAATCTGTACAAAAAGGGATATTTAACTATCTTCAATTTCCTTGTAGCAAAAGGTATATGCCTAAGTACCTGAACAGAAGAGCTATGTTGCATGTGGGATCCTCCAAAAGCAGTGTATTTTTGGAGGATCTAACACGGGTGCGGCAGCATTTTAGGAGAGTCTGAGCAACATAGTGGAAGAGTGCCTTAGCTATAGCCTCGTAGTTGTTGAATCTCAGATTTGACAGTATCAGGGATACCATCATAGTGAACTGCACTTCTGGACATGTTAGCTTGCAGGCCAGAAGCTGCTGATCGAAATCATTTGAAATTTCTCTAGAATATAAAAGCAAATCATCTGTAAAACATAGATGAGTGATGCAAAGTTGGCCTATATTTTTGTTGTTTCTGCATTAGTTTACCATCTAATTTACAATAAATCCAACCTTCTTTGTTGTGCTCTCCAGTAAGATAGTTTTATCGTTGTCTTGAATTGGTATTGAAGCTGTTTTTCCTGCTGCTATTGGATGCATTAAATTAACACCATTTTGGCTGCTGTGATGTTATAGGTTAGCTTACATGCTTACTATTACTGATAACTCATTCTCTTTTTAGTTCATAAACGCATCAATGTCCATTTCAACTTGAATGTTGAGATGTAAAAGAGTACATACCTTAACTTACAGAGACTATTAGTCGTTGTTTGGTACATTAGACAAGGATAATAATCCCAGGTTAACTTTATCCCGGTTTGAGGTATTAGCTAATCTTAGGATTGTTGTAATCATTAAACTTTTTTAAGTTTGTTCTGTTTGATATATGGGAACTACTATTTGATCACCAAATTCATAATTTTGCAGGTGATTTTGGTGAAAACATGCTCAGATGAAAGCTTTGGATCTAAATATAGTTTATATATAAGTATAAATAGTATGTCAAGACTATGTAAATGTTCCACTTCTGCATCCAATAGTATGATATTACCATGGATGTATAAAGAATACGTTTAACAACTTCACTGCATCCAGTATCTTGATAGTAAAGCAAAATTATGTAATGCAACAATTTGTATATGATGATGATGATGTTGTTTATATCCGATTTGACAATTGCTTGCATACTTTCACAATATTGAGATCAAACACATATTCATAAGAGATTTAGCTCATATTTGTAGAGATCGATACTTGTTTGCAAGAGATTAATATCATAAACGTGAGGCAAATCATCTGAATATAGGTATACCCTGAAAATAGGTATACCATAGTAGATCAATCCATAAATAACAACACATTGAATCACCCTAGCAATTAACTGTAATATGTTCACATAACTTACTCTACACCAAACAGTCAAAGAGCTGATTAACATTTATGAGAATCCAACAGACACTACATACACAAATAACCCTGATTTTCATTCGAGTTCCTTGCACGAAAGACTTTTAAGTTCATCAACTAGTAAATCAAGCATCAACTGCATTCTTTGAATGGTCACTCAAGTTTGTCTTCTTCGCTTCATGATCCTTCAGAACAGCCATAATTGCATCGTCAGCAAGCATCCTGCCGTACTGCAATCGAACAGGTGGAAGATGGAAAAATGGTTTCCTATCTTCCTGTAGTAAAGTCAGATATGCTTAACACTACATCTCAATTCAGAAATATGCAAGACTACCCGTTAATCTTTAAGCACGTAGCACAGACATCGATAGAAAAAGAGAAGGCCAAAGATATATGGCGTAATATACATAGATTGTCAAACTAGCAACCAATCACTCCGATTCTGAGAATGCACATCTAGACACCTCAACCCTTCCGCATTGTGTCTCGTGAACACCTCGACCATTTTTTAAGAGTCTGAGCAACATAGGTCCCTCAGGTAAGAACAAACAGAGCAGGACCACTACCACTGATTCGTGGATCATTCGCTAAAATTTGGGTAAGGAGGGATAGTAAAAGTTGTATCCGAAACGAATAACTAAGAAAAATCAACTGTCCAAGACTACCTGTTAATCTTCAAGCATGTTGCATAGGCATCAACAGAAAAAGAGAAGGCCAATATACTTTGACATAACCTACATAAAGAATAGATATGGCATATACATATTGATACATTAACTTGGCCTAAACTGACACCTAAACATTCTAACTTTAAGAATGCACATCTAGACACCTCAATCATCCTCACTATATCGTACAGACCCAAAGTTGACGTGACACCTAAAGTTTGGAGGTACCAATAGATCTGTTCTTATAACCTATCTGATCAATGTTTCCCCACAGATGTTCAGTGTGTTGCCAATCCTCCAAAAATACACTACTTTACCGACATTTTTTAAGCATCCGAGCAACATAACACCCTAGGTAAGAACAACAGAGCAGGACCACTACCACTGATTTATGGATCATTCAACTATTAAATGTTCTATATTCCTACATTTCAGGTAGGAAACTAGAACACCATATATGAAACTCGATAAATCGTGATACTTTTGATCATATAACAAACAACATGATAGGAAACCAAATTCGAACATAGAGATTAGGATAAACAATTTTGAAAAAGAGAACATACTCTAACGAAGTAGGAATAAGCATAAAAACCAAAATTAGTCTCTAAACCAACTATACTTACGATTTCCCCCGTCTTTTCATCGACTATCATCTTCAGATTAGGTTGATATGCGACAAGACTCATACAGGGAATACCACCCTTATCAACATTCCGATGATCACTGTAATGATATAGCTGCCGCCAGCGCCACAGGTTCACCGGCAATACACTGGAAACTCGATATCCGATTTGTTTCAACATCTTTTTGAGATTTTGCCCTAAAGTTTGATTACTTTTACGAATTAGGGCGATATATATATATATATATATATGTATATTTTTTTCCCCTAAATTTTCCCTATTTCTCGGGAGAGTAAAAATATAATTTTATTTATAATATACTTTAACGAAATGTCTGGAAATTAACTGGTTAGGAATTATTTTAGTCCACTATTTTACACATACTTAGTGACGGATTCAGAATTTTCAATTAAGGAGATTTGAAAAAAAAATTAGTTAGGAATTATTTTAGTCCACTACTTTACATGTACATAGTGACGTATTCAGGATTTTCAATTAAGAGGGTTTGAAAAAAAAATTAGTTAGGAATCATTTTAGTCCACTACTTTACACCTATATAGTGACGGATCCAGGATTTTAAATTAAGGGGGTTTGAAAAAAATATTAGTTAGGAATTATTTTAGTCTACTACTTTACACGTACATAGTGACGTATCCAGGATTTTCAATCAAGGGGATTTGGAAAAAAAAATTAGTTAGGAATTATTTTAGTCCACTACACGTATATAGTGATGTATTCAGGACTTTCAATTAAGAGGGTTTGAAAAAAAAATTAGTTAGGAATTATTTTAGTCCACTACTTTACACGTACATAGTGACGGATCCAGGATTTTCAATTAAAGGGGTTTGAAAAAAAAATTAGTTAGGAATTATTTTAGTCCACTAGTTTAGACGTACATAGTGACGTATCCAGGATTTTCAATTAAGGGGGTTTGAAAAAAAAAGAGTAGTGCCTAAGATTTGAGCTTGGAACCCTACGTGAGTTTTGAATCAACCTCTAATTTTACATTTAGGAGCTTCAAAATCGACATAAAAATTCTTTAAAATACCTTAAATATACAATATTATTTTTTATCGAGGGAATTCGAATGAACCCCTATGTAACCTCTAGGTCCGCCCACATATCTTATACTAAATACTACCAAATAAATAATATCAAAACTAATACATTCTCCTAAATGACTCCGTCCAAAACAGATTCACTAATTCATAATCATGATAATACAAATTTAGTGCACCGACTCATCCTTCTATGTTCTTTAACCTCCTTTACAAATTTACAATTACAATGAAGCATCCAAGTTAATCCTTGAATTGTAGCATCCACTTATTAATCATGGGAACTTAGTCCAATTTTTAAAAATAAAAAATAGTTCTTATTTTGTCACATGAAATGGTGTATAAATGTTCCTACTTGATAAGCAAGCTTAACAGTCAAGTGGATTTGGCAATAATTCACTGTCCATGTGGCAACTTCATATTGGCTATAAGAGAGAAAATTTTACATTGGGTTGGCTTTCATCTAGTCATATTTAGTGGTGTTGAACTTTGCCAAATAGACATGAATCAAGTTAAAGAAAATATATTATCCACCAATCAAAAACCAGATAATGATACTGTAGGATAAGGACTTTGGTCCTTCCAAGTCCTTTATATGAACTTGATGAGGCAAGGTTCATGAAGCTCAAACAAACAAACAAAATCAACTCTACTTCTTGTGTAGTAGCTCCATTCAAGAGATTTTCTTCTTACTTTTACAATGGCAGCTTCTACAATGTCTCTATCTTCCCCTTCTTTTGTCGAGAAGGCGGTGAAACGCTCACCATCTTCCTCTGAAATCACCGGAAATGGTAGAATCACCATGAGGAAGACTGTTACCAAGGTAAAGCCCGCCTCCTCTAGCAGTCCATGGTACGGTCCTGATCGTGTCAAGTACTTGGGCCCATTGTTTGGTGAGGCTCCAAGCTACTTGACTGGTGAGTTCCCTGGTGACTACGGATGGGACACTGCTGGACTTTCCGCTAATCCTGAAACATTCGTCAAGAATCGTGAATTGGAGGTAATCCACTGTAGGTGGGCTATGCTTGAGCTCTTGGTTGCATCTTTCCCTAGTTGTTGGCTAGTAATGGTGTCAAATTTGGTGAAGCTGTATGGTTCAAGGCCGGGTCACAAATATTCAGCGAGGGTGGACTTGACTACTTGGGCAACCTAAGCTTGGTCCATGCACAAAACATCTTGGCTATATAGTCTTGCCAAGTCGTGTTGATGGGAGCTGTTGAAGGTTACCGTATTTCTGGTGGGCCACTTTGTGAGGTTGTTGACCCACTTTACCCTGGTGGTAGCTTTGACCCATTGGGCCTTTTTGATGACCCAGAGGCTTTTGCTGAGCAGAAGGTTAAGGAGATCAAGAATGGTAGACTTGCTATGTTCTCCATGTTTAGTTTCTCCGTTCAAGCTGTTGTCACCAGAAAGGGTCCATTGGGGAACCTTGTTGACCACCATGCCGATCCCGTTAACAACAATGCTTGGGCCTTTGCCACAAACTTTGTCCCCGGAAAGTGAAGTTCTTAAAAAGAGTCTTTTGTATTAGTTGATTGTTTGATGACCTTGTAAAGCTATTGTAAATTATAAGAATATTATATATGAGTTTTGTTTGTTCTCCAATTATTTTTTATTTCTAAGTTACATTTTCAATACTTGTCATATATAAATAAAAAAATACAAGTTAAAAGTAGCAAAATGGGCTCTCAAGTTGCCAATTCACAAGTCTAGTGGAACAAGGATTGACTCAATGGGTTCCAAGACACTGCAAATTAAAATTGGAATCCAACAAAAATTAGGCCAATGATTTTTCTTCCAAATCTTGTAAAATCCCATGTTTGAAAATAAGATAATTACACTTTTTCTACCATTCATCTTCTATTTTCTAGTTATTGAACATGTTAATTTATAAAGTGCACAAACATGAGCTTCAATTAGAAGAAGAGGGAATTCCTAAAATTGGAGTTATAACTTGCCTAACATTAGAAAAATTTAATAATCTTTCTTTATCTTTTATAAAGTCAAATCTCGCTATAACAATTTTTTCTAAAGAAAGATCTTTTAATAAGCACGAAAAATATAAACAACATTATTAAAAACTTTCGCTTTTAATATAGTATATATAATATAGATAAATAATCCTCCCTTTCTCAAGTTATGTTGCGGTGTTTGACGTGCACAAATCTTCAGATTTATTAATTTTCTTTTTAACTTATGATCTAAAATAAACCGTAGTTATGAATCCACAAATCATATCATTAAAAAATAATAATAATAATAATAATAATAAAAATATATATATATATATAAACATAATATTTGGGCCAGGCGGGTTGATGTATTTGGGCCTTTATTCAAACTAAAGACCCAACTTCATTTAACCTGAACTTTTCACTACAGATTTCACAGATGCAAATTTGAAATTCCGATGGATTAAGTGCTGAATTCCGATTGATTTTTTCGCCGGCCGATTTCAATAGACAGCAGGTTGGCTACAGTTTCTGCTCTTTGTCTCGTCGAAGTAAATTTCTGTTTCATTGATTTTATGGGTATCAATTTTCTGAATTGGGTTTTCAATTTTTTTTTTTTTAAATTTTGTTCCAAAATTTCAATTTTTATGAATTGGGTTTGCAAAATTTTGATTTTGTTCCCACTGTATAAAGAAAATTTTCAATTTTTCTGAATTGGGTTTGTAAAATTTTGGTTTCGTTCCCACCGTATAAAGAGAAGTTTCAAATTTCATTTTTTTCTGAATTGGGTTTGCAAATTTTTTCATTTAGTTGCGGTGTGTTAAGTTGATAATGGCTTCAAGCTATGATGGTTGTGCTGATCTGCCTTTTAGTATTACTGAATACTGATTAGATAATGGCTTCAAGCTATGATGGTTGTGAAGTTATTAAGCTTTCCAAAAATCCGACCACGAGCACAACAATAGTTGTGATGGAGTTAGCAATTGGCATAAGCTAAAATAAAATGAAAAAAAGAGTTGTTTACAGTGTTACAAATAGCAGATGTTGAAGAAGCCTTATAAGAGTATATGAAGGCAAAGAGAGAAGATAAGAAGGCATGGCTTTGATTTACCCGGTACTTCTGCTGATGGGAGGTAGTAGGTATCTAGTGGAATTAGCGGAGGTGCACATAAGTTGGCCCGGACACCACCATCATAAAATAAAAGGAGCTACTAATTTTAAAGAACTAATTTCCTTAAAGGCAAATTATTGAAAAATATGTGAATTAAATTAGTCTAATATAGCATAATGGATAACGAGGATTCATAATGCTGATCCCTAGTGTCTTTTTTTAGTTTTTATTCGAAGGAATAGCTTATTGATTGATATGAAATGTTCACGACAAGTATTCTAGATTTGGGATGAATAGTTTGAAATCATATACCAAATCCTTCTATCAATACTGTGGATTTTAATTTTAGACCTTTCAAATAATTTGATCAGTAATAACCATAAAATCCTAATCTCTACTCAAACAGACATTTGAGTTAATGTTTGTATGTAAAGTGACTTTGATAGTTATTATCTCCTGTAACTAATAGTTGTATAGTCTATCATGGCTGTTAACCATAGAGACTGGTCTATGCATTTATAACTATTCAAGCTTTTCATTTAAGCTTTGTAAACAAAACATATCTAATCAATACTCATCTTGTATAATCAGTATTTGAATTTCCATTTGAAGCATGCCTCAGGTTAATGAAATGAATATCATTTACCTTTATAAGGTTGTGCTTTGGAACTTATGCTGATTGCTTGAAATGTAATTCAGGATCTCTGTCTTCAGCTGAGGTGCAGAGCTTCTTGTAAAGGAGAAGGGGGATTTTTGCATCTCCACTATGGCATCATCAAATATCGGAGTTCTATTAACTATTGGTGTCATCACTGTACTTGTGATGCGAATTATTTATGTGATTAATAGGAGCAGAAAGCCGCTTCACTCCAAATCACCACGATCCCTCAGTACTCTTATTGTTCTGGGCTCAGGTCTAGTTTTATCTCTGATAGTTTTTCTTCTGTTTTACTGCCTTTGGTTATACTCGTTCTAAATCTTTTAAGTTCAACTATAATGTAGGTGGTCAAACAGCAGAAATGTTAAACTTATTATATGTCCTTCAAACAGAGAGGTTTAAGCCGAGGTATTATATTGCCGCTGCTACTGATAATATGAGTCTCCAAAAAGCACATGTGTTTGAGGATTCCTTGCTCGGTAAGGTATAGTACATCAGTTTAATTTATTTGTCGGTTTTTCTTTCCCCCTTTTAATCAGACAATAATATGTCAGAAAAACGACGATTGGAGTAGTGCGTGGTTTCTTGTGTCTATGAACCAAGAGAGGATAACACTTTTGCATTAGCTGTTAACACATTATTCTTGTGACTTCTCTCAACACCTTTATCAGTTTTGGATTAAGCTTCTAAGTTTCCTTTTGGATCTTAACACCTCGTTCACTGTGTCCAAATATTTTATTGCCTTAGTTGTTAAGTGACTAATATAGCCATCAGTCACTCAGGTCCATCACTGTTCCTAGTTGCTTGCTCATGCATTTCAATGTGAAATGTTAGACTTCGCTTTTTCTACCAGTAGAGGTGTAAAAGTGCCAAACCATGTATGTTCAACATCAGGCGGCAATTTTCAGGAAGTTTGGCTTGAATATCATCGTAACCTAAAGATCTCTCCAAATCAAAATGTGTTGCTTCTTGTAGACCGTAATCTTAGAACTTGTAGACTGGCAGTCCTTATCTTTTACAAATAAATATATCAAAAACAAAGATTCATAGAAGGCCCAAATGCCAATTTGTGCATCCAGTATGGTAAATCGCGTGATTTCTCATAAGATCAAAAGAATTTTAGAAAATCAAATTATGTATCTCAATGCATCAAACAATCGGTAAACCAAGTCCTTTTACTTATTATTTGCAGTAAGAGATGAAAAATGATTGTGCAAATGTGTTCCATGTATATATGTTGGGTACATTTAGCTATAAGTTGTCTGCATACAACTATGTGTACCTTGCTTTTCGCCTCTGAGATAAAACCATAGTCTGTATGTTCTTTCAGATTGTCTATCTTAGGTTTGGAGGGGTGGTCTTCTCTTCTAGTTGTTTAGGGTATTTGAAATACATTTGCAAACCACAGAAGCCTCCTCTTCTCCCGGAACTGATCATGATATTCTATTCTTTTATTGGTTATATTAATAGGACTACCTCTTATTCTAGGAAGCGCTCAAGGAAGTAGGGGGGGCTGAATTCATGCAGATATATTGAAGTCGAGAGGTTGGTCAATCGTATATAACCTCAGTTGGAACCACATTGGTTGCAATTGCACATGCGTTGTGGTTAATGATCAAGATCAGACCCCAAGTGGTATCAGACAAACCTCTCATATTACCTTTTACTCTCCCCCCCCCCCTACCCCACCCCCTCCCTTGAAATTGAAATTATCAATCGGCAGATACTTTTTCCTTTTTATATCTCGGTCTTCTGATTTATCTATATTTGGTACTTTGTCTCAGATTCTGTGCAATGGCCCGGGCACGCGTAGTCCACTATGGGTAAGTGCCTTCCTGTCGCAGGTTTGTTTATTAGAGAGGGATCTTTTTGTTCTTTGAACTTACTTGTATAGTCAAGTTGGATGCTAGAATACTGATTACATGCAGAATATCTTTTAACGCCCTGATTTAGAAATAAATGGATCATACTACGTTGATCTTAAAGTCATGTCTATTCCTGTATTTTCAACTATGTTGCTTGGACTCTTAAAAATGCCGACAGCTGCATGTCGGATCCTCCAAAAGTAGTGTATTTCGGAGTATTCGGCAGAGGTGATGCCACATTTTTGGAGTGTCCTAGCAACATAGATTTCTAAGTGTTTAGGACGACAACAAGTTGGACCATTTTGTCTTTTCCTTGTCGGTTCATAAATATTTGCCTCGACTTATCATGGCATGATGTTGTTGAGAACTCTTATCCTCTAAAATTCCTTAAGCTTATTTGGTTTCATGGCCTCTCCAAGCTTATTTGGCACCATCCCTTTAAAAAAAAATATGAACAAACCTAACAAGAGGAAGAAAACAGTCAATGAATCAAAAGAGAGCATTTGACTACTCACAGAGTCACATTGATATCAAACTTGCAAACGCTTTTAGTTTCTTATGATCCTTCAAGGTGACATTTGAGGTTCTAATTAAAAGTTCAATTGCTTCAGGTTTTGGGAATTAGGTGGTCATCGATTTTCTATGTCGAGAGCATTGCAAGAGTCAGGAAGCTGTCTTTAAGCGTTTTGCTTCTGTACAAGCTACACATGGCAGATCAATTATTCGTGCAATGGCCGCAACTAAAAGAGAAGTATCCGCGAGCTCATTATGTTGGTCGTCTTATGTAATCAATCAGTTTCTGATCTATTATAGTGAGGTACGTAGTACTCGAGCTCTGTTGATGCGTTTGAAGAGTTCTACAAATGGATGTAAAGGGTCTTCAGTTGAAAGGGAATATCATTGTTATCTTATTGAGGCAAGGAAAGAAATTAATGATCGTTTCGAAGTGATTGGCATCATTGTTGTTGTTTTTGTATCATATCGGTAACTTGTTAAGTTAAAGATTCTAGAGAGAATTAACAAATACAAGTGTAATTGCGTTCCACTTTTCCAAAGTTTTATACATGAGTAAACCCTTTTGACATATTTTAATATGAATTTAGACTGGAAGCTCATTACTAGTTGTTGTTGTTGCTAGATGAAACATTTTTGGCAATCAACTTAGTGGCAAAGTTGTCTCCATCTAACTTGTAGGTCACGGGTTCGAGCTGTGGAATCCTCCGTTGATACCTGTGTCAGATAAACTGCCTATGTCATACACACCTCGGGATGTAGCCCTTTCTTGGACCTACACGTCACGGATTTGATCCGTGAAATCACCCTTTTGATACTTGTGTCAGGTTAGGCTGCCTACAACCCCCTCCCCCCAATCGGTACTTGCCTATGTCAGAGATGTAGCCCTTTCTTGGAAGTTAGACCTACAAGTCACGGGTTTGAGCAATAAAATCACATGTTTGATACTTGTTTCAGGGTAGGCTACCTATGTCACCCCCTCGGTGTTTGTCCCTTCCTTGCTTGCAGGTTCTAGCCGTAGAATCAACTGTTGACACCTGCATCACAATAACCTGTCTACATCACACACACCCTTTGGATGCGATCCTTCGTGAGACCCTGCCTGAACACAAGATACTTTGCGCACCAGACTTTTCTCAGCCTTGTTTTCCAAATCATCAAGGTAATGCTGATGCATATATGACAAGAAACCCCACATAGCCAAAAACATAGAGATCACTTTAACACCACTCTTCTTCTCATGAAGAAACAAAACAGAGAAAACAGGTGCCATTGGCACACCAAGAATGCTAATCACGTTTGAGAACAATGAAGACACCTTGAAAATCAAAGAGGTGATTTTTTGTTTGTTCAAAAAGAATGAAAAAAAAAGCATTGAATCCTAATTGACTAGTACATATAAGTGTATAAGTTGTAATAGGAAGATAAAATTGACCTATATAATAAAGCATACAATTTCCACCTAAAAATAAACCAAGTGAGATATAAAGAGGAACAAGAACCAAGATATATGGTTTTTTTATATTATCTATTTTTTTTTTTTTTGGTATTATTGGTTGATGATAATAAGAGAAAAGGGATGAGAATTGGGAAACCAATATTTTGCACTAATGAAGCTAACCATATGTTATTGCCTCCATTATTAAAATATAGTTTACCTAAGAGCGTACCAATTGCTTGGCCACATAGAACAAAAGTTGAATAAATAGCTATTTGGATCCACCATTTGTATTGTACAAAGTTGGGTAATTCTTTTGACTTATTTTGATGATTCTCATAGTTTTCTTCCTTTTGAGATTTATCACCTGTTGCAGTAAACATTCTAATTAAAAACATGAGAATAGGAGATTTTTATGCATGTTAAATATGAAAGAAGTTAATGAATCATTTGAGGTACAAAATAGAATGGAGAAATCTTGTTTTAGTGGCATCCCGCGTTAGTAGGGTGGGGGAAGGGTCATATCTCAAGGGGTGATACGTGGACAACCTAATGCTTTCACGATTCAAATTTGTGACTTATACGTCATACGAAGACAATTTTATCATTTCTCCAAGACTCTCTTCATGGCATGAAAATATGCAATTATGTACTACTAATGCTTTAATGACACTCGAATTTTTTAAACTAGTTCATAATGATGAATCCTTACAATATATAAATGTATTTGCCAGTAGAAAATCTATAAAGCTTCTAATACTTCTCATTTTTTATTTTACATGAACTAAGACAAATATATCAAAACGTATGACGAAGGGTAAATATGACCATTTTCTAAGAGTACAAGGACAAATATAACCTTTTTCGTATTTTTAAACATAATCAAAAGGAAAAAATGCCATATAACAGAGAAAATAAGAGTTCACCTGGAACATGGGCTTGCAGTTCTGATGCATCAACCATTTTCAAGAATTTCCAAAATTAAGATGTAATAAAGAAGAAGAAAAGAGAAAGAAAAATGCAAAGCCTCTTTGATTTTGATGACTGACTTTCAAGACTGCTATTCGTTTTGGAGCTCGACTAAATTAGATTCGTGCTAAAAAGTCTCACTTTGGGGTATAAAACACTTCTTACTAAAGATGACTCCATCCACATAGCTCAAAACTGAAATATCTAATTAAGAATGAAATAATACTTATCCTTTCTTTACCACGTTTAATGGTTATATTTATATTATAATAAAATGGGGTTGTCAAATAGAAGAAAACAATAATTATTTATTTATCTTTGGACAGCCAATTCTTGGATTACAGAGAACTAACTATGTTGCCAATATTTTGTAATTCCCTAGGTTTGTGTTCCTTAAAGCAATATATATGTCTACTATATTTTGTCATATATATATTATACTATACTATATTAATAATATACATATTACATTCATAGTTTTACCCCTTTGATTGTTTTATTTCTCATAAAACTAACTAGGTGAAACATAAAATATAACATAGGGATCATTACACGAATAGTTAGATGTGTGAGCTTATTCATATTATTGGCTTCAACTCATAGCGACATTAAACAACTTTATAAAATAAAACTACCTTAAAGGGACTCCGGAACATTTTGAGAAGTAAAGAAAAATATTGATTTATTGTAAGTCGCAAAAGAATCTTGTTGTCATGATCCACTTGGATTTAACCTCATTCAACATTTGTATCCAACTTATAAGAACTAGTACTCAACAATATATCAAATAATGCCATGTACTTATCCAGTACCAAATTGAAAGGCCCAATAAGAAATTTTTATTTCAACTTGAATATATACATACATTGATCACATTTATATGTACACCTCTTGAAAAATTGACCAAAAAAAAACATAATTTACAATAGAATAAGAGTTATTTGCACAAGTGTGGATTTACTCAGTGCACACCAAAAGAGTAGCGACTGCGAGTTTTTCCGGGGTTCAACTAGAGGAAACTTCTCTAGAGTTTTGTTTTATGAACTCTTCCTTGGCCTCCACATGATTGAGATATTGTTGATAAATTTGTGAAGAAAATCCCCAAAAGGCTAAAAACATAACCACCAACTTCAAACCTTTAATCTTATCATGAAGAAAAATCACAGCAAAAATTGGAGTAATTGGAGCCCCTAAATTGTTAAAAACATTGGACATTAGGGGGTTGACTTTAAAAACTAGCCCAATTGAAGCCACAACATTTAATTGACATGAAATGGCTATAAAAGACAAGATGACTACATAAGATAATTTCCCTAATTGGTATTTTTCCATCTCCATGATTAAATTCTTCCAATCTCCACTTATAAAAAAGCCTAGTAGGATCACTATGCTTGCAACTAGGGTTTGGTAAATTGACATTTCTATAATATCTATGAACTTTCTACCCTTTATTATTTTTCGATACGAATATTCGGTTAAAGAAAGCACTAACGAATACGTCAAGGACCCACCAATCATAGAAAAAAACCCTAGCAAAAACTTTCCACTAGACGTTTCTTCGGACTCATTATTATGAACCACCAGAATGACTGAGGCAACTGTTACAAGAACTATAGAGTTTACTATAGCTGGGGTGAACTTATGTGCATTGTGGAATAAAGAGAAGATAATAGTGAACCCTAGTCGAGTGGTACTAGTGAGAGAGTACGTTGTGACTTGAAGGTACCTTAGACTGACCGAGTTGAAAACACTAACCCCACCAAGTAACACACCTAGAACAACATAAACTAAAAAGATTATGCAAATATGGGGTTCTTGATTTCCTTTTATCAACTCAATTTGGCTGTTATTTTTGAGTGAGACATAGTATAGGAAAGGAAGAAGAATTGGGAACCCTGCATTTTGCACTAATGAGACTAACCATATACTTTTACCACCTTTGGTAAAATATGTTTCAACCAATAGTGTTGTTACTACTTCTCCAATTAGAGTAAAAAGTGTAAAAATGGCAACTTGGTACTGTTGACATCCAATTTTGGACCTCCACAATATATATTAATCATTGAGCTTCTTAAACTCTAAACGATTTAAAATAATCTACTTAAAAAAAAATGCAAAATACTTTTTCTTAATTATTTTAACGTAATTTTGTCATTTTGATAATTTTTAAATAATATACATGTTTTATATAATTAGTACATTTTATTAATATTCGAAAATTGTCTAAAAAAGAGTCAGTTTTATTTAAATATTTGGTCAATTAGTTTAATTAATTAATAGTTTATATTTTGAGTTAATTAGTTTATAATTAAGTTAATTATTTTATTTTGTTAAGATTAGGAAGCTCGTTGGTTAATTATATCAATCCTTCTGATGTATTTACTAGTCGAGTTTGCTAAGTAAATTCAACTCGGTTATTCAATGGACCAATTACAATTCATTTGGACCCTCTCCCATTCCTAACTTTCAGCCTGTTAATTCCCAGCCTAATACCAAAGAAATCCATACAATACAGCAACATACATCAGCAATACGTTCCATTCCAAACTTCCAACAATTCCCTTTCGTTTTCCTTCCAGGCTTCCAGCAGCCCACTCCATTCCACCGACCCGGCCCAAATCTTTCTTCAACAAAAGAAATCCCAGAAGCTTACAACGTTAACAACTCACAGCGACCAGACGGTAATCCCAGACGGCGTGAACACCAACGTTTACAAAAGTACACGGAGAGCAACAATCCAAGCGGCGTATACAGCGTACAGAAGACGCCCCAACGATGCATCAACTCACGGCAATTCACGGAAAAGCTCACGGCGTGTACACGATGCCAGCTACGCGTACAACAGTACGCTACACTTTCTCGTCGTCTTCCTCTTTCCCCCGACAAGCAGTAGGCTTAGTACTGTTCCGGCAGTATGATTCCAGCAGCAAGAGCAACGCGCATTTCCGTTCTTGTAGCGTGAGATCGAGACACGCAGTACTGATATGTTATTGTTGTTTGGTTAAAATAGGAAACTAATCCTTTCCATCTCTTATATTTACTAGGAAGAAAAGGGGTGCATTTTCATTCAAGTCTCATATTCATTTCTCACCATGCTCGCTTCACTCTTCAAACTCTCTCGACCAATACTCCTCAATAATTCTTCAAAAATGTTTGTTCGTCCCAGATCTGATCGAAGAATGCTATACCAACTGCTCAAAAACTCATCAGTTACTGTTATTGTGGAAACATCAAGGTATTAATTTTTTTTTCCAAGTAACTGAGTTACTAATTCTCTTATTTTATGTATTTTTTTGGTTTAAATCTACAGTGAAGCAGGGTTTATTGGCACGGGTACTGTTTGGGATTCAAGTCACATTGTGACATGTTGCCATCTCTTCCCTGACAATCCAAAGAGTATTTTCGTTAGTGACATGAAGGATGCCTCTCAGATAGATAGAAGAAGATTCACTGCTATTCTAGTGGATGCTTTCCCAGAGATAGATATAGCTCTTCTTAAGCTAGTTGACAATGAGAAAATTCATATTAATCCTGTTATTCGAGCAGATGTACAAGAGGTTTTTGTGGGTGATGAGGTTTTTGCTATTGGTAGCGTGTTAGGAGGAAAACTACCAAAATCTTATTTAGACGGGGTAATTTCTGGAGTTGATAGGAATGTGGAAACTGAGATGGGTGTGATGATTCCTGGGGTTTTGCAAACAACAGTTGCGTCAATGGAGGGGTGTAGTGGTTCACCTTTGTTCACCGATTCGGGCTATTGCGTTGGAATATGCTTTGGTACAATATGCCCATCAGTTGCATTTGCAATTCCCATAAATATGGTAAGTTGTTGACCTTCATTAATTGAAGTAATTACTGTGATTTATATATGTGATGTATGTATTTTCATATATTGTGTTTTGTTTTGGATTTGTAGGTACATGATGCTATAGCAAAAGTAAGTTCAATTTAACAAATATTGTTAAGTAGTTTGATTGTAAATCAATCTCTGATATCTTCAATCTAATGTTCGATATGAATTTAATTTGGGTCGTGACACTTAAACATGCCGTGACTTTTCTGTTATTCTCTTCCAATTATGAGCTTATGTTTTCTCCATTTTTTGGTTCACAAGCATCTGTACTTCACCTTATTATGCTTGAAACTTGAGTATGATTTGTAGTTTATGCAGTTTCAGTTTTCATCTCGTAACTTGATTTCTGTTTCTAAATGTGGTTAATTGGTTTATAGTATGCTGTTATTATTATTATTATTATTGTTTAATTGAGTCATTGCTTTTCACCTGCAAATTTTCTTCATAGTAACTGATAAATATGTTGCTTCTTTGTTCTATGCAGATCTAGTATATTAAGCTCTCCCACAAACATAGTTCCTTTGAAAAGTATTGAAAGGTATTTGAACTTTTTTCTGTTCATTCTGGTTCTGCTCCATTATTAAATTTTTAGTAGTGTGAAAAGTGCTTCTGGCCCTTCATCAGATATCCTCGCATAGTGGGAGCTTAGGTCATTGTAAAAGTGCTAATGATAAAAAGCATCATTATGAGAAAATCAGTTAGCTTTTAGGAGAGTAAGGAAGAAGGCGTTAGAATGTAAGGTGGTAGTAATGCAGAAATAATGACACTTGGTTGCTGGAGTAACTTTCAACTCTTTAAATATTCATTGTAGCATGTTGCATTTGGTACATACTGAGTTTGTGAGCTAAACTTTACAATCGATTAAGATTTCTTCGACAATACTTTTCTCTAAATGCGGTAAAAGGTTATAATGATCTAGGTGAAAATAAGTGGGAGTCACTCGAGAACTTGAAGTAGGTGTTGAATAATATTTCATCCTGTATCTATGCTTTGCTGATCACTTATGACTTTTGTGTGAGCTTCAAACTTTGCAAAGGAGGCAAAGAACTCGAGATTTGCTTAGAGTTGTGAACCCAAAAAAGTGTCTATAAAAGATAAATGGCTTCAACACTATTTATGTGGAAATGGTTTTAATTTTGACATTGTCTTTCTGGGTTGATCTTTTTGTTGAAACACTTCTTAGAGTCAAATCCATTATTTAGTTAAAACCTTCATCTTTTTAGGACCATAAGCTCTTCAGCCACATTGCATGAATGTATTCAGCATATACCATTTATAGAGTATCTGAGAAATTCTTGATTTCCCTTTTTGTATTGTGGACTACCCAACACTGCATTTGCTCTCAAGTGGCTAAAGTAGGAGGAGTAATCTGTACAAAAAGGGATATTTAACTATCTTCAATTTCTTTGTAGCTAAAGGTATGCCTAAGTACCTGAACAGAAGAGCTATGTTGCATGTGGGATCCTCCAAAAGCAGTGTATTTTTGGAGGATCTAACACGGGTGCGGCAGCATTTTAGGAGAGTCTGAGCAACATAGTGGAAGAGTGCCTTAGCTATAGCCTCGTAGTTGTTGAATCTCAGGTTTGACAGTATCAGGGATACCACCATAGTGAACTGCACTTCTGGACATGTTAGCTTGCAGGCCAGAAGCTGCTGATCGAAAACATTTGAAATTTCTCTAGAATATAAAAGCAAATCATCTGTAAAACATAGATGAGTGATGCAAAGTTGGCCTATATTTTTGTTGTTTCTGCATTAGTTTACCATCTAATTTACAATAAATCCAACCTTCTTTGTTGTGCTCTCCAGTAAGATCAAATTTGCCTTTAATATATAGTTTTATCGTTGTCTTGAATTGGTATTGAAGCTGCTTTTCCTGCTGCTATTGGATGCATTAAATTAACACCATTTTTGCTGCTCTTTTCTGAAAGACATTTTGGCTGCTGTGATATTATAGGTTAGCTTACATGCTTACTATTACTGATAACTCATTCTCTTTTTAGTTCATAAACGCATCAATGTCCATTTCAACTTGAATGTTGAGATGTAAAAGAGTACATACCTTAACTTACAGAGACTATTGGTCGTTGTTTGGTACATTAGACAAGGATAATAATCCCAGGTTAACTTTATCCCGGTTTGAGGTATTAGCTAATCTTAGGATTGTTGTAATCATTAAACTTTTTTAAGTTTGTTCTGTTCGATATATGGGCACTACTATTTGATCACCAAATTCATAATTTTGCAGGTGTTTTTGGTGAAAACATGCTCAGAAGAAAGCTTTGGATCTAAATATAGTTTATATATAAGTATAAATAGTATGTCAAGACTATGTAAATGTTCCACTTCTGCATCCAATAGTATGATATTCCCATGGATGTATAAAGAATACGTTTAACAACTTCACTGCATCCAGTATCTTGATAGTAAAGCAAAATTATGTAATGCAACAATTTGTATATGATGATGATGATGTTGTTTATATCCGATTTGACAATTGCTTACATACTTTCACAATATTGAGATCAAACACATATTCATAAGAGATTTAGCTCATATTTGTAGAGATCGATACTTGTTTGCAAGAGATTAATATCATAAACGTGAGGCAAATCATCTGAAAATAGGTATACCAGAGTAGATCAATCCATAAATAACAACACATTGAATCACCCTAGCAATTAACTGTAATATGTTCACATAATTTACTATACACCAAACAGTCAAAGAGCTGATTAACATTTATGAGAATCCAACAGACACTACATACACAAATAACCCTGATTTTCATTCGAGTTCCTTGCACGAAAGACTTTTAAGTTCATCAACTAGTAAATCAAGCATCAACTGCATTCTTTGAATGGTCACTCAAGTTTGTCTTCTTCGCTTCATGATCCTTCAGAGCAGCCGTAATTGCATTGTCAGCAAGCATCCTGCCATACCGCAATCGAACAGGTGGAAGATGGAAAAATGGTTTCCTATCTTCCTGTAGTAAAGTCAGATATGCTTAACACTACATCTCAATTCAGAAATATGCAAGACTAACCGTTAATCTTCAAGCACGTAGCACATACATCGACAGAAAAAGAGAAGGCCAAAGATATATGGCGTAATATACATAGATTGTCAAACTAGCAACCAATCACTCCGATTCTGAGAATGCATATCTAGACACCTCAACTCTTCCTCATTGTGTCTCGTGAACACCTCGACCATTTTTTAAGAGTCTGAGCAACATAGGTCCCTCAGGTAAGAACAAACAGAGTAGGACCACTACCACTGATTCGTGGATCATTCGCTAAAATTTGGGTAAGGAGGGATAGTAAAAGTTGTATCCGAAACGAATAACTAAGAAAAATCAACTGTCCAAGACTACCTGTTAATCTTCAAGCATGTTGCATAGGCATCAACAGAAAAAGAGAAGGCCAATATACTTTGACATAACCTACATAAAGAATAGCTATGGCATATACATATTGATACATTAACTTGGCCTAAACTGACACCTAAACATTCTAACTTTAAGAATGCACATCTAGACACCTCAATCATCCTCACTATATCGTACAGACCCAAAGTTGACGTGACACCTAAATTTTGGAGGTACCAATAGATCTGTTCTTATAACCTATCTAATCAATGATTCCCCACAGATGTTCAGTGTGTGTCCAATCCTCCAAAAATACACTACTTTACCGACATTTTTGAAGCATCCGAGCAGCATAACACCCTAGGTAAGAACAACAGAGCAGGACCACTACCACTGATTTATGGATCATTCAACAATTAAATGTTCTATATTCCTACATTTCAGGTAGGAAACTAGAACACCATATATGAAACTCGATAAATCGTGATACTTTTGATCATATAACAAACAATGTGATAGGAAACCAAATTCGAACATAGAGATTAGGATAAACAATTTTGAAAAAGAGAACATACTCTAACGAAGTAGGAATAAGCAGAAAAACCAACATTAGTCTCTAAACCAACTATATTTATGATTTTCCCCGTCTTTTCATCGACTATCATCTTCGCATTAGGCTGATATGCGACAAGACTCCTACAGGGAATACCACCCTTAAAATAATCTTCCATCCATTTCCTCATCTCATCATCGATTTTGATTTGAGGTTTCATCATATCCTCACAAACCGGGGCTCCGACAACACCCTTATCAACATTCCGATGATCATTGTAATGATATAGCTACCGCCACCGCCACAGGTTCACCGGCGATACTCCGAAAACTCGATTTCCGATTTGTTTCAACATCTTTTTGAGATTTTGCCCTAAAGTTTGATTACTTTTACGAATTAGGGCAATATATATATGTATATTTTTTTTCCCTATTTCTCGGGAGAGTCCTGTGGTCAATAATTAAGGATAAAAATGTAATTTTATTTATAATATATTTTAATGAAATGTCTGGAAATTAACTGGTTAGGAATTACTTTAGTCCACTACTTTACACGTACATAGTGATGGATGCAAAATTTTCAATTAAGGGGGTTTGAAAAAAAAAATTAGTTAGGAATTATTTTAGTCCACTACTTTACACGTACATAGTGACGTATCCAGGATTTTCAAGTAAGGGGGTTTGAAAAAAAAAGAGTAGTGCCTAAGATTTGAGCTTGGAATCTCCACGTGAGTTTTGAACCAACCTCTAATTTTACATTTAGGAGCTTCAAAATCGACATAAAAATTCTTTAAAATACCTTAAGTATACAACATTATTTTTTACCGAGTGGGTTCGGATGAACCCCTCGGCAACCTCTAGGTCCGCCCACATATCTTATACTAAATACTACCAAATAAATAATATCAAAACTAATGCATTCTCCTAAATGACTCCACCCAAAAAAGATTCACTAATTCATAATCATATGATAATACAAATTTAGTGCACCGACTTATCCTTCTATGTTCTTTAACCTCCTTTACAAATTTACAATTACAATGAAGCATCCAAGTTAAACCTTGAATTGTAGCATCCAATTATTAATCATAGGAACTTAGTCCAATTTTAAAAAATTAAAAATAGTTCTTATTTTGTCACATGAAATGGTGTATAAATGTTCCTACTTGATAAGCAAGCCAAACAGTCAAGTGGATTTTGCAATAATTCACTATCCATGTGGCAACTTCATATTGGCTATAAGAGAGGAAATTTAGCATTGGGTTGGATTTCATCTAGTCATATTTAGTGGTGTTGAACTTTGCCAAATAGACATGAATCAAGTTAAAGAAAACAAACAAACAAAATCAACTCTACTTCTTGTGTAGTAGCGCCATTCAAGAGTTTTTCTTCTTACTTTTACAATGGCAGCTTCTACAATGTCTCTATCTTCTCCTTCTTTTGCCGGGAAGGCGGTGAAACTCTCACCATCTTCCTCTGAAATCACCGGAAATGGTAGAATCACCATGAGGAAGACTGCTACCAAGGCAAAGCCCGCCTCCTCTGGCAGCCCATGGTACAGTCCTGATCGTGTCAAGTACTTGGGCCCATTCTATGGTAAGGCTTCAAGCTACTTGACTGGTGAGTTCCTGGTGACTACGGATGGGACATTGCTGGATTTTCTGCTGACCCTGAAACATTCGCCAAGAACCGTGAATTGGAGGTAATCCACTGTAGGTGGGCTATGCTCGGAGCTCTTGGTTGCGTCTTCCCCGAGTTGTTGGCTCGTAATGGTGTCAAATTTGGTGAAGCTGTATGGTTCAAGGCCGGGTCACAAATTTTCAGCGAGAGTGGACTTGACTACTTGGGCAACCCAAGCTTGGTCTATGCACAAAGCATCTTGGCTATTTGGGCTTGCCAAGTTGTGTTGATAGGAGCCGTTGAGGGTTACCGTATTGCTGGTGGGCCTCTTGGTGAGGTTGTTGACCCACTTTACCCTGGTGGTAGCTTTGACCCATTGGGCCTTGCTAATGACCCATAGGCTTTTGCTAAGCTCAAGGTAAAAGAGATCAAGAATGGTAGACTTGCTATGTTCTCCATGTTTGGTTTCTTCTTTCAAGCTATTGTCACCGGAAAGGGTCCATTGGAGAACCTTGTTGACCACCTTGCCGATCCCGCTAACAACAATGCCTGAGCCTTTGCCACAAACTTTGTCCCCGGAAAGTGAAGTTCTTAAAAAGAGTCTTTTGTATTAGTTGATTGTTTGATGGCCTTGTAAAGCTATTGTAAATTACAAGAATATTATATATGAGTTTTGTTTGTTCTCCAATTATTTTTTATTTCTAAGTTACATTTTCAATACTTGTCATATAAAAATAAAAAAATACAAGTTAAAAGTAGCAAAATGGGCTCCCAAGTTGCCAATTCACAAGTCTAGGGGAACAAGGATTGACTCAATGGGTTCCAAGACACTGCAAATTGAAATTGGAATCCAACAAAAATTAAGCCAATGATTTTTCTTCCAAATCTTGTAAAATCCCATGTTTGAAAATAAGATAATTACACTTTTTCTACCATTCATCTTCTATTTTCTAGTTATTGAACATGTTAATTTATAAAGTGCACAAACATGAGCTTCAATTAGAAGAAGAGGGAATTCCTAAAATTGGAGTTATAACTTGCATAACATTAGAAAAATCTAATAATCTTTCTTTGTCTTTTATAAAGTCAAATCTCGCTATAATAATTTTTTCTAAAGAAAGATCTTTTAATAAGGACGAAAAATTCAAACAACATTATTAAAAAACTTTACGCTTTTAATATAGTATATATAATATAGATAAATAATTCTCCCTCTCTCAAGTTATGTTGCGGTGTTTGACGTGCACAAATCTTCAGATTTATTAATTTTCTTTTTAACTTATGATCTAAAATAAACTGTAGTTATGTATCCATAAATCATATCATTAAAATAAAATAAAAAAAGGATTAATTACTTGAGTGGATCTCTTTTAAAAAATAATTACTTATTTAAATATACTTTTTAATTATTACCATTTATAGCAATATATAACAATACTATATATTTTATTAGATTTTTCTCTCTCTCGCCTCTTTCTCTTTTTTCTCTCTCAGTTTTTTAATTTTTATCTCTCATTCTCACTCTTTCTCTCTTTTTTTCTTTATGTCATTCTTTCTCCCTTGTTTTCTTTTTGTTACTGTTTCTTTCTTGCTTTCTTTTTGTTGCATTTTTCTTTCTTGCTTTTTTTTGTTGCTTTTTCTCTCTCTCTCTCTTACTATTGCTTTTTTTCCCTTTCTTTCTCTCTCTACTTTCTTTCGTAGAGTAGTCAATGATTCGTAGAATTAATAAAATTTGTATCATAATTAATTAATTTAACAAATAATCTAATCGTAACAAATGAAGTGACATAATAAATTGCAAAATGAATTAAACTTGAATTAAAAATGTATTACGCACATATTAAAGTTGAATTAGAAGAGAATTAAACATGAATGCAAAATGTAGCAAACGAAAGAGCATTCTATGATCTGTAAACTGAATAAATTTGTATCATTAATGAATTTAACAAGTAATTCAGTCGTAACAAATTGATCAATAAATTGCAAAATTAATTAAAATTGTATTTAAAAGTGTATTGCACAAATATTAAAGCTGCATTGGAAGAGAGAATTAATCATGAATAAAAAATGTAACTAATGAAAGACTAGACAATGTCTATAGAATAAATTAAATTTGTATCAATAATGAATTAAACAACTAATCCAATAGTATCAAATAAATCAAAAAATTGCAAAATAAATTAAATTGCTTTAAAATTGTATTACACAATATTAAAGTTGAATTAGAAGAGCGAATTAAAAATGAATGAAACACGTAACTAACGAAAGACGAGATAACTATCTATAAACTGAATTAAACTCATATTATTCATGAATAAAACTTATATTATATGTATCTTATAAATTATTTTTGCTTTTATCACTAAGAAAATGAGCGATGGTTGCAATATGTATTTAAAATGTATTGTGCATGTCTTATAAATGTATTATTAGTGTGGTACCTAAATTATTCTTGTTGGTATCCGTAAGAAAGGAGTGAAGTGTGCAATACGTACATATTATAAATGTATTATTCATGAATAAAACATGTATTATATGTGTCTTATAAATTAGTTTTGGTTTGTATCACTAAGACGTAAGTAATGTTTGCAATATGTATTAAAAATGTATTGTGCATGTATTATAATTGTATTATAAGTGTGTTACCTAAATTATTTTAGCTGATATCATTAAAAAGAGGGGGTGAAGTTTGCAATATGTATTATAAATGTAGGATGTAATGTTCATGATTTTAATACAATTATGAAACATATCTAATACAACTTTAATACAAACGCGATATAGTTTTGTAAACTTCATCCTTTTCGAGCTTCAATCTAATATTTTTCCTAAAATCAATTTTAAACTTAACCAAACCCTCTTAAAATTGAGATATAAAATCCAAACAATATTTTCAATTATTTGTAGGAACAACCTATCCAAACTAATCGCAAACGAAAGAGCAGTCAATGATTCGTAGACTGCATAAAACTTGTATCAATAATTAATTAGACAAGTAATCTAATCGTAACAAATGAAGAGACATAATAAACTGTCAAATGAATTAAACTTGAATTAAAAATGTATTACACACATATTAAAGTTGAATTAGAAGTGAATTAAACATGAATGCAAAATGTAGCAAACGAAAGAGCATTATGTGATTTGTAAACAGAATAAAACTTGTATCAATAATGAATTAAACAAGTAATTCAATCATAACAAATCAACCAATAAACTGCAAAATGAATTAACTTGTATTAAGCATTACACAAATATTAAAGTTGAATTAGAAGAGAGAATTATGCAAACTGATCTACAGAGTGAATTAAACTTATATCACTAATGAATTAAACAAGTAATCTAATAGTAACAAATAATAAACTACAAAATGAATTATATTTGCGTTAAAAGTGTATTACACAATATTAAAGTTGAATTAGAAGAGAAAATTAACAATGAAAAACGTAACTAACGAAAGACAAGACAATAATCTATAGACTGAATTAAACTTGTATTATTCATGAATAAAATATGTATTATATGTGTCTTATAAATTATTTTGGTTTGTATCTCTAAGAATATGAGTGATGTTTGCAATATGTATTGTGTCTATGTTATAAATGTATTACAAGTTTGTTACTTAAATTATTTTGGTTGATATCACTAAAAAAGAAAAAGGAGTGAAGTTTTTAATATGTATTATAAATGTATTATTCATGATTTTAATACAATTTTAATACAACTATGAAACATATCTAATACAACTTTAATACAACTGCGATATAGTTCCATAAACTTCACCTTTTTCGAGTTTCAATCTAATATTTCTCCTAAAATCAATTATAAACTTAACCAAACCCTCTTAAAATTGAGATATAAACTCCAAACGACATTTTCAATTATTTGTAGGAACTACCTATCCAAACTAATAAAAAATTCGTAAAATTCAAATAATGAATTTCAAAATTTGAAGCTTTATAATGATCATCAATGGTAAACTCTTGCTTCTGTAATTTTAGAGATTTGAAATTTCCACTTAAAAACGTGATTTTGTATAAATTTTTGGTCTTTATGTTCCTCTTTTCATCTTGTTTTTGGGTAAAAATAGTGAAATATGGGCAAAAACTGATTTGAGGATAGTTATTTAATTGAAAAGTTCAAAGAAGAAGAAGAAGAATAAAAAAAAAAAAAAAGGAAGATAAATAATGTCAGAGAAAAAGACGAAGAAGCAGAAGAGTAAAAAGAAGAAGAGGAAAAGGGCTGAGAAAGAGGCAAAGACTACTGTACAATAAAAAATGTTATATTTAGTTAGAAAAATTATGTTGACATAGATGGTAAATATTTTTATAATATAGCATTTATGTGATTTACCCAAAAAAAATATATATATAAACATAATATTTGGGCCAGGCGTGTTCATGTATTTGGGCCTTTATTCAAACTAAAGACCCAACTTCATTTAACATGAACTTTTCACTACAGATTTCACAGATGCAAATTTGAAATTCCGATGGATTTTGTGCTGAATTCCGATTGATTTTTTCGCCGGCCGATTTCGATAGACAGCAGGTTAGCTACAGATTCATCTCTTTGTCTCGTCGAAGTAAATTTCTGTTTCATTGATTTTATGGGTATCAATTTTCTGAATTGGGTTTTCAATTTTTTTTTTTTTTTTTTTTTTGTTCCAAAATTTCAATTTTTATGAATTGGGTTTGCAAAATTTTGATTTTGTTCCCACTGTATAAAGAAATTTTTCAATTTTTCTGAATTGGGTTTGTAAAATTTTGGTTTTGCTCCCACCGTATAAAGAGAAGTTTCAAATTTCATTTTTTTCTGAATTGGGTTTGCAATCTTTTTCATTTAGTTGCGATGTGTTAAGTTGATAATGGCTTCAAGCTATGATGGTTGTGCTGATCTGCCTTTTAGTATTACTGAATACTGATTAGATAATGGCTTCAAGCTATGGTGGTTGTGAAGTTATTAAGCTTCCCAAAAATCCGACCACGAGCACAACAATAGTTGTGATGGAGTTAACAATTGGCATAAGCTAAAATAAAATGAAAAAAAGAGTTGTATACAGTGTTACTAATAGTAGATGTTGAAGAAGCCTTATAAGAGTATACGAAGGCAAAGAGAGAAGATAAGAAGGCATGGCTTTGAGTTACCTGGTACTTGTGTTGATGGGAGATAGTAGGTATCTAGTGGAATTAGCGGAGGTGCACATAAGTTGGCCTAGACACCACCATCATAAAAAAAAAGGAGCTACTAATTTTAAAGAACTAATTTCCTTAAAGGCAAATTATTGAAAAATATGTGAATTAAATTAGTCTAATATAGCATAATGGATAACGAGGATTCATATTACCGATCCCTAGTGTCTTTTTTTAGTTTTTATTTGAAGGAAAGCTTATTGATTGATATGAAATGTTCACGACAAGTATTCTAGATTTGGGATGAATAGTTTGAAGTCATATACCAAATCCTTCTATCGATACTGTGGATTTTAATTTTAGACCTTTCAAATAAATTGATCAGTAATAACCATAAAATCCTAATCTCTACTCAAACAGACATTTGAGCTAATGTTTGTATGTAAAGTGACTTTGATAGTTATTATCTCCTGTAACTAATAGTTGTATAGTCTATCATGGCAGTTAACCATAGAGACTGGTCTGCGTTATGCATAACTATTCAAGCTTTTCATTTAGGCTTTGTAAACAAAACATATCTAATCAATACTCATCTTGTATAATCGGTATTTGAATTTCCATTTGAAGCATGCCTCAGGTTAATGAAATGAATATCATTTACCTTTATAAGGTTGTGTTTTGGAACTTATGCTGATTGCTTGAAATGTAATTCAGGATCTCTGTCTTCAGCTGAGGTGCAGAGCTTCTTGTAATGGAGAAGGGGGATTTTTCATCTCCACTATGGCATCATCAAATATCGGAGTTCTATTAACTATTGGTGTCATCACTGTACTTGTGATACGAATTATTTATGTGATTAATAGGAGCAGAAAGCCGCTTCACTCCAAATCACCACGATCCCTCAGTACTCTTATTGTTCTGGGTTCAGGTCTAGTTTTATCTCTGATAGTTTTTCTTCTGTTTTACTGCCTTTTGCTTATACTCGTTCTAAATCTTTTAAGTTCAACTATAATGTAGGTGGTCACACAGCAGAAATGCTAAACTTATTATATGTCCTTCAAACAGAGAGGTTTAAGCCGAGGTATTATATTGCCGCTGCTACTGATAATATGAGTCTCCAAAAGCACATGTGTTTGAGGATTCCTTGCTCGGTAAGGTATAGTACATCAGTTTAATTTATTTGTCAGTTTTTCTTTCCCCCTTTTAATCAGACAATAATATGTCAGAAAAACGACGACTGGAGTAGTGTGTGGTTTCTTGTGTCTATGAACCAAGAGAGGATAACATCTTTGCATTAGCTGTTAACACATTATTCTTGTGACTTCTCTCAACACCTTTATCAGTTTTGGATTAAGCTTCTAAGTTTCCTTTTGGATCTTAACACCTCGTTCACTGTGTCCAAATATTTGATTGCCTTAGTTGTTAAGTGACAAATATAGCCATCAGTCACTCAGGTCCATCACTGTTCCTAGTTGCTTGCTCATGCAGTTCAATGTGAAATGTTAGACTTCGCTTTTTCTGCCAGTAGAGGTGTAAAAGTGCCAAACCATGTATGTTCAACATCAGGCGGCAATTTTCAGGAAGTTTGGCTTGAATATCATCGTAACCTAAAGATCTCTCCAAATCAAAATGTGTTGCTTCTTGTAGACCGTAATCTTAGAACTTGTAGACTGGCAGTCCTTATCTTTTACAAATATATCAAAAACAAAGATTCATAGAAGGCCCAAATGCCAATTTGTGCATCCATTATGGTAAATCACATGATTTCTCATAAGATCAAAAGAATTTTAGAAAATCAAATTATGTATCTCAATGCATCAAACAATCGGTAAACCAAGTCCTTTTACTATTTGCAGTAAGAGATGAAAATGGATTGTGCAAATGTGTTCCATGTATATATGTTGGGAACATTTAGCTATAAGTTGTCTGCATACAACTATGTGTACCTTGCTTTTCGCCTCTGAGATAAAACCATAGTCTGTATGTTCTTTCAGATTGTCTATCTTAGGTTTGGAGGGGTGTTCATTCTCTTCTAGTTGTTTAGAGTATTTGAAATAAATTTGCAACACCACAGAAGCCTCCTCTTCTCCCGGAACTGATCATGATATTCTATTCTTTTATTGGCTATATTAATAGGACTACCTCTTATTCTAGGAAGCGCTCAAGGAAGTAGGGGGGGCTGAATTCATGCAGATATATCGAAGTCGAGAGGTTGGTCAATCGTATATAACCTCAGTTGGAACCACATTGGTTGCAATTGCACATGCGTTGTGGTTAATGATCAAGATCAGACCCCAAGTGGTATCAGACAAACCTCTCATATTACCTTTTACTCTCCCCCCATCCCTTTTTATAACTCGGTCTTCTGATTTATCTAAATTTGGTACTTTGTCTCAGATTCTGTGCAATGGCCCTGGAACGTGTATTCCACTATGTGTAATTGCCTTCCTTTTTAAGGTTTGTTTATTAGAGAGTGATCTTTTTGTTCTTTTAACTTACTTGTATTGTCAAGTTGGATGCTAGAATACTGATTACATGCAGAATATCTTTTAACGTCCTGATTTAGAAATAAATGGATCATACTACGTTGATCTTAAAGTCGCGTCCATTCCTGTATTTTCAACTATGTTGCTTGGACTCTTAAAAATGCCGACAGCTGCATGTCGGATCCTCCAAAAGTAGTGTATTTCGGAGTATTCGGCAGAGGTGATGCCACATTTTTGGAGTGTCCTAGCAACATAGATTTCTAAGTGTATAGGACGACAACAACTTGGACCATTTTGTCTTTTCCTTGTCGGTTCATAAATATTTGCCTCGACTTATCATGGCATGATGTTGTTGAGAACTCTTATCCTCTAAAATTCCTTGAGCTTATTTGGTTTCATGGCCTCTCCAAGCTTATTTGGCACCATCCCTTAAAAAAATAAAATATGAACAAACCTAACAAAAGGAGGAAGAAAACAGTCAATGAATCAAAAGAGAGCACTTGACTACTCACAGAGTCACATTGATATCGAACTTGCAAACGCTTTTAGTTTCTTATGATCCTTCAAGGTTGACATTGGTTGATGATAATAAGAGAAAAGGGATGAGAATTGGGAATCCAATATTTTGTACTAATGAAGCTAACAATATATTATTGCCTCCATTATTAAAATATAGTTTACCTAAGAGTGTACCAATTGCTTGGCCACAGAGAACAAAAGTTGAATAACTAGCTATTTGGATCCACCATTTGTATTGTACAAAGTTGGGTAATTCTTTTGACTTATTTTGATGATTCTCATAGTTTTCTTCCTTTTGAGATTTATCACCTGTTGCAGTAAACATTCTAATTAAAAACATGAAAATAGGAGATTTTTATGCATGTTAAATATGAAGAAATTAATGAATCATTTGAGGTACAAAATAGAATGGAGAAATCTTGTTTTGGTGGCATCCCGCGATAGCAGGGTAGGGGAAGGGTCATATCTCAACGGGTGTTATGTGGACAACCTAATGCTTTCACGACTCAAATTTGTGACTTATAGGTCATACGAAGACAACTTTATCGTTGCTCCAAGACTCTCTTCGGCATGATAATATGCAATTATGTACTACTAATGCTTTAATGACACTCTAATTTTTTAAACTAGTTCATAATGATGAATCCTTACAATATATAAATGTATTTGCCAGTAGAAAATCTATAAAGCTTCTAATACTTTTCATTTTTTATTTTACATGAACTGAGACAAATATATCAAAACGTATGACGAAGGGTAAATATGACCATTTTCTAAGAGTAGAAGGACAAATATAACCTTTTTTCGTATTTTTAAACATAGTCAAAAGGAAAAAATGCCATATAACAGAGAAAATAAGAGTTCACCTGGAACATGGGATTGCAGTTCTGATGCATCAACCATTTTCAAGAATTTCCAAAATTAAGATGTAATAAAGAAGAAGAAAAGAGAAAGAAAAATGTAAAGCCTCTTTGATTTTTCATATATATATATATATATATATATGACTGACTTTCAACTATTCGTTTTGGAGCTCGACTAAATCAGATTCGTGCTGAAAAGTCTCACTTTGGGGTATAAAGCACTTCTTACTAAAGATGATTCCATCCACATAGCTCAAAACTGAAATATCTAATTAAGAATGGAATAATACTTGTCCTTTCTTTACTACGTTTGATGGTTATATTTATATTATAATAAAATGGGGTTGTCAAATAGAAGAAAAAAATAATTATTTATTTATCTTTGGACAGCCAATTCTTGGATTACATAGAACTAACTATGTTGCCAATATTTTGTAATTCCCTAGGTTTGTGTTCCTTAAAGCAATATATATGTCTACTATATTTTGTCATATATTTACTATACTATACTATACTAATAATATACATATTACATTCATAGTTTTACCCCTCTTGATTGTTTTATTTCTCATAAAACTAACTAGGTGAAACATAAAATATAACATAGGGATCATTACACGAATAGTTATATGTGTGATCTTATTCATATTATTGGCTTCAACTCATAGCGATATTAAACAACTTTATAAAATAAAACTACCTTAAAGGGACTCTGGGACATTTTGAGAAGTAAAGAAAAATATTGATTTATTGTAAGTCGCAAAATAATCTTGTTGTCACGATCGACTTGGATTTAACCTCATTCAACATTTGTATCCAACTTATAAGAACTGTACTCAACAATATATCAAATAATGCCATGTACTTATCCAGTACTAAATTGAAAGGCCCAATAAGAACTTTTTATTTCAACTTGAATATATACATACATTGATCACATTTATATGTACACCTCTTGAAAAATTGACCAAAAAAAAACATAATTTACAATAGAATAAGAGTTATTTGCACAAGAGTGGATTTACTCAGTGCACACCAAAAGAGTAGCGACTGCGAGTTTTTCCGGGGTTCAACTAGAGGAAACTTCTCTAGAGTTTTGTTCTATGAACTCTTCCTTGGCCTCCACATGATTGAGATATTGTTGATAAATTTGTGAAGAAAATCCCCAAAAGGCTAAAAACATAACCACCAACTTCAAACCTTTAATCTTATCATGAAGAAAAATCACAGCAAAAATTGGAGTAATTGGAGCCCCTAAATTGTTAAAAACATTGGACATTATGGGGTTGACTTTAAAAACTAGCCCAATTGAAGCCACAACATTTAATTGACATGAAATGGCTATAAAAGACAAGATGACTACATAAGATAATTTCCCTAATTGGTATTTTTCCATCTCCATGATTAAATTCTTCCAATCTCCACTTATAAAAAAACCTAGTAGGATCACTATGCTTGCAACTAGGGTTTGGTAAATTGACATCTCTATAATATCTATGAACTTCCTACCCATTATTATTTTTCGATACGAAAATTCGGTTAAAGAAAGCACTAACGAATACGTCAAGGACCCACCAATCGTAGAAAAAAACCCTAGCAAAAACTTTCCACTAGATGTTTCTCCGGACTCATTATTATGAACCACCAGAATGACTGAGGCAGCTGTTACAAGAACTATAGAGTTTACTATAGCTGGGGTGAACTTATGTGCATTATGGAATAAAGAGAAGATAATAGTGAACCCTAGTCGAGTGGTACTAGTGAGAGAGTACGTTGAGACTTGAAGGTACTTTAGACTGAACGAGTTGAAAACACTAACCCCACCAAGTAACACACCTAGAACAACATAAACTAAAAAGATTATGCAAATATGGGGTTCTTGATTTCCTTTAATCACCTCAATTTGGCTATTATTTTTGAGTGAGACATAGTATAGGAAAGGAAGAAGAATTGGGAACCCTGCATTTTGCACTAATGAGACTAACCATATACTTTTACCACCTTTGGTAAAATATGTTTCAACCAATAGTGTTGTTACTACTTCTCCAATTAGAGTAAAAAGGGTAAAAATGGCAACTTGGTACCACCATTTATGCTTAGCAAAGTAGGAACAAGAATGAGTTGATCCACTTGATTCAATGTTGGAATTTTCATCCTCACATATTTCTTCATCTATCAAAAAGATAAAAAGTAAAATGAATAAACAAGATAATGTTTAACAAATAAGGCATAGTTGTCTAAAAAGACGAGTTTAAGTTATATATTCCGTTAGCTTAAGGAAATTATAAAAGATGAGGTCACCTGATATTGTAAAAATTCTTCACAATGACATGTATATAACTCATATGATGAAAATAATTCTAACTAAACCAATGAGACGATAGTCGCAAATTAAAGCAAAAGTGTTTTGTTTACTAGTATTGAAACTTACTTAGCTTTAAGGACTAGAAAAGCTTACAACACAAGTAATAGCGCGAAGTGCAATAATAAAATAAGCTTTTGAAAACTTACAATACAAGTAATAGAGCAAAACGTAACGGAGCAGAAGTGACTTAAGGATTTAACTTATATATATTGATTCATATACTGTAACAAGTTATTTATCATATTTCACGGATTAGATCATGTTAATTATTAGAAATATTACATGTAACTAAAAGAACCCCCAACTTAAACATGCTTTAGTTTTTCTAAAACAAGCTTAATTTTTAACAAAATGACATTTATTCCCAAATAAAAAATTACATTAAAAGCTACTTCAAAATAATTTAAGAATTGGTTTGTGGAAAGCTTTTGGAGAATGTGTTTCTTCATTTTATTGTTTGGATTAAACAAATCAGCACACACCTACCCACTACACCTACTCCACTATAATTTGCTTTTAATTCTTGTCCCCTTTACTTTATATAATTAAAAATCGATGATCTATAAAAAATAATTTGTGTGCTTGATAAAGATTAGGATAATATTTATGTATATTATTTTTTTTTTAAAATTTTATTTATAAAATTATATTGAGTATATTGATGTATATATATTTCATAAGTACAGTCTTGAAAAAAATAAAATTTATGCATATCTTACTACTATCTTGAGAAATAAAATTAATAACTATTTCCAAAAAATCCCGACTTATTATTTTCTGTCTATATATAATGAATTATCATTGCCTTTTTTTGTACCCTACAATTATTGTCTCTTTTTTGGCTACTTTCTCAAAATGTGGCTCTACCGTATAGCAAAGGTCACAATATTCATTGCCACCTAAGATGTCATTTTAGGAAAAAAGCTTATAATATAAATATATAATATGACAAAAGAAGAAAGATATGTGGAAGCAAATAAAAGCACATCAATTATAACCTGACATCTACAAAGAATAGATATATATTTTTTAATAACTGTCTGTTATTCGATCAAGGGAGGATGTATCAGTTACGCCAATTATAACCTGACATCTACAAAGAATAGATATTTTTTTTAATAACTGTCTGCTATTCGATCAAGGGAGGGTGTATCAGTTACAAGTTCAATTGAATCCATAATTTTTGAAGTATATATAAGAATTATTAAATTATAATAAATAGTGGACATGAACTCAGAACTTTAAAAATATACTAACATATTTGATGAATCTTGAAAGATTGAATTTATAAAACTTAAATTCTGAATTCATTTTTGTGTTTAATAAATATTGACTTGATCAATTTAGATTTGCACCATGTAAGATAAAATAAAAAGGAGTGCTCAATAACGTGAAATTCTCGTTGTTCATTCTGTTTTGAGATAATTATTTAGTAAATGAAACCCCTCCCTCCTTTTTTTTCTTGCAATTTATGAATCTTTATACTACGATTCAGAAATTGCTTTTAAGCAAATTAATAATCTTGTGAGAAAATATTAGTTCATAGTCTATAAAAGGCATATCAAAAGACAATAGTGTTTTATCAATCCAAAAATTTATATTTGGAGAACTTTAGAAATAGGAACAAAACATAAATAGTGGCCTAAAAAGGAATATTTGCATAAATCGAATTCCCCGATCACAATTTTTTTATTTATTCCTACGGGTTGAATTTGAGACTTCTAATTAAAGTATTAAGTTCTTGTTTTAGTCGGTTTCAAAAAATATAATAGTTTAAACAATTTTTTACTTTTTTAAATTTATCATTAATGACATGTTCTACTAACCATACAAATATCGACAAGTTTGAGAATTAAAAATTTAAACAACTTTAAATAGAACAATAAATTATATAATTAAGCACGCTGTCATATAAAGTCAGTAATAGAAGGAATATTTTATTTTATTTTTAATTTTGAAAAACAACCAACCAAAGAGGATTAATTGTCAAATCATTTTTATAAAAGAAACAAAATATATATTAAGAAAAAAAATTAAGCTTGAGTGTAATAAACTCAAGTTTCATAATTGACATTTGAACCTTACAACCACGGGCGGATGCAATTATTTAGTCATGAAAATTCAAATAATTTTAAAACGGAAAAAGACTCAAATATATTATTGAAATTTGAGAAAAGACTCATTTATATCATTTATGTTTGAGAAAAAAAGGCTCATTCATGCCATAATTTGTTAATTGAAATGGCATAGATGAGCCAAACTTTTAACTGATGACATAGATGAATCTTTTCTCAAAGTTTAATGATATATTTGAGCCTTTTTCCTTTTAAAAAATGATTTAATTAATAACGTGATCGAATCATAGTTGACCACGTGTACAAAATGATTTATGAAATGAAACTGTTTTCAATTAACAAATAATGACATAGATGAGCCAAACTTTTAACGGATGACATAAATGAGCATTTTCTAAAAGTTCGATGGCATATTTGAATATTTTCCCTTTCAAATATACAATAGCTTTTACACTAAAAATCTTGAATCCGCCTCTTGCTCCCATCCCGCCCCTACCCCCTTCCTTCCTATTTTGACTATTTATCTAGATTATATATAAATATTTTTGAAACAATATTTTCTACACATATTTACTTATCAAACATATAAAAAATAAGTTTTAAAAAAATCTCTTTTTTTTAAGAAAAAACATTCTCCTCAAAAAAAAATAAACCAGTCATCCCAAACACACCCTTAAAACATTACCATATCTGCAGTTGAAATATCAAAGGAAATTCCTATCTAACAAACCTCCACACCATTATTTTGATCCAATGAATGAAACCATCTTATGTTTTTTTCCATTCTGGTGTTCGATACTTGTATTAAAGCCTAATTGATTCAAATTCAAACCATATAAGGTTTTTTTATGGGGAAAATACTCACTAACAAGATTTTTTTTTTTCATAACTAGGACTTGAACCTAAAAATTATAATTGAATTTAAGATGAACGGACCTCAAGCACTCCCTAATAATAAACTATTTTTTCACAACGAGGAGTAGAACCTGATACCTCTAATTAAAGGTGGAAGAAGCTCAAGCGCTTCCAAGCAGAATTTTTTTTACATAATCAAGACACGAACTGAAAACATCTTATTAAAGGTGGAGAAACCTCAAGTGATCCGCAACATTTTTTTTTACATAATCAGAACTCGAATCAGAGGCATCTCATTAACGGTGGAGGAACCTTAAATGATTCTATCATAAATAAAATTCATAACGAAGGCTCGAATCTCAAATTCAAGAACTCTAATTAAAGATGAAGAGAGAGAAATGAAAATTTCAATATTAGGAGAAAATAAATAAAGAAAAATTGAGAATAGATAGGTACTAACTTGGGATATCTAAGAGCTTTTGTTGAACTTCTTCCATAGAGTTTCTTCTTTTGCTTAATTGGCTGGAAATCTTGTGAAATAGATTTTGTTTTTCCCAAAATTGGGAAAGAAACATAATATGTTGATATGCAGAGTGAGAAGAATGAGTGAAAAAGACTTTAGAGTATATTGATATAATAAATTATAAGTTGCCTTACACTTCACTTATAACCTATTTTAAAAAAAATAGTCTGATACACAAAGCATTTCATATTAATATACGTTTGAGAATATAAACAATTTTTTAATACAAATACTGTCAATTGTTTTCACGATTCGTAGTTCGAATTCATGAACTATCACAAAAATATAATTTTATGATTGCTTCAAGCCTCTCATTCACTTATAATAAGCTACTTCCTCTGTTTTAATTTAATTTATTTGTTTTACTGTCTTTTTTTAGTTTGCTAAAAAGGAATATCTATTTGCTTTTTTAGTATTTCTTCAATTTCAATTTCAATTTTCATGGACACAAATTTTATCTACTTTTTTAAAATTTTATATCAAGTTAGAATCAGACAAATGAATTAAAACGATAGAAAGTATTATTCTTATATACTAAAATGAAGATAAGTTTTCTGAAATTTGTGGGATCGAAAATATATTTTTAAGACTTTATGTTCAACTCTCAAATTTAAATTTCTCTAATTAAAAATAAAAAATAATTTTTTTTTTATCATTTCATCACATCGCTAACTGGATATATATCATATTAATAAATGCCAAATTTTCTTAGACAGAGACAATACGAATTAATTAAGGGCCGCCATTGATTTATTTATTTTTCACTTTATTTATGGCAAAAGATTAAAGATAAAAGAGAAAAAATTATAGGTGTGATGGAAATAATTTTTTGGAAATTTTTTTTATGAAATTATTTTCTGGTGTTTTATTGGTGTGAAAAGCATATTTTTCTTAATAATGTGTGCATGCAACGCATGCATTAAACCTCTCTATAATGTGATCTTTCATGGTAACATTTGATCATAATGACAAATTTTCTTTGAAATCAGCTTTTTTATATTATGTTATATTATATATTTTCTGTAACAATTCTTTTTTTTTTATAATACCTAAAAACTAAAAAGAATTCGGATAAATGAAGATGTTATAACAAAGTTTGACGGTATATAAAACTAATAATAAGATAGTCCAGGAAAAGAAAACAACTTCCATTTATAAGACAAAAAGAGTTATTTTCTCCCTTTTAAATAAATATGTTTCTGAGGTTAGAGTGAAGGGCATATGTGCTCTGGTTTTTGGACAGATATATGCTCTAGTTTCATTTTTAAATAGTACAAATCTAAAATAATCGAATCTCAATACGAATATTATACCTCAAAAAAATATCACATTCATGCAATTAAAAAGTGTGATATCATATACAAGACGTAAGAAATCTAAACGTAGGGAAAACGATGTTTCATTTTTCTCAACTTTGATTAATTAGGATAAGTAGATATTAAATTTTTAAGTTACGTGCAAGAAATGTCTTATAACGAAACCTAGTATGTTTTGACTCTTTATTCTTTTTAATTAAGTAAATATTTTTATATTAATGCTTATTAATTAAGTGGCTTACGATTATGTGAGAGCAAAGACAAATAGTTGACTTGGATTTAAATTATTATGTAATATAAAGCAATCGTACGAATATGGATTAGTCCAATTGGTATATATCAAATATTGAATGAAAAAAAAAAAAACATAAAAAAATGACACCAAGCCAATCTTAATTAGTCATATCAGTAAATATTTATTCCACCAACACAATAATCGACTTTTAGCAAAATGATTTGGTGCATAATGTGGTCACAAGTGCAAAATTACACAATATCTATATTGATGAAAGATGATAGTTAATTCATAAAATTAATTGAGGCACATATAAATTTATTTGAACATCATGATTATTTTTTTTAAAAAAATATATGATGTCTTAATTGTCCTTGTCCTCCCTAAACGACTTTCTTGTTATCTATGTACTATGTTATAGTAATTTCTTGCAAGAAACATCCACCTATATTGGTAGTTATAGTCAAGAAAGTTTGATGTAGCACGAAACTCATACTGACCAATACTTTTAAAAGGTGAAAATTTATAAGGATTTAATATTTATACAAATTCGATAAATACATAACATATATTTTAACTTATATTCTTATTAGTAAACGATAGTTAATTACTATACATTTTAACCTTAATAGTTGACTTAATCAATGATAATAAGATTTTGATTTTAACCAAATCATACTGTTTAAAAAGAGTTTTATAAAGAGTCTTGCTTAGTGCCTCCCCAATAGCTAGTATATTAATAATTAATAATTATTTATATTTGTCATCATTATTTCAATAGAAAAATATACACCATGTCAAACATTATTTCCATGGAAAAAAAATATGCAATTTGTCAGACATTAAATTCAATAGAAAAAAATATATTTTGTGTCAATAATTGAACCAAATTGTTGGGAGATTTATATTCCAAAGAACTCTTATTTTTAATATATACTCTTCTTACTCATCCACTTTTGCCTCTTCCTTGTTTCCTATGAGTTGGATGCTATTTTCGAGTTTTGAATATGAAAAAATATTTTGATATAAAATATTATTTTTTAATAAATATTATTTGTCATAATTTGAATCTAATTAAATGTTAATATTGAGAGAGAGAAAAAAAGAAGTTAAAGTCACTCGTTCTTAATTTTTCTTTTCCTTTTTATTATTTTATATATTAAATTTATTAATCTGACTAATTAAGATTATATTTACTAGACTAATTAAGATTATATTTACTAGGTTTTCTAAGGAGTAAAACGTTTTCCCTCGAATGTTTCTTATATTCTAAAACTCAAAATTCAAGATTTTGATTCAATAATCACAATTATTCCACCTGCATTTCGGAGTTAGTTATCAGAAATAAGGTTTAAGAATTTGTATCAGAGCTATCGAATTCTATCAAATTCATATGTGGAATTATAATTTCGCCTTTACTCGTATATGCTGAGAAAATCACTAGATACTTAAAAATCATTATAAAAATTCATACTAAAATTTAAAATCAACATCCACCTCTAAAAACTCATAAATTATACATGAAAATGAGTGTTGTCATATAATTGTATTTAAATGATTAGGTATCAGAGAGTTTATGTCAAACAATAGTACAAGTATGTTTATTATTTTAATTTTTAATAAGAAGCACTAAAGCATGTTGGTCTATCAACAGAAAATAGCACTTTAGATTAAAATATGTTATCTTGATGTTGTTCTATATTTTTCTTTAAAATAAAAGCATCTAGAGACCACATATATATACTACATTCAAAATTGAATAGTTATCTAGATTTATTGTTGTTAGTTTTTTTTATATACAATATTTATGTATCGCTTGATCAGAGGGTCTATTGGAATAGTCTTTCTATCTTATAATGTGTGTGTGTATATATATATATATATATATATATATATATATATATATATATATTCTTATTCTTATCTTATAAGATAGAAATTTGAAGACCACCTACTCCGCCTTTTTATCAGATTTCATCGTACTGCTAGTCGTTGTTATTCCCCACTAACGAGTTTATCTACTGTTTGCAATCATGCTTTATTCCCCTTTCAAGTTGGAAAAAAAGAAGTAAGACCCGTGTGAAGCTTTAGTTTCGTTACCGGCCAGAGCTCCTAGCCCTTTTGATTCTGTTTTATCTTAGTTAAACTCCACAGACTATTACAATAGACCCTCTGAATATATAGTCTTATTCTTACCTTATAAGATAGAAAGACTATTTCACTAGACCCTCTGATCAAGCGATATATATATATATATATATATATACTATTTTTTACAAATTCCACTTATAAAATACACACAAATAATGCTTAAACTATTAAATTCTTATTTCATTCATGGCCATGTGCAAGAGTCGGTTGACTAATTTTCGTAATACGCTTCAAATCTTGAATACATATTTCATGACATAGTAATTATGAAAAAAAAGACTATGCATAACGACTTATCATACATACTCATTGTCTCTACGGGCTAACATCACTTTTTTTTTTGAAGTTTCTTAGTGACAAACAGAAATTCAAGATTATCTTAATTTTTTTATGTATAATAGTTCATGATTTTTTCTGAATATGACTGACCGACTCCTCGTGACCCCAAATTTTGTAGGTCCATTCGAAAAATCCTAGTGTGATATCTCATTGTTTCTCAAGAATTGACGTCCCATTCTTTTGAGTTTCCAAGTCGCAAAATAAAAAAAAGTCGAGATTATTTCAAATCTTCGTGTGTGCTAATTCATAAATTATTTGAAATATTACTGAACGACTCCATTTGAACCCAAATTTTATGGATTCATTTGTCACAACCTACTGAACAAAACCAATTCCCTTTACAGGATCGACATCACTTTTTTTTAGGCGTTTCAGGGTCCAGTATCAAGAAATCAAAATTATTTATGTTTTTTGACAATATGACTGACCGACTCCATTTGACCTCAAATTTTCGTTGACAAAACATTCTGAAGAGTTACAACAAAAGAATACGATAATCGAAATACGAGAAGCGGCTGACAGAAAGTACGAGAAGAATGACACTACCTATCATGAGAGTTCAAAGTTCAAAACCAAATTCAGACTGAAGATGAAGATTTGCATTCCAATTAATAAATCAAGTCTGTTGAATGAAGAAACAACTACATTCCCAGATTTTCTCATGTTCATTTAGATGAAGAAAAAAAATATACTGATCATCAAAAGGAAAAACGAAAAAGAAAAGGAACGAATACACGTGGTGATCGATGACATGATTTCCTTCCTCCGACTTCCATTGCCCAAAAACTGGGAAATTCTTCGTTTTCAACTATCATAACTTGATAAATGCAAGTGACACTATACAAAACTGTCGGAAAATCATACTTACACAACCTGTGGCTGGGCTGGGTATCATGATCTGTATCCCCATCAAAGAATTGAATTCTATTAGTACTTCAGTTCCACATTGATCCTTTCAACTTTCTAGCATTCTCTATTACCGTGTCATCTGGGCCTTTTGCTATATTGCCAAAATGAAGCAGTCCAGATAAATGGTTCTACAAGAACAAATTAACGTGCAAAGTTAGTATGTGTGCTTCAAGATTACTAGTTTTTTCTGAATTTTAGGATGTTGTGCATAGCAAATAGGCAAATGGGATGACAAACTTACTCATTAATGAGGGATTTGAATAAGAATAAAGGAAATGCTGTATAAACACATAGAAATCGCGACACCAGCAATAAAGTTGTGGAGCAGCTTCTGATTGTCTCTTGTGGGTACGAAAACAGATTTGAGTGTGTTGGTTAGTTCAAAAAGCCTACAGGATAGCTGCAATAAGCAAGCAATGTTGAGATAGAACCCAGGAGGAGAAAAAATGGTTTACGACTCAAAATTGAAAAGAGTATATATGCTTACCAGGACATAAATTGCTGTAGTCAGCATGAAATTAAGCATAGGATAGCCCGGGATAAATGAAAGGAGCCATTTAGGCTGTCCATTCGGCATATTTGATCTACACATAAAAGTCAGAAAGCAATAAATCCTTGTAGCATGTAAGGTAAAAAAAAAAAAAGTAAGTTCTCGTAGCATGTTGCTATCGTCCATGAATAATACACTAACAATTGAGAGAATGGAGAAAAGTAGGTTGCCGTTGGATGGATGGATGGATGTTAGGCAACAAATTAGTTCGAAATTTTAGATCAGTATCAAATTACTGACAGATGAAGAGATCAAGGATTTTTTTCACACCTTTCAGTCACAGATGCCAAAATTGAACAGAACAGTAGATACAAGTTTCAATCAAATCTATAAACTTTCAAGGTTCAAAGATGTTGTCATGTTAATTTAAATATCATTTGTACATGATGCCGTAACCATAAGAGTTGTCGCCATTTGCCAGGAGGTTAAGGGTTAAAAGCCGGTGAAACAACCTCTTGCAAAATTGCAGGGTAAGGTTGCATAAAATAAACCAAATGTGGTCTGGCCTTTCCTTGAACCCTGCGGATAGCAGGAGCTCACTGCTATGATGGCATATCTACAGGTCAAGATTGAACCAAGGGAGTAATTGTCAACCTTAAGAAGAAAATTGACATGAACATACCTCAGCCAGATGTGGAACTGGGAGATGTAGGTTTCTAAGGTAATTTTCCCGAGCCACCTACAGTAACAGGCCACAGTTAAACAAGGAGAAATCAAAGTAGACTCAACTTATTTAAAAGAACAAATAAAAATCTTTAATTCTGTAGAGCTTAACAGTTAGTTTTGGTGAAGGACGATTTAAAAGCCACAAAAGCAAAAAAGGGACGACATGATGGAGTAAAGACAAAAGACAGGAAAGGGAAGCATGATGTCTGGTGATTATAATTTATAAGGCGCTGCCTAGTGGTTTAGAAACTTACGCAAAGAGTGTCAGAGAGAAATTCCGCAGCTCCTGAGTCAAATTACGCAAGCATATGTATACACTGTAAGGCAAAGAAAGCAAATGAGAAAAGTAATACAAGACATTCAGGAGACAAACTTTGGTTGAGTACATTATAGGCAAGTAGAGAGCTTTTTAACTTCGTTTTCAAATCAAACAAACAGCAGTAATTTACATTAGTATAAGTTTCGTGTAAAATCAACAGATAAAGAGAATTAGAAATGTTAAAAACATACGTAATAGGAATCCATGATGTGTAGGGGTGGAGTTTGTTGTAAGCTGTCTTGTCCAGCTTGTATATGTATTCAAACCACAAGTACCCGATCTGAGGAATACAATGTCCCAAATGACAACCTTCATAAACTATAAAGATAATTTGCAACACCTGATTTAACTGATCTGATGAACTTAAATGCAACTCACAATTAATGTTACTGCACAGATGGATGACTTAATTGTCCGTCTCCTCTTCGATTCAGACTCCTCCAGTTTCTCCATCCACTTCTCAACCTAAAAGGACAAGATACTGCAAACTTCAGTCCCATGGAAGAGTGAAAGAAAAGTGGGACAAAGAACGAAAAAGCAAAGTTCTTTTGAATTACATTTGGGTGAAAATAGGCATATATCATGCCAATAATCCATATATAGCGGTCAAGCCCAGATCTAAAATGCCATTCATGCAGTCGAGGGAGATCTGGCTTGGCTGGATCAGTATAGCCTACAATTGTGAAAAGAAGAAAACAAGCATCAGACTGGTGCTTAAGCAGCATCTATAAAATAAAAAACAAAATTCAGGATATCTTTTTGAAAAGTACTTTACAAAATACAAAATCCATGATATCTTTTTGAAAAATCGTTCTTGGTCGAATGCTCCATCCGCCGGAAGGCGAGATAGGACTGGGAAAAGGCTGACGCAAAGGGAAACCGGCCACCTTCAAGCCCTATTATCGGAGAGGGACTTTTTCCATTATTTATCGTATTTACAATTCATGCTACCTCAATACCTTTGAGCGTGACACTTGTCAACATTTAGTTCCACATAGTGATGGATCCCATCAAGACAACAATCTTATGCCACAAGAATCACAAACCATATCTACTTCCATTTTTTTGTTATATCTACTTCCAAATTATTTATCACAAAGACGTTTAAAAAATTCTGATGCCAAAAACTCAAAGCCAGTATAATATTTCCTTGAGTAGAGAGAAATGTTCATATAAGTTGAACTGACTTTGAGACTAAAGTCAACAGTTATCCAGCACGCAGAGTATTTAAGAATTTATGGTGATTGTGGACAGAAACAAAATGTATGAGAATACAGAGTAACTAACCTAACATAAAGGCGAAAGGACCCCAAAGAAATTCGAACACCCCAGGAATCTCCCAAACCAAGATAACCACAACAAAGCACAAAAGAAACTTCAAAGCCATCACTGATTTTATCTCGTTGTATTTGTGACCAATGCCAAGGGCACCATAAACCATCAGGGTAAAAAGTGTGTGCATCGGGCAGATGTAATACAGCATGTAGTCATTGTTGAGAACAATACAGCAAAATATTACAAAAAAATTCAGCCTCCACATCATCTGCATAAACGACAAAATTTTCATTATTAACAGTTCACAGAGAAAATGGATATGTGAGATTCAACTCTAAACTGAAGTCTTCCTATATAAAACAGTGATTAAGTACAACCAAAACCTAATGTTACCTGAGCAAACCGAGCTAGACTAAAATCCTTTCTTATGTAATAATAGGAGAAGTTCCCAAAACCAGTCATCCATACATACGCAGCAATGAAAATCCTAATTGCATTGTATATCTCTGTTGCAGCAAAATAATGATAAATCAAAAAGAGAACCTGTTACAGAAAAAGGATAGAGTGAGTCAACATAGAAAGAGCACAAATAAATCTCTACAGGGAGTAATAGTGTTTAAATAAGATTTTGAGATACTTCCTCTGTTCAGGAGGTGCAGTTTTGAGATACATCAACAAATGAATATTACACGCGCAAAAGAAGTTGCATCATTCACACGACATATTAACACAAATTACTGGGAGGTAGTATAACAAACATGCAGCTATATTAGTGCACAAGATAACTGGAGAAAAAAAAAAACACCATAAAGAAAGTATTGCCAAAAGAATCCATGTAAACCAGATTTATGTTATTCTAAAATGAAGCATGAGTAACTATGTCAAAAAATGAAGCATGAATAAGTGAAGGGAAATATGACACAAAAACTTGCCTGCATCCATCCCTTCCACTCCTCTGTCTGATGGCGGTTAAGATAAAGTATTGATTTGCCAGAAAATGCTGATTTGTCATTATGTTTCTTGAGAGAAGTCATTGCCGAAACTATGATCAGAAGAATATACAGAAAGATGAAGAGATCACGATTGTAGCTCTGTTCAAAGAAAAATCACGCAAAAACCTGTTACAGAGTGCTGGTCTCATGGATGATAAAAATAAAATCTTAGAGGTCTCCGCAATGTGTTTCACATACAAACAAAAGTTGCAGCAACACAGAGATATTCGAAGATCAAGTCCAATAGAACTAGTCCACTATCACAGTTCATATTTGCCCCTCCATACCCACATAACTATGGGGAAGGGGGTAAGAGAAGGTATAGACATTGAAAATAAATTATCCATATTGTAAATGATTACTAGCTTGTAAAGAATTTAAACTGAGTGAAACATCAAAAAATTTAGTAAGACAATAACAGTTCGCCACAAGAGCAATCATCAACTTTGAGAATCAGAAAATCCAATCCTATGAAAAGGAATAAGGTTTAGACACAAGGATGCTTATCATATGCTAGTGTATTGTACCAATACTTTACAGCAAAGTTTGTTATACATGACCTAAACTTAGAAGACAACACGATAAAATTATGTTATAGAAGATGCAATTTCAACAGTTCAATCAAGACAACAAGGTTCAGGAGTTCATGATGCACACAGAAGAATCTGAAGTAACAAGTCATTTTGTCTGAACTGGCTTAGCATATATTTCATATGAACATGTAAAGCCCTGGTTATTCAATTGCACCTCAAAGTGCTTGTATGCACTTATTCCATAAGGTGATCCAATAGTTGTTATGATGCAATTAGACTTACAATTAGAAACAGATATCACACAGCACGACCTTAGCAAATCAAATATTTATACATTGTTACAGGAAGAGAAGATCACACACCTTAGTAGAATCTGCAAAGAGATTTGTACGGTCACAGAGAAAATAATAAGAAAGGATTCCCCCAAATTCAGATCTGTATGAGATCATAAGAACGATTTTAAAGTTAGATGAGAAACTATATGCGCCATATTCAAAATATCCAAGTGACTCACATTGCTCTTAGAGTTGCTCGATTTTCTAGCAAAAATGCATCCTCCATTGTTAGAAACCTACAAATATGTGGAAAATGCTAAGGAAAAATTCATGAACTTAGAAAGTAGAATGTTCAGCAAATTGAATGTAGCACACTGACCTAATTATGTTTGTTTTTACAGATGAACTTGACAACTTCACAGATGCAGATTTTGACAGACCTCCTTCCAGTAAGACAGCTCGATCTTCTTCCTTGGTTGTTGAGATCTCAAGTTCATCCAGATTATTATCTGAATGACTGCTCCATGAAAAAGTCAACCATATAAATAAAACACTTCAAAGCAGATTAAGTAATATCCCTGGATAAATTATCGCCTACACAAAACAATCTATACAGTGCTTAAAATCAAGATGCCCAAAGAAACTTTTTGTCCTTAATTAAAAATTCAAATTTGCACAGGCATAAGATAGATGCTTCAATTTCAAGAAGTTCACTCTTTTTAAAATAATAGCAAGAACAATAATAGCAATAATTACAGAGACAGTCAGTTTTTCTATTTTTTTGGTATATTACTTGTATACAAAATGGAGTCGAGGGTCTATTAGAAACAGCCTCACTACCTCCACAAGGTAGGGGCAAGGTTTGCGCACACACCACCCTCCCCAGACCCCACTTGTGGGATTACACTGGGTGTGTTGTTGTTGTACTTGTGTACGGACGAGTTTGACCCAAGCATTAATGAAATATCTTATTAAACATGATATAACATAGCATTCATATTCCACACACACTATTTTCAACATTGTTGACTCTATATTATCCACCAACATTTTGTAGCAAATGTATAACATAACATTTGTTTGCATTATCTAGACAAGAATTGCTCACACATTAAATCCAATTCTGGTTTTTTTTAAATAAAGCCATTAGATAGGATTTGGCAAGCGACTTAAAGGAAGTGCACAAATGCTACAACTATTTTTTCCATAGTAGACTCAGGCACAGAAATAGACCAATTACTTAAAAAAAATATTTTCAAAAGTTTAATCATTGTGTTTCCTCCTATTAAGCATATCAAAAGAATAGCAGCCTATTTTTGATTTATAATATGATAAAGATCTTTCAACAAATTTATGGCACTTGGCATGTCTCAGAAAATCTAGCTGCAACATGAGGATATATGAGTTTTCAGTTTTTTCCTTTTTCTTTTGGATAGCAAATGGATGGATTAACTTACACTTTAAAGGGGAACAACCACTTCTTGTACTCCAACCACTCAGCATATATCCATGCGATGAGGACAGGTATATATCCAAGCAAAAATGACACCTGAGACATGACAAGGGTAGGCTTCAGTAGATATCTACGCAAGATTTCCTCAAGAGCAAAACAAGATGTTCCACATTGCAGCAGCAGTACAGGTGCATTGAAACCTTAAAATGCAGGTAGTACATGCTAGTCCAAACAAACTGTGAAAGAAAAAATCCAGAATGACCAAATTCCACAATATGCAGATAGCACCTTCTTTCTGACACCGAACCTTAATCCAATACAAGGCAAATTAACCCAAAAAGAAATGTAAGGAAAAGAGCACTCTGAAAATTTGCAAATGAGATATGATCTTATTGGATGTCACAAATGAGAATCTGAGATTCAGTATCACTATATAATTGTAACTGTGTCGGCCATAAAGTAAAACAGTATACATTGTCATAAATCAGACATCAAGCACCTACTTCAACTTTTATTCTATGCGATGTCAAGAATTCATTTAAGGATTGCTAAACGCTTTTCCTAGCAGATGAAAGTTGTTAAAAGGCTTATATCTAGCCAACAATTGTATAATCCTGCACAACATGATCAATTCACACATACCTCAAACATATCTATTCACTACCTATGTGAGTTACTCACCCAAATTTCCCTTAAAATCACACAGATAGATAAACCTGAAAGTTTTCAGGTACCGAAGTGAATAAAAAACCTACATTATTCACCTGAAAATTAAAAAAAAAAAACGCAACATTTTTTTTATGACAAAGGAAACCCGTGGAGGGTAAAACCCCCGCTCCTATGCAATAGTTCACAAACCACATAGGAGAGGTAACCCGCACTAGGCAAGCCCGATGCAATTAGCTCAACCCAGAAGGCAAACCCCTTCCTTTCACTGGCAAGGTGTTTTGAACTTGAGACCTCCAACAATTTTTGAAGATCCAAAAGTTGCTCAAGTTGATGAGGAGTCATTTCTAAAGAGTGATCTTGCAAGACAACTCCATTCCTTGTAAAGAAACATCCAGCATTACATTCTCCCAATTAACTCGGTTTGAATTTCTTTTGCATAGATGAGAGAAAGATGAGACCTATAGTTGGAACCCGAGTCTACTTATTGTTAATGATTGTTAGCCCTTTGTCATTTTTAGCAGAGTCCACTTATTATTTTTGGCATGCACTTTGCTCCCCTGGAAGAGTGTCCAGGACTAATCTTTAAGCAACTAATCCGTAAGGAAAATCAACCTTCCCCATAAAAGCACCAACTAGTGAACGATGACAGACTGAATCAAAGTCTATAAGGAAAATCTTTGTCCTTCAAGGAAATGACCATCACAGAGAATGTACATAACACAAGCTGAACTCGTATGTCGTCAGCAGTTGACAATCAAGCCTAGGCAGTTAACTCACAGTTTTTTTCACTCAGAATTCCAACCCTACCTATGTTGTAAGATTAGGAGCTAATTAGCCTGCTCTGCAGTCAACCTCTACCAGTAAGAATCAAAACATGAACAACGTGATGAAAACAACAAATCCATATGGCAATTGTATAGAATTGCTTGTACTTTCAAATCAAGTAAGTTATTCACAACAAACTATCAAAGTCGTCCAGTGATAAACACGAGCAAGAACGTAACAAAATCTAATATGTTTAAATTTCACACAGCTCAGATCAGCTCATCTCACTGATCTGAAATATCAAAATTCTGCATTTTCCTTTTGATAACTGTGGTGTTCAGGCCAGCTTTCACACCCTCAACTAATCCCATACCTACCACCTCCCATCAACAACATGTACCAGGTAACTCTATCTACTAAGGCTAGAACAAAAATAGAAAGAAATCACCTACTATTTTTTCTCCACTAGGTTTGAACCTTAGACCTCATAATCTCAAAGATCTAATATCAAAATTCCTTTTTATTTATAACTGTGGTGTCCAGACTAGCTTTCACCTACGTTTGAACCTTAGTCCTCATAATCTCACTGATCTATTATCAAAATTCTGCATTTTCTTCCGGACAACTGTAGTGTCCGTGCAAGCTTTCACACCTCAACTAATTTCATACCTCTCACCTCCAATCAACAACACCTACCACGTAACTCCATCCATCTAGACTCGAACAAATAAAAGGAAATCACCTCGTAATTTTTTATCTCCTCTAGGTTTAAACCACACCTCATAGTTCTAAACCCACTTCATTAATCACTACACTACACCACACACCACACTGTGCAAATTCTCCACATTTTAACTCATAGCATATTCCAATTACTCTTCAAACACTCGAAAAAACTCACATTTTCATCAATACCTCAACAAAAATCATTATATCAACAGCAAACTAAAACAAAAAGCTCACCTGTCCTGGCGTTACAGGTCCAGAAACCGCCGGCATTTTCAAAAGTCGTCAACTACGAAACAGAAACAATACCTCACCAAATCCAATCAAATCCGAATCAAAATTCAATTGTTCAACAATATATGTATATAATTCATATACAAAATCGAACGTATCATCACTATGTATTTATTTACGAGAAGGGTGAATTTATATATAAGAAGAAGATTTGAAATGAGCAGTTATAGAAATGGTGAAGAAGAAGAGATCTGAAGCAATGAAGGTTGAAAAAACGACGTCGTTTTGATGGATTGCTTCATCAATTGATAATTATTAGTGAGGTTTTTCGGAAGAGACGTCTCTATATTGGGTAGTTAGTAAAGTTTGGTACCTATTTTGTCCCTCGATATCCGATATTCGTATCGAGGTTCAATTTAATTTAAATTTACATATTTATAATATAAAAATTGCAAGTAATTTATATTTAATAGGTTGCATTATTGATAATCAAGAAAACATGTCAAGTATTATAGCATGTTAATTTAGTTGATAAGATAAAAGTTTTTTTTGGTTAGTGTTATTGACACGTAAAATCAATTAAAAAGGATATTCTTTATTAAGATTATTTTTTTCTCTACCGGCTTAAGTAGGAGGTCTTATTCACTTCAACAAATTTTTTGGTGGGGCAAAGTTTATATATTATTAGTGTATATAACTTTAATTCAAAATATATAATTATATTGCTTATAAAATAATTACATGTGAATTATAATTATTGTAGGATAAGCATTAATTAGTATACAATGATAACTAACATGTTATAAAATTCAATAAGAACGTATTTGATTTTTATAAAAATTCAATGAACATGTGTTATATGTCTTCACATACATTGTTATTAATCAAATATGATTAACTAATTAATTTTAATTTATTATTTAATAGTAATAAATTAATATGATTTGATAAAATCATGTGGAATATGAATAAATTTCTAATGAGACAAATGAATTTGAATTATGGCCAAGTGCATTGTGATTAATTATATCTTTCTTATAGGAAAACAAATTAGAGAAAAGAAAATCCTTTTGAAGGTGTTAATGTATTAATTAGTGAGGATCTCATTTTTAGTTTATTATACAAAGAAATTCACCTAATTAAATAGAATACTAGAAATGTTGTTGACTAAATTCTATGAAATACACATTATTTTGTGGTGATATGATTTGTATAATTAGTTCATTTCTTTTTTATTTCCTTCAAAACTTATAAGAAGGTAGTTAATTAAATCTTGTGTTACTAATATTTTTAATCCTGCATTTAATGATAATTTTTATTTTATTTTAGTCCTTGTGACATTCAACGAAGTACATTTGAAATGTGTACTTTTGATTCCTCCTTGTTTCTGTATAGTGACAAATTTTCTGAAATGTTAATCATTCAGCCATTTAATTTCTCATATCTTATGTTGAAATTGTATTACCACTTCATATTTGAAGATAATATACTTTTAAGCAGTCTTAAATCTAAATATAACTCATTTCCATATATACTCATAACTAAGGGACCAAAAACACTATTATTGCTTAAATATTTAATCCAATTATCGATATAAATATATATCAATGTCATACTTATTAGAGAACGTGATAAAAAACTTTAGATTGTCAAATAATGCAAGTTGTGAAAAATGTTCATAGGTTAATTTCATTTTCAAAACTTATTATCATATTATTAAAATTTAAGACCGCAAGAATCAGAAGTCAGTAAAAATAACTAACAATAGATACAATGTATCAATTCCTCTAATTACCATAATTAGTTCATAATATTTTATTTCCTTCATGAGTACAAATGAAGCAAAAAAATTTTTTTAGGTGTGCATACAATATATTATATAATAAAAATAAATGAAAGAAAGATCATGAGTTGGTTGGCAATCCAACAACTTAATTAACAATGACTAATTAAGATTATTAAATTATTGGTAATAAGCAAAATGATAATTTAATCACAAACATAATCATGAGAAATATTTTTTTCTTATATGATTAGGTAGAACGCGGTTTAATTTATAGGTTATTAAGTTTCGAAATTATTTATTGGTTTAGAATACTATTAGCTACATATGTTATAGGGATTATTTAGCATTTTCAATCTCTTAAATATCAACAAATTTTATTTTATTCCTCGTGATTTTTTATTTAAGCATATTTAACCTTCAATTAAATGATATGTGCATTTCTGATCCCTTAAATTATGAATTTTCTCAAATTTAATGAATTATTAAGTTTTAAGTCATTCAATTATCAATTTATTGTGTTAAATTTGTATGGTTACTCCATATTTGAAGGCGATGTAGTTCTAAATATTACATATTTTCTATAGGACTAATAATAAGTATTTTAGTTGATTGAAAGTTAAACATTATCATCTTAACATTATAAGGATCAAAATTAAAATTTATCAATAGCTGAATGACTAAAATGTAGCAGTTAATATAGGCATATCATCAAAATACATCTACTCAACACCAATGAGTGTGGTCAATATAATTTATGCATTTTTAATAACGTTCTTGAATTTCAACTTTAAGATTAAAAAAAAAAAAAACTTAATTAAGAATGGTTCATTTTTAAATAAATCATACGTCATGCCAACTTAGATTAATCGAAAGAGTGATAAGGAATACCAGGTGCATTAAGAAAATAATTCATTTACTCCACATGTAATGTTGTGTATTAGTCAACCATTTTCACTTTTAAAATTACAAATGATGCTTACTTAAAATTAAACAATTCAATTGAAAAAAATAGATTCACATTGAACACAACATCTCTCCATCATCTCATTTTTCATACTTGACTCAGAGTAATATTTTAAATTATAGTGATCGCAAACCTAGACAAAGATATATATATATACAAATATATATATATATATATATATATATATATATATATATATATATTATTTCCAATAAAAAAATACCTAATTCTTTCCTCTCAACGTGTAATATTCATATTGACGTTTGATTAAATCTAGATTCACGCATTGTAGAAAGGTAGTGCTTCCAACCTGATTCTTTTCCATTCTTAGAGATTTAAATCCAAGACCTTTGATTAAGGGCAGATGAATCTCAACTATTCCATCACAGCCCATACGGATCAATAATGACTTTCTATATAATATTAGAAAGAGTAATTCTTCCACAATTACCAGTGTCCAATCTCTCAAATTGTTTGTTAATCAGCAATATATCTCTTTCTGTGATCTTTCCCAATTCCTTCAATTTGTATATCATATAATCTGATTTACTGTCAAAACACATAAATATAAAAATTAATGCATAGACAAATTTAGGTTATAAAAAGCCTACAAACAACTTTGAAAATAATAATGACTAATGAAAAAAAAAACATTTTTATTTATAACTTGAAATTATAAGCGTGTAATCAATTTCGGATTAAAGTTATTCTGACTGTCGTATCATTTTCTTGGCCAAATACTTTTCTATGTCATCTCTGATCTCTTTTAGGAATAAGATTCTCTACTCCGCCTGTTTATGAAGAACTTCGAATGTATTAGAAAATTAAGGATATATTTCAAGCTTTATAACCACAAACTTACAAAACAAAATTTTGAGACTGGGAGTTTATAAATGGGGATATGAATCAGAGAATTATGTCAATTTTAAAGAGTTATTCACAAAAAAGCAAAATAAAAAAGAGGAAAGATTAAATTTTGTTGGGCGAGTTGGATTATAACCCGTTATTTAATGTATTCGATGCAATTTATTTTGTTTGTTGCATCATTTGGATTAGGACTTGTTTATTAACTCGATCCTTTTTAATTTCTATAAGTTTAATTCGATTGGCCTATGTATTTGCCATCACTAAATTTAACTTGAGAAATATTAGAAAATAGAGCAAAATTCTTGCAAAAATGTGAAAATGAATATGACTAGCTTCTTCCTTTTTTCCTCACACTAGTGTTCGATATTTGTTTTAGGGCTCAACTAATTTGAGTTCACGCAGAAAAATCTTATTTATGGGATAAACCACTCCCTACCTTAATCAATGATTTCAGGTTTCAAGTTCTAACCATAGAGTTGCCTCTAGTCCTAGTGTATCCTCTATATGTAATGAAATCTTACAATTCAAATTCAGATTAGTCGAGTTTCAAAATAGGTATCGAACACCAAACGTGAAACCACAAAAGAGAAAAACAAAAATAAAACTTTTACCTTACAAAACCATCATGAAACTGATCAACTGTCATATCTTGTTCCATCACCCATTTGTCCACTTTCCTTTGCCTTCCATCAACTCTAACTTCAACAAACAATATAAAAACTCTAACAACAACAATTATAGAAACAACTAACCAAATTGATCCAAAAATTCTTCCAACAATTGATTCAAACACCTTTGCACCATAACCAACACTAGTAACTCCCATAAACGAAAAATAAAATGAATCAAACCATCCAATTTTCTCTACAAAATGCATTAAAAACTCCAATTCCAATACATACCACAAAAATACACAATGCTAGTAGCACTTTACTACTTTTTTGTCTATCGAATAGCCTTCTGTGAGTACTTTTTCGCGAATCAAGAATGTAAATAACCAAATTAGTTACTAAAATATGGTAAAATCCTAAACTAACAAGCACAAATAAGATGGAAAATAATTTTGTAAGTGTACTATTTGGTGTTATGTCACTATAACCAATTGTACACATTGTGAGTATGCAAAAATATAGAGCATCAACAATTGGATGAGTCTTTTTGGACTTAAATTGATCCATGAAGAAAAACATATGGATACACCGATTGTTAAATAAAGAAATAAAAGTAATATAACCTGTTTAAGAATTGTTGTATTTTTCAAAAAATGGGGTGGATTTGGAATTGGTGTTAAATGATTTTCAAGATTATTAAATGTGGTTATAGATGATGATGGTGTAGATTTGGACCTATGGAGTTTTCTCTTTGGTTCATTTAAAATTGGATTTTCAAAATTGAATTTGTGTTGGTTTAATGATGAAGAGGAAGAAGGGAGAAGAGGCTCTTTTTCCATCTTGTTGCCTTGTTTTGGTTTGTTAGAATAACAAAAATCAAGTGATATTCGCGTAGTATATAAAAATACTGACTTGTAACTTGTTTGATCAAGCTATCGAAATCAGTTAATTTTGATAAGTACTTTTATAATTAAAAATATTTTCCAATAAATAAATAAATGGGAGAGTAATTAAGGGATGACTCACCTCCAATAAATTAAAATGTCTAGTATTGTTTAATGCATTGCTAGATGCAAGTCATGTGTACAATACAAAGATCAAGGATCTTGATTTACTTGTATTAGTTGTTTTTTTTTTCTACTTATCTTATTATCAAGATAATGTTTGAATAAAGTTAAAATAAAATAAATATGATAGTGGTTGATGATAATAAATGGTTCGATGATGATGGGTAATTGATAATAGGGTCCTATTATAGGGATGGATAATGTATTTTACAAGTGCTGTGTATATTATTATATATAAGTATAAATATCTTTAATGAATAACACATCTAAAGTTGCCAACAAACAACAATAGTATAACCAATGTAGTTCCATAAGTGAGGTATCAGAATTGGAGTATAATCACGACTCCCAAATCAAAATGGAATTGATCTATGGTCGATTTTCATAACAAATCAAATAAAGAGGAATTTCATTATGTACCACGTATAAAAAAAGTAAATATATGTCTGTTAACAAAAAGGGTAAATATGTGTATGCACCACTTTTTAACGAGTGATATAACTACTCTAAATCGCAAAGTTAAAGGGATATATTTGCCCCTTTAGTTCAGAAGAATGAAATATGAACTACTGAAGTAAAATAGATTGGGAAGCATATGTTCGAGTTTCAACTAAACCAAAGTTTTATCACAAGTATATATATGTGCTGGTTAAAACTATCAACAACCAAAAAGTTTCAACTTACAAGTTTCCCAGGCAAACTAAAGAAACAATTATCTCTCTCTCTCTTTTCTGGATCCATCGCGCCTAACGACAGTAGAAAGCACGGAAAGCAGTACCAAGAAACAACGGATTGGTGTCGAGCTGCTTATCATAAAACAAGGATAACAGAAACATAGATTGTATAACTCAACCTTCACATGACTCTCCTCTGCATCACGAAAAACGTTTTGCTTGGAATCATAATGCATCTCAAATCTGCAGTAGGAGAGAAATGTATGAATTGACAGATATAATATAAAGAAGGTAAATTCCAATATAATATCGATTGAGTGTTGCTAAGATGAATGAGAAACAAGACGAGTTCAGTTCAGTATCCTTGAAAAAGAAACGCTAAAAGGCTACGATTCAAACAACCTCATTTATCTCCTAAATGGAGTAAATTTACGTTTCTGGAGTAGACCAAATCACCCTACATCTATGGCTCTATGTTCTGCATTTGTTTCGACAGTATAACAGACATAATGTCCCCAGCAGTCCGATACTCAGAAGTACTAACAAATAGAATGTCGATAACATGCTTTTGAAATGGAAAAACTATGCATCCAGCGTACTCCAACTAAGATAAAATATAAGAAGTTGCAAATTAGCCATAGATGATCCAGAAGTTAGTCAAACAGCTGATCAATATCATTCGTTTTAGCCTAAACACCCTCTAAATCGATTTGAAACGGGTGAGATCAGTTCCAATGAATAACTTACAGACAAAAGCCAAGAAAAACAATAATTTTTAGCCCCACGGAGAAAAAAGAAGAAGGCTGAGACAGAATTATCAGAACCAAAGAGCTAAAAGATGAGGCTTTAAATTAAGTCTAATGTGCTCTTTCCACAACTGCCAAATCCTCAACACAACAAGAAGATCGTAAATTAAATGTGGATTCATTGACAAAGATGGAGTTGAAAACTCATCTTGTTGTTCTAAACAATGATCATAAGCACCATTGCCCTCAAAGAACAGGATGAAAAGCGTTCAAGAAATGTCAGTAGTAATTATTTGTATTCGAATTCAGTCCACGTATTCCTAAATAAATCTCTCTTATCAGTTTCCTTCCCAAGTAAGACATTACATCCGTACTCACCAAGCATTCTACGTACGAGCTTATATTGCATAGACTTTATAATTTCATATTTCGTCATCATGACATGATGTTCCATTCTGATTAGTTGCTTACTTTACTTAAACTGCTAATCAGGATCCGTCTGAAAGTAGACGTCAAATGATTGGCTTATGATAACTTAGATCTTATAAAAAATCAAACCCCACGACTCCGCCTTATGTACAGGGGCATAGGTAGAAGACCAAATATGAGTTCGGTCAAACCCAATAGCTTTTGCTCAAACAATGTATTTGTGTTAAATCCAGAACCCTTAAAGTTGAAATCCCGACTCTACCTCTACTTACATATGAGCTCTTCTACGGGTGACATGACAAAAAGAAGTTCCCAAATAGGAAAACACCGATGCTCCAGAGAAAATGGCGGATTAACTACATTAAAGCCTGGCAAAAGCAATCGTGTGTAGTAAAACAGCAAGAGTCACCTATCTTTCCTGTTTAGGGAGAACTATCGGGAACTGTGTATAGTCACAAACAATGTTCACTTAAAAAGGTCGCATATTTGACATGATTGTAATATAGAATTGCCATCTTTCAGGTGCATTTCAAGCAGACATAACCATGAGTTCCAAGAAAGTGCAGTACTAGAAAAGTATGCAGAGTTTTCACAAGAACGTGGATAGAAAGCAACAGTCAAACTACAAGGTACTGTTCAATTAATGCCAAAAGCAAATAACACAATTTTTAGATTACGAAGCAGTTAATATTACATCATCAAAGATCAAATTCACAAGGAACAAAAAGAAAACGAAAAGGTCGCTAGATCATTTAACTGATATGAGCTATACATTCTTGTTCATCTATACCTTCGCTATGTAAAAAAACCGTTGTGCCAAAAGACCAAAAAAATTTGAAAGAATGGATTTCCAACCTGAAGTTATTTATTCGATCCTGCAAACACCTCAAACAAGCCACAGCAACTCTTCCAGGAAGTTGTTTGCACAGGGCGTGGATCCAAAGCTACTAGTGGCTACATATTTACAAAAAAGGAAAAGTTTACATGATGGTTATGATCGATTCGAAAGAACTGAAGGAAAAGTCTGTATCTCCCCCTTGGGGATTTCTGGGAAAATATCATCCCATATGAAGGAAATCCATAAGTAACTCGCATTTTTGGTGCTATCTCATGGGAATTTAGAGAATAAATTTTACTAAAATAGTTTCGTAGCTTCTGAGGTATTATAAAATGAAATTTTGATCTAGTAGAAAGAATACACTGATAGGTGCGTAGAGAATTATCATGACACTGTATTAATAAAAAGCTAGAGAAGAAGTGGTAAACCTGATGCTCATGGGGAGAACCTTCCATGTTGTTTGCATGAACACCAGCATCAACTGCAGGCACATCGTACGGCATCTCTAGTTTATTGCCATCTTTTACAGCCTTGGAGGGCTTTGCATTTGAAGTTGCTACAGCTTCATAGTCCCTTTTCTCTAATCCTGTATCCACAACAACGTCTGACGCTCTGGTTTTCTCATTGATAACACCCAATTCTCTCTTCTCATTTTCCTTCTCCGATGATCCAAAGGTCTCATTATCAATATCTGAAGCGCTTGTGGCAACCTGAACTATGTCCTCCGACATAGCACGTTTGCTGCTGCTACTTGACCTCCTTTGTAAGCCTCCTTCATGAGGGAATCTCACGGGTTCAACACGCTCAATATCAATGTTATTTCTCATAGATTCACCCTCAAGCTTCAATTCTCTTTTGACCTGAATGATACCTCCCTCTACCATCGCTACTTTATTCACTTCATTACTTCCTTTTTCCAATGCATTTGATTTGTTATTATCAATCGACGACTCACTATGTGGAATTTCCAATTGCTTCTCCCTAGTTCCCTCTCTATCATTGAACTGGTGATCTTGAGAAGCCGAGTAACTAACATCCCCGCCATCAATCTCTTTTTCACCACCATGTTTCAAATCCTCCTTACCTGTCATAGATTTGTTCAAACCCAATGATTCAACACAGAAGTATTTTCGCAAATTAGCAATCACCCGTCAAGTGATGCAATCCAAAATAACAGAACGATTCGATGATCTAATCAAATAATCGTACTATGGTTCAAGAGGAAGAAACACTATACATGTCTGCTGAAAAGCATACAACAATGAAAGTAGCCCGAATGTAGTTATTAACTAATTATTACATCAAAAGAAATCATGAAGTGGGACGGCACAAAGCACACATCATGCACAAATAAACACAAAACAATACATGTATAATAAAGACTCATAACTTACAACAATGATTGAGAGACATAAAGGTAAAAAAGACACGACGTAGGCAAAAATGCAGAACAAGAGAAAATAAGCCAAATCCACAAAGCCAAAGTTGAGAGACAGATCAAACTGTAAACGTCTAGCCTCTAGGAGATACAAAAATGCTTTAAAAGTTGCAGACAGGGGTATTCTGTTTGATTAACTTAATCGTTAAAACTACCAAAAGACAAGAAATGACTTTTCAAAGTTGTAATTTTCTTTTACAACCCTACCAATTCCTAGTTGATATCACATAGTTCATTTCAATCAACAATTAGCTATTGTTCTAAACTATGACTACTCACAGTTTAATAGTCGCGGAGCCAGGAATCTTAACACGAGGATTCATAGAAATACAAAAAGAAAATTGCTTTTACCTTAACATACATAGTGTAATTTCCAGACAAAGGGATTCAACCAGAGGTGAATCGTGCACTACTAAAGAAAGGAGAATAAAATGCATCAAGCGGTAATTGATTCTTGTACCGTTAGGTAAATAACTTAGCTTTCAACCAAGTGCATCACTAAGCCTTTTTGTAGCATGGATGCCAGAAGATAATACTAGATAAGTTCTAGAAAATATATACTTACACCTAGTTTTACGAAAAGACCAAGGGGTCACGTGCACCATAAACTACCTAGTAAATTCGCCCCTGGACTCAACTGAACCCCTTCCTTACCTTTAGCTATGTCATTTCTCAAAACATGTCCTCTTTTTGGTTTAACCATTAGGTACTCTTTGGGACTGAGGCGTTATTGTTGTAACCATTAGCTCACACCTCAACTTATCCGAATTCGCACCACCTAGGACCCACTAAAGGAGGCCTCATACCGTTTCTTACAACTTGCAGGACTACGATATTTTAATCCACATTTTTTTATCACCAAAAGAACATTTTTTCCAGATAACTTAGTGTTGAAGCCAGCTTGCGTTCATTTCCAAAAGAACACTAATGATACATTTTCTGAGAAAAGTCTTTTCTTGTCATGGAAAACATTTTCCTTCATGTCACAATACTCAATATTACCTCTACACTACTATTCCGTCCGTCGGTCCAAATTTATAAACATGTGTTCATCATCACTAAAATGCACTAAATTCACCCTATACATGTTCTTCAAGGCTAAAATAAAGTTAAATTATTTCTAAATAACAAAAAAGTACCACACATAAAAAAGGCAGCCCAATGCACTAACCTCACCCTATACGTGGGATCCGCTGGGGGATCGAACCACAAGAATCTATTATATAGAGTCTTAAACCTACATTTTTTATGCCATATACAAGTGTTTCATTAACACTAAAATAAAAATTTTGAAGTTAAATTGTTTCTGAATAACAAAAAAGTATTGACACATAAAAAAGACAACCCCGCCCATCAGACTAAGCTTGCGATATGCACAGAGTTCAAAAAAGATTACACCACAAGAGTCTACTATACCAAAAAAAAAATTAATAAATTGATGTCATATACCTGTTATCATTAGGGCTAAAATAAAAAAAAGTTAAAAGTATGAGACATAAATCGAGACAAACGAAATAAATAAATGAATAGACTTAATGAAAAGTACCATACCATGAGAGTGAGAATTAACAACAATAGCAGAGCTTGATACTTGTGGAACATTATTATTATTATTATTTGCTCCCAATTTCTTTTTTTTTTTGGAAGATTTTCTCTTTTTGGAACCTGATGGCATAATTTTATATGTATACAAAATAGATCTTTCTCAATTAAAAATAAAATAAAAAACTTTTTATTTCTCTCTTTTTATCTTTTTTGTGTGAAGCTATTGGCTATGGAGGATTTTGGGTAAATTGGAGAAAAGTTTAACAGATTTTGTGGGGAAACGAAGTGTTTTGGTTTATATTTATTAAAACCTATTTTGGCCATTAAATATTGTTTAATTTTTTCTCAGAATAATTTTTTTTTACTTTATTTATTAGTGTTTGGTTATTAAAGAACTTAAAGTTGTACAATTTATGATATTTTTTAAATTCATTTTTTATTTTTTAAAATTATATTTGAATGTTATTCTAAATATTTTTACTTAAAAGTATAATAAAATATTATTTCATTTTTGTTAAAAGGTGAGAGTATTTATAATTTATGGCCAAACTCATATTTATTTATATTTATATATGAGTAAAATCCATGGACAAGCCCAATAATATAAATATACGAAATAATACTTGTATATTTATAATAACTCACAATATCATTACACTTACAAAACATAACAATAAATTTTTCAAGAAAGGTCTATCAAAAATTGGCTCATTCGAAATTTTCTCAATGGACATTTCTTTGGAAATTCATTTTTCGACTCCCTCAAAAAGATTTCATAATTTTTTTACGTGTTTTTACTAGTAACCACCACTTGAAACCATTTCACCCCCACTCATTAACTCTGACATAAAAATGAAAAATAACGAAATTCACTTCCAACACTATTCATCACCGTTACTCCACCATTCAGACCATGACTCCCAACTAAGGGCGATTCTAGATATCACAGTATAAATTTAAATAAATCCATTAATTTTTGTTTAAACTCTCTCGCTATATATCGTAATAATAACACTCAATGAGGTTCGACCCAAGCTCACTTTGTTTAGCTCGGCTCGACACCCACACTTAATTAAAAGAATATATAGATTAAAGGAAAATTTAATGACTATATAAAAATAAATAAAAAATTAAAGGAGTAAATTTATCATACTATATAAATCCCAAACCTATAATTATAGCCATTAAAAGGTTTGGTAAAATTCGTTACCTATATAATAATATTCACTCTTCTAAAATAAAAATAATAATAAACACACACACGCTAGATTCAACAAAGATTTATAGCTAGTGGTCCAAAAAATTGAAGCCATTAAACTTCACAAAAATACATTATTATTATTATTATTATTATTATTATTATTATTATTATTATTATTATTATTATTATTATTATTATTATTATTATTGTTTAACAAGAAGTACAAAATAAAATGCATTTAATTTTTTTACTGACAATTAAAAAATATTTACATGATCAAGTCATTTATTAATTAATTACATTTAATTTTGAATAACCAAAATATATGAATCGATAACTTGATAAAAATTCTAACTAATTATCATATTTAAGAGTTAATTTACGAGATTAATTTATGTATATAACTTAAATTTGATTAAAATACATGTGGGGTAAAGGTTTTTGTAGGTCTTTAATTATAATATGACATCTAATATAGGCACACGTTCTTCTCTAATATTGAATATTTTTCAGAAGAATAGCCCACACAAGCTTTAATTACTTGAAATCAATAGCATTTCTAACAAATTGTGTTTTTAATTAATGTTAATAAAGTAGACAATTTGCTATAACATGCATGCCTTAAATTACGGTTAGTAGTAACGCATTCTTTTAAATTATCACGATATAATGGTCAAAAACATATCCAAATTATTATTTTACAAGTTTTACATTTTTAGTTTCTTAATTTAATTATTACCATCTATGCAACTTGAAACTGAAACTGATACTATGCTAGTTATTTTCCTTTTCTATCTGGACTTTCACTATCTTCTCAACTAGGTGTATTTTATTGCACAAATGTAGATAATTTAGGTAGGAAAATGAAACATATGATAGATAATTAAGATGTTAAACTTGAAAAAAAAATTTAAATATATTTTTTATCATTATTTCTATTAATTAATGTACATAAATTAAAAATATCTTTAAATGAATCTTATTACATTCCTCAACGTCCTTTTGGACGACCGACAAAACTGGAACGATAAAGAAAAAATTAGCAAGATCCTAATTATATTGAGCTAATTTTTTTTTAAAAAAAACAACCCCCGTCTAATTTTAAGCATGTTTGACTAGCACATATTTAAGGATTTTTTTTTAAGAACTTGTGATTTACATAATATTAGAATGATTTTTGTAGACCAATGATATTATTTTATTAAAAATAGAATAAGATACTTAAAGTTAGACTATTTTGAAACGTCGAAATTTATCATTCTTTATAAAAAAAAAGAGACTAAAACGTAAATAATGTATAAGAAACATAGGTTAACAAGGTCTCGTATTTGAGTCATGGATATGAAAAAAAATTCTTAAGAAGCACTTAATTCTCCTCAAATGGGACGCTTAATTGTCGCGAATTCGAATTAGTTAATGCCCAACACGAATATCGAGCACCAAATGAAAAATAAAATTAAAAAATAATTCATCAATCATACCAATAAGTGTTGTGGTGGAAGAATAAGATCCTTCCCTCTTAATTAATCAAGGATCTCAGATTTGAGCTGATATAAAGAAAATCCTATTAGGAAGCATTTCCCCTTTAAATGAACCTTACATGGTGTGAATTCAGATTAATTGGACCCCTATACCAATATCATCCAAAAATCAGATTTTTTAAAAAAAAAATAATAATAATCCATTTTTACCATACTAGCTACTAGCTAGGTGTTTAAATTGACATGTAAGAATAATAAATATAGTGGTTTCTTTTCCTTTCTATCCCCACAACAACACTTATTTTCCCTAACATTTATATAACTTTCTTCTATCCATTTCAGTTCATCAAGAAAAAATAAAAATGGCAAGAGGAGGAGATGAGAAAGTTCCATTTCATAAGCTTTTTGCATTTGCAGATAGGAATGATATAATTTTAATGTTGTTGGGAATATTAGGTGCTATTGCTTCTGGGGTTTCAAAGCCATTGATGTCACTTATTTTTGGTGACCTTGTTGATTCTTATGGAACTTCTAATCAATCCAACATTCGTGATAAAGTTTCCGGGGTATAGTTCATCTTCCGACTTTTCAAAAATGTTAGTAGGTGCAGTGCGTGTGGGGTTCTCTAAAGATGATTGTACATCTTTGGAGGTTCGACACTGAGCGACATCATATTTAAAGAAATGAGAATATACTAGCTACTATTTTTTGTTTTTTTGGTATAATTCATCTTTCCTTTGGATGACTTTTTTAAAAAAATGTTGACAGGCGCATGTGGGGTCCTCCAAAGATGGTGATGCATCTTTGCAGTGCTTGACATGTAGTGTGACCTCATATTTGAAAAGTTCGAGCAATGTAGTTATTAGCTACTATTTTTTTAAATATTCTTTTTGGGTTTAATTCAACTTCCCTACTTCATATATATAGGATTGCTAGGCGCCTATATTGTTCGAATTCTTCAAAAATGTCTAACATAGGTGTGTGTCGGATCCTTAAAAAGCAAAGTATTTTTGAAGGATATGACACAAATCTAACATCATATTTGGAGAGTCCGTGCAATATATAGTTTTTTTTTGTTTCCCACCCGGTGTCCGAAGCCCACATTGAAGCTCCGACTAAATCTGGATCGCGCTCTACAGGGCCCATTCGGGGGTGACGCTCCCAACATGATTTTCTCCATACCCAGGACTCGAACCCGAAATCTCTGGTTAAGGGTGAAGCACTCCCACCAGTGCACCACAACCCATGCTGGTCATGCAATATATAGTTGCTAGCTATTAGGGATTCACGTCGTGTTAGCTAGAGCTCCTTATTAGTAAGAGTTTATACATTCGATTCGAGACTTGTAGTTAAGGATGGAGGGGCGCAAGAGCATAGGAATCCTCCTACTGCTAAAGAACATGAAATTAAAATTTAGAAAGGAATTTCTTTCATATTCGAACTCGAAACTTTTAGCTAGGTGGAGGGCATACAAAACTACTACTACTAAAAAATGCAAATTTTTAATGGAAATTCCATCAAAAAAATTTGACTGACTTTTCATAAAAGAATCTCGTATTTTTGGATGATATATCAATTCAAAAATAGGATTGAAATTATTCTAGAATTATTGAATAATTTTTTTATTTTTTTATTTTTACTATAAAATTGAATTACTTATCTTAAATTTTGAGAAAATGAACTAAATTAAATTATCTACTTAATATGCATGCAGATATCCCTCAAATTCGTCTACTTGGGCATTGGTTCAGGCATAGCTTCAGTATTACGTAAGTTTATATTACGCTACGATCTAAAATTTTGTAAGTTTTTATAAATGTTAGATGATTGTCTAATAGTTTGTCCGTAAGGTTGCGCAAATAGATAAAGGATAATGTCCACAAACTGTATGATGAAAGTCCTAAGAGAGTCTAACTATTTTATGTGTAAAATTTGTTGGTCTTCTAGTTATATTGAATTTATGATGAAATACACATGTTAGGGATCAAAATAAACTCACTCCATTACTTTTAAGGTTATCGTTGCATTTGTGTTGAATCCTTCAAAAATGCATGACAATTTAACATGCACTCTACAATATTTTTTAAAGTATTTGAGCAACATCGCTTTAAGTACTATTTAAGTTTTTTTTTCCCCTCCTATTGAAGCTGAGGCGGCTCCAGAATTTAAGCTTTATATGTTCAACCTTTAAGTTTTTCTTTTTTGGCATCGATCCCATTGCATTTTTAAAGTTATATGTTCATATCTACTATTTGTTGTAGTTTGTATTTTGTGTTGAAAGTACTGGGTTCAGATGAATCTGATACCGGTACTCTGCATCCGCCTTGGGACCTGAAGTCAATCAGTATACATGACATGTTTTATGTTTAACTCTTGATTGTCCATTTAATCATTTCAGAGGTAGCATGTTGGGTAATTACTGGAGAAAGGCAAGCAACTCGAATAAAATGCTTATACTTGAAAACAATCTTAAGACAAGATATCGAATTCTTCGATACTCAATCAGCAACAGGGGAGGTTATTGAAAGAATGTCGGGTGATACTATTCTACTTCAAGAAGCCATGGGTGAGAAGGTTAGTTTTAACTCCCTTCTAATTATAATTGTAGTAGTACTACAATCGTCTCGTACTCCTTCTGTCCCGTTTTATATGGCACTATCTCTTTAAAACCATTCTCTTTAAAAAAAAGTGCAAAGGGCACACACACAGACACAAAACAGAAACACATACCATATCAACAACGACACCTTAATTTTGACTTAGTTGAAGTTAGTTATATAGATCGCCCCCATCCAAATTTCGCCATAAATTGATTGATACAGCAACCATCTAGATTTGAGACTAACAATAAGCGCATGCTCACACGTTTGTAGTTACTCTCGTGTTTTTGTACATTTTTATTTGTAAAGATGTTGTTTCTTATAGCTTGAATGTGTTAGGTTGGGAATTTTATCATGCACATGTCAACTTTCATTGGAGGATTTGTAGTTGCATTTATCAAAGAATGGCACCTCACACTGGTTTTACTCACAACCATTCCCGCAATCGCCATTAGCTACGTTTGTGCAGCGTTGGTCTTGTCCAAAATGTCGGGGAGCGGACAAGCTGCTTATGCAGATGCAGGGAAGGTAGTTGAACAAACAGTGGGAGGAATTCGAACGGTAAATTTTCTGCAAAATATATTTTGGTGAATTGTATTTTGGTCTCTCAATTGCAGAATAATCTTTATCTTTGTTCATATTATAAGACGAAAAAACAGTTTAACTTCAAATGTATTGAATAATGTGCTTATGATCCGTCGTTTTATTTTAAGTATATTCTTCCTTTGCCTAGGTTGTTTCTTTCACAGGAGAGAATTTGTCAATAGTAGATTATAACAGTAAGCTGGAAAATGCTTATAAACCTACTGTCAACCAAGCGCTGGCTTCAGGAATCGGACTTGGCACGACACTAATGGTTAGCTTATTTAGTTATGGACTTGCCATATGGTATGGAGCCAAATTGATCATAGATAAAAATTACAGCGGTGGTGACATCGTAGCTGTAATTTTCTCGGCTATGCTAGGTGGAAGGTAAGAATAAAATAATCGGCTTCTGTTCATGTAATATAATCCAGCCCTTTCAATTCAAGTATCATACTTTCCTTTACAGTCTGTTGAAGAAAGGATGAATCTTTCTATAACTGGTAATTCTCTAATCCAATATTTTACATGGTTTGTTTAAGACCAGAAGATTCGAAGGTCACTTTGATACATTACACACATCTTTAGCTTAAGACCTCAACACAAAGGTCTCCCTTGTGTTCTTAAACTCCGTGCCCAGCCAAATTAAGACACTTAAATTGAAATGGATGGAGTACTTATATTTATTAGTCATTGAATTACAATGAACCTTTCTATGTTTCAGCTCACTAGGTCAAGCATCTCCGAGTTTGAGTGCATTTTCAGCGGGGCAAGCTGCAGCATACAAGATATACGAAACTATTAAATGTACACCGAAAATCGATCCATATGATCCTAGTGGAATTCAATTGGAAGATATTAAAGGGGAAATTGAGCTTAAAGATGTGTACTTTAAGTATCCAGCAAGACCAGACGTGCAAATATTTTCCGGATTCTCGTTATATATTCCGAGTGGTAAAACAGCAGCCTTAGTTGGGCAAAGTGGAAGCGGAAAATCAACTGTTATTAGTCTGCTAGAGAGATTCTATGACCCTGAAGCTGGTGAAATACTTGTAGATGGAGTTGATATTAAAAAATTTCAACTTAAGTGGTTGAGACAGCAAATGGGGCTAGTAAGTCAAGAGCCCGTGTTATTTGCAACTACTATTCGGGAAAATATTATGTACGGGAAAGAAAATGCCAGTGAGGAGGAGATCCGGAATGCAATCAAGCTCGCTAATGCAGCTAAATTCATCGACAAGCTTCCGAAGGTTGAAGCAACATTTAGTATTATCAAAACTTGAACACCATTTTTTTTTAGGTTCTAAACTAACATTGTGAGTACATATTTGCAGGGTCTGGACACAATGGTTGGTGGGCACGGTACTCAGATATCTGGTGGACAAAAGCAAAGAATCGCCATCGCAAGGGCCATTTTGAAAGATCCAAGAATTCTTCTACTTGACGAAGCGACTAGTGCATTGGATGTGGAATCAGAGCGCATTGTACAAGATGCTCTAAGTAATATCATGATAAACAGGACGACTGTAGTTGTTGCCCATCGTCTGACAACCATTAGAAATGCTGATCTCATTGCAGTAGTGAATCTTGGGAAATTGGTTGAACAAGGTATTACATGTATTACTCTCTTCGTTCTAAACCTATTGTCGGACTAATGAATATAGGTACTACTTTAAATGCTCTCGGTTTGGTTTCCGAATGACAAGTGTTATATCCAAATAGAATGGTTCCGAACTTCTCCCATAATAGTTTCCTTTATGAAATAAGTGCTACCACTATGCAGGGGGAGCAAGTGTAGAAGTTACTGGTCAGGCAGCATCCAGTAACTTTGGCTTAAAACTCTGTATTTGTGTTAAAAAATTCATTTAATATGTACAAATAATCTTTTCAGAACCCAATAAGTAAAAAGAATTGTGGTTCAGAACCCATAAACTAAAAATCATGGCTCCGCCTCTGTTGCTATGTACGGGATACGGAGAAAGGCCGGATTAAAGCAGGTCTTATGTAGTTTGGCATACTTCATCACATCTTGATATAACTACCCTTTACTATGACTTTCAGGAACCCATGATGAATTGATCAAAGATCCTAATGGAGCATATTCTCAACTTGTCCAAATGCAGCAAAAGAATAAACATGTCGAAAACACCAAGGGAAAAGAAATTGAGGACTTGAATGCACAAAAACGTTTGAGTTGTTCAAAAAACCCTTCTGGTAGGAGCCGGAGATTCTCTATTTCTAGTAGGAAATCTGCGAGCAAAGGATCGAGCAGTAGATTTTCCCTTGCTTATGACTTGGGAGTTACTGCTGCCGTTGATTTCCATGAGAGTATCCGAAGGGATGATGGAGCTGAAAGCAGTGAGTATATTGTTGATAGTAACAGAAATGTGTCCACTCGAAAGTTAATGTCACTTGCATATCTAAATAAGCCTGAGGTACCCATAATGCTTGTGGGAACCGTAGCTGCTTCCATTAATGGTGCGGTTTACCCTGTATTTGGTCTTCTGATATCAACGGCTATCAAAATCTTTTATGAATCACATCATGAGCTTCGAAAGGATTCTCGATTTTGGGCCCTGATGTTTGTGGTTATTGGAGTTGTTATCATGATTGTTGCCCCTTTGCAAAATTATGCATTTGGAATTGCTGGTGCAAAACTGATCCAACGGATACGTTCAATGACGTTTGCTAAGTTGGTATACCAAGAGATCAGTTGGTTCGATGACCCTGCAAACTCATGGTAAATTTCACTAGTCCATAAATATCTTAATTTTTTTCTTAACTTGCCAAATTTCTTGACTCTGAATTTTATCGAATACAGTGGTGCTATAGGTGCAAGACTATCTAGTGATGCTTCGACTATCCGGAATTTGGTGGGAGATGCATTAGCAACGATAGTCCAAAACATTTCCACTGTTGTAACTGGTATGGTGATAGCTCTTATCGCTAATTGGATTCTCGCACTTATAATGCTGGCGATAATGCCTCTTATAGCCTTGCAAGGAATCATACAAATCAAACTTTTGCAGGAGTCAAATGCTGAAGTCAAGGTAATATATTCCTTAATAAACTTACCTTTTTCTCAATTACACTTTGTATACACTAAAAGCGTAAACAAGTTTTGCGCTATTAGTGTAATAATTAGAGCAAATCTCTCATGCTTAAGACATGAGAATCGGAAGGCGTGCCCTTTAAGTACTTTTTCTTAGCTTTGAATCAATAAGTTCATAATCTAGAGTTCAATTAGTGCCAACTTCAGGGGTAGAAAGACTGTCCCCTCTGCTCTTCCGGGAAAATTGACTTCCTCATTTAGACTTATGCAACTAAGAGGACGGACAAGGTATGACCGCTCGCCCATTGAACAAAGGGATCCATAGGGCAGGGCTCACTCACATACTATCCAGGTGACTCGGAATTATAGTGCTAGTTCCGTTCCCCGCTGTACCAAGTTGTCAGCCTTATCTTTTAGATAACTAGTTTCAATAGTTATCTTTATTTGACCTGATTGTGTTTAAAAGTTTAAATTTTAACAAGCACATTTTGATCAGTGAATCCGAATGTGTTGTGCTGTTTGGCAGGTAGCGAATGAAGAAGCAAGTCAAGTTGCCAATGATGCTATTGGGAGCATAAGAACTGTCGCATCATTTTGTGCTGAAGAGAAAGTGATGGAAATGTATCAAAGGAAATCGGAAGCTCCTTTGAAACGAGGAGCAAAAATGGACTTGTTGGTGGGGTTGGTTTAGGCTTCAGTAGTTTCTGCTATTCTCCTTTATGCGTTGACATTCTACCTCGGGCCATTCTCGTAAAGCATGACAAAGCAAAGTTTTCTGAAGTTTTTAAGGTACATTTCTGTAACTTTTGGCTTTAACTTATATAGCACTAGTTGTATGAGTAATTTTTAGATAATCAGTATATTTAGAACTGTTGTAACCTGTCTTATTTTCCAGGTTACTAATATATCTCACTATTTATGAACGATTATTCTTTTACGTTGTTTGTGTATAGAAGATCAACTCATAAGCTATTTAAACAACTTAATTTTGCAGGTCTTTTTTGCTCTATCGATGGCATCGATTGGGCTTAGTGCTCTTGGTAACCTTCCCTCTGATCTGAGTAAGAGTAAAGGAGCTGCTGCATCAATATTCGAGATACTCGATAGCAAACCAAGAATTGATTCAAGTAGCAGCAAAGGAATCATGTTAGATTCTATCGAAGGCAATATCGAACTCCAGCATATTAGCTTTAAGTACCCCACAAGACCAGACATGCAAATCTTCAGAGATTTGAGCTTGAGCATTCCTGCAGGAAAGGTATTTATCCTATTTCAATTCTTCTTTTTTATAACCGTCGTGTCCGAGCCCGCTTGTACGCACCTCGACTAACTCCGGGGTACCTACTACCTCCCACAAGCCCGCTTACACATACCTCGACATATATACACATTGATTTTACATTATGTCGGTGAATTCTAACTAGTAGTTTAATCCCCATCCTTAGTGAGCATGTTACCCAGTGGCAGCGGAACTACATAAACCGATGTGTGATCAGTTAAACATCCTTCACCGGAAGATTCTATACTCGGTATAGAGAAAATTATACTCTATATATAGATCAAAACTATTTTCTATACATTCATATTAAATCTTGAACAACCTTGATAAAATTTCTAGTTTTGCCACTGGACTTTCTTACCAATTAATGCCTATCATAGAGATTTATCACACCTCCGGTGCATAGAACATAAACTCGACAAGAATGTTATAATTTCTTGCAGACAGTTGCCCTCGTCGGAGAAAGTGGTTCAGGGAAGTCAACGGTGATAAGCCTTATCGAACGATTTTATGATCCTGATCAAGGCTACATATATCTCGATGGAGTCGAACTCAGAAAGTTGAATTTGAGATGGTTGAGACAACAAATGGGATTGGTAGGTCAAGAACCAATACTATTCAATGAAACAATTAGTTCAAATATTGCTTATGGTAGACAAGGAGAAGTAACAGAGGAGGAGATTATTTCAGTAGCAAAGGCATCAAATGCACATAACTTCATATCTTCATTGCCTAATGGTTACAAAACAACAGTTGGTGAAAGAGGGGTTCAACTATCTGGTGGACAAAAGCAAAGGATCGCGATCGCGAGGGCCATACTAAAGGATCCAAAGATACTTTTGCTCGATGAGGCAACTAGCGCGCTTGATACAGAGTCTGAACGTATCGTTCAAGAAGCATTGGATCGCGTGATGGTGAACAGGACGACTGTTGTAGTCGCGCATCGACTGACCACGATTAAAAATGCAGATGTTATTGCAGTAGTTAAGAATGGTGTTGTTGCTGAGAAAGGAACACATGATGTGCTCATGAATAAAACTCAAGGGGTGTATGCTTCTTTGGTTGCACTTCAAACAGGAGCAACTTAAGTTTGATAGAAGCTTTTTTTGTATTTTTTTTTGGTTAATTACTATCCTAAAGTTTTGTAATATTGAAATGTTTGCATTATTCTCTTCTCATCTCTCATCTCTCATCTGTCCTAGCCTCACTGAACAGATTTACATGACACATGTTGCTAGTGGGGGAGATGGTAGATATCCTTTAAAATTAGTTGAGATGTGCGAAAATTGACCCGAACACCATTGTCATAAATAACTAAAATATTTGTAACACATGAAATTTCATTTAAATAGTCATTTGAAAAGAAACATACTGTTATTTAATTTTTTATAAATTATCTTTTTTTACTTAAAATAAAAAAAAGTTCAAACTATATGATTATCCCTACATAATCAAACACGACACTAAAAATTTGTAATTACATTATGGCAAACAAATAAATTAATATAACTGTTCATGTGACATTGTTAGTATAGCGTTAGTTTAATTGTTAATTTTTGAAAAATAAAACTTACATATTTTGAACATGCATGATTATTTGATTTTCGAAATACGAACAATGCTACACTTAGGTATTTACTACATTAGTACTTCCACAATTTAAGTATTACACTATGGTCCAAACAGTCCTTATAAATACCATTTTTCCTAGTAAAGTAAAAAAAAAAATACTCCTCAGTCCACAGAGCAGCAAAAATGGCAGCAGCTGAAATGGAGAGAACGGTGTCGTTTGATGCAGCTGAGAAGTTGAAGGCCGCCGATGGAGGAGGAGGGGAGGTAGACGATGAACTTGAAGAAGGTGAAATTGTTGAAGAATTAAATGATACGGCGTCGTATTTAGGGAAAGAAATCACAGTGAAGCATCCATTGGAGCATTCATGGACTTTTTGGTTTGATAGCCCTATTGCTAAATCTCGACAAACTGCTTGGGGAAGCTCACTTCGAAATGTCTACACTTTCTCCACTGTTGAAGATTTTTGGGGGTAATTTTTTTTTCCTTTGAAATTGGTGATAGTGTAGTGTAAGAGGAAACAGGGGAGTGGATCGCAAGGTGTGGAATCGAATGCTCCTGAAAGTTTAGATAGTCAATTAATTGAGCTACTGAGATTCTCCGGATTTTTTTTAAAAATAAATTGGGGATAGAGGAAGGGGAAATGGGGGAGAGAAAGTATAAGGTTAAACCGTCATTAACAAGGTGAAAGTTTAGGTAGTTAATCAATTGAGCTACTAAGATTCTTTGGGTACGATTTTCGTAAGCTCAAATTGGAAAATAAAAAATTAGATTATTACTAAGGAGCAGAAGAAATTCAGAAATGGGTTAGCTTTTGAGCCAGCAGAACAAGTTAAGTTGAGATTTCATCGATTTTAGCTTGTTTTTGTTGTTGGTTGTGTTCTTTGGTTGTGAATTATGGGTTTTATTATAATGTTCCAAGAATTTTGTTGGTGTTGTAGGACTTTTTTGATTTAGGGTTTTGAATGTGTTCTGATTATCTGCCTTCATATAGGTGATATTGAGGTAAAAATGGTATCTTGATTGATTTTTCTCTCATAATTGTTAGATTTTCTTCTTGTACATTTTGCATTTATAGTTAACTTGCCAAGGTGTTTAGTTAATGCACGACGTGCATCTTACTATGGAATGCTCAATTGCTGTATTAGTAATTGCACATTGCTTTGTCCTTTTTCAGTTAGCACTTTCTAAAAAACTGGAATTTTGATCTCCCAGTTATTTGCCAATTTTAATTTTAGTTCATGGATTGCATTCAATGAATAGATATATGCTCTTTGGTGTTGGGAGGACAAGGATAGATAAATTAATCTTGGTGTAAAGGAGAGGAAGTGCAAAATGAATGGAAGTTGAGACATTTGGAGGATGGGGTAAAGAATGACCGGTGAAGTTCTAGGAAAGAAAAAGTTAACCTTGTTGAAAATTCATATTTCTCTTCCTTGCACAATCTTGTGTAGGAATGTCTTTAATTGGGTTATGTCGTTGGATAGTTTATATTGCTTCAAATTTAAGAACCTTTTTCATGTTTGTGAAATGCTCATATTTACAACTAAGGATATTTTGAGCTAATAAGGTTAGTTGATGATGCGTTGGTCTTAGTTTTCTCTCCTAAGCAAGATAATATAGTTACTATTTTCAAGTACAACTACTTCTTTTTCTTTAATTTACATATAAGAGCAGGTCCTGTACTTCATAGCTGTGATACCTCTATGTGCATTTGTCTTAATGTACCGAGCTGACTATTCACTTTTAAAAATAAAGACAGATGTGTTTCTATTTCTTAATTAGGCTAAAATATGCTCATCTCCCCTGTAGATTGATGTGACTAAACTTAGCTGCAGGCCAGTATTTCCAATCTCACGCATAGACCTTTTTATTAAGTCCTTTGATTTGAGTAACGAGGTGGTAATGGTGTGAATTTGATGTCTGCCATGGATGCATGCACCTTGTTTGGTGAGTTCTTTATTGGTCTAATTACTCAAGGCACTTGAGTTATCGTACAACTTGAATGATGACATGCCTGTTTGATATTCCACATCATGGATTAGGTCTTTTAAATGCTATTATCCTTTGGCTCATGATGAAATCTTGAACCATATTGCTTATTCTACAAATAGTGCTTACAATAATATCCATCACCCAAGCAAGTTGGTTATGGAGCAGACTTTCATTGTTTTAAGCATAAAATTGAGCCAAAGTGGGAAGATCCTGTATGTGCCAATGGAGGGACGTGGAAAATGAGTTTTTCGAAGGGTAAATCTGATACCAGCTGGCTATATACGGTATGCCGAAGTTATTTCCATCCAGCTCTTAATGATGGGTCACTCTAGTAATGTTATTTTCCCCTTTGATATAATTTCAACTCTTGTTTTCTTATATGGGATTATTGTAGCTGCTGGCAATGATTGGACATCAATTCGATCATGGAGATGAAATTTGTGGAGCAGTCGTTAGTGTCCGGTCTAAGGGAGAAAAAATAGCTTTGTGGACCAAGAATGCTGCAAATGAAACAGCTCAGGTAATTTGCTTTATACTTTTGGTGTCAACGGCCACGTTTGTCATTTTCTTGGATCAAGCGGACAGACATTTTTCGTTGTGTACATACTGTAGTGCTGATGTTTATTCAAAATATACTATGAAATACATTGTACCATTGAGTATATTGGAAGTTAAGAGGGGAAGTCATCAGATATATAGGAAGTGCTCCTTGTGAGAAATTTCTCCATTAGGGCTCAAACCCGAGAACCATGGTTAAGGACGGAGGGATCCCCTTGGTGGTTTCAAGGGTTAAGTATTATTATTATTTCATGTTCATATGATTTAAACATTTGGATATCCTTGCGAAGTGTGATATTGTTTTGTCTCGTCATTTGTTTTATGCTTCATAAAAATTCCCTTTTCTTTCGCCCCCTTCTCTTTGTTTTTTTTTTTTCTCCAGTGTACTTCATTCTGCTAGAATTATATAGTGGTCAGCGTTCCCTTTTGTGCTTCATTGATAATATTGAATCCTTTCAGCTGTTTACCGGTTCATTATTTTTATTTTGGTGCTTATTGTTAGCCTTTTGTTTTTATCTCTTTGCAACTATACTGCCATCTTCCTGAAACGTCTCTTTACAGGTTAGCATTGGCAAACAATGGAAGCAGTTTCTAGATTACAGCGATTCGTTGGCTTCATATTTCACGATGAAATCTTGGTTATCGTATGCCTTTAATTCAGTTTCTCTTCAATTAACAAGACTCATAAGGAATCATCTTCTTTTGCAGGACGATGCAAAGAGGCTCGACAGAAATGCCAAGAATCGTTACACACTATAGTTCTTGATGCAATGTGGGAATGCAAGAAACACAATTCGTACTGGAAAGTTGGTAGGTACTGGTTTAGTTTCTCATTTGATAAGCTTCTGGTTTGAGTAACTCGTGTATTGGTGTTTGCACTTTAGAATCGCGGAAAATTGTTTGATTTGAATCCATGCCTCTACAATTCGCGTGTTCTGCGTTACTTTCCCAGCCTCCTTATTATTTCTCTGCAGTACAATTCTCTTTGAATATTGTTGATGGAGGTGAAAGTGATTCCAAGCACATAACAAATCACAAATGGAACATTATACCAACCAAAAGAATGACAACAGAAAAAAACAATTTTTGGACGACTTTTCGATGTGAAAAGGATAAGCCAAACCTGGTGTTTATACCAAATCTATGATACAAGACATACGTCTCGTATATAAACTATTTAGTTTGGTGTAAACACTAGCTGTGAGTCAGTATTTTCCGCTCGGTCATAATTTTTTCATGCATTGGACTCCAAGAGAGGTCTTGTTGGCTCCTCATTAGGTCTGCTGTATCTCCAGTACAAGACTAGTTGTATGATCCCAAGAACTCCTCCTATCCCATTTGGAACCTGATTCATAGAGATCAAAATGTTAAATTCTATACACAAGGTCTACCTAGATGTAAGTAACCCGTGACATATAAGATCACACGAAAACAACTTTACTCCCTTCCGTATCTTTCGGGTACTGCTATTAAAAAGGGAAATCCAGTTACTTACAGAGATAAATGGATCTTGCTTAAACATTCCATAAGCAAAGAAAGAAAGGCTCATTAGAAAAGTTGCAAGGGAGAGATAGAATGGCATGTACTCAACACTTGTTGTTCTGATCACCAAATTCTGCAGAAGTAAAAAATTACCTGTTAGTCTCATGGAGCTAGTGATATCAATGAAAAATAATTTAATCACGCGTTGTTCTTGTTGATCGACTTACAATAATGAACAACGGAGAAGCAAACATGGAGATGAGAGAGATGACAGACAAATATCCAACGAAAGTTTGTCGATTTGGAGGTTGAAATAGACAGATGCTGATGGAAACCACAGCAGCAAATGCAGCAAAAACACCAAACAACAGCCCCAACATCTTCAACTGCATTGAACATGTAATTGTATTAGCATCATTTCTTATTAAAAGACGTTGAAGACATAATTAAATAATAGGTTCCGTTCTTTGAAAGGTCTTAAGATTTCAGATGAGATAGTCACACAGTTCAGTACAGTACATGTGTGTATGTGGGGTGATCAAATCGACTCATATGTAACTCATCTTTGAAAACAAAATGTACTATCTAGATGAAATTACCACACAATTCAACGAGAGGTGAATGACCTTACCTTTTTCGTTCTCTCTGCATATACGATGAATATGAGTATATAAGCCAACTGAAAAACCGCTCCGACGGAATTAACCGTAAAAACCAATATAATACCAGGAGATACAATTGGTGTTCCATACCATAGACATATTAAGCAATTCAACAAGGCATATATATAAGGCAGCCCAGAAAATTGTTCTGTTGACTTGTTTCTGATGATCCTTCTGAATGTTGGTCTGAAAAAGGGGATTGAAAACGTCAATTTAACCGCGCACGCACGCACACACAGACACACACGTATACGTGTGTTATCGACGTATATTAATACGATTATTTGTAAAATTTAGGATACTTACATTGGTGATACAAATAAAACAAATGCACATAGGTTTCCTGCAATATGCCAAAACCAAATATTATGTCACTAGCATGATTCAAAAACAAATTGTACAAGTTATTTCAAAGCCAAAACATTGTGCTATGAAGTGGAATGGCCATCAAAGTGTCAAGTTTAGGAATAATTACCCCTTCCTCCCACCCCACCCCACACACAAACTCCCAAAAAAAGATATTGTGGTGGGATAGGTGAAAGTTTTCACCCTTAATCAGAAAGCTCGGGTCAAGTCTAGTAGTCCTATGAAGGGAGAAATTTCTTGTAGGAAGCTAGAGGCAAATTCAAGATTCTTCACCCTCGACCAGAGTACTCGGGTCGGGTTAGGTCTATTAGTCCTATTAAGGGAGTGTTGGGTAACGCCAACATCTTGCCTATGGCAAGGTCCATGAGGAGCCTAGGGTGGTCTGGGTCGGAGTCATAATTAAACATGACCCTTGCACGGTGGACTTAGTTAAGAAATAAAGTTGCACCTTTACTATCAGCTATAGCTTTTGACATAATAGTAAGTTTTTTATCCAAACAGGGACGAGTATTAAGTGGGAATTGACCCCTAAATCCTCTAGGTAAAAAACTCAACCTTCAACCAAGTGCACCACTTTCTTAAAACACCAGTGCTAGCAGATAATATTATATCAATTCTTAAAAAACATATAACTAGTTTTACCACAAACCATGAGTTCGCCCTTGCAGGAAGCTTAGTCCTTCCATGCGATGGACTTTATATGTCACGAATCCAAATTAATCGAATCAAAAATTGGCCCAAAAGACTAGAAAGAAGAAGTTACCAGCAATTCCAGCAGCATTACTACAAATTGAATAAGTTGAGAACAAACCACCTGCTCCAGAAATTTCCATTTTTGCTCAAAAGATATGTTTGAAAATTCACATATATATCATATAATATAATAATATAAAGCAAGCTTTTATATATATATATATATATATTATTTTTTGGACAGCTCAGAGTGGGAAATATTTTATGATAAGTACAACCAAATTATGTAAATCAACAGTTGTCAAATATTGTAGTGGGACCATATTTACGTTTCTTTTACTTATATTATTACAATTACAATTATTATTATGATTATTATTATGATGATGATGATTTGATTTAGATCGATTTTAAAGAGGAAATTAATTCAATTTTTCCAACGGTGAAAATCAAATCAAATTAATTTAAAGCAATTCTTGTCGGTTTATTTAAAGTTACTTAAATATATAATAATATATTTCTAAATATATATTAGATTGATTATTATTTAGTAGTAAAACATTACTAACTCAATTACTATTTGAGAAAAAAAATTATACGTAAATAAATTATATATGTAGCTTACTCCAAAAAATAAATACATTGACATAAAAAAAATGTTTACGATATATATTACATTCTTGCAAAAAGAAAAAATCAAAATATTCTGACGATAATTGAATTAAAGGAGGGTAGGGTTGGGTGGGATTGTATCATTCTAGGACATCTCAAGGTGGACATAATTTAGGTTGCGATTAAATTTAAGTTCGCGTCGAAAAGTTCTACCATTCACGTTGGGGATAACACATTCACTAACAAAGACGATTGCATACCTAAGGTTCGAGAATTGAAACCTTTGATTAAGGATGAAAAAAATACTTACTAGTTGAGGTTTCAAGTTTAAATTTCATCAGAGACGAAAAAATATTAGGTGATTTTTTGTCTATCTATCCATACTATCCTTGCCTTGATGAACATTGTTACGTAATACTTGTCGTTACTGAAAAGATGACAAGTATCTCGGGAAATTAAAATTTAAGTAGGAACGATAATGTCTACCCCAATGTGTTTAACATCCAAATCTTTGTATAACTTTTTTTCTTTAAGTGCAATTGTACTTAATCATTATCTTTAGTAGGAACTCTCGTCACTACGGTGAGACCAACTCCAGCCAGTATTCTAGCGGAATGTGGTAGGGTCAACATGATTATATTATTTATTATTTATTTTACAGTTCATAAATTGGGATGAAAGAAATTAGGTGTGGAGATCACGTCTAACATAAATTTAAAATATAAGCTATGAAAAAGGAGAAATTAATTTGTTAAAATATATACAAAAACTAATTTTGCAACTTCACTATTAGTATAAAATTGGTTTAGTAATATTATTATTATTATTATTAAAAATAATTTTATGATTTTAATTTTACAAATACGTAGTAAATTTAGAGATCAGAAATTAACCTGAAGATGACCACATGGTTATGATAATTAGTTCATAAATGATTTCGTACCTTGACGATGATTTTCTATGATATTAATTATTTGATATAATACTTGAGGCTTTATTAGTTAACGGTAGTAATATTTTCAACCCCTTTTAACAACAAATCAATTTGAATTCGAAATTTTTTATTCAACTGCAGATCCACTTTTAATTTTGGAGCTTTGTCCGTCAGTAATGATAGTATTTCCAACCCCTTTCAACAACGAAAAATTAATTTGAACAAAAAATTGAAATGACTCTTATTTTTCAATAAAAGCACATGCTATTGCGTTTTTGTTTTAGTGAAATTTGGAATGGCTACAAATGAAGATCAATTGAGGAACATTTTTTTCTTTTGTTTGATTTAAATGTTATGGTATTTTAATTCGGGTCATGGGTAGGTAAATTATGGAAGATGGGTGGATTTTTTAATTTTGAGTAAATTTTTAAAATAAAATTGAATAAATTATTGAGACGAAGCCGTCAGTTAGTTTTAAGGGTATACACAATCCAAAAGTTTGACGATAAGGATATATACAACTTTAAAGTATAATAGAGGATATTAACATATCATTTATGATATATAATTTGAGGATATATTTATTCTTTTTCCCTTTAGGAAATTGAGATTTTGGAATTTGTTAGTTATTTGGGTAACTGGGTGTCTATTGTGAATATAACTAAGATGGAGGACCCATGTAGGAATATGTCAAATTACATTTGGAATCTTGGGAAGATGCCTATATATTGAAGAGTAAATTAATCTATTACGAATATGTTATGAAGTTGTCTTTTGTTTCTTAGTTGCTTAGATTAATTCTGAAACCTCCCTCCCTTCTTCCCTTTTATGGGAAAATTGTATGAAATAACAAACTATTAATTCAAATTAAATATTATAGCTATAGTTTATTTTAATTGTAATACGCAGCAAACATTCCCTTTTTTTGCCATCTGATTCGGTATACAATTAGCCATTTTATACATTTCTATATAAAATGAATAAAATGCGTTTGTATAAAGTGGACTTGAGAAGAGGTACAAGAAAAATTATAAAATCATTTTTCGTATAAGAGTGTACATATGTATATATAACCATCTTTTACATACGATGTTATACACTTTTATACACCTATATATACATATCATTAAGGTTAAATAAAAAAAATAATTTAATTTTTATTTCTAATTATAGACAATAACATTTTTTCTGAGAAAAATTAATAGAAAAAGATGTGCAACATAAATCGGAACCGAAAATTATACTCTATCATATTCACTATAATTTGTATTATTCTAGAGAGATAGTGATAGGCACAAGAAAAAAAGAAGGGATAGGATATGATTCCATTTTCTTGCAGCATAACACAAGAATGGACAAAAATATATCATGTTTTCTTCATATCATCAGTTTGATGAGTGATCATTTAAGGAATTAACTTGAGCTTTAAAAAATAAGATAAGAATACAAGAAAACAAAGCATATATTTTTTTGTCCTCTATTGTGTTATTATGGTACAAGAAAAATTAGAATTCTATTCTATCCCCATTTTTCCTTATATAACACAAGAGAGGACAAATAATACATTATGATTTCTACGTATGTTTATCTTATTTTTTCTAACTTCATAGCTTCATCTCATCTTTATCATAGGATTTGAGTGAGTTTTTGGTCGAGGTATGTGATTAAAGCGCTTTGTAAGATCCATTCTTATCTTTTGTTTTAGTCTAATTGCATTTTTTTTTCTTGAATGCTGATGAAATTATCAAAAAATCTTTATTTTAGTAAAATTGCATATTATGGAACTTAGAAGGGTGTGATCATGTACTTCCTTCTGTCCTAAAATAAGTGTCACTTGCATATACTCAAAAATCAATAAAACATAATGTATACGTTATTAAATTATTCTCTTCGTCCATCTTTACGTGTTTATATTTGACTAATACACACCTTAAAAAAATATTAAGTTCGAATAAACCTAATGTCGAAATACTGAATTCGTAATCACTTGTTAACTACTATCAATACCTAATTCTCTTCTTTTTGGGGGTGCCTCACGTCAATTAATAGAACAATTTCTATTTTTGACTTAATTAGAAATTAACTTATTCTCCTTAATTTTCTTAGACAAATATTTTAGCAATTCAAGATGAATTTGTCTTTTAAAGTTTTTATCGTTAAATTCATTGTACTTTTAATTATTATTTTTTGTGTGTTCATATATATATATATATATATATATATATATATATATATATATATATATATTTATATCTTTTTGGTAAGTTCTCACATAAAATTTTATACACTTGAATTTGAATAACTAAACAAATATAGTACAATATATTAGTGGTGGACAAATATTATAGCTAAATAATAGAATTCGTTATTAGTTTTATTTAGCGACAAAGTAGCAATAAATTATCAACATATTATATATTAGTTACGAGCTATATATCTAGCGACAGATTAACAACGAAGTTCACAACTAATTTCTATTGTTAATTTTTTATAGTGATTTAATCTGCCCATGATTGTGACATCAAGACTGATGTATAGCTAGAGATTATTAGTTCAATTTTTAGGCTAATCATATTATTGAGACGTTTTGAATTCTTAAAATTAAATAAGTGGATAAAAACTTTACCTTCAAGGTTTTGTAAGGTACAAGGAACTAATTTATACCTGAAAATTGCTTCATTTGTCCCTTTTAGAGAAGTGTTAGGCCTACTAACTACTTGTTAAAATTAACAACTATAATTAATAACGTATCAAGTATAATTTCATAAGAACGATCTAGAAAAAATAGAGTATATATAGATTTTATTCATATTTCACAGAGGTAGAGAGGGTGTTTTCGAAAGACTCAGACTCAGGTTAATTACTTGTCCAAGTCAACAACAACAACAATAATAGCATGTTTAGTGTAGTTCCATAAGTTGGGTCTGAAAAATATAAAGTGTACATGGACTTCCCTCTTCACAGAGATAAAGAGATTGTTGTCGAAAGACTCTGATTCACGTTAACTACTTGGTCAAGTCATGATGATTGATTTGATTGTAGAGAAGTTTTCTTGAATAACTTTGTGGTACCTCGAATGAGGTTGTTCCTCCCTTAATCAGATCAGGTTTTAAGTTCAAGTCTTGAGTATATGAAAAACTTATTGATAGGAGGGGTTCCCGAATGAGACCTTATCCAATGTGAATCTAAATTAGTTGGACTCTAATGTGAATGCCAAACCCCATGTAGAGACTAAAAAACATAGAAGTCTTCTTATTTAAAAAATGCATCTAGAAAAGTATGAAACTAACAATATTCTTGAATTCAATTGATAGTGTCCCAATATAGTATCTTTTTCCCCTTTTACACCCTCTAATGATCTCATTAATTTGAAATTAACAAGGATTTTTTTTCTTCTATCTACTAAATTTGAAAATATTCACAAACATGCCTAGTTATATCTATTGTTTTTCTACCATATACTAAAATAAATTTTAAAATTTGTATATCTATTATATGTGAAAACGAATCAAAATTGGTCACCACCATTGTATTGTAATATGCAGCTTTCAAGCTAATTAATTTTTTATTAGATGTTCTGCTATCTATATTATTGATGTAGATTATTTTCATCTTTTATAACAGGTAATATATTTTATTTTAAAATTTTAAAATCACATAATTTAATTACAAAGGTTCTTGTAAATATTAATTGAATAATCTTATAAATATAAACATTATTTACACTGAAAATGTATAAATTAAAATTTATATTTATATACAAATACCAATTATAATTTGTTCAAATGATTATGCTTTATTTGATTCTAGACGTTGTCTTCAATAAAAGGAAATGTTAGAAAGTCATTTTAATTTAAAAGAGCTCGTATACAACAAACATATCATTTTCAATTCAATCCATAAGTTATTATCTAATAATCTCCATATTTGAATTAAACTCGTAATTGAGTTAGTGCATCAAATGATATTTATACGGAAGGTCAAAAATTAATTTCCCTTGTCAATGCATTCTCAGTTGAATTCGTCATGCATACCGAGTTTGTCTAGAGCAAATACATTTTCCTAAGGGTTTCAAAAGGCAACAAAAATATACCTAATCTTACAAGTGGGGTCTATAGAAGACTGATAGAGAGTACGTGAACCTTTTCTTACCTTGTAAAAGTAAAAAATCTATATCCAAAAAACATTCGAATCAAGTACTACATATCTTATGATCTTACATGAAGACAAAATAAATTCAAAAAACATTAAGGAAGCCCGCAAAATTAAAAAATAAAGTTAAGTGAAGAACAGAGTTCTATCAAGCTTTCAAACTTTAAAAATATTTAAAGAAATTCTATTTTTTTTTCTCCATTTTGGAAGTTGTGTGGCATAAAATGCTCTCCAAGTAAACACACTTCTTATAAAAATGGCAACCCATAAAATAACAATAATTGTCTTATTCTTGTTAGGTAAAATATTTTATTTTGATTATATTATATAGGAGTATTATTTATATGTGTAAGTTTATTCTACCATACGAGTATATAATTTTTTTAGAAACAAACGTATATGATGAAGTCAGCAGAATTTTTAGTTAAGATTTTATCTCTAATTCAAAACTCATTTATTTGAATTTGACCATTTCAAATTCACATCATATATAACTCATTTTAAAAAAAAAAATCATTATTTATTAGTTTTTTTAAAAAATAGTCAGCAGAACTCAAATACGAAACCTACTAAGAAAACTTATCTATTCACAAGCTTATATAAATGGATAATGATAGCAAGAAATGGTTTGTGTACAAATGAGTCAATTCAATAATTAATTAATGATTTTTTTTGGAAGTTTGGAATCTATATAACGCCCAAACATGAAATTAAGTTGCAAATCAAAGAAAGCAACAAATACGTAAGTCTTTTCACTTTTAAGTTTGACCTAGCACATCTTAAATAATAAAATAGAATAATCCAAGTGTCAGCATCTTATATATTATAATTATGAAAACATTTGTATATCAATATATAAATATAAAATTAGATCATGCATTAAAGTCATAAAAACAATCATTAATATTTGCATTAGATCTATAATAGATTGAATAAACTACCCCTCATGGGATGTAACCCTTTATATGTACTCAATAACACAAAAATATTTTGTACATTGAATTACTTTTTATTAGTATAAAATATAAATATACAAGAAAAATGCTATTAATATTTTTCTCATCGTAATATTAACTTGAGATGATATATAATGTAACTATTTGTGTCAAAGGATAATTTGACTCAAAACTTGTGATAATGAGTTTGTAAATCGAAAAAAGATTCATAAGTAATTATTAATGATGTTATTCAATTCTGAGAATCGATATTAGTTTCTATTGAATTACTCCACATATATATAAGAGTTCAATTGCTTGAACCATATTTTTCTAAAAGATTATGATAAATAATTTTTCATATAATTAATTTTAACTTATTTTTAATTGATATCAATAATAATTTTTGTTTTTTAAAAAGATTCATTCTATATTCGATATTCATATTGGACATCAAATTTGAGAATTGAGATCCAAAATCATACTGTTTTTTGACTTTTTGGTTATTTTATAGTTTCAATATCATAGTGCCTTAATTTGTCGTCTTTTTTTTTTTTTTTTGTCAGAATATATATTCAGTAATTAATTATGCTGAAGTGGTACCTTAAACAACAAATTACCTCAGATCATTAATATCCTATTTAATTATTTAAACCTTATTTTATTCATTGTTAATTATTTTTTGTCAAATTTTCACATGTACTAATTAAGAAAAAGAATATTCTCCCCTATATATCTATCCTATGATTAGTTTTTGCTTAATCTTTGGATTAACTTTTTGACTTTATATCCATGAAACCTGTTGGCCTCCTAATATCCAGCAGAGATTAATTCATTTTCTTAATACTAAACTAACTTCAAGATAAAGAAATAATTAATAGATTTTTATAATTCATATTTGGAGGTGACTTTTTCATTTAATAATGTGTCGTTTGTTTTCTCATTAATTAGAAGTAACCCTTTTAGTTTATCACTTGATATCAAGATCTTGATTAACTTGAATTCGCACTATAATATAAAGTTCATTAAAGTATAATTGGATTTAAATTTAAGTTTTGTGAGTTCTAATCTTTAATATTTTTTAGAAGTGAATTTATTATATTTTTAAATATGAACAAATTTTGAATAGCAGATAATTAAATAGAAACAAACAAATCCAAATAATATTGAATAGCATAAACTATTACTCCTATTAAATAAATAATATCGATGTGTATTTTTAATACACATTAGTTTTATGTACATTTCACAATTATTACATTTTCCCAAAAGAAACATAAGGCATGTCACCCTTTAAAACCAGCTGTTTGTGTTTGGCTTTTCCTTATGAGACAAGTTCATGTAATTCTCATCGCCATTGGCATCGTCGTACAACTATTCAGTATTTGAAATTTATACGAATTACTTTTTAGATCGATTTTTAAATAATATCTAGATTTATAAATATATTTTGTCGATTTTAAATATCATATAGTAATAAGTGAATTGGTAGTCGAATATCTATTGATATCTTATACTAAAATTCTTTACACTTATATGGAATATGAACAAAACTATTAAGTTCAAGTGAATCTGTAATTTATAATTTATTTCTCTTTTGCATAAAGACTTAATTCTAGAATCTAGCAAGTATTTCAATGGAATAATCAAAATTCGAATTCAAGTTTTTTCGTAATTTATTCAATTTTTTACATCAATTTTGAGTTCATATATATATATATATATATATATATATATATATATATATATATATATATATATATATATATATATAGAAAAAGGATTTTAGGAGCAAAACGAGAATGAATACCACGTAAAAGAATCAAATTCAAATTTTCAATGGAATGTTTAGTCGGGCCGTTATGCTCCATGGCTTCAACTCAAATAACATATCATACGAAGATAAACTCAAATTTTGAATTTTACGAATTTTAGAATACCATTAAACATTTGGATTGTTTCATTCGAAACTTAATATTTATACATTTTTAATAGATTTTCTTAATACATATGCATGATCTAACTAATGGAATTTCGTTTGAATTCTTTTGTATTTTCTCCATTACAATGGTGAATGGAAATTAATGAGATTCCCATAATTGGAACTCAAAAAAAAAATCTTTTTCTTTTTTTCCCTCTAAATTAAACTTTAAAGTTATGTTTCAAGAAAACCAGTCATCCTAAGAATCGAATTCCTTACTTGACTCAAATCTCTTCCCTTAAGTGTCCTTCCATAACCACTACAAATTGAAAATGACATCATTTTTCCGGCGATTCTCCGGCCGGTGATCACATGTGGTGGAACCATTTCTCCGTCATCACCATATTCCTCATCTTCAAAAAAATTCGATTCATTATTTTTCACGTGCTTGAACCATAAATTATTCCTCGATAAGTTATCAGGAATACTTATAGGGACAGAATTGGAAATTTGCTTCAACCTCTTTCTACTTTGCAAATTCCTAGAGTTTGAACTGATCGAATCGCGATTTTGAAATTCATAGTAATCTTGATTATTTTCTTCGTTTTCAATATTTTCTTGAAAAATGACTTCCGATTCTTGAAATTCCTCCTCCATGACAAAATAAATGGTATTTGTGGGAAAGACAAATGAGGGAATTGTATAAACTAAGGTGGAAAAGAGAGGAATTTATAGAAATTCGTGAATTTTTGAAGTGGGGTGGCGGTGATTGAGTGTGGACCCTACATTTGAAGTTGTAAATCCAAAATAAGACGAAATTATATTACTTGAGACTCACGGCTTTTGGTTTGTGTGTATGTATAGTTTTGCTTTGTTACATTAACTTATTGACTATATATTTAAATGAATCGTAAAACATGTAGACGGTATAAAAAATATTTATATAATTAAATTGTTTATAAGTACTATATATATAATAATACGTGTCACTTGGCTTAGTTATGGTAAATATGATACTCTTTTTTATCAATTTCAACTTATGTGGAAAATTTTGAATAGATTTTGAATTTAAATAATATGACGTCTGAAAGTATAGTAAATTGAGAAGTCACCATCAGAAGAACTAGAAGTATATCCCTTCAAACGCAAAAAGGATCAAAATGTGTTGTCATATATTACAAGGATCAAAATACATTGTCAGGTATTACAAGAATTAAAATTAAATATTAGTTAATAATTCAGAAATTTAAAAGTATTATAATCCCACTAAAGAAAATAAATGAACAAAACTCTAATACAAACTTGCAACCATGCAATTAAAAAAAAATATATTTTTTTTAAAAATAGCCTACGGCAAAAGTAAGAACAACGCAGCAACTACGAGGCAAATAAATGGCATACTTCACAATTACGCTTAAAAAATTGATATAAATATATTTATTCATTAAAATAATAATCAATATATATAACGGTAAGACATTGAAATTTTGTTGGACTCTACAAAACATGTTCAATTCTAGTTGGGACTTTACAATATGTGTTCAATTCCAATTAGGATTCTTAGAAGCTAAACCGTAAACCCTATATAGTTCATGCCTATATAAGGGTATTATATTCTCTTGAAAAGGCATCTCGAATATTCCACAAAAAGTCATGGAATATTCATATAAATGTCAAATCTAAATCATCCTAGTTTGAGAAATAAGCCACTAATAACGGCCCTCGAATCATAGATAAATTTTAGGAAAGTAGAATCAAGGAAGAAACAGAATTGTACCCACAATATTTATCAATAAAATTATGCTTCTTCAGATTTTATTTGTGTGATTGATTTATTTTTCATGTGTTTAAAATTTGTTATTATTATTTATTTTCAATTGATCAAATATGTAACTTGTTCGACTTTTTATCTAGCTAATAATTTAAATAGAAATGGAAAAAAATCTTATCTGGCTAATGATTTGATTCGAGCCGTTGATTTGAAGCTACCCCACATAGGTTGACGCATCGGGCGGTCCGGGTTTAGTGGGCCCACACTATTTATCCAAAAGTAATTTTAAACACGACAAGCCAATAATTGTGCCGCCACACGCCACACTCCCTTTCTCCTACTTAGATAAAATTACTAAATTCAGAGACGAGATGTTGAGAGCGGGTTAAGTAGGATTGAAAGATTTATAGACTATCAAATTTCTTAAGATGAAGTGCATATGAGTTGTCTGTACAAATTCATAAATTTCAAATTTTAGATTTAGCTTTACACACATTCTGAACAACAACATAAGAATGAGTTCTGACTTTGATATCTTGGCATAAATTATTAGTTTTGTCACTGAACTATTGATAACCTTAAAACATCCTTATACTTGACTAACTAAATTTAGATACACTCCCGATCTACCACATGACATAGCAAGTGGTCTCAAACTCTTGTAGATAGCATGAGTCTCTTGATAAAAAGCTTATAGAAGTGTTGAAAAACACTCCTAAATTTGGCGAGATTTAAGGTTGTATTTCACTAATGTTGCAAGAGCGGGGTGTATTTAAGTTCAATTAATCAAGTAAAATAGTGTTTTTATGAATGTCATTAATTTGAAGATGAAACTAATTATTTGTGCATAGTTTAGGTGTGTTCTTAATACTTCTCTCTAAATATAGATGATGTTTAAAACTTGAATACGCCACCCATGATATGATTTCATGGATTAAAACACACACAATTTAAGAATTCTTAAACTTGAAGATTGAAGTGTATAAGAAGTGAATTAACATTCTAATTAAATGGCAAATAAAAATAAGGAAGAATTTCAACTTGCACGTCCATTATTTCCTCCCTTCGAATCTACAACAAGTTCTCTATATTTAGATTTGTTAATAAAATTGAGTCTTCTTGAGAAATAATGGAAACTTAAATGAGCACAAACGTTATTCTAAGTGGTCAGTATCGTAACAATTTGATTCTACATTTTACATTTTAATACCCTTATATATGTACATAGTCCATCTATCCCAGTTTAAGGATACTATTTCTTTTTTATTTTATCCTAGAAAAATAAAATCTAAGATTTTCTTGAATTATAAGTTTCTTGATAACTCCAAATGATAGGGGTACTTGCATATATTATCTAGTTTTTTCATGACTAGGTTGAGTGAATCTTGCAATTAGCCTAAAATAGCTCAATGACAAAATTTTATTGCATGTTTGGGAGGAGTTTTGAACTAATAGGATATGTTGAATTGACAATTTATAAATATTCAAAGAAAATGACTATAAGTTACGTGGAGCAATTATAAGTTTGTGAGAAAATAATTGAAAATGATGGACTAATTCCTTCTCATCTTCAATCATTGACCAATCGTAAAGCATGTAGACGGTATAAAAAAATATTTATGTAATTAAATTGTTTATAAGGTAAGTATGATATATAATCATAAGTGTCATTTGGTTTAATTATGGTAAACGTGATACTCTTTTTATCACTTTGACTTATGTGGAAAAATTTAAATAGATTTTGAATTTAAATGTCTGAAAGTGTGGTAAATTGAGAAGTCACCATCAGAAGAACTAAAAGTACATCACTTCAAACACAAAAAGAATCAAAATGTGTTGTCATATATTACAAGGATCAAAATGCATTGTCAGGTATTACAAGAATTAAAATCAAATATTAATTAATAATTCAGAAATTTAAAAGTATTATAATCCCACTAAAGAAAATAAATGAACAAAACTCTAAAACAAACTTGCAACCATGCAATTAAAAAAATATTATTTTTTTAAAAAAATAGCCTACGGCAAAAGTAAGAACAACGCAGCAACTACGAGGCAAATAAATGGCATACTTCACAATTACGCTTAAAAAATTGATATAAATATATTTATTCATTAAAATAATAATCAATATATATGTATATATATCTTTCGTCTTAATCCATATGATATAGTTTGGATCAAATACAAAATTTTAAAAAATCAAAAAGACTTTTTGATATACAAAACCAGCCTTTTATATATATATATATATATATAAAATTAACTAACGTAATTATTTATTTTCGATCGATCAAATATGTAAGTTGTGGGACTTTTTATCTAGCTAATAATTTGAAAAGAAATGGAAAAAAATCTTATCTAGCTAATGATTTGATTCGAGCCGTTGACTTGAAGCTACCCCACACAGGTTGACGCATCGGGCGGTCCGGGTTTAGTGGGCCAACACTGTTTATCCAAAAGTAATTTTAAACACGACAAGCCAATAATTGTGGCGTCACACGCCACACTCCTTTACTCCTACACTATTTTAGATAAAATTACTACGAGTTGATGAGAGCAGATTAAGCATGATTGAAAGATATATAGACTATCAATTTTTTGAAGATGAAGTGCATATGAGTTGTTTGTACAAATTTATAAATTTTAAATTTTAGATATGGCTCTGCACACATTCTGAACAACATAAGAACGAGTTCTGACTTTTAAGATCTTGGCGTAAATTATTAGTTTAAATCGAATCTATTGATAGCGCTTAAAACATCCTCTACTTGACTAACTTAATTTAGATATATCCCGATTTGCCACATGATATAGCAAGTGATGCCTCAAACTCTTGTAGAGGCATTTCTTAATAAAAAGCCGATAGAAGTGTTGAAAAATAATCCTAAATTTGGCGAGATTTTGGGGTGTATTTCACTAGTGTTGCAAGATTGGGGTGCATTTAAATTCAGTTAGTCAAGTAAGAAAATGTTTTTAAGGCTGTCACTAATTTGAAGATGAAATTAATAATTGCGCAGAGTTTAGAGAGTTCTCAATACTTCTCTACATATAAATGATGTTTAAAACTTGAATACGTCATCCATGATATGATTTCATGGATTAAAACACACACAATTTAAGAATTCTTAAACTTGAAGATTGAAGTGTATAAGAAGTGAATTAACATTCTAAATGGCAAATAAAAATAAGGAAGAATTTCAACTTGCACGTCCATTATTTCCTCCCTTTGAATCTACAACATGTTCTCTATATTTCGATTAAGAATTGTTAGTAAAATTGAGTCTTTTTGGGAAATAATAGAAGCTTAAACGAGCACAAACGTTATTTTAAGTGGTCAGTATCGTAATAATTTGATTTTAAATTTTGCATTTTAATACCCTTATATATGTACATAGTCCATCTATCCCATTTTAAGGATACTATTTCTTTTTTATTTATCCTAATAAAATAAAATCTAAAATTTTCTTGAATTCATTATAAGTTTCTTGATAACTCCAAATGATAGGGGTACTTGCATATATTATCTAGTTTTTTATGACTAGGTTAAGTGAACCTTGCATTAAGCCTAAAATAGCTCAATGACAAAATTTTATTGCATGTTTGGGAGGAATTTTGAACTAATAGGATATGTTGAATTGACATTTTGTAAATATTCAAAGAAAATGACTTTAAGTTATACGTGGAGCAATTATAAGTTTGTGAGAAAATAATTGAAAATGATGGACTAATTCCTTCTCATCTTCAATCATTGACCAATAGTTAATGGCACAAGAATCTTTGCATTCTTTCCCTCCACACACTTTTTGAATATTTAGGAGATAAATTTAGTTTATATTAATTTTTTCATGGTTTTCCTCTAGGTGTTTGATATTCATTTCAGTGTTTAACTAACTTAGATTTGAATTAAAAAATACCACTTTGAGAGCAAAACTCCCTATTGGAGACGACTTCATTTACATGAAGTTGAATATGAGATTTGTAATGAAATATAATCAAAGAAGTACATATTACTTCATCATAATCTTTGCTGGTAGGCTTTAAACGTCATGGTCATCTCGAGGCTTTTAGAGACTACGTCATCCTAAGGCGAGCCATGTTATTATTCCCTTTTTATAAATAGTATTTTTCACATTATGGAATGTCGAATTCTAGAAGAATTGATATAATATTTGTTTAATTTCTCAATTATTGTTTGTATTGAAATTTGACTAAATTCGAATTCTCAATTCTCACATGAAAGTCCCACATTAGACAAAGTCAAAACCACTACTAGCCCAGATAAACTTCAGCCCAATCTTGAACAATGATCCAATATCGATCTTAATTTCTGGTGAGGCCCAGTTAGCCCAATACAACTTATTGCATCGTCCAAGCAAGAGGGTCAATTGCAATTTTGTGTTAGTTTTTAGTTTTTGTCTCTTAAGGTATTTAACATTTTTTTTAAAAAAAGAATAAAGTATCAGTTTATATTTTCATATCATAGTGTGTCATAAGTTTCGTCCCACACCCTTAAAGAACTTATGCTCCGCTAGGCATAAGTTTGAATTTAGGAGAAAAATTAAGGACCGACTCGTTTAAAGGGAGATTGTGTAATTAAATGTTATTAATATAGAGAAATATCATAAATAATCATTTTTATGATTCTATTTGACTATAAATTACGATTTTTCAAAATTAACCGGCATTTAATTACTTTTTCATTCGAAAGACATTTTTAAAAAATATTCTTAAGTTTAGAAAGCGCAGAGACCAACTTCTTTATCTTTTCTATTTTTTTCTAACTACGTCACAATGAGCTCAAGCTTCTACAAGTTAAATGCGCTCAAAGAATTATAGTGAGTCATTTATTCTTAAAGCTTGTGGGGAATCGATAAGAAATCGAAAGTTTTTTTTTCTTTTTGCTACCTCAATAACTCAAATCCACAATTTTAAGGTCGAAGGTGAAGGGTGTTTACCATCCGAGCAACTTCCTTGTGTCTTAATTAAGCTCAAACTTCAATTCATTTATGTGTATCATTCACTAGGTCATTTCAAATGGACCCACAAATTTAGGAATTAAATGGAGTCAATCAGTCAGATTCGACGAAAAATCATAAAGTAATACACACAAAAAACCTTAGATTATCTTAAATTTATATTACGAGATTCCAAAACTCCAAAAAGTGATGTTGATCTTATTCCAAGTTGACTTCATTCCATATGATTTCATATCTACTAATCTCTAAGTCTATAAATTGGCACAAAATAAATTCAGACCATCTCAGACTTGCTACTCGCACCTTCTAACAAATAAAAAGAACAATAGAGAAAGACATTTCAAGACAAGACATGTTGGCAACTAGACCAATTAATAGGCAATAAATTTCTGTATTTTAAATACACATCATAGCCATGTGGGCAGCAAAATATATATATATATATATATATATATATATATATATAGTACTTTCATTTAATTCACCATATCTATAAAGCTTCCCCTCACGATCAATCCAAAAGGTCATGATTCATTTTGAATGTGACTTAATTTTTGTAGAACCCTCTAAAAATGATCTCGAACCAATATTAATATTTATGGAATTGAATATAATGATAGTTAGTATAAAAATTTAAATATTTAAAATTTATACGAAAAGTACAGTAAGTTGTAATTTTTTCATATTAATATGATGAAAACATATATATTAAAATGTTAGTCTAAAATCATGTAGTTAGATCTTTGAAAAACAAAACATGACAAAAAATTTGAAATGAAGAAAGTAAATAAAGTTACTTGCTATTATCTTTTGAATAATTTAAAATAAATATTACTTACATCATTATTATATAAACTTTTAATTCAACTTAAACTCTAGGAAAGTGAAGGAAAATTAATGCATGCATGGCTACCAAATTAAAGGGAAAAAAAAGGTGGATCTTAGTGTCACTCTATGAAATCTAATACACACAACATATCCATGTGAAATTCAATGCTTCTAACTAACTCCCCATCTATAAAAGCACTAAATAAGATCAATAATTCAAGTCTGGTTCGAGTTTCTTTCGGTACGAAGTTATTTCTGTTAGAGAACATTTTACTCCTCAATATGAAAAAATCAAAAAATCAAAAAAAAATTTGAAAAATATTTTCTGAGAAATATATTTTAAGAGAAACTATACTACTAATTAATTAAAATTCAGAAACTATTTCAAGTGAATTAAGAGAGAAAAATAATAATAAACAAAATGATCTATTTATACGTTATATAAGTTGGATTTAGAAGAAGAATAAATTGAACATATGAGCTTAATAATTAACAATTCTTACAAGTGGATCCAACTTAATAATATTTTCCATCCGTATTTAATATTCAAAGAGGAATTTAATTTGTTTTCTCTTATATATCTGCCAATTACCCCACTTCCCTTCAAATTACATCAAGTTTTTAATATTAATTAGTTGTCAAAATGACTTATTTTTTAGAAAAATATTTTAAATTAATATTTCTTCCCATTAATTTTCTCACATTCCTTCAATATATATACACACAGATAGACCAAACACATTGTCTTCATTATTTTCCTTTCTCTTAAAAGGCCTCTTTCTTCTTTTTATTTTTTATTTTTATTTTTTGAAGGATTGATAATGTGTGGAGATTTAAAGATAATATGTGTGTTTTTATTAATGTTGAGTTTATTAGGGGATAATTATGGGACAAAGGGAGAACCACAAGTGCCTTGTTACTTTATATTTGGTGATTCATTAGTGGATAATGGAAATAATAATGTGATTAGGTCATTGGCTAGAGCTGATTATTTGCCTTATGGAATTGATTTTCCTGATGGACCAACTGGAAGATTTTCCAATGGTAAAACTACTGTTGATGTCATAGGTAAGTTCATGATCAGATAGAACGTACTTTTATTTATTTAATTATGTATTCAATATGTATATCGTCATTTATACACAAGCTTGACTCTTTCTTATGGGTAAGTACGTGAAAATATCTGAAGTTTTTAGAAGAATCACACATTTATTTATTGAATTATATGTTCAACTCGTTCCTTTCCTCTAGTTGGTCAATTTTTCTTATGAGTTAGCATGTAAAAACTATTTTTTTGACAATGAAGTAGTTCTGACTGCGAGATTCAAAACCTTGATATATATTCTATGTTTGTTTTGATACGTATGTTAAATTTTACAACCATCTCAAGTTTAATTCAAGTTGTTAGAGAGAGAATTTTTAACTTAATTATGTGTTAATTAAATACTTATTACTACTACGCTACAAACTTTTATGCTTTCTAATTCTAACTTAATTATGTATTCAATACGTATATGAAATTCAATAAAATTTTAAAAGTTATTTTCACAATTTTTATTCTAAACTACTAATAAAAATTCAAAAATAATTACAATTTGTATTAACGTCCAAACATAATTTTAATTTCCAAATATTATTTTCAAGCTAAAAACAAGTACGTACTACCTTTTTCCTAATTTCACGATTTTTATGTTCAAACATCTACTTTATATCTCTAAATTTATGTCTTCTCAAAAAAAAAAAAAAACTCAATATTTTCTTACTATATTATAGTATATTGTTTGTATATATTTTCAGCTGAGCTTTTGGGTTTTGATGATTATATTCCACCCTATGCAACTGCAAGGGGTAGAGAAATACTTAGAGGTGTCAATTTTGCATCTGCTGCCGCTGGAATTAGAGAAGAAACTGGCCAACAATTGGTACTAATTTCTTTTTCCGTCTCATTTTATGTGATTTGACTGAATGCACACAACAAAATTTCGCGCTTAAGATGTTCAATTTATGATAGAAAATTCGTCGAAAACAATATAATCATGATGAATTTATGACAGACCATCCATATCGTAAATTCTAATTTTTTTAAACGTAAGTGAACACTCTTGATCTCGGTCGAATTAATTAATTGAATTTTTGCAGGGAGGAAGGGTTACATTTTCAGGTCAAGTAAATAATTACAAGAACATAGCTCAACAAATAGTGAGAATAATTGGAAATGAAAATTCAGCTGCAAATTATTTGAGTAAATGTATTTACTCAATTGGAGTTGGAAGTAATGATTATCTCAACAATTATTTTATGCCCCAATATTATTCAACAAGTAGACAATTCACTCCTCAACAATATGCCAATGTTCTTATCCAACAATACACTCAACAATTAAAGGTGAATTTATCTTTTTTTTTTCTTTCCATTTACATATAATAGATCTTGACTCCAATAAATCGAATCAAATACATGTGGTATGATACTTAAAAATTGAGAATTTTCGATGGATGTCCAGTAAAAACCGTCAAAATTTGGATGTTCGTAATGTCTCTGACGGATTTCTAACTGATTCTATTAGAGATTTCTATTAGAAGTTTTCGTTTTTTAATAGTGGCCGAGTTTCAAATTCAAATTATCTCATATATAATGTTTGAATTTTGAATCTGTCTCCAATGTTACTTGGTGAAAAACATTAATTAATTATACATATATATATATATATATATATATATATATATATATATATATAACATATGTACATATGTACAATAAGCTGATACCCTTTGAAAAAATAATGTAGGGTACATATAAATTTGAGATAAGAAGTAAAGCTTTAGAACCCTTGGCCCAAAATCCAACTTGTCTACAAGTTGAATGGTGATAATATATAGATTGACACTACTTATACAATTTTCGAGTAGAAGGTTTATCGGAAATAACATCTCTGTCTCACAAAATAGGAATACGGTCTGCATAAATCCTCCAAGACCTCACTTATGAGATTACACTTGATATGTTATTGTTGTGGTTGAAACTGCTTATAAAATCATGTGTAATGTCATTACCACTCATCCACCACCTCCCTCATCGATGAAGATAAGGGATACATTAAATTCGAGTCTAACATCATCCGAGGATAGTTCTTTTGGTTATATTTGCACGACTTTAAAAATATAGACAAAATTTAAATGATAACCTAAAAAAGGGACATTTGCGTAAATCGACCCTAATTGTGTACTTTATGTTGCAGACATTGTACAATTATGGAGCAAGGAAATTTGTGTTGATTGGAGTGGGCCAAATTGGATGCAGCCCAAATGCTTTGGCCCAAAACAGCCCAGATGGAAGAACTTGTGCTCAAAATATTAATGTGGCAAATCAGTTATTTAACAATAAACTGAGGGCACTTGTGGATAATTTAAATAGAAATACACCAAATGCTAAATTAATCTACATTAATGCTTATGGAATATTTCAAGATTTAATTGACAATCCTTTTGCTTTTGGTAACCTCTCTTTCCCTCCCAACTATTTTTCGATCCATATTATCTGACTTTTAAATTCTATACTTGCTTGATCTAATAGTAAAAATAGTCGTTGCCTATACTATCTTATATATATTTGTCTTAAAAGTCTCACTTAATTAATACTATACTGATAGTCGATATATTTTTTTCTCAAACCTATATTTCAATCTTTTTAATGCTTTGTTTAGTCAATATTATCTATCATGTAAGGTTTTCGTTTGTAAATTATTTAAAGATTTAGTGCTTATCTTGTAAATTGTTTAATTTAAAGATATTTTTAATTTTCAGGATTTAGAGTGACGAACGCTGGATGTTGCGGAATAGGAAGGAACAATGGACAAATAACATGTCTACCATTTCAAAATCCATGCCAAAATAGAAATGAATATTTATTTTGGGATGCATTTCATCCAGGTGAAGCTGCAAATATAATTGTTGGAAGGAGATCTTATAGAGCTCAAAAGTCAACCGATGCATACCCTTTTGATATTCAACGTTTAGCACAATTGTGAAGGAAAAACAATGGTTATTATTATTAAATATATAAGAATCATATATTGCATTCTAAATGTACAATTTGTTATTATATATATATATATATATGACTATCGTTAAATTTTTTTCTAGCTTCGAGCCATAATTATGTATGAAGTCATTTTTATAGAGAGCCTTTATTCTCTCAAGTGAGACTTTTCGATATAAATATAGAATAATAAAGCCCTAATGCGAGAACTAGTCACTGATATATCCTATCTAAAACTCTAAGGGGTGGTGTGATGGATAAAGGGAGTTAATCCCGGGATAAATTTTGAGCACCCTTTAATCCTTTGTTTGGTTGCACATCATGTGATAACTTATCCCGGGATTAATAATTAATCCTGGGATAAGTTATCCCTATCTTTGGGTGGAATAGTAATATCGGGATAGCTTATCCCGGTATAAGATAGATAAAATGACAAAAGTGTTCCTTTAAACTCTTTCTATACCTCATTTTTTATATCCATGTAAAATCATATATTATTTTAAATATCATGTATAATAATAGTTATGACCTTCACTACTCCTTATTTTTATTATAATAATTTATCATATTTTAAAAAAAAATTACACTATATAAATATAATTTTATTTATGAATTTATTTGACTAATTCTTATGTTTATTTATATTTTAATTTAATTTCCTTACTATCGAATTACATATTTTTAATTGTATATTCTTTTAGCCACTTGAAAATTTATATTTTATATATCAATTAAAATGAGAGATAAAACAAAATGCTACGGTACTGAATACAAGCTTCCCGTGCAGTTTTCTCTGAAATTAGTTTATATTGGTATTCTTTTTAGATAGATTTTTTGTGTAAATTTTATTTTTTTTGTTATCTTCTTTTCATCTCATGTACGCTAATTTCGGGAAGAATTCTATTGTTAGTTCACATAAATTTTGAAGGAAATAGTAACATGAAAGATGATTTAAAAATGAAGATAACTTTAGTATTTTACAATTTAAGAATGATACGTGTTTAAATGAAGTAACATAAATAATAAATCATTTTGTACTTTAACAAATTTAGATGAAAATTTTATTCTTAAATACATTTGGTACAATTATGGAAATGCACACACAAAAATATTTAAGCTAAATAAGACAAACATTTTATTTTTAAGAATAAATAACTACTGATTGAAAAGATTATATATATAAAAAAAAAAGCTAAATAAATTAAAGGGTATTTTCATAAACAAACAACTTATTCTTAGAATTTATGTAATGCATATTGTATTGCAAGCAACCTACCAAACGGTCAATAAGAAATAATTCCAGCATAACTTATCCCATCATAACTAATTCCAGCATAACTTATCTCATCATAACTAATCTCATCATTGTGTATTCAAACCAAACGACCCCAAGGGTCGTTTGGTGTGAGGATAAAAATTAATGGTGATCGGATAAAATTTTTGTATGTTGTTTGGTTGCCATGTTTGGGATTACTTATCCCACCATTTATATCATAGTGATGTGATAAGTTATCCCATGACCCATATACATGGTGGGATAAGTTATCCCAGAATAGCTAACCCAGGATAACTTATCCCGGGACAACTTTTTTCCCAACCAAACAACCCCTGCAAAGGAATAAGCAAATTACATGTTTTTATCTTTCTAGATATGCAAAAGTGCAAATGGCAAAAACTGACAAAGTACTAAATTGTGATATATTTTAAATAAATCAATAATTACTACAAAAGAAATGCACCTAAATCTTGAATTAATATTTCATTAATTGCTTGAATAAATACTAAAAGGCAAAAGCAACGTAACTAACTATGTAGTTTAGCATTTAATATATAGGGATTTAAAGTCCAACCTTACGTCAAATAGTACCTAATTTTTTTTTTCAATGAATTTTCCTATTTCATCTTTCCATTCACTTTTACTATTCCAGTAATACCCTTTCAATGTTGCATTTTTTACAAACGGAAACGACGATCAAAACTGCTAAAGGTACTATTTTATCAAACAAGAAAGAAAACACTTCTCGATTCGGTGCATATTGTAACCAGCTAAGATGATCAATCGAATAGCTTTTTCAAAAAAATTTCCAAACTATATAAAATTGTTTTTTTTTTCTTTTACAGCATATGGTATAAATTCAAAAAGCCTTGCATACAAAATCCCCCATAATCCTCAACAACTAGACCAACCCATACTAGTAGTTGCATTTTCATGATATAATTTTCTTTGACCGTTCCACAATTTCGAAGTCAAAGATGTGGGGTGGGTGGGTGGGTGGGGACAATGCTCATATTGAAGCTATCTAGATTTTGACTTCTCCATAAATTTCTAATTTATTTAAGGTGTGTTTGATATCAATAAAAATATATATTTTTTTTAAAAATAACTTAATTTTTTAATGTTCACCAAGCAATTAAGAAAATGATTATAATTTTAATTACAAACATCTATTGATTTAGCCAAATACTATTAGGAGATGACTTAAGCCGCACTCTTACTATTAGGATGGCCGGGTTTCGATCTTAAACCCTATTTGACGATGAGTTTCTGCATTTATATTATTTCAACTTATAAAAGATAGTTTAAGAGACTTACGAGTATCTCCTTGTGGGATCAAATTAATGGGCAGTAAAAATTATCACAAAGCGAAAGAACTATTTGATTTTCACACCCTCTATGAATAGGTAGTGTAAGTTCCACTTTTATTTCTCTAGCCAGATTACACGTTTGTATGTCATTTTAGTGGACCTAAGCCACACTCTTACTATTAGGATGGGGCTCAACTTTTGAACCATACGTGAAACGACTTTTTACCTTTACGATATTCCAATTAACCATCACTATTACCAATTTAGGATTTCACGGACTGGGGGTAATTCTTTTGGACACCAACATTTAATTTATATCCGTCTTTTAATTAATTTATTTTTTTGTATAAATATCCATTTCGAAACAACTTTAAATATGCAGTATTTGAATTTAGGTTTAATGAAGTCTTACTTCAAATATAAAGATATGACTAAAATTCAGACAAAAATAGTTATAGTTCTTCATACAAAAATGCTTAAACTTCAACTATATGAAACTTGAGTCATTTATCTAACAAGTCTAACTTCACACATGCAACTGAAATAAGTAGACTTGCAAATTTTTTAGACACTATACGAATATGGTTTAAATGATCGATATATGGTCCCAAAATTAGATATCTCTATACTTCAGCTGACTTTTTTCTTACAAAAGCAGATCTGCAATAACTACGACATCCTTGATATCCTCTATAAATAGGTAGTTCCAAGTTCAACTTTTTGCATCAATCACTATCCTTCCCATTTTTCTTTGATTTCTCTTTTCATCATTCAATAACTCAAGAATGTCTTCACGTAGGGATCATATAGTTTTGATGATTTCAATATTTATTATGTTTTCAATGGTAAAAGGGCAACCACAAGTGCCATGTTACTTCATATTTGGAGACTCAATAGTTGATAATGGGAATAATAATAACCTTATAACAACAGCTAAGGCAAATTATTTTCCTTATGGAATTGATTTCCCAAATGGTCCACAAAATGGAAGATTCACCAATGGTCGTAACAAAGCTGACTTTATAGGTACATTTTCTATATCAATTTTTCCTTTTCTTCGTTCCTCGATAACAATATATTCAGTGTAATTTCATAAATGAGGTTCAAAAAGAGCAGGATGCATGTATACCTTATATTTACCTTCATGGAGTATGATCTGTACGAAGATTGTTTCCAATATAGACCCCTCACGGTGTTCAAAATTAATACATATATAAACTCCCACACAAAGGCTACCCTTTTTCGAAAGCTCAACAGAACTACCTACCACTTGCTAATCATCTTCGTATCATCTTTTCTTCTTCTGAGTGTCTTATCCGTGATCAACAAACAAGAATGATAGTTGGGAAAAGCTTAACTATATTGATATAAAGTAATATTTGACTTATATATAGAGATTTCCTCTATCCCAACATTGTGTCCCAAGATAATCATTCTTTTTATATTTAGATATGACTTAACTTTACAATTCTTATTTTCTCCTTAATTAATTAATGAGATGAATTGTATCCACATAACCGCTTAATTACTCCTTTGTTTTAAATCATAATTTTGAAAAGATTTTCTCTTTTTTCTTGAACTCTATATCAAGTCAAATCAAAGCAACATTAAATGGAAAGGAGGTAGGGACGAAGCTACGTTAGCCTCTGGATGGTCAATTGGACACCTATGGTTGAATTTCTTTTACTATGTGTATTATCAATGAATTATTAAGTTTTATACATGTGCTATCTTCAGCACCTTAATGAAATATTTGATTTTGTCACTGAATAAATTTATTTTTACGATGAATCTTCACTGGCTTAGTACTGCCTTAAGTAACCGCGTTTTTCTCCCGTTCAGCTGAGCTCATAGGATTCAATAGCTCGATTCCACCACATGCAACAGCAAGATGCAATGAAATCCTTAGAGGAGTCAATTATGGATCAGGAGTTGCTGGAATTCGCGATGAGACCGGTATTCGATGGGTAAAAAACTCGTTAATTTTTTACCTATATATATACATAATATATAATTTTTCGATGAATGAGGATCAGTTAAATCCCTCCCACTTATTAAATCCACACATGTCACACAATTCGTTACATCATTAACTGAATCTTCTTCAAGAAAAGTTTTTTTTTTATTCCATCAAGTTGTAGACGTGTCAACCATCTAGATCATTTCTCAACAATATAATTTCTTTCAGATTCATTAAATTTTCATGTACCGATTCTTGAATGTCTGTTATGATAAAATACGATCCTGTGAGAGTGTTTTCAGATTTTACACGTGTAATACTATGTTAATTCCTTCTATTTTTCCATGTAAAACCCTCCATATAAGTAGTAAACGTTCATAATAAAAGCGTAATTTATTGTATGTTTTTTATTCAACATCTTTTCAAATTTTACATTCCCTAATAATATACGAAAAATGCATTTTCAAATTTCAGATATGATATTTTTTTTTTATAATCTGCTTCTCAAAATCCTGACTCTATCACTACGTACCTACGTGTACTATTAATATTCTACTTATTCAATGTGGAATTCATACCATAAAAATTATATTATATAGCTAAATATTTTATTTTATGTATACATATTTTTACACCTAGATCTTTGTGAAAATCCTGACTCCATTACGATTTATGTTACAGGGTGATAGGATCAGCATGAATAGACAACTATTGAACCATCAAGACACAATTTTGAGAATTAATTCTATACTTAGAAATATTACTGCAACTAGAAGTTTATTGAACAAATGCCTATACACTGTTGATATGGGCAACAATGATTATCTCAACAATTATTTAGATTCAAGATTTTATTTATCAAGTCGAATGTACACACCAGATAGGTTTGCAACCATCCTTGTTCAACAATTTGAAGGACAACTAAGGGTAATTTTTACTACTTAATTACTATGTACGTATTATTTTCAGAGGTAGCAGAATTAGACCATGAAAATATGATTCGCACTGTCCGTTGAGGTTTGGGTAGTTGTGCTAGGGGAATATTTTCATGACTGGTCAATTTCAATAGACTCGGGAATTGAATTTTTATAACTCAATGACCTTAGAAATTGGTGGTCTTGAGAACTTTTTTGAACCCTCCTTGTTTCGTGAGCAAATTTTCAACATAAAAAAATTAAAATTCATTTGAATTTAATAAAGTTTTATTCACCATGCAAGCGAGGTCGAAAATTCAACCAAATTTAAGGTCATTCTTTGTCCATCTAAAAGTTAGGTTGAAATTGACACATAAGAGAATTTGTAAAAGTATTTTTAAATATTTTCTATTTTATTTTCTATTTCCAATAGCAATAATGATAATAAAAAATTATTAATTATGTAAGATTATTAAAAAAATAATTAAAACTTGGTTGGAGTTGGATGTTTTGGGCTATAACTCAATATTTAGGTAGAAATAAGGTTTATTAACCACTTTTCAATTCTATCTTTAAAAATTAGTCACCTTATCTTGGAGTTTTAAATTCTACACACAAAACCCTAAGATATCGTCATGGAGTTTAACTAGTGGAATTTTAAAACTCCACTAATGCAATGTCTCGAAGTTTTATTCGTAAAATTTGAAACTTCATAATAATAGTTATTTCTCAATTATTACAAAAGATGAAAAATGATTATTTGTGAATTTTACCTAATACTTAAGTACTCATCTTGATTCTGATTCAATTCAAGTAACCTTTGAACGTATCATTATTGATTCCGTCTATTTTGACTCGTATAAATTTTTAATATGTTTTTAGAGGTTGCATAGCTATGGAGCAAGGAAGGTGGCAGTATCAAATATTGGTCTATTAGGTTGTTTGCCAGAGGAGACAAGAACATATGGAAGAAATGCATCTGGATGTGTTGATTTCATTAATAATTATGTCCAACTATTTAATCAAAAATTAAAGGTTTCAATTGATAATTTGAACACCAATCTTCCCAATGCAAGGTTTATTATTTCAAATCAGACTAGCATTTCAACAGGGGGTCCACCTATTGGTAGGTTAAAATATTCTCTAAATCTTCATTTATTATAACTTTATTTATATTTGATAATTACTTACTCATATCAGATATTTAATTTATTAAATTAACTCAAGTTGTTATGATTAAGTAATTTGTTAATAAATTATTGATTACATAATCATATGATTAAGTGAATAAGTGATGCAGAAATATATGTCATGTATTTATTTGTTTGATGTAGGTAGCTAATGTGATTTTTTTTTATCGTTAAAGTCTTAATTTTTTTTAAAAAAAGATCTTTCTTTTTTTCTAACTGTGTCCTATTAAAACCATTACATAAATCGAAAATGAGGGAGTAGTTCTCTCTCCTTTCATTTTTCCTAATTAGACTGATGAGAAAGAAAAGTTAATAGACATGGAAGATCATGATTATGTATATTTTTGGTAGATTAAGTTACATAATGTATATGAGAAGTGACCGATTCAAGATTTTAAGATTGCGGTTACTTTTTAAGCTATCAATCATAAAATATATAAATGTATAAATTTAACATTGTCTTTAAGAAAGATAATTACATTTAAATAAGATAGCAAAATAAAACCAATAGGAAAAAATAGAATAAAAATTATCTTGAAAAAGAAATTTTGTTTAAGAGAAGTTAGTGATAGAACAATTTGTGAAAAGGGAAAAGAGAAAGGGTTGAAAGAGAGAGCTGATTTTAAAATAAAAAAAATGCCACAAGAGGGAACTGAACCTGGGCATTAAAGTAATATGACCTTGAGCACCCACCTACAACCACCACACCATCCAAACAATTTGTTTATTAGGTGCTCGCCTTTTATTTTTATACAATACTTCCTTAATTTTGATATAAGCATATATAGTTCGATACGAACTTAATGGGTGCTCGAGCACCCGGACAGCCCCATGTGGGTTCGCCCCTGGATCTAAGTAAATCTGAAACGGAAAGAGTATATTATACACAAGGTAAACAGAGGTAGAATCTAGATATGATTTACGGTCAAATCTAATAACTTTTACTTAAATAATGTATTTGTATTAAGAAATTTATAAAATATTAACACATCCTATATGTATTTAGAATCCCATTATTCTACTTAGAAATCCTCAATCCAAAGAGAACCTATAAAATTAAAATCTTGTCACCACCTCTAATTAGACTCAATTTTTTTTTTAAAATCACAAAATTCAATTTTTTAAAAAAAAGTTTCAATAATCAAATTAAGACACATAAAACAAAATCAGTGAGTAATAATAAATATGATAAAAGTGAAGGAAATATAACATAATGAGAGGGACAAATGGCACTAGGTTGGATGAATTTATAATTAGTAATTGTGACAAATATTAACCATTTTTTTTCTAGTATAGGGTTAGGTTTCACAATGTTTAGTCCCAGCCTAACCAGCCCACCCCTATTGTCAACCCTACCCAACTAGGAAAAAGTTATTTTTTTATTTAAGAAAGAAAAAAATATAACTTGAAACTTTTATGTTTTTATTTATGTAATTATAGATCGCTATAAGTAAACACTAAAAGTCCAAATTCGATAGCTATAGATCAATAACGATCGGAAAAAGTCCCTGGTTGCTAAAAGTCTAACTATCACAAGTTGACAAGTGAATATCAGTCTGATCGTTAAAGATTCTTTAGCGACGACAAAAGATCAGGTTGCATTCTTTTTCGAATGGATTAAATAGGAAATGCCATCATATAAATTGAAATAAAGAGAATATTGTTTTGTTCGGATAATTTAATATCATGTGTTTTTTTTTTTTTTTTTTGGATTAATTTCAGGTTTCACAGTTTTTGACTCACCATGCTGCATAATATCAAACACAACAGCCAAAGGACAATGCAGCAATAATGGCCAAACTCCATGCAGTAACAGAAATCAATATGTGTTCTTTGATAATTTTCATCCAACAGAAGCTGCAAATAGGGCCATTGCTACAAGATCATACACTGCTCTTCTACCGACCGATTCATATCCAACTGACATTAAGGGTCTCGTACAAACCTAATACAATCAAACTTCTCTATGAAAACGTCGTTTGTTCGAAAAAAAAAAAAAAACTTCTTTTGTTATAGAAAGGTATCATTGTAGTATTAATAAAATAATTCCTCTACAACTATACTTGTTTGGTTGCAAAAATAAAAATTACCAAATGGTATTTAATGTAGTTGTGGGGTGGGGGTGGGGGGTGGGGTGACTCAGAATAAAGAAATGTAATGATATAAATTATTACTTCTTGGTTTCCTTCTGATATTCCGTATTTATATTGGGATTCGATTAAATTCAAATTTGTGCTCAAATTGAGGGGCAAAGCGTTGTGACTTCATTACTAATTCGACTATTTTAAATTCACATAGTATAGAGTCGGGAAAAGCCGATGTCCACCAAGAATTTACTAATCCCAGTTCTTTTTAGTGCTTTCAACATAAAGGAATTCAAGATTTTAAGCGTGTGAATTAGTCCACTAATTGTTCGAAAATTAGTCTACCACTACCATTGGCGCCTAAACTTGGCTAAGTCGAGCCTCACAAGCCTTTTGACAAGTGCTCAACGTCTCTTTTTTTAACATTTCGATGTCACAAAATAGAAATTCAAGATTTTTTAGCATTTTTCGTGTGTATTAATTCATTGATATTCAAGAATTTAGTCGACCGACTATGTAGGGCCCCCTAAACTTGGCTGATACAGGCCACACAAATTTGTTTGCATTCTCAATAATGACATCTCTTTTTCCAGTGTTTCAATGTCACGTAATAGAAATTCAAGATTTTAAGTAATGTTTGTGTGTGTCACTCCGCTGATTATCCGTAAATTATTCGGACAAATAACATGCTTATAGAGAGGTTTCAAAGCAAGTTCATATTTAGACAATGAATAACACAGGGTTCAAATTTAATATACAAAACTAATATAAAACTCAAAAGGAAAGATCTTTCATTCCAATGAAAATGAATAGAAGATTTTGAAACTAGAAAATAATCCAACAGACTATATACTAAAAGCAACTGAATATTTTTGCAGAAAATGTGGAGAAGTAGAAAAACTTTTATGCTTATTTCCAGAAACTTACTTAGATGTGGCGCGTAGACCGAGATGAACGATTCCGACTACTTAAACCTGAACTATCTTTCTTCCACATTGCCTCTAAATGCTGAAAGCAGTTCAATGGTCTAATTACCTGCATGTAGCAAACTATTCATGGTGAAAAAGAGGCACTTAGGTATCTACTGAATAATATGTTATGCTAAAGCAGTACAGGTTGTGGCGAGATTAAGGTTTTGTGTAATAATGTTGGACTGAGATGAAATTAAATGGGAACGTGGTGATTAGCTCAGATTCATATAGTCGACCCCAACTTGTTTGGGACTGAAGGGACATTATTGAGTCAAGTAGCCAACACTGAACAAAGAAGTTACATCTGAGCTAATTATAACTAACTCGTCGACTAATAGTATCTCAGATGAGCTACTTATCAAATCAGAGGCAGGCTATTGTTTTTTCACGAGAAGTCAATATTTCACAAAAGCATGAAATTCGAGTGATTTAGAGCTAATATGTCTCTATTCGATGAAACAAATGGCAAATAGTTGGATTCATTGATCACCAAAATGTGAAAGGATCAAACACATAAACACCAATACAACAACAATAACAACATACCCGTTGTAATCCCACAAGTGGGGTCAGGGGAGAGTAGTTTGTATGCAAACCTTACCCCTACTCCTACCTTGGGAGATAGAGAGATTGTACCTAATAGACCCTCGGCTCAAATAAAAGCAGTTCGGAAAAAAAAAAGGGAGAGAAGAAGCCAATACAAAATGCTAAAGAAAGCATAACAAAACATACTAAAAAAGGAACAGACACTACATCAAAATAATATGATAGTTTGAAGTGCAAGAACCACTAATGGATATTTTACCTTCCAGCGCTTGTTGTGGTCAAGCTTTTTATAGATGAACTCAAGCCTTGGGATAATTTGCTTGAAACTTGGCCGCTCGGTTGGCTTGTCGTTCCAACACTCTTCAATCAATCTGAACACCAAAAGTACCCCTAATATTACTCCTTCTGTTTCAATTTAATTATCTAATTTTGACTTGGCACGGAGTTTAAGAAAGTAAAGAAAACTTTTTGAATCTTGTGGTCTTAAACAAAATATGTAAAATGTACCAAAACATCCTTTAATCTCGTGGTCTTAAATATGCCATGTGGAAATTGAAACTAAAGAGTTGCCTAAAAAGGAAAGAGACATCCTCTTCAAAACAAACTAAAAAGGAAAGTAAGACAAACAAATTGAAACGTAGAGAGTACCATATTGGAGACAGCAGCAAATTGATGACCATGAGATGGTAAAATTTATAAAAGAAGACAATAAGGACATTTTCCAAGATCCCAGTTTGTTTAAATGCTACCATCTAAGTAAAGACACCAGTTGATCAGTTATAACCCTACTAATCTATGTATAAGTAGAATCAAGATTGAAACCAACTAAGGTAGAGCCAGGATTTCAACTTTATGGATTGTAAATTTTAGAACGACGACTTCATATGCATTGGGGTTCTAAATTTCATATGTATACATATTTAATGAATCTCTTAACAAGATACATTGTTTGAGCAAAAGCTATTGGGCTCGGCTTAACCCGTATATGGGCTTCTACCTCCACCAGCTTTACCAATTGGATATAGAAACAGCTTTGGAAAGTCTAAGGCCCTCTTTTTTCGTGTAGCATGTCGATTGGGATGCTTTCCTTACACAAAACAACCTACAGAAAAGGGGGATCATGATACGTAGATGTGTAGGTGTTTTATGTGCAACAGAGAGGTGGAAAGAGGCTGCCACCTATACGGAAGGAAAGGAACGCCAATTCTGAATAGTTTTATTTTATAATTGTAGGTCTGTTCAGTTCTTATTAGTTTTTTTTTGTTCTTTTTAAGTACGTTTACTATGCCACAGTTGCAAGTACCAGGTAACTATTTAGAATTGGAAGAAATCACCTAGTGTTTATCATCTCCACTAGAATTTAAACCTGAGACCTCATAGTTCTCCTCTCACACCTAATTGACATGATTTTTCATATTCTCAGATTATAACAATCGATATTTACCCTAGAATAGCATGGTTTATTATACTAAAATAAAATATTGTGATTTATAGTAGCAACTGATGAAAAATATAGAACTTACTCTTTCAGTCCATGGGCATAAAACTTCGCCGAGGCTTTAAAAGGAGGGCGCTCTTTAGCAGCATACAATTTAGGTACATCGTTTTCTTCCTTCGCATGGAAAGGGGGATAGCCTTCAATCATCTAAAATACAGCACAACACAAAGATAAAATATATCGCCTGTTTCTGCAAAGAGAAACTGCAAAAGACGCACATCTTTGACTCACTAAATTTTATCAAACCGGAGTTACTTTCAAACTTATGCAGTTATACAACATAAATAGATCAGATCAATATTCAAGTAAACGATAATCACTGTATATTTCTGTGACCTTACTGAAACATATTTAAATCATGTTAAATTTGATCTACAACATATCCAGTGTAATCCAACAAGTGGGGTCTGGTGGGGTAGGATGTATGCGAACCTTCCCCTACCCTACCTTTGTGAGGTAGAGAGGTTGTTCCGATTGACCCTTGGATCAAAAGAAATGTTTCTGAAGCAGAATTGCAGGAATAATATGGTATCATCACATATTGAATTCTTAAATTAGTAATTTATTTGTAATTTGATGCCATTAGTATTAAATACATATATGTTATACATGAGCTCTGATTTTCTACAGATTGAGCACTCATTTCGATTTCATTTTAAGAAAGTATGTATTCACTTCTAGCATTGCGCTTTCACTTTTAAGAACACGGAACATAATGCGCCTTGCATTCAGAGACTCTTAAACATAAAATAAAGATATGGTCCACAAGAGTGCAAACAAATTGTTCTTCCTCAAAGTTTAAACATGAACCAGATTACACAAAATTTTACCTCTTGTAAAATCAAGGCAAATGAAAAGACATCAACTTTGGTATCATATTCCTCATTCCTGAAAACCTCTGGAGCTACATATCTGCCTATTTGTTGCACAAGAATTGAAAAGTTTTTTTTTTTTTTTAAAAAAAAGATTATGAAAATATTAGAAGAAATCCAAATATCGGTTCTCAAATATCAATAAACAGGATCAAATATCTTTTCCAATGGAGAAGGAATAGAGGACGATTGAATATCTAAAAGAAGTACTCACGATAACTGTCTTCGTATGTCAGAGGCTTATTTTCTTTGACCCTTTTTGTAACTTTCAGTAGCTTGCTTACTCCAAAGTCAGCAACTTTCAGATGTCCAGTATCATCCCGCAAAATATTTCTGTTGTCTTACTCAAAAAAGTAAACTATTATTACATGAAGAAACTCAAATCACAATATGAAAGCATTGATGCTACTCGAAAACTTGGCTAGGCATTAGTATAGACAAAATGTAATTCAGGTAACCTGACGAAAGTGAAACTTACGAAGGCTCAAGATCACGATGAATAATTGCTTCTTTATGTTCATGCAGATAGTTCATTCCCCTAAAACCAAATATTATATATGAGAATTTATATACTCAGCAGTAATGCTCCAATCAAAGGACTACAAGACATTGAGATTTTACATCCAAAAAAAGTTTTAGAGTGATGGGTCAAAAACACACCTAAAGTATACTAGTTTTTTGAGTTTCATACCGGAGCTATCAAGTGTACGAGTTTCCTACCAGAACTATTCATCAAAACACACTTCAACATCAATTGTTCTCTTTCCCTACCTGAACGATGGTTATATTTCAGGTAGGAAAGGGGGAGTAACAGATTACAGATCGATGAGGTGTATATTGAAAAATAGTTGGTGACAGTTTAGGTAGGAAACTCACATAGTTCAGGTGGTAAACTCAAACCGGATACTTTAAGTGTGTTTTTGAGCATTAACTCAAAGTTTTATAAGTAATGCATAATGAAAAGATTTGCTTTTTTAGAAAAATCTAAACCATTCATCTTGCAATTTATAAAGAGTTCAAAATATTGGTCAGTGACACAGATTGGATGTGAACCTCGCGATGTCCATTGCAAATCTGAGAGCTTTAGTTGGTTTAAGCACTCCTTTTCTATTCAAATATTCACGTAGATCACCCTGGAAACATACGGCATGGAAAAGTCATTTCAAAGTGATAAGATTGTTGGAAAAATTTCAAACATATTGTCAAAAAGAAGAAAAGAGAATGTAAATTGAAACAATGGATAGAACTATAAGGAGAAAACAGTGTATAAAAATGTTGTCAATTATAATTATGCAAACTGTTAAGAGTTAATAAGTAAGACCTTTGGTAAGTATTCCGTCACTATCATCATAGGACTACTTTGTGTTACAGCACCAAGAAATTGCACCACATTAGGATGTCTCATCTTCTGGAGCAACGCAAGCTCATCTCTAAATGCTTTCCTGCAGAAGCTCTAATATTAGCGAATGTAAATACACACAATTAATAATTGAGAGGTGCTAGCTAAACAATGTGAAGTAGGATCTACGGGTTTTCCCCTTGTAAGTAGAAAAATAGAAGCACTATCACTTTTAAGTTACTCACACTTTATCCTCATCAGCAATCACATCCTCCCCAAACTTTTTTACAGCAACTTGTATTCCACGCCATGAGGCAATATGGAAGGTTCCCTACAATATCTTTGGGATCAGCAGAGGAGAACAACAACAACATACCCAATGTAATCTCAAAAGTGGGATTTGGGGAGGGTAGAATGTCGCAGACCTTACCCCTACCTTGAGAGGTAGAGAGGTTGTTTGAGATAGACCCCCGGCTCAATGAAGGGGGGGAAATTTGTGAAGAAGTCGTGGAAAAATACCATAGAAAGCATGCCAAAGCATTCTGAAAAAAACATAACTATAACAAAATAACACAATAATGGAAGTGTGATAAAACGACATTAATGGACAAAACTCCGTAAGTAAGACAATGAGTACTAGTATGGAAAGATAATTGAGACAACACTCTACTACCTACTAACCTCCCACTCTAATCCGTGCCTCCACAACCTCCTATCTAAGGCCATGTCTGCAGTAAGGTGATTATCTCATGTCATGTCTAATCACGTCTCTCCAATACTTCTCCAGCCTACCTCTACCTCTCCTGAAACCATCCATAGCCAACCTCTCATACCTCCTATCAGCAGAGGAGTAGAGAAAAGATATTCTATATTGGAGAAGAAAGATATACTAGGTCACTTCAGTAAACAATTAGATGAGTCATCTCACAATTCTTGCAAGCATTAGATTGTACACACTAATCAACAAATAGTTATCCAAGGTTCCAAAAGAAGAAGATAAGCAATCCTAGGCAGCTGAGCAATATGCCACAGATCAATCTAAGATGTGATCAGACGAGGCTAGCCTCAGTTTTCCTCCATTGAATATCCTTATCTACTCATACTTGCCTCATGCAACTGCTGCATCCATTCCAATAGTACAATCTTACTAATTCAATAATGAACTCTAAGGTGATCATCAAGTTACATTAAGTAAACCCTTTGTCAAATAGGTAAGACTAGGAAAAAAGGACAAGCCAGTACAGACTACAAAGTCCCAGGTTGGAGAATGATGCTAACAATGATGGCAGAATGAAAAATGGAAGTTGGTGTAGAACTCCATAGGTAAAAAAAAAAAAAAAGGGCGGGGGGTGGGACTAGAGAATCAACCGAAAATAGCACGCATAAATCTCCGCAGGACACAAGAGTGAAAACACAAAATATATTACCTTGCTCAACTCAATGCTATTAGTGAAATCAAGTTCTTTAGCATCAATCTCGTATTCTGGAACTTCACGGCAAGTCTTAACATGCATGGGAGCCATCTGGATGAAAATCAATTCAGACAATCATCAAACCAAGCAACTCTTATCACATTATGAAATAAAAGCTTTTTCCCTGATCTGTAGAGCTTGAATGGAATGCAAACTTACTGGAGGCTTGGCACCGTGTTTCTCCAGTAGCTTGATCACTGCATGATTTTTATAATGTATTGCATCTGCCAGGGGCTGTTCAAGCAAGATTAGATTGTTCCAAAAAATGTAAGCTAATAAGGAAAAAACAGGACACTCAAAATTTTCAGATTGAATCCATCTAAAAGTGTTCTTAATACTTTAAGAAATCAAATTGTCCATATTTGTGAAGGGGAGCAAGGAGAACGACAATAAAAACAAATTATAGTATCTGTTAATCAGATTAGATAAAGAACAACTATTAAATCTTCATGCATATGTCCTCATCTCAACAAAGGTCACACAGCATGTAACTTTGAAAAACATAAAAACATCTTAAAGCAGATGAGTCTATCAAAATAAATATCTTAAAGAAGACAAAACATGCAATTCTATAATATGCATGTGACATGGAATAGTTATCCGCCAATCATTGCTCTGTTTGATATTTATTCTTCGCCATGATGCGCCGTCTAAGATCTCAGAATAACCATAGCAATTCCCCCAAGAGTGGCCTAAACATTGAAGAGCTAGACTGACAATCCTGGGAACTAAGGTCCAAACCCGAATCCCACTAGAGGTACCACTTGGTGAATTATTTCTATCTGCCTAGAGATTGAAAGGCAGTGTTTTTTTTTAATTTTGAAACTGGTAACTTTGTATTCCTCGGCATTAAGGGCTATGCTAGCCACCTCCTAAAGTATTTAATTACATAAAGAGCCAAAAAAAAAACAGAGACAGTTACAGAGCTCCTATGAGATCCACAAGTTTAATTTCCTCTTCTATATTCTTTTCTATACACCAAAAACCTAAAGTGGTAATTACTTTCCACTTAATCGTTTCTATTGTGCATTCTTTTCCTTACAGGTTCACTGGTTTCTCTCCTTCCTAATAATCCACTGTTAGGCAGTGTTACCCTTGCCCAATTTGCCGGTAGGACATAGCAAAAACCAGGTGGATAAGTAGTGTGTCCACTGTCCACAAACTGACACAAACATAACAACAGTAAAGGTAAGATGGGCTAAGGGAAGGGAAATAGCTAGCAATTTGAGCAATACTACTCGCAATAACCCCCCAAAAAAGAACCTTTTTTCTAATTTCATAAGCTAGATACCAAGAAGTAACTGTACCAAACAGAAGATCATAGTGATAATCAAACATCAACAAACCAAATGGGGTTGTCATCATATCATAATAAGGCCCCAAGGGTGGCCTAAAGATTGAAGTGCTAGAGTGATAATCCAGGGAACTAAGGTTCAAATCCCACTAGAGGCAACACCAGGTAAATTCCTTCTATCCACCTAAAGATGGCTAGGCAGAGTTACCCTTACCGTACATATGCTAGTCGGAGCTAGTAAATACCCGGCAGATTAGTAGTGTGTCCAGACTGACCCAGACACTAAATAATAACTTTAAAAGTAAGATGGGCTAAAGGAAGGAAATATCTGCCAATTGAGCAATACTACTCTCAATAACCATATATACCCAAAAAAGATCCTTTTTTGCATTTCATAGGCTAGACAACAAGAAGTAACTGTACCAACAACAGCAAACTACTCAGAATAACCAGCTACATACCCAAAAAAAAGAAACTCTTTTTTTGTTTCATAAGCTAGATACCAAGAAGTAACTATACCTTACTCGGACTCTCCAAAATTGATGCCACACCCATGTCTTATTCCTCAAATATGCACTACTTTTGGAGAATCAGGCACTCACTCGTCGCCTTTTTAAAGAGTCTGAACAACATAGCTCTCAATAACCAGCTACATGCCCCAAAAAGAACTTTTTTTCTTTTTCATTTCATAAGTGTACCAACAATACCAAACTACTCTCAATAACCAGCTACATACCCAAAAAAGAACCCCCTTCCTTAAAATTTCATAAGCTAGATACCAAGTAACAATGCAAACTACTCTCACTAACCAGCTACATACCCAAAAAAACAACCTTTTTTCAAAACTTCACAAGCTAGGTAACAAGAACTAACTTTACCAACAACAAACAAAACAGAAAATCATATTAACAATCAAACATCAACAAAACCATAATGGGATTGATCATCATACCGTACTCCCCCACCGATCTTTCGGATCAACTTCAGCCCCATTATCAAGCAACAACTGCACAACATCACTTGAACCATGACAAGCAGCAACGTGAAGTGCAGTCCTCTCATCAATATCCCTAAAATTAACATCAGTCCCTGATTCGAAAATCTCCTTTATCCCTTCTATATCACCCTCATTCGCCGAATACATCAACCTAACCCTTGGATCAATATCAATAACAAATCCATCATCTTCACCTCCTAATACTTCTTCCCCTCCTCTCTGGTGCTAATGAAGATTGCTTACCTAATTTGAATCTCACAGGTGAATTCGGTTCCATTTCAAGAAAATGTACAAAAATTACACTACCCTAACAACAATAAGTTTGTTACAGTAATTCCTAGAACTTTTCAAGAATCCAAAATTAGCAAAAGGGTATTGGTAAAAAATAGTGCTTGAACAGAAAAATCCTAAAAAATTGAGGAATTTGAAGTTTTAACCAAGAAACCCCATTACAGATTCAAAGGGGTTAGGTTCACTTCTAAGGTAAGAAATTTGCTAAATTAAGAAGGAGCGTGGGAGGCACGCGTTAAGGGACGCAAGTGGAGGAGACAATTTCATAAGCGATGACGGCGGTGATTGGTTGGAACTGGGAATAAAGATTGCTATTTCTCTTTTTTTTTTTTTTTTTTTTTGTATTTTGAGGGTTAAATTTATTTTACGTTCAAATAAATAATATTAAGGTGTTTGAAAAATAACTTATATATCTAAAAACTACGTAAAAATATTCACAAAAATTAATAATTTAACAAATTTTAAACATACAAACAAATTTGATCCATTTTTTTTTTTACTTGAATCTTGAAATTTAAACTAAATTACATAAGTTGAGACAAAGAGAGTATAATTTATTTTTTAAGTTAAGTTATTACTCGAGTATTCTCTGTGAATTATTTTTAAAAATCTTTAGTTATAGTACTTTTTAATTGAAATAGTTTTACGGATTAAATTAATCCGAATTCGGTATCATCTTTTAATCTAAATTTTATTTTATTTAGCGGTATATTTGTGTTAGCGCTTGATTAAATTTAGATTCATGTCAGAAAAATAATGTTCTAATGTATTTCCTAACAAAAGGTAACTTCATATCAAGATCTTTAAACCCAAAACTTAGTTTTGTCTTAATTGTTGTTGGTTTGTTTTAATGAACTTCTGAGCAAATCAAGAGAACTTGTTGATTGCTACTCCATAGAGCTATGTTGAACTTCTTGACAGCTTAATTAAAGACCAAAAATTGGCAATTTTATATGTTTGTATAATAAAATAACTCCCGGAAGTTTTGCAAAAACTCAAAAATATACAGAAAAAGGAAGCCCCAACAGCACAGTTCTCATGTATAACACATGAAAAGAACTCGAAAATTGCTGGCAATGAAAATTAAGGTAAAGATAAGGTACACCACAATTTCTTGAGCAAAGAGTTTCAGCTCGCGGAGAGTTAACAGTGTCGTTAGTGCTAGCTGAGATTGTACTCTTCAATCTTCTCCCACGATTTGAGGCTTTTGTCTTCGGTGTCTGTTTTGTACAGTGCAAGGCGTGATATCTGGAAGCTCAAATTGCCAATGCTCTAATCAAGGATATAAGCCTTCTCTTGAGCTTTCTTCTTTTCTTCATCCGTCAAATCGGCATAAAGAATGCTCATATGAGGCATATATGCTGCATAGTCATAAAAACTGAACATCAGTGATAGAAAAGCTAGCTCATGATAGAAAGAATGTAGTAGAAAGTAAGTTGACAGCTCGAGGAGTAAATAGATTTACGTCTGATTCAAATTGTACAATTTGCTGCTTCCAGAATAGCATAGCATCTTGCTTTATCCTAGAGTTTGTCTGCACTCACTATCAAACGAAACCAAAAAAGATCAAGAAAAGTGTGTTTACATCTCAAATTCCTGGCTTCCCAAAGAACCTCATGTACCAACTGGCAACAAATCAACACCATATATTCAGGCAACATGAGTATATAGATTTAGCTTTCACATAGGGGAACTTGAGATTCCAAAGGAGCCTCTAAGCAATTGTCGAGTTCTGTATTCCAAATGAGTTAGTTTGCTATCATCCCATCTATTCTAAATTTCGCGATGTAGCTACATAATATCGCTTGTTGATGAGCATATGATCCCTGGAATTAGTCGAGGCATGTGCAAGTTGGTCCAGATACCATGGTTATCAAAAAAAAGTTTCAAATAAGCTAGTTGCTATCATGAAGTAGACGATGAGAAGTTCATCCAAAGAACAATGTTGATTTGAAATTGGTACCAGTGGGGGATATGAAGGATGTCTGAGGTGAACAATTGCTACTTGTTTAGGAGATTTATGGAATGTAACAAAAAGGTTATTCAGGCAAGTTCAATCCCTTGGGATGTAAAGGGGATAAAGGCCATTATTCTCGCTATCATCTATTCTGTTTTATGAATATTATGGATAACACATCGGAATATATAGAAATTGAGGTACAAGAAATCAAACATATAGTAACAAAACAATACTATAATCAAGGTATATATAAAGAATCAACACATCCGAACAAAAACCAAGGCACTATAAATCAACATCTAGTAACAAAACAATAGGACAATCGAGGTATAAAGAGTCAACACATAGGAACAAAAACCAAGGCACTATGAATCAACATATAGTAACAAAACAATACAATAATTGAGATACAACGAATCAAACAGATAATAACATATCGACACTTGTCACGTGCCTCTTCCTCCATTAACCTCACCGCTCCGACGACAGTCACGTGAGGTTCAAATTGGGGCCCACCAAATTCCGATCTAAGACCACCCATCAATTTCTTAACCCTAACACTCACATCTTCCGATGGAATCGCCCACACTGAATAAACTTCAGTTTTGTTGGTGTCTGCTTCGTTGAGTTGTACATTCTGCATTGGATCTGGTACTGTGAGGATTGAATAAAAGAGTAAAAAATGGATATGAGTCCAAGAAATGAAAGGAATTTGATGAAATGGGTTTGAATACTAAAAGGGCTATGATTTAAATAATTTGAATAGAAGGAGCTGCGATTTAAATAGTTTAAGAGAAGATTAGGAAAGTGCTATCCAATTAATAGAATTCTTCACATATTAAAAGATTTTCAAATAAATTAAATATACCTAAATTTTAAATTATTTAAATAAATAAGTAAAGTAATTATTTTGAGTTTTAAATATCGATAAATATAAGAATTCAATAATAATAAAATAATTTAATACATAATTATGCAAATTCTGAGTACTAAAATATGTAACTTTTTAGACAAGATTGACTAAAATTTTAAACATGTAATAAAAGTAAATATGTTTTAAAATACGTATGTAATCAAATAGCAATTTCAAAAGATTATAGATCGGTTAAAATTGGATCTCATCAAATTGTCATATGTTTCTTTCATGTCTAGCTTGCATACAATTTTGGTCAGTCTCAGCCGTCTGGTATTTCATCAATTTCTTGAGAATATAAATGAGACAGTTTTTATTGATACACACTTTTGGATGACAATGTTTAATGGTGTTGATTGCTATGGCTATACCAGTGCTACATTTTCTTTTCAAATAAAAGTGGAATATTCCTGTGCAAGTACAAACTTCTAAAAAAAGATGAGGAAAATTAAATAATAATTGAAAAATAAATATAATAATAATGAAAGGAAAATAGTGAAAAGACAATTTTGTCCTCGCCGTAGGTATGACTAGGGGTCTCAAATGAGTAGGTTGGGTGGATTGAAATTGAAGATATTAAAATGAAAAATCACACCATATACACATTTAAGAGACAATATTACGGATTTTAAACACACTCTTAAAAAATTCTTGCTTATAACACTTTATTTACGGGTTATAACATATCAATTAAATTTAACTTTATTTAAAAATCAATTACAATTTAATTTAATAAATGATTAATCTCTTTATATTTTTATATTATTAATTATTAATAGTTAATTAATTTGATTGCGATCCTTTTTAAATTCAAGATACGAATTTAGGAATTTACATTGATTAGACTTTCTTGTTTACCGTTAACACTCCAAACCTCCCATACGCTAATTCCACCCCCCCCCACCCCCACGCCAATCAGATTCTACACGCCACCACCACTACCCCACATTCACAACTGTCCATTCCATCATTCTCACAACCCCACTACCCCAACTTCACAATCGGCCCTCTCGTTACGGTTCTCATCATCATCATGTCTAAGAAAACTATTGCAACGCCGAAAGAGTCCTAGATTGGTTGAAGGAACTTCTACGGATAAAGTTCATGCTCTAACTTTCAATATATTAACTTAAACCCCACCAAAAATTGTTGAAACTCCGCAAAGGGTGATTCTCTCGATTGAAGGATCAAAAGGAGAAAAAAACGAAGCAAAAGAAAAGGATGAGTCCGGCAAATCAAAAGGGAAAGAAGAGGAAGGGGAAAATTGTAGAAACCCCTTTTGATTCGAATTCTGATTTTGTTAGTGAAATAAAAAAAAAAAGCAACAAATGTAGAAGTTGCTCAATCTTCAAAACCATCAACAAGAAGAACAACAAAAAAGAAGGAATCAGAAATCTCAATATCCAAAAAAGGCAAAAAAATTGTTTGGGTAAGCATTATATTTAATTTATTTTCACATTATTCAAATTAGTGATTTTTTTTGCTAAAAATATCACATTATGCTTATTGTTGTTTCGAAACTTTTGTTTGGGTGAAACTTGTACAAATCAATAATATGTGTTTGTATTTGACTTTAATGTTTGATAGATGGCTATTGTATGAATTGTGATATAATATTGGTATGCAAATGGTATGAATTGTGTATTAACATTTGTGTGATCGTCTCTTAACTGTGTATATGGTATGAATTGTTAAATTGATATGCAAATTGCATGAATTGTTAAATTACTCTGTTTTGTATGAATTTTGAATAATATTGATATGAAATTGTGATTTTCCCTATTAGGAAGGTTTCTTTTTCAATTTATCCATTAATGTATTTAAATTGTCAATATTGGTATGTAAATGGTATAAATTGATATTAAATGTTGTTTTGAAAATTATTTTTAGTGTAGTTCGATAAATTTATGAAAGTAGCTTGTTAAATGCTACAGTGCACATGAAGTTGGTATGATGTTTAAATAATATTGGTGTGAATTTTTTCCATATATGATATAAGGTATTACTAAAATTTATGTATATGCGTGTGTACTATGAAACATGAATAATATCTGTATGAACATACTTTTATATATGTTTTATGAATGTTTATATGAAATTGATTTATTTTTGGTTTAATTTATATGATATAATTTAATTATAACTACTTATAAACTGTAGTTAGCGTTGGAATGAAACTTGACTAATATTTGTATAAAGTATGTTTTAATTTAGTATAAACAATTTTATTTTATAGGTAAGGAAGGTAATCCACACATTGGTCTTCATGTACAAACATGAATATTTTTGGTGATCTGTTGAAATTTCTCGGGCAAGAAAAGTTTCAACAATTTCTGGAACGAACACCTTTTGATGTATTTTATGAAATACATCACATAAAGATTTAATGTCAACTATTGCGGAATTTGTTACTTCTTGAAATCAAAACGCCGATTTACATGTTTATTGTCAAAATAAAAGGTACAGAACTACATTTTGGAATCAAGGAATTCGCAGCAGTAACTGGTCTCAAATATGGACTCCTTACTGACTATTTTTCAGATCCGTCTATTCCAAATAGACTTATCACAAAATATTTTGGTGAAATGAACAAAGTCCCTAAGTTAGCCTTCTTGAATAAGTTTAAAGAGGCTACTTATTTGAGCCTGAAGACCGTTTTAAAATCGGTGTTCTGTACTTTATTAGTACATTTTTTACTGGTTCTAAGGCCTCCAAAACAACCATACCTAAATTGTATTTTGATGTGGTTGAGTCCGATCAGTATATGAACTTCCCAGGGGTAATAAATGTTTCAGATTGACACTCAAAGCTTACAGTCGTAGGTTGGAAAATAATCCTACATCATTCAAATTTAGCCAATTTCACCTAGTGTTGCAGAGTTGGTTTTATGAGTGTTGTCATCCTTTTGACAACACAGTTGCTATCTGTGTTGCAAATGACACACCGCGTATTCCCAACTGGAAGACATCGAATGAGAGTATTTTCTTCGATGACTTAAAGAATACAATTTTCAGAACATGTGTCAACCATGTCATTTTTTAGTTATTGTCCTTATAATAATTATCATTTATTACCTTTTTTATATATAAATTTTAATTCTCACATCTTATTTTGTTATTACAACATAAATTCAGAAACATAGCGCTTACTGACGAAGAGATGAATGCCATTGATCGTAACAATTTACATCAATCTTCTAGTCACCATAAGACAGAAAATCAAGCTACATCAGAAAGGAACGATGTTGACTTCGATGAAAAGTATGTAGAGTTGAAAAAGGAAATTGCAGAGGTATGCAATAAAAAATTATGATTTAATATTTTTTTTTACATATTACAAAGAATTTATCCACTCTTTAATGTTTAATGACAGGTTCGGGTGGAGATGAAAGAACTAAAGGATAATGTTATTTTTCAATCCCTTTTCAATTACTTATTACTAATTCTTTTTTTGTAATATTTTAATGTTTAACATATATGTTTATATCTATTGACAAAGTTGACAAGTACATGACCGAATTGAAAGCATATGTCGATAATTCGACAAAGCTGATAATTGATGAGATTAGGTCTTCAAGAGGTCAATCAACACAAACATCACACCAAGAGGTATTAAATGGTATTAAAGGGTTTGACAAAGTTAAGAACTGAAACAATTGGTGTATCTCCTTTTTTGGTCTGAAATTGATATTATCATGGTATGAATTGTGTATGTGCAAGTAATTATGAAATGTATGAATTTGGACTAATGTTAGTACTATATTGGTATGAATTTTGTATGAGCAAATCTTATGCATTATTTTTCAGTTTATGTTTGTTTGATATTGGTATTATGTTTGTATGAATATTGAATGAAGTAGTTTTTATGCATGTGTTTGTTGTTGTTTGTCAGTGGTATTATAAAATTTGTATTAGCTTTTGTATTAATAATGTAAGAACTGGTATTGTACAATATTTTATGTTGGTTCAATTTTGATATTAATATAGTATTAAATTTGTGAAAGGCAATATTAATGACAGGTTATTGTTGTTGGTTTAAACTTTGTATTAATCTTGTATAAAATTTGTATGAGACAATTTTTTCGCATTATTTTATGATTGAATTTTATATTACTTCATTTTATTTTAGGATGATGCCCGTCAACATGTTGAAGAATCTGAAAAAGCTCCAATGGATCAGCCTTCAGTTTCAATGAGGGAATACATTGATATTTCAAACACTGATAGTATGAGTTTCAATCCTAATATGATATGTATATTCACTTACAAAGTTTTTTAAACATTAATTTTTTTTTAATATATAGTTGAAGCACTGAATTCAATTGACCAAACAGTTGGTGTTGTTTTTAATGCTGACATACCTGGATCATCAACTTCAAAACCACCAACATTGGATGATTATCCGAATTTGACTATGACACAGATTGTTGAACTTGATCCAATTATCAATGCTAATACAACTCCAGATGTGCAACCAAGAAATAGGAACCCTGGCAAGTATGACACATCTCCGTACATTCAGTTGTCGGAAGGTGAAAGCATTTTAAGAAGAGTTCCTATTTCTTTCGTATCAAACATCCGTTTGAAAGTCACAATGGGTTTGAGGTTGCAGCTGAGTTGATCGATGAGTTTAATAAATGGGTTTTCAAAAATGTTTCATCTAGGCGTGGCAGGTTTTCTTTTCTTTTTTCTAAATTTATATGACGTAGTTTGAATTTCGAGGATCAAATTTATATTGCGTTCGAATAAACAATATTAAGGTTTTAAAAAAATAACTTATATATCTAAGAACTACATAAAAAGAATTTATAAATGTATAACTAATAATTTAGCATTATTTAAAATATACGAATAAATTTGATCCAATTTTTTTCCTTTCTTAAACTCTCGAAATTTGAACTAAATTATATAAGTTGAGATTGTGAGAGTATTATTCTTTAATGAAGTTATTACTCGAGTATACTTAATTTTTCAAAAAATCTTTAGTTATGGTAACCAACATTTTAATTGAATAGTTTTACATTAAATGGGAAAAATAAATTCAAATTCGGTGTCATCGTTTAATCTAATATTTGGTGATTGATATTTGTGTTAGCGTTCAATTAAATTTAGATTCATGTCGGGAAGTAATATGGTAAAGTGTATACTAACAAAGGTAAATCTTACCGTTGAATATCAAGTATCAAAGATAATCTCTTTTGCAAAATCTCCCAATCCTCTAACAAAGGCAGCTTAATACTTGGGGCTCGAATCAAGCACTCTAGTTAAGAATAAAAAGAAAACTTACCATTCCAAAATAATCCTATCTGGTCCAAAGAGAACTCAACGATTATCTTAAACAAATATCAAAGTTCAAAGAGAATCTCTTTTTTTTTCTTTTGTTTCTCAACACATGTCCACCTGTGTTGGAATAACAACTAAATCAAGATTCGTGCCAAAAAGTCTCTCAATCCCTTAACAAAGGCAACCTCATATATAGGCTCAACTAGAAAACTCTGGTTAAAGAGAACCTATTGATTGGTACTCCAAGCTATGTTGGACTTGTATTATGAAATTCTTGACAGCTTAATTAAAGACCAAAAAATTGGCAATTTTATATGTTTGTACAATAAAACTCAAAACTACACAGAAAAAGGAAGCCCCAACAGCACAGTTCTCATGTATAACACATGACAGAGACTTGAAAGTTGCTGGCAATGAAAATTAAGGTAAAGATAAGGTACACCACATTTTCTTGAACAAAGAGTTTCAGCGAGGAGATTTAACAGTGTCGTTAGAACTAGTTAGTGCTAGCTGAGATTGTACTCTTCAATCATCTCCCACGATTTAAGGCTTTTGTCTTCGGTGTCTGTTTTATACAATGCAAGGCGAGATATCTGGAAGCTCAAGCTGCCAATGCTCTCATCAAGGATATAAGCTTTCTCTTGAGCTTTCTTCTTTTCTTCATCCGTCAAATCGGCATAAAGAATGCTCATATGAGGCATATATGCTGCATGGTCATAAAAACTGAACATCAGCAACAGAAAACCTAGCTCATGATAGAAAGAATTTGGTAGAAAGTAAACCAGTAACGTATTGACAGCTTGAGGAGTAAATAGATTTACGTCTGTTACAAATTGTACAATTTGCTGCTTTCAGAATAGCATAGCATCTTGCTTTATCCTAGAGTTTGTCAGCACTTACTATACTTCCCCCCCCCCCCCTCGAAACCCCCAAACGAGAAAAACTCTTCTAAGATTATTCTTCATTGCAAGAACAACACAAGCAATAACATAAATCCAGAAAAGTGTGTTTACTTCAAGACATGAGTCATTCACCATAGATAGTTATGTACATTTCAAATTCCAGACTTCCCAAAGAACCTCATGTACCAATGGGCAACAAATCAACACCATGCAACATGAGCATTTAGATTTAGTTTCACATAGGGGAACTTAAGATTCCAAAGGAGCCTCTAAGCAATTGTCGAGTTCTATATTCCAAATGAGCTAGTTATTATCATCCCATCTGTTCTAGCCTTGGTGGATAGAGTTACTTAGTATCAGTTGTTGATGGGAGGTGACAGGTATCATGTGGAATAGTCGAGGTGTGCGTAAGCTGGTCCGGACATCACAATTGTCAAAAAAATTCATATGAGCTAGTTGTTATCATGAAGGTAGACAATGAGAAGTTCATCCAAAGAACAATGTTGATTTGAAATTGGAATGAATGGATGATATGAAATAAGTCTGAGGTGTACGATTGCTCCTTGTTTAGGAGATTTAAGGAGTGTGAAGAAAAGGATATTCAGGCAAGTTCAATCCATTGGGAAGTAAAGGGGATAAAGGTGTTATTCTCGCTATCATTTATACTGTTTGATGAATATTATGGACAAATATCTGACTACTATAATGTAACAAGATGATACAGAGACACAAAGAAGTTGAAACCATGAAAAAGGCAAAACGACTAAATTATAAAAATACCAGAAAATACAAAGAGAGAATGTATAACTTACGACTTGAGCTGTTGTAACCAAAGCTGCTGCAGCAGCGTGCACTAGCCTCCACAACCTGGTAGAAAGGAATTTCATATCACTAATTTATCCTCAGCAACTCAACTTAAAAGTGATCATACATTAAAAAAAAATCAACGTAAAGAATAAGTAAACTTCCATAGTTTCCTAAATATGGATTCTGTTTTCTCTTTTCCAGTTGCAAGGTTGATATTACATTGACAGGTCACAGGTTAAAAGCTTGATTTCCCTAAGTAAACTAATTCTGACCCTTCAAAAGTGTGAACACATAGTGTTGGCCGTAACACGTAGAGGTATAAAGAATCAACATATAGTAGCAGATGACAACAAAATAGTACGATAGTCGAGGTACAAGTAATCAACACATAGGACCAGAAATCAAGGTACAAGGAATCAACATATAGTAACAAATCAATATGATAAGCGAGGTACAATGAATCAATATATAGTAAGAAAATTGAAGAACAAGAAACTACTGGAGCAATACTACTACGACTACTAATAATTCAAATAAAAATCTTTTTTTAAAAAAAGATCTTATTTGCCTCAGTGATGCGATGAAGCAAAAGATAAACAAACACACTGATAAAAATTTGAATAAAACAGTGCGATAATCAAGGTACAAGTAATCAACACATAGAAACCGAAATTGAGGTACAATGATTCAACATATAGTAGCAGACGGTAACAAAACATTACCATAATAGAGGTACAAAAAAACAACATGTACGAACAGACAAGGCACAAATGAATCAACATATAGTAGCATATAGTATAACAATACAATACGATAATCAAGGTATATAGAATCAACATATCGGAACAAAAACTAAGGCACTATAAATCAACATATAGAAACAAAACAATACGATAATCAAGGTATATAGAATCAACATATCGGAACAAAAACCAAGGCACAATGAATCAACATATAGTAACAAAATACGACAATCGAGAAACAACGAATCAACACGTCGGAACAAAAACCAAGGCATTATGAATCAATATTATAGTGACAAAATAGTACGATAATCGAGATACAACGAATCAAACAAATAATAACATAAATCAAATTAAGGACAAGAAACTACACAAGCAATACTACGACTACGACTACAACTAACAATTCAAACAATAAAAAGATTAATTTTTGTTACCTCATTAGTTGGATGAAGCAAAAGATAAACACATTGATAAAAAAAAGTCCCAATATCAACTTTCTCCACATTAACACTATACACCTTCTTCACCCCTTCACATCCTTTTCTAAACTTGTCACGTGCCTCCTCCTCCGTTAACCTCACCGCTCCGACGACAGTCACGTGAGGTTCAAATTGAGGCCCACCAAATTCCGATCTAAGTCCACCCATCAATTTCTTAACCCTAACACTCACATCTTCCGATGGAATCGCCCACACTGAATAAACTTCAGTTTTGTTGGTGTCTGCTTTGTTGAGTTGTACATTCTGCATTGGATCTGGTACTGTGAGAATCGAATAAAAGAGTAAAAAAATGGCTACGAGTCCAAGAAATGAAAGGAATTTGATTATGAAAATGTTATTGAGCATGAAGAAGATGATGATTAAGGGATTTGAGAAAACCCATTTTTAAAAAGTTTTGATTTTTTTTTGTTTAGAGGTAATGGTTGAGAAGTTGATGGAATATTACAGAGATGGTTTAGCTGGATTTTTTTTTTTATATTGTACAGAAGGTGGAAAATGGCATTATCTTCAACAAGTGGGGTATATGATTTCTTTTATTTTATCGAGGTATCTATTATATTTAAATATTTTTAAATTAAATGTCAAACTTAACTCTCTCCCAAAAAATATAAATTTCATTAATTTAAGGTCTAATTACGTGTTCTCACATCAATTTTGAAAATTCTCTTTCGTATTCATTTTCTTTGTCAAATACATGTATTTGAGTACATACTCAAATATATATGGGTCAAATTAAATATAATTTAAATATAGAAGCATATATTTATATACATGGACTCTCTCCTATTTCGCTTGCCTCACTCCCTCGTCTCTCTATGTATCTATCAAAATTATGTATTTAATATCTATGGTATATTGACTCTCTTGCTTACCCCTCTTTCTCTGTGTCTATATTTCAAAGTATATCTGATATAAAAAATATATGTATCAAAGAAAAAAATTGAAGGAGACTCAAATTAAGTATAATTTATTTTAAATAAAGAAGCATGTAGTTATGTGCATCGACTCTCTCCTCGCTTCTCTCCTATTTCACTTGCCTCACCTTCTATGTATTAATCAAAATTATGTATTTAATAATATCCATGATATATTGACTCTCTTGCTTACCTCTCTCCCTATGTTTATATTTCAGAGTATATCTCCCTATTATGCATATTTCAGAGTATATTTGATATAAAAAAATATATGTATCAAAGGAAAAAAAAATTAAAGAAGCGAAATTATTTATTAGTGAAACCGGATAATTACACTGCATATAGAAACAATCTTTGAACCCAAATAGTCGAACTTTAACTAAACAAAAAAAATATAAAAAAAATGAATTGCTTCATCCAAGCATTGAACTTCACATATATATTCATATCCCTTTTAGTAAATGCCTTTTAAAAAGCAAAACATTAACATCTATGCAAACCATGCATGTAAAAGCTTGTATACAAACTCATGGAAATGGTGCTATCTTCTTCATCTCAACATCCTCAACATCGATCGCGAAACCCTTACCGTGCTCCACCCAATAATCCGCCCTCGAATTGAGACGCGTGGGCTCAGATAAATCAGCCCGAGCTGTTTTCATGGCGTCCGTCAATATGTTGTACTTGTCATCTCTCTTCTTGACTAGACCTATTTTCACAATGCCCAAATCTACTGGTTGTGGAGACATCATTAGTGATGGAGGCCCAATTGGTAACTTGTCACCTTTGAAATTGCAAGTTAAAATTAGCAATTTGTACCACCTTTTTTGGCTTTCAATAAGTAAATAAGTGAAGAATTTAACCGGAAATAACTCGTTTAAATCTCAAAATCAAAATAATAGCATATAAATTAAGATAGGACTAATGTATCTCAAAATCAAAATAATAGCATATAAATTAAGATAGGACTAATGTACTATTAGCAAAGACTAAATTTCAACTCCAAACATTTTGACCGTGAATTCAAATATAACTTCATTTTCAAATAAAATTTAGTATTAGTAAAACTGAATAAAAAGCACTAATTAAAAGCTACAATAACCAACAACTTATCACCTCTCGAAACACGAATAATCACATATAAATTGAAAGGGAGGGACTCACCCGCTAATAGTTCCTCCCATTGTCCCATAACACAACTACTCGGAATTTCGAGAGCCCAATATTACATTTTGACCTTAATTTCAAGAGCCAAACATTTTGACCTTGAATTCAAACATAATTCTTTTTTGAAATAAATTTAATATTTGAAAACTAAATAAAAATCAAAGTACTAAAAGTAACCATAACCAACCATCCAGAATACATATGAAAAAACCACCATAAAAAAAAAAACTCGTTTGACTTTCGAAATCATCAACAGTGCCACAGTTCATTGTCAGTAGTGCCACATAAACTGGAACAAGGCGAATTTATAATTTATTAAATTGTAAAGTTACCTCTATCTGTCTGCCACGTACACCAAAATTTGCTATAGGTTTTGGTAAGATTCTCCAGTTCAGGCCTTATTACCATTTCTGGAACTCTTGGATTGACCCAAAGTCCTGATTTTATCTACATATCAAATTTTCACAAAGATCAAACCGTTATATATATATATATATATATATATATATATATATATATATATATGTCAATCCAAACTGGATCTAAGTACTTATCCATGCCATTAGTTTTTAATTGAAATAAGGGTTTTTATCTACATGGGCAACGACAATTCCGCCACAACATTTTCAATATATTACCTAATGATACATTTCTGATATATATATATGTGTGTGCAATTTTAATTTATAAAATTAACTTGATCGATAAATTAACTAAATTTATTAAATTAAACTTCTGTTGATGTAAAGTTTTATATACATATATATATATATATATATATATATATATATATATATATATATAATTTAACTACACATTATGAAATTTAATTTAATAAATTTAATTTGTAATTTATCGATCAAGTTAATTTTATATATATATATATATATATATATATATATATATATATATATATATATATATATGACTTAAAAAATGTACGATGAAACATAAGAGGTGTTTTATGTAATTACAAGTACAAAAAAATTTAATAACATAACAAATACACCATCAAAAATGATCTTTAGCAATAATTAATTAATGACAATAGCTTATTACCGCTAAATATGTGGTGGATCCAGAATTTTCACTCAAGGGGTTCGAAAAATAGGGATTTGGGAAGTGCAAAGTGATTTAGCCTTTAGGAATGGGAACTTTGATTTTTTTTGGTTCAAATCCACACTTTAAAAAAAAGCAAGAACATTAGGAACTGAAACTAAATGAAAAGAAAGCTAAAAAAAAATGAAAGCTAACGTCGGGAGTTAGAAATGCCTCTACACTATAGCTTTATTCTTGTCCATGAGATGAGGGGTTCAAAATTAATATATCTACATAAACACAGAAAATTTACCTTATATATAAATGTAGTTTTTTGCTAGGGGTTCTGCTCCTAGCTAAATATATATTTTTAACGTCAATTAAAACTCTTTGCAGATGTCCCTGAAGCTTAAATCCAATGGCAATTGACTAATGCCGCTAAAACTTTATTACTCTTTATTAATTTATATATTTATTCACCTAAAAGTGATTTTTATTGTAGTAATATGGTAACTAACCTACTAGGAGAAAACGATCTCTACGACCGCTCAGAAAGAAGAAAATAACCTTTCGAGGAAAAAAAATTGAAGATCAATCTCTCGAGTCTTGGGTGTAAAAATGAATATTTCTTGTAAAATCGATATAAAACTAAAAACAAATTTATAAAGGACTACAAAATCATTCGTCTACGTACTAATATACGGTGTTAAAAAAAATGAAAATTAAGGCACAAACCTCGTGTGCATGAGAATGCCAAAGTTTTTGTTCTTCTTGAGGCAAACTTTCAAAGATACGATCAGATAATATATACTCCACTCCTACATATAAATTCATAATTATTTATACCTATAGTTATATTAAAAAAATTTAATGTATATTCACCTGATCGACGTGATATGAAGTTTAAAAAATACAAAACTAACAAAATACCAATAAGGTGTCCGGTGGATTCATCAGAATCATAAACAGCACACTGAAGAAAATCTTGATTTACGCGAGTGACATAATGATGTGTCTCAATTTGATGGGACATATCATGACTGTACATAGCAAATGTACAAACATGTTGATTCATTTGCTTGAGCCCCTTTGTCTAGCATATGTTGCCCCATTGACATAGGCTCTCCTGGTGGAACTTGCTCATGACCTTTTGTTGTAGAAGCCATAATGATAAAAATAATAATATTGAAATAATTAGACAAGTTTTCTTGAAATTTTTTGAAGTATAAAAAAGTGATTGAAATGGATGGGGTTGAGTTGGGTGGAGCTTTATTAAGTTTTTGTTTTTATATTTGATGAGGTGGCATTGTATGATGTGGCGAATTTTCGGGCTGGCACGTAGGCATGCACGTGTCGTTGTGGCATTGTATGATGTGGCGGATTTTTGGGTGGGCACGTAGGCATGCATGTGTCGCTGAGCCTTGTAGCCACGTAAGTGATTTGCATGGAGTGTTAGTTTTTTTGTGTTTGTCACTATTATTTGAGGAGATTCGGATCAGGTATAGCTAAGGGGATTATGAACCTCTTTTGAGATGGAAATTATAACTTTTTTTTTTGTGTATATATTATTATTATTATTAGTGAGAATTACTTTGCATAAATTACTTGAGTGAACATTGATTTATTCTAAAATTTTGACTATAATTTAAGTGATAAAATTTAAATGGTATATATATAAGTTAAAAAGTATATTTATTTTTTTATATATATACATAATAAATCTTAAACATACAGAATTTTGGTTGTCTTTATCTACCATTAGCAGATCGTGTTAAATTTACCATTAATGCCATTTGAGGAGTTCTAACGTAAAATAAGTGAACTTTATGTATGCGTTCAATTTTATCTTTCTTAATTTTTAATGACGGTCTGAAATAACTCTTGAATTGAAGTTTCGTTAGGCATCAAGGGTAAAAAGGAGACTTTTTTCTTGAGGAAAAGATAAATTTAGACCAAAACAATTCTAATAGAGGGCAAAGTTACTCAATTTGAAATAGTATTTACTCCATTAATTTTCCTTAAAGAGAAATACAATTGATTGAATATAGCAAATCAATATTTCGAATATAAAATAGAAAGACCTTTTGCTAGACAACCATCAATAAGGAACTAATATTTCAATTTTCAAAACAACTGAATTTTCAAGTACAATTAGAAAGAAACTGATTTCCTTGCTAATATATAGCAAATAACATAAATTTCACTTTTAAATCTTCGTCAACAATAACAATAACATATCCACTGAAATCATGTAAATAAGATTTGGAGAAGCTGATAATGCTTACTGATCAACTCTATTCCTGCCTTGAGAAGGTAGAGAGACTGCTTCGATCTTTTAGAGCATGTACTCTACTATCATCTTGATCACTAGGACTTTTTGGTACCCTATACTTATACTTACTAGCAACAACCAAATAGACACAAAAATTCAAACAGCACAACACAGCCAACATCAAGTAAAATAAATTCAAATGATTCCTATTAAAATTATTCCCAACTAACCACCCTCCACTATTTGTAACTTTTTTAGTTGCCTTGTTCACAATTTTCACAATAATTGAACTCAAGAAATATCCAATAGACATTGAAGTCCATAGAAAACATGATGACACTGATTTCAATTCTTTTGGTGCTTGAGAGTAGAAGAATTCAAGAAGTCCCACATAGGTAAACATATCTGCAATTCCAAATATGAAGAATTGGATTGAGAGCCAAAACACACTAATAGGCAATGGTTGTAGCACGGGAATCGCATCAAGCATGTTGTGATCCCGTGCTACTTGTTTGCGCTTGACTTCTAAGATTGATGCTGCTGTCATAGATAAAGCGGAGAGGACTAAGCCAACCCCGACTCGTTGCAAGTATGTGATGCCTGTATAAGTACAAGTGACAAACTTAGCCTATAAAAGATATGATATGCTCAACTCCATTTATTAATACAACTCAAACTCGCCCAAAGCATGTAAGTGTTTTGGACGATTGGGATCAAACTCATTTTAGACCAAGTAATTTTTGGATGGATTAATGACCATCTATTTATTAATTCAAATCATTTTGATCTGTCACATTCAGAAAAGAAAAAGAAACTTTAATTTTAATATGTAATTCAATATCATTATAAAGAAAAAGAAAGTTTTAATATGTAATTTTTATCAAATAAGAAAACAAAATAAAGATTAAAATTTAGTAAGAGTTGGACTGATTGAGTTATGACTTATTGTTTAGCTAGTCCATTTTGGCCCAATTCATTTCACTTCAAGTAATATCAGGACGAGTTAATGACTCGTCCCTTCCCATTTATTAACTCAGTTCATTTTGACCTGCCAAATTTAGCTCAATGAACTTATTTATTAGCTCATTAATCTATTTTGACCCGTCCAAATTCAGTTAAACTTGTTCATTTGACAGCCTTACCTGTGGGAATGCCGGTAAACTTGCGCAAGATTGGAACGATGATTTGATCGTAGACGGGAATGATGATGATCAAGAACACAATGGGGATGATTGGCAATGAGGCAGGTGGTATGTGAAAGGAATTTGTGATCCTTGTGTCCATGGTGAAGCCTTGTTGAATTGAAAATGTCTGAAGTTGGGCTAGACAAAGTGTCATAATAATTGTACAACAAAAAACAGGTACCATACTTAGCAAGATTTTTGCATTTTCTACTTGTGTAACTCTACAAAGTCTCCATGGATTAATTGTTTTTTCAGATTGTTGTTGTTGTTGTTGTGATGTTTGAATAATAGCTGCTTTATCCAAGAACCTAGAAAAGAAAAAAAAAGAAATAATTTAAGTCGGATTTCTCAGACTCTTCAAAAATGTTGTTGCACCAATCCTATTTAATTTGTTAGGTGTGATACTTATTATTATCTTTTAGGTGATCTGATAATATAAAAATTTGGTCGAATAAGTATATGAAACAGAGAGATAACTAACTTGTATGTATCAGTATGAGGTAGAAACTCTGCTTGAATTGCAGCTTCCTCATCCTCGTCGATCTCATAGAGATCGGACGAGTCCTGAGGAAGTTGAAGATGTCTGTTTCTTATGGCTGCAACATACACCTAATCAATAAGAACACATGGAAGGAAAACAAAATTAGAAAAATGATCATAGTTTGTCATAGAAAGAGAATTGTAAGAGTACGTATAAGACTATGTTTGGTCGGATGTTTTAAATAATGTAGTTGTACTCGTGTCAGATCCTCAAAAAATGAATAAAATTTGGAAGATTCGACACTTATCAGGCATTATTTCTAAAGGATTCGAGCAACATATAGCTAAGACTTATGATTAACTTTTGAAAGGACAACCTTTATGTTCTTGAATCCACAAAATAAGTATTTGTACTAGAGTTTTTCACGAGTTTCATACTTTGATTATATGCTATTCTCTTTACCTACCTAAACTATCACTCTCTTTGTATTAAAACACACCCTCAATGATGAGTTGGCCAAATACTTGTTTCCAATCAACAACAGGCATGTGTAGGTCAACTCAGCATCTAGGTGTGTTTTTTAATACACCAAGAGAGTAATATATAGTTTATGAGGTATGAAACTCAAAAAAGGTGACAGTTTACCTGGAAAATCTCAGTGATGGCACTTCTTCCCTTAATAACAAATATTCTATACCATGGTAATCCAACACAAAATATTATTGCACCACACAACATAGCCAATGTGCTCACAAAAAATCCCCAATCCCATCCTTTATGTTCTTGAATCCACACAATAAATGTTGTACTAAATGAACCACCAAGACACACAGCTAACAAAAGCCAATTGAAGAAACTTGACATTTGAATTGCTTCTTTCTTGTCTTTCTCATCAAATTGATCAGCACCATGTGATGGCAATGCTGATTTGATCCCTGCTGAGCCAAGTGCTACCAAATAAAGTGCAACAAATAAAAGGGCTGCATTTTTTCCATCAACTTTCTCACAACTTGATGTTGGATCAAGAATGTTGCAAAGTGGTGGCTTGTATTTGGGATAGTGTGCTTGAAATGCTAGCAATCCTAGACCCTATCAAATAGTTGAGGAATTCATTAGTGTAAGATTTCCATAATATAAGGGGTATAGATAAGTTCAGACTCTTCAAAAATATCGATAGGTGCGTGTCGGATTCTCCAAAAGTAACGTGTATTTTTGAAGAATTCAACACGGGTGCAACAACATTTTTATAGTGTATGAGAAAAACGTAGGTATAAGCTATGTTGCTTGGACTTTCGAAAAAATAATGTTGCGCCCGTGTCAGATGTTGGATCCTTCAAAAATATACTACTTTTGAAGGATCTCATACACAGATTTTGAAATCTTAAAGGGTTCGAGCAATATAGGAATTAAGTGTTTGATTATAATTTATTGTATGGTGTTTAATTATCTGTATTTGAATCATATTATAGGGGTGTTTTAAGTCATTTAATTACCAAAAAAAAATACTTAGATGTCACTCACAAATGATATGTAGAGGAAAAACTAAAAAAAATAATCTATATTTTGTTTTGGAACTAATAGTCATAATTAACATGATGATAATATATACTATCCATTCAAAGTTTGTTTTTTCTTCCAAAATGAACCTAATATAGGATGTAATCACTGTGAGTTCAAACCTATTAGTATATGTCACAACTTCGATGTTTTTTTACACATGAACCTATTAGTATATGTCACAACTTAGATGTTTTTTTACACATATAATTATATTTTGCATAAAAAATATTAGTTTCAAATGAACCTGATGTCGTAATATGGCATCCGCCTCAACATGTTAGGTATACCCTTAAATTTATCTTTAATCATATACATAATTTGTATATTGTCGATGCATAAAGCTTAAAAAAAAAACTACTCACTTAGATAAAATTAACAAGATGAAGAGAATATGAAATATTACCAAGAATTCAATCCAACATGAAACAAAAACAGCTGTGAATCTTCCAATATAAGTGTCAGCTAGGATTGCCACAAGGACAGTTAAAATATAACTGGTTCCTGAGTAATTTGTAACTTGAGTTGCTGCATCAGCTACATCATAATGCATCACTCCATTGAAATAAGTCACCAAGGTTACTCCTAACACAAATGATGCTATGTTCTCACAAGCAAATGTACCTAGTAATTAATACACAAATGTTAAATGGTGGAATCAGCGACAGAGCTAGGATTTTCACTCAAGGAATTCAACGTATGACATGTAATCAAAATTTACATTTATAGAAGTAGATACGATACACATATGATTATATTTTTATTAATGGTATGACATTATTTAGAGAAATCATGTGGTAGCTTGGTACAGAGCGAATAATGTCACACCATGTTAGGAATATTCTTGAATTGACTTAATTCAATAAATTGGTATCGAAACTAATGGTGCAATAATATTATTAATTTTGTGAAATGTTTTGTGAAAAAATTATACGATCTTAGCTCAGAACAGACAATATCACATTGTGTTAATAATATATTTATGTTGAAGGGTTCTTGAGTCAATATTCTTTACCTAAAATAAGTAAGGAAGGACCTTGTCCTCCATGTTTATCTTTAGTAGCTATTCTTCCTCTCCAATCAACCTTTCCTTCAAGAAGTTCACTTTTATCCTACAACCAAGAAATTAGGAAAAAAATAATCAAGAAAACATAAAGAACTAAAATTCATGTTATATTAATCAATATGGAGAAATTGAGAAATGAGAAATGGATTAAGGGGTACGAAGAAAAATATTTTCCGATGCATTTTCCATATTTGATTGGTTAAAAGTTTTGAGAATATATTCTCTACAAAAACTAGTTCCTTAAAAATGAGTAAAATGACTTTCTCTAGTTGAACTATGGGGGAAAAGTTTCACATTGATGACGTCTTCCTCACCCCATCTCCACCATCCAACATGCCTACCTCCATACGGCCTCCACCTATCATAATATTTGTCTATATTATATACAAATAATTTTAAAATAATATTTTTTGATTACGTAATGAACACACACAAAAATAATTTTAAAATAATATTTTTTGATTACGTAATGAACACACACAAAAATAAATCTACTTATTTTCTGGAAAAATATTTTTCTTCGTACCGAACACACCATAAATGGAAAATTAAGTACCATAGCTACTCAAAAATTGTGATCCTAATGCAAGCAAAAATATAAGAATAATATTAGAGTGACAATAATTAGGGTGAATGTTAGAGCTATTTATTTAAGATATAATGAGATATTTATTTACTATACTAAGCAAGTGGTGACAAAAATTCAAAATCAAAAGAAACCTCTTTTTGCTGCCGTCTTTGGAAGAGAGATTCTCATGAATAAATGAAACATTCAAAATAATGCTCAGAAGAAGGTGACAATAAATCATACTATCAATTTTCCTTAGAATAATCCCTTATTAAAAAAGGAGATAATCCCTTAGTTTAGTTAAGGTATGTTACTGGAATTTCGATCATAGTCTAGAAGTATTTGTGCCTTATCCCACTAAAAAAAGAAAGAAATTCATATAAGTAGTTAATATATATGAAAAGAAAGCTATATATAAGAGGTGAAATTACTCGTAATGGTGTGAGCCCTTCCGGTGAAAATCATGTGAGTTCGGTTCAAAGAGGATAACATCGCACAATGTTATTAAGAGTATCTTTGGATACTAGACTATGGTTCCGCAATATGAGTATGGAGATAATGAAGTAATGGCATGAGACTCGGTTTACTATACCTTTGCCATGTCAAAAATAACTTGTAGATACACTCACATAAAAAGAAGCAAACCTTGGATTTTGATGGCCATAAATGCTCGGACATGTGAGTGACACACAGTGAATCTCAAAAATAAGTTATAGTTTCTTGAACAAAAAAGTCTATTGGACTTCAGCCCATAACTATATATTACTCTCGTCTCAAAATATTTGTTATGTTCTTTAATTTACATATCCCTTAAACACCCTTAAGAAAACATTAATTAGGAGGAGTGTTTGGCTATTTTACCTTTGATTATGTTTTAAGATATATTCTCTCTTTATTAAATATTTACTATTAATTACTACTAAGGATATATGTCAAGAAAATAATTAGTTGTATTTGAACTTTTAAAAGGACAAAAAATTTAAGACAAATATTTTTAACAAAGACTACAAGTATTTTGAGATAGAGAAAATATTTCAATATATTTAATTTCACGTCAATTGACATTTAAATTGATGCAATACGTTTCCTTTTTTATTTTACTTTTGTCAACACACCAATGTATTACTAATAATATGGTAAACAAGTTAATCCAGTTTAATGACGGAGAAAACAAACTAATCTCTCCATATATTTTGGACACTAATTGAATAGTAACCATGCACTAATTAAATTTTTTTTTCTTTTGATTAATGTGGACACTGTCCTTTTTAATTATTTATCATCGAGTGTTTAGCATCCGATTTGGGTTCGATTCGTTGGAAAATTCTATTTGGCTCTCCACCACGATGTCTTATCATTCCTTTTTCAGGTCAAAGAAACCAACAATATTCATCAGTACCACCACCACAACAACTTTATTAGCCATTAATTAAACCACCCCTTTCACCTCTTCCATCCAAATTCCACAATTTTAACACCAATTTCAAGATCCAAGTTCTTGTTAATTATGAAAAAGTATTTAAAAAAATGGGTGAGGAGATGGGGCTGCTATCAGTGGCGGACCCAGAATTTTCACAAAGTGGGTTCAAGACATAAAACAAATAAACAATGTTGGAAGCGAGAATCAAACTCGGATTGGCTGGACCAAATGAACCCTCTTCACCACTAGGCTAAGCGTCACACATGTACTAAAAGGAGTCAAAATTTATATATACCTATAAAATTTTTAAAACTGATTAATATATATATATACGGTGTTATTTTCAACGAAGTGGGTTCATATGAACCCACTTGACCCACTGTAGGTCCGCCCCTGGTTGCTATGGTGGTGGTTAGAGGCAAATCCAGAATTTGAAGACAACTGAGGCACTACTAGATGTGGATACGTATTAGTTGAAGTATCAATACTTTGCCATAAATTATTGTGAAATAAGTATAAAATCAATGTATCGATAAATATAAATTAAATGAAAGTGGAACAAAGTTCAATGTGTGGTAAAAATTGTCAAACAAGTATATAATAAAATGTATCAATAAATATAAATTTAACGAATATGTAACATAGTTCACTGTGTGGTTTAATGGTTTTGACCTTATAAACTTTAAGGTTGCTAGTTCGAATCTTGCTTGAGTTCTTATATACATGCACCCTAAAATAATGGCAATACCAACGAGAATTGAACTCGGGACGCCTTGCTAAGCAAAGATGTGAAAAGTCAAGCATTGAACCAATGCACCACATCAATTTTTGTGATTAAGGGAGCACAAGTAAACATATTATATGTATTTAGGTATATACATATATATTATATATATAATTTTTTTCGAAGTTAACAGGTGCATGTGTACCCTTTCACATAAGGTAGGTCCGCTCTGGTGGTGGTGGTTCAACCATAGTGATAAAGGAAATGTACTAAGAAGGATGTTGAGTGATGAGAGAGAGAAAGGGGAAAAAATGAAGAAAAAAAAAAGTAAAGAAAATAAAATAAAATAAAGGAAAGGCAAAAGTAAAAAAAATTACATTTAACAAAAAATTAAAATATTTTAAAAATATCTTTTTATCAGTTCTTTGACTCTCACTTGTCTTTGAAAGAGTGAACACACTTTCTATGTCATGTCAAGATTTTAAGGATTCGTTTGGTTAGAGCAAGTTATATCAAAATTAATTATCTTGAGATTAGTTATCTTGATATAATTTATCCCACCATGTATATGAGATAACATATTTATCACTATGGTATAAATGGTGGGATAAGTTATCTCAAACATGATAACCAAACAAGACAATAAAATTATATCCAGGACATTTTTTATCCCAAGACTATTTATTCTTATCTCTCATACCAAACGACCCCTAAGGGTACATGTATGCCACTTTAAAATTGTCCAACAGAGTAATAAGACTTCCGAAAAATATAAGTGTGTAGTTGAAAGTCTGATTATAAATTGAAGGTATTTGGCTATTTTCTCAAAAAATATCTATTTATCCTATATCTCTTGTGGATGTGGGTTTTTCTCATTTCTATTCCATTGGAGTGATAATTTGACAAGGATTTGAATTATTGTAGAAAGTAATCAACAAACACAAAGATATAAAAAGGAAGGAGTCAAGATTGATTTATAACTACACAAGTCTCAATTTTTTTAAAAGTAAATAAATTAAAGAGTAAAAAACAAAAAAAATGTTTATACTAATATTCGTCGCTCACTTTTACTTGTCAATTTTAGGCTTTAGCATATAAAGTAAAAAAATAACTTTTCTTTCATATTTTATCCTTGATACTAATTAATCAGAGTATATTCAAATACAGTACTCATATTGATTAGTCATTGTTTTGTAAGGGGCATACAAAGTTCAAATTGGACAAATAAAAGTAAACAGAGAGAGTAGCAAGTTATGTAACACCAACATCCTATCTATGACAAAGTGTCCGATTTGGAGTCATAATCGAAGATAACACTTGCTTAATAGACTTAATTAAAAAATAAAGTCACATCTTTGCTATCAACTAACTTTTGATATGATAGTAAACAACATGCTGCATGAGGAATGTTCGGGCAACGCAAAAATCCTGCCTATGAAAGGACCATGAGGAGGGTTGGGGTGGCCCGCACTAGAGTTTCACTTGTAAATTTTTGAATTTCGTATTTTAACCGTTCAGGAAGACTGGGACAAATGAGAAGAAATTACGAAAAGGCAAAAATTTCTCAAATTTTAATTGAATTCTCTTTGAGTCATTTCATCAAACACCTTACATGCAAATCACGAGTTGCTTTAATTTCACATAGAATATGCTTTTTTGGTAGTGGATTTGTGGTAGTGGAATGATTCGGTGTAAAGTGAATTGAAGTTTGTAAATGTAGAAGCGGATTTGTTTGAGTGCAAGATAAGGTGAGATATCCATAATTAAATCTGAAACAAAATTTATTTATACTATATTTGATTGTGATATAAATTTATCCACCGTTAATCAAACATAATATAAATTTTATCCCATAGACTTTTACATATAAATTTATGTTTAGCGTTGAAAGTATTGAGTTGGATGAGCAAGATCTGTACATGAGATAGAAATGAGTCAAGGACTCTATGGAGCATTATTTAAGGTTTCAGTTTTATAAAGTAGAAAAAGATAAGCTATGCTATGCTGTAAGGGCCCAGAAGTGGAAACAACATGAAAAAGTGAAAAGGGGATTGTTTTTTTTTATAACCCACACATTAGGAGAGGATAGCTTTTGCCTAGATCATGTATATGTATTAAGAAATCTAGTAGAATATCTAAAAATATTTGATTGTGAACCCAATTAGGATCTATGTTCTTTCAATTTCTCGAAAAATATCGTGTTGGATCCTCCAAAAATGCATTGGTTTTGAAGGATCCGACAAATTAAATCAATCAACATTTTTGGACAGTCCGAGGGACTTAGATTATGATTATACATTAACTTGAGGTTTATTGTAGGAATCTACTTCTTTTTAGACTGTTTTTTCTTGAGCGGACAGTGTGACAAAAACAAACCTAGCTCTCTACCTTTTTTGTAGGGTAAGGTCTGGGTATGTTTTACCAGGGGCGTAGCTACACTCTTGTCAAGTGTCCATTTGTATATCATATATACAAGTAAAACAATAAAAAAAAAGTGGTTAAATAACATATTTTAGGCATTTCTTGTACAATGATGTGATGCGATCAGAGTGATTTGGGCGTCTTGAAAAGTCAAGACAAACAAACTTAAAAGTGTTCATATGTTTGAATCTCACTAACATTAACTCTTCTTTTCACTTTTTAAGAAGAGTAGCCAATTGATTCGAAAAACGTGTCCAAAAATATTAATTATTAATATTACGTAGTGTAATTTTAAAGTACACTCATTTGTGCAAAAAAAATCCTGGACTCCACTTTGTGAGGCCACACTAGATATGTTGTTGTTGTAGGAATCTTTAAAATTAAAATCTTGAATCTGCCTTCGCGACACACATTATTGGGTATACTTGGAGAAAGAATGCTATTATAAAGGTATAGGCACATATTTGAGGAACTATTTGGTTAAAGCTAAAGAAGGGTTAAATCATTTCTTGTGAGCTAATATGGCAATGTTCATGTATGTTTACAGGATTTTCATTTCTCTTTTGCTGATTTTGGTCCATTGTGAGGTGACTGTTGAACAGGCTACGCACGGCCCTCTACGCAATATCTGTACATTTACTAGGCGTGATACAGCTAGAGCAGAAATACCTCCTCTTGCCAGAGAAGATGGTAAGATTGCAATTGTCATACTCTTTAAGGCTACTTGGCCATTATTTACGTTCTACGCAAGTTTAACTTGTTGACGCGCTTCCTGAAAACCTATGCTTTGTCAGACTCTTTATAAATGTCAACAGGTGTGTGTCGGATTCTCCAAAAGTAGATTACTTTTTAGAGACTTCGACATGTGTGCTTCATAAAAATGAAGAGTTTGAGCAACTTAGCTGAAAACATGGTATTTGTCCACCAAAAGATGTTGCTGTCAAAGTCATAGTAATCCATTGTTGTCTGAATTCACAGTTGAAGTATTTTTAACTTGCCTTGTTATATTTTTGAATTATCTTTCCATTTTGACTTCAACTTCGCTCAAAGTTATTTGTATTATAGTTTCACAAGGTGACTGTTAGGCTGTTAGCCATCATTTACTGTAATTAAATTGATACTGTTTTCATCTTCTTGTAGAGACTATATTATGATGCATGGATCCATAGTTTTTAAATTCTGAAGTGTTAAATAAGCAAACATCTCCTTCTCTGCTACTTTATTTCTCTGTTTTTCGTTTAAATTCTTTATATTTGTCTGCAGACATGGATTTTGTTGACCGTCTTTTTGGTGTTGTTTGGACTATGTGACATATATGGTTTTTATGTCTTCGTCTAAAAAATTATCACTTGCTTTGTTTATGGTAAATATATATCTATTCCGGTAACATATAACTTTTTATGCATCAGCTATTACTGTTGAAATGAAAGCTGAATAACCTTTACCGGCTATGCATATATTTGTTTTCGAAATATTCATGACATCACAGGTTATCCATTTTAATTTTTTTTTTTTTGTCCAATATTTCTGTGCGTGGATGCCAGAGGATGTCATCACTGAGCTGCTTCGGTGTAATTCAACAGTATTACCCCCAAGGTGTTTGATAACTGGAAGTAATTCCAAAGTTATTTGCAATTGTACTGTTGAGAATCATAAAAGATGTCGAGTGGTGGAGATGTATGCTTCTAATCCAAGTTATTTGCTATTATTATTGTTTTATTTTTTTGATTCATCGACTGCTCTTCTTGTTAATTGATTGTATGAGTAATACCTTATTTGGAAATAATACAGGTCCTTTGATAGAATAAGCTGGAGATATCGATCGGATTACATTCGTCTATTTTTCTAATTATCATTTGCACTGATATAATTAGTGATCCATTATGCCATCATTTTTTGGGAGTTTGGGGATTTGTTCATATGGAGCAATATATGCTTGTGCTCTTCGGCACTTTGCCTTCCTAATATTCTTCATGCAGTGCTCATGCTACTTTTTCTTAATAACCGTAGTGTCGGGACCAGCTTGCGTGCACCTAGACTAATTCCACGTGATACCTACCACCTACCACTAGTAATAGGTACAAGGTTACTGTGGTCTCTGGGCATATGGAAAGAAATCACCTAGTGTTTTTCTCTTTGCTAGATTTGAACCATGACCGCTACTTGAATTTTTCACAATAGATTACATGTATCACAAAGGATTCTAATGAAGGTCAACGTGATACCTGTTACCTCCTACTAGCAACAAGTACCTGGTAACTCTATCCACCAAAGCTATGGTTTTTTTTTTGTCTCTGTTGAGATTTGAACCACTACTGCTAATTGAATTTTTCACAGTAGATTACATATATCTCGGAATTAGGATTCTAATGAAGTTTAATCGTGTGAATGATTCATATTACTAGAAAATATTGAATGGTACTCCAGATTGACGATGTTGTAGTGTTAGAGATTTGTTTTAAACTGTGTCTTTATGTTTGTACAGATTGATTTTTAAAAGTTTTCCACTTTGAGGATGTATTTCTCCAAATTACAATTTTGTGATTTCTTCTTTCCACCCTTCATTCCTCTAAAATTAAGCCTCTTTACATATTTCTATATATGTTGATTAATAAAGTCCGTTGTACTAAAAGGTTTTCCATGAAGCAGGAATATTCATCTTTTCCTGTTCGACCAAAAATGATTTCACTATAATTATAGCAACGTCTGCACAATTTCACCACTAAAATGTAAAGCAATTTAAGAGACATTCTAAGTTAGTACTTTTCATGCCAAATATGTGCTAATCATCCTTGTTTTATGTTAATTATTATAGTTCGAAGTTGTGGTCTCAAGGGAGTTAAAATTTGTCGTATTTGTTTTTAACTATGCAACATCTAGTTTCTGATTGATGTCTTTGCAACATAATGAACTGCAGGGATTTCTCCAATAGACGAATAGAAGGTTGGATCCCTAAGAACATTGGAAACCTTAAATATTTGACTAAACTGTAAGGATACCTAAACAATATATTCCTATTTGTATTGTGCTTTTCGAAGGGGATCCTTGGGGTAACTGGTAAAGTTGTTGCCATCAGGCCATGGACATTTCTGCAAGGGAAGGCTGCGTACAGCTAGACCCTTGTGGTCTGCCCCTTCCCCTGGAGCTTTAGTGCACCAGACTACCCTTTTTTTCAAATACTATGACCGGAATGTATGCCCCAAGAGATATGTATAAGTCGGAAAGCATTACAAAACTTTAGTGCAATGTTCTTAAAGATGCTAATCACCTAGTGTTGCATATAAAAAACGACACTAGATTTAAACACATCATTACTTGAATAATAGCAGGGGAGCTCACGGCTAAAATCTTAACAAATTAAGAACTCATATTTAGAAAGTGATCTGATCTCTTGGGGCTAGCATTCCACCTTTTCCAGGCATATCAAACTCTAAAAAGGATCTCAATATTATAAAGTCTAAAACTAAGCTACTTCATATCCAAGATTCGATAATGTGCTATCCTTTATGAATCTATCTACTTTGGTTAATCACAGTAATTTGGATGGAAACAAGTTGGGTGGACCAATTCCTGAATCATTTCGAAATCTGGAGCGACTAACGCACGTGTGAGTAGTTTCATAACTTCGGCTGCAAACTTTTCATTATATTCTCCATCCTTCACTGTGTCCATTAGAAATTTACTCATCTATTTTTGAAGTCTTTCATTACTATGCATACGATGAAGCCAATTAAGGAATTGTTTTTTCTTTAATTACCTCTGATGCTTATAATGTTTTTTCTGTGACAGTTCTCTCTGTGATAATGCATTCAACGGAAACATTTCACATTTCCTTGGTGAGCTGAAGAATTTGAAAAAAATGTAAGTCATCGGCGGCTTACCCAATTATAACCTTATGTTGGTGTTTGTACCTATTTGGGTTTGTAAGCTTCAAGAACCATTAGATCATTGGCATTCCAATAACGAAAATTGTGAGTGAAGAATATTTTATAATCTAATGGTGACAATTCTATTAGCCCCTTAACACACCAAGCTTAGACCGTTTTTCCCCTCGTTTAAGTGTATCCAGATTATATACATGTCAGGTGACCTACATGATTAAAATTAGCAATAGTTACGTATAAAAGTTTGTTTTAAAGCAAAAGGTTGAGGAAATAGTGCTGTTGTGATGGTGAATATTGGAAGAAAAGAGACTTGTAGTGATGGCGGATATCGCGGAAATGAAGACCTAAGAACTATTTGGAATAGTAGTTTTACTGGTACTCTATAGACTAGTACTTAGGAAACTAAGGGGGCTTCAATCACGACAATGAGCGCCTTTAATTCCTTTAACTCTGCATTCTTACATGTCAACTGATGCAGAGTTAACATGGATCCGGCATTTTAAAATTGGATTTCGAACCAATGAAGACGACTCAACTAGAAAATTCACTCAGAATTCTATCTTGGGATCGTATTTAATTGTTACAATCTAACCTTGTTTGATATTACAGATCTTTGTGCAAAAACTTCTTCAACGAAACAATTCCTCCAAATTTGAAGTCTCTCAAATCTTTAGAATATTTGTAAGTCTAAAGCTGCATCTTATATTGTCCTTTATATTGCGAAATAAATTATTACTATCTAGTCGTCTTAGTTCATAATATATTTATTTTCTTCTTGTCCTTGCAGAGATTTGAGCTATAATTTATTATCAGGGAACATATCTGAGCTGGGAGGAATTGGGACCCTCACCAAATTGTAAACGCCTTGATAAGATCCATACTTGTACTTCCCAATTGGTTTGGCTTAAACTTTAATTCCCATCTATTTTCCTTCACAATTAGGAACCTGGCGGATAATCAACTCTCGGGTAAACTCCCGGACAGTCTCACAAGTTTTGTGAATCTTGAGGAGTTGTAAGTATATACTTTTGGGTGCATGTACCTAACAAAACAGGGATACTTACTATTATGTTGTAAATGATTTCAGGCAGTTGCAGAACAATGAATTTGTTGGTGGCTTGCCGTTGAGCTTCATTAGTTTGAAGAATCTGAAAACCTTGTAAGTATCAACTCTCTTATCTTCCCACTACTAAGAAAATCATTATTTTTCCATTGAAAAATGTTCGGTGGCTATTCCCACAAATATTTTGATTGAAACAATGAGAAAAGAATAATACTAGTGTTTTCATATGGAAAAATTAGGAAGTTTTACACTAATTTCAATGAGAATTTGTTTCCCATCATGAGCTGGTTAGGTTGAAATGGGGTGGGAAATCATGTTTTATAACACAAATTTCCTACTAATCCTCTGTTTTTTAGCAGTGTTCAATCTCATTAGCATAGAATTGGAACACGAAGAGAGAAAGAGATTAGGTTTTAAATCAATTCTTTCTTTGTAGCGATGTGCGAGGGAACAACCTCAAAGGAGCAATCCCGGATATTTTCGGAGGGTGGGAAAAGCTGCTTATCATGTAAAACTCACCAAGTAACTGTACACTTTTATACTATCGATGTATGTTTTTAGCAAGACTACTGATTTATTTTTTCTGCACATTTGAGAAGGAATCTGATGGGGAATAATTTTTCTGCACCATTCCCTCCCACTTTCTCAGAGCTGAAGAATCTACAACAACTGTAAAATCCTGTAGCTTTTCCGATATATGCATCCTTGAAAGGATTTCTCCCAAACTTTGAATTATTAAGGATTATGTAATATCTACTTTCAGGTATATCAGTGACTTAGTTGAAGAACACTCATCTCCATTAGTTGGAGAACACCCATTTTCACATTTATCCGGAATGAAATCTTTGAAAGTTTTGTGAGTCCCGTGGCACCCAAAACATTCATGCTTATTGGAATAATAGTTTTTTCTTTTGCTTGTCTCCTAAAATAAAATTCTATTTTCCAATTTTCTGTTTATCTAGGACATTGAGGAATTGCTCACTAAAAACCGGAATCCCTGATTGGATATGGAAAATACCTGGCCTACAGTATCTGTAAGAAAGCTTCTGCAGTATATATCTCCATATTCGTTTACTTCACAAAGAAAAGGGCGTGCTTTTTGATAGGGGAAAGTCGATGCTTCAAATGTTCTCCTCTTTGACTGCTTTTTTCAAATGAAACTATTATATTATGAGGTTTACGAGAAAATAAGTCGTTTGTTGATAAAAGAGTTCCGTCAGGCTAAGCTCTTAAAGTGTGCTATCTTTGTCTTGCTCTCTTCCGTTTAACATCATACAGTAAAGTGCGTGGAACAAAGTGGAAAAACTACTTGATTGCGTGTAAACCTGTCACTAAATAGGCTATTACATGTTTCCTTAACAAATATATAAAGTAATACTACTTTCTTTTCTCCTGATGCAGGGACTTGAGTTTCAATAATTTGTCTGGTGTAATTCCAGAAACTGGTCCCAAATCACTGAAATATTTGTAAGTGATCTTGCTTCTCTAACTAATCATTAAATATACGTGATCTTATTTTTGTAATGAATTGTGGATATAAAATTCATCACTGCAAGAAAAGCTTTTATACCTCTTTCCTTTTGGCTATATCTTTCTTCTATGCATTTCTTGTCGAAGCCAGTAATAGTTTATACATCTCAAAACTCAAGTTTTTTTTTTTCAATAACAGCTGATATAGATTTATGTTACTATATGTTGTTTCTTGTACCTTGACTATTGCATTGTTTTGTTGTAGTTTCCGTTCTGTTATTTGTTATTATCTGTTGTTTTTGTACTTCTTTTTCTTGACTTCTTCTGGACTTCTTTTTCTTGAGTCGAGGGTCTATCGAAAAACCACTCTACCTCTGAGGTAGGAGTAAGGTTTGTGTATACTCTACCCTTTTCAGACCCACTTTGTGGGACTATACTGGGTATGCTGTTGTTGTTGTATAACAGCTGAGGCAGATCTATAGATGGAAAGCTTTTGAAGTGAACATTGATTTTATTGCAACGTAACTTAAAGTACTTGTGTATTAGATTGTGTGATTCTGGTGTTGTTTGAATATCAGAAATTGTGTGATAGCTCGCATTTGATGAATACTTGAGCTCTGTGATGTCGAAATATTGATCTTTTATCAAATTTTTTTCTTTTCTGTCTTGTTTGAAGTGTCATAATCCAATGCATTGTTTCCAGATTTCTAAGAAAAAATAAACTCACTGGGACAATTCCAGCTTGGGTCAAGGATTATCCATACGTGTAAGTGCCTTTTGCATTAATATATTACTTTTTTGGTTGTAATTAGTCGAGGTGGGCGAAAGATGGCTTGCACACCACGGTTATCAAAAAAAGAAAAGAATGGCAAACACTTCATGTTTTGCAGAGTGACTTTTATTCTTAGTACTGTCCAAACGACAACACGTGATGCTGAAAACTGGAATCATAGCTGTAGTCAATGGAACAATGAAGATTCAAATGATTTCTACATATAATAACATATCTAAACTTTTCCTACTCAACGCCTCTCAACCTGTAAATTGGGATGCAAAACATGTTTCTTGGTCATAGACACAATCTTCACTTTTCAAACAATTTGCAATCGCCAACTCATTTGTTCATGTCTTGCACATTAGTTGATGGAACGGGTTGTTGTTGCCTCATATGGTTTTAGACAATCCTCATCTCATGAGCTAGCTTTTGCAGATGAGTTCATCATTAGGTCCATTTTTGTTTTGGTCATTATCTCTTTCCATTAAACTACCATATATTCTTAGGCCAATTATTTATTTTTCTGTGTTCTTGTTTTTACTCTTCTATCCATTACTTGGATATAATTTTTGTTCGGGAACAATGAAAAATCACACTAATAGTAGTTGATTTAACATGAACTTTTGCCCCGGCTTTCTCTTTTCATTAATGTCTACAACATATTGTTGGGAGGAGGAAGCACCACAACTAAAGTTTGATATGATAATAAATAATAAAAATAATTGGACACGAGAATTTACGTGGAAACCCCTCAAACAGATAGAGGGGAAAAAAACCACGGGGTAGAAGGATTTCACTATGATAATACGGGAGTACACTGCTCTCAAATACAAGGAGAAAACACTAATAAACACTTCTCTCTTGTAAAAGGAACAACTCACTAAAGAGGACACTCAAGACTACAATATTTATCTTGGTATATAACTCTCTTTGTGTTCTTACTCTTTTGTATTATATTTCTCTGTGGGATGATCTACTAAATGAGGGCAAGAGGCCCTCTATTTATAGGAAATTGAAAACGCGTAAAAGGATTTTACGCGTTTTCTTTTACGCATTTTATGCATCTGTTTCAAAGTTTGCTACTCCTTTTTGTCAAAAAAGGAGCAGTCTTTTTTTTTTTTTACCTTTTACATTCAAAGTTTGCTACTCCTTTTTGTCAAGAAAGGAGCAGCCCTTTTTGACCTCTTACACATATTATGCCACTCACTCGTCCAAGTTGAAGTGCAGGGATCTTTCTGAAAACCATTTCAATTTAAGCCAAATAAACAAGACAAATCCTAACTTGTTAGTGTGATTTTCACATATCTAGAAAAAATCTTATTTATGTGCTTCTGAGTAGCTTTTCCATATTATGCCACTCACTCGTCCAAGTTGAAGTGCAGGGATCTTTCTGAAAACCATTTCAGCTTAAGCCAAATAAACAAGACAAATCCTAACTTGTAAGTGTGATTTTCACATATCTAGAAAAAATCTTATTTATGTGCTTCTGAGTAGCTTTTCTATTCCCGAATCCAATTATATTTCCCTTTACCAGGAATCTGTTCGCCTGCTGCTTCAATGAAAAGGAAGAGTAAGCTCTTCCACCTGCATCTCCACAAAGAGGAAAAAAAAGAAGAAATAATTTAGTCTCTGAAGAAAATTGGTCCGAGTTCTATACTTAACTTTGTGCATAAATTTGAATTTAGGGTTGCAAAGCAGGACCAAGTTGATTTACATTGTAAGAACGGAGCGCAGTTAGGTAAGTATTAATTAACAACTTCACACATGAAGTGATTTCAGTATACGTCTTATGTTATGTTCCTTATGACTAAGTACTTCACACATAATTATTTCAATAGTTAAATGTGTTAGTGTCATGACTCATGATAAGATTGCTGTTTTTCTAGTTTGTCATTTCCACATTAAAGTTGCTCGCATTTTGAGATCTTAAATGCACCATGTACTAAAATTTGTGTATCCATTTGTAGATGACCATTTGTATATAAACTGCGGTGGTGAGTCTGTATCAGTTAACAGAAATGTCTATGAAGCTGATGTACATGAAAATGGTGGATCAACTTTCTTCATGAGTAAAAATTCAAAGTGGGGCTATAGTAGTATGGGTACCTTCTTATGGGCAAAACGTAACAGGTACACTCTAAATGATGTGTGCGAAGTTCATACTGGTGATGCCGAATTGTATGGAACAGCACGTTTATCCTCAATCTCTTTGAAATATTATGGATTTTGTTTGGTACCCGGTACATACAAAGTGATTCTTCACTTTGCTGAAATATCTAGTAGAAAATATAGACTTTCGCATGGCAAAACAAGGCGAGTCTTTGATATAGAAATCCAGGTAAGGTACCAAAACCACCTTGTCGATCCGTACACAAACATATAGAAGATCTTTACAGAATATTTATGCAGGGAACAAAGGTGCTGAGAAGCTTCAACATAGAAGCAGAAAAAGAAGGACAAGCTGTGAATGAGCCTATAACAAGGGAATATTCCGCTGAAGTGCGTAACAATCTACTCGAGATTCACTTATACTGGTCTGGAAAAGGGTCAATCTTATACCCATCAGATAACTATGGGCCCCTTATATCTGCGATTACAGTAACTCTAGGTATTCATTTTATGTCCAACTGGTACACTGTTTTATGAAGGGGAGCCTTGGAGCAACAGTAAAGTTGTCTGCGTGTGACGTATAGGTCACGGGTTCGAGCCGTGGAAGCAGACACTAATGCTCATATTAGGGGTAGGCTATCTACATCACACCCCTTTGGGTGCTGCTCTTCCTCGGACCCTATGTGAACGCGGGATGCTTGTGCACCGAGCTACCCCAGACTGTTTACCATTTTACATGGTTTTTGTCCCTATGTTGTGACTGATATTTCATGGTAACAATTTATGAACCAGATCAATCACATCTGCCCCTTGGAGTGCTTGTTGGAATTTCAGGATCTGCATTACTTTTTCTAATGTTGTTCATTGTTTTTTCCAAGATGTACCAAGACAAATTACGTCGGGAAGGTAACACTACTTTTATTATGGATTTTATTTTGGTTTCCATTGTGATTTGAAGCGAAGCAATCTTTGAGGCGATCTCCAAAATCTGAAAATGTTATCTCTCCTCTTTACTCGCCCTTTACCATCTTGGAAAGGAGACCCAAGATCCATTTCTTATCATGGCATCAGTATCAGATCCCCCCCATATTATGTTTTCCACCCTCCCGTTGGTAAGCTTGGGCATAGGTTGGAGGGGTGTTAAGTTGTCCCACATTGGTCGTTAGCTTTTGGGGTTGAGTTAAGCCCAAGATACATTTTTATCTAGTTATCGGTTTTAATTACCACCATATGAATCATAAGACCCTTTATTTGCAGTAAGTTTCTTTACTTTCTTTCTGTTTTCCACTCAACTGATATTTATTTACTAATAATGTGCTGATATAGAGCTAGAACTTATTGAATTCTACCCTGGAGGGCTTTACAACTATCGGAAAATTAAAGCTGCCACAAATAATTTTGATATTCGCAGCCGGCTTGGTGAGGGAGGTTTTGGAACCGTCTACAAGGTTAGCTAGAATCTTTAACTCATTGCAGGTTATGATTTTTTGTGTTCTTTGTGATATGTCTTTGACAGTTTTAGTCCGCCTTTGTATTCTTCATTTTCTTTCCGAAAAGATAGTCTCTCATGAAAAAAGTTGCAGTACTAATATTGTGTTAGAGCCTGTAGTTGCACTATGCACAACCTTTCTCCGTTTGCTAGTTGGATGACCGGACATCTAGATATATACTCCCTCCATTTCAATTTATTTGGCCTATTTTGTCTTGGCACGGAATTTAAGAAAGTAAAGAAGACTTTTGAATAATGTAGTCTTAAACTAAAGATATATAGAATGTACCGAAATTCCCTTTCAATCTTGTGGTCTTAAACATGTCAGGTGGAAAGTTGGTTAGAATTTAAAAAGTTACCAAAAGAGGGAAGGCACATTCTTTTTGAAATAGACTAAAAAGTAAAGTAAGACAAACAAATTGAAACGGAAAGAGTAATTATTTTGTTTCTCTGATTCACAATTTCATCATCTGAAACACTTTACCAACATCCAGGGCACTCTTTCGAATGGAACTGCCATTGCAGTTAAAAAGCTTTCGACATCAAAAGAAGGAATGAACGAGTTTGTGGAAAAGAGTCGTACAATTGCTGGCATTAAACATCCAAATCTTGTAACACTAATGGGATGCTGTGCAGGAAAGAACCAACTTCTTCTTATCTATGAGTACATTAAAACTGACTCTCTTGAAGATGCATTATTCGGTAACGTCTTCCATTTATGAAAAATTTCTTCATTAAGCCTCTGTAGTTGTATTAAAGAATTTAGTTGTACCAATTTAACGTCCAGCTTTGGTTACTTACAGGTTCAGACGAACTTAGAGCAAGACTAGATTGGCCAACAAGATATAGAATTTGTCTTGGGCTAGCAGAAGGTTTATCTTTTCTTCATGAGGGGTCCAAACTTGAAATTATACACGGGAATATTAAACCAGCGAACATTCTTCTTGATGATGATCTGAATCCGAAGATATACGATTTTGGATTTGCAAAGCTTTATCACAAGCAATCAGAAGGGACAATGTAAGGAAACACACTAACAAATTATATTTCAAAAAGAGTTAATAGCCAAAAACACACCTAAAATATCCCCATTTTTTTAGTTTCATACCTGAACTACCAGGTGTGCGAGTTTCCTACCTGAACTATCACCAACTATTTACCAAAACACACCTCAACTATTACCTTAAATATCACCATCATCATTCAGCTAAGAAAATGGAACAATTGATAGTTGCGGTGTGTTTTGATGAGTAGTTGGTGATCGTTCAGGTAGGAAACTCGAAAAACCAGGATACTTTAGGTGTGATTTTGACCTTTCACTCTCTTTCAGATACAAATTAGTAATACTTTAGGTGTGCTAAAACATTGTATACATTGGCTATTACAATTGCACTTCTCAGTAATGGATGCCTTTTGCAGGTCATACTCCGCGCCTGAAGTTAAAGATCGCGCCTTAGAAGCCAACGCGGATGTGTATAGCTTTGGAGTTGTCATGCTTATACTTGTCAGCGGAAGGAAAATCACGACCCCGAGGGCAGGTGGTGAGACTGAATACCTCGTTGATGAGGTGAGTGAAACTCAACTAACTGCAATAGTTATGTACATTAATTTAGAAAACTAGACAAAGTTATTGGTTTGTTTCGACTACTATAGGCACAAAAAAAGTATCGGGTGGGAACTCTAATGGATTTAGTCGATCAAAATCTGAATTACGACTGGGAAGAAGCAGAGATGATTCTAAGATTAGCAATCCAATGTATAGATTCACCGCCATTCAGACCAACCATGTCTACAATCGTGAAGATTTTAAGGAAAGAACGTTCAATAGAGACCATTTTGATCAAGCCAAAGGGTGATTAATTACAACATCTTGACAAAAAAGGTTACAAAATCATGTCCTAGCTGATTGTTCTGCTGAAAAATACCACTCAGATATTGAGATGTGAAGGACTATCATATTTGCTTTAACAATGTGCTTGAGTAGGGGCGGAGCTAGAAGGCAACTTACGAGTTCAGCTGAATCAAGTAGTACGTCCATCCTAAATCTTGCATTAATGTATTTGTATTGTAAAGTTTTCTAAATATGTGCAAATCTTAAATTAAGAGTTCAGTTATTAGCACTTGAAGTTGTTATTGTAAGATTCAGAACCTATTAAATTCAAATGCAACTAGTATGTTAATGTCTGCTTTTTATGAAAACATCTGAATTTCAAGGTACTAAATATCAGTATTTGGTATGAAGGAAATTATTTTGTTTCTCAGGAAATAATGAGGTTCTTTAACTAATTAAAAATGTCAAATAATGAATAAAAGAAAATAGTGAAAAATTTTAAAAATCATAGGAGTAACTGAATTACAATTCTATACAACATACGATGCATTCTTTATGATTTTCAAAAATGAATTATTTTTTGTTCAAAATATGTCAAAATAAAAAAACATTCCCTAGATTCCTTATGTAAATAAAAATAGGTAAAATATACTCCCTCCGCCCATTTTTATTTGTCATATTATTGCGCTTTTTGAAAGTTATTTTGACTAATTTTCAAAGTTAAATTAAATTATATTAATTCGATATTTTAAACAAAAAATTTAGATCGATATTCAAAACTATATGAAAATTTTATAAATTTCAATTTTTTGCATATCAATATGATGAAAAAATACATCATAAAACGTCAGTCAAAGTTTTTATCGTTTGACTCTAAAAAGGGAAACCACGACAACTAAAAGTGAACGGAAGGAGCATATGTTAAATTCCTAACATAAATAAACTAAAGCACTTAAAAACTAACTTATGGAATTTGGATATATAGAAGTTGAAAGAGTTATCCATTTGGAATTACGAAAAAAAAAAATGTATGGTCTTCTTCGTTATCAATTTCATTTATATTCATTCTTGTGGCTTAATGCAAAAAAAGATTTTTTAAAAAAATAATTAAGCTTCAATGGAAATCACAATTCCAAAATGTGACATTTTTACGTGTGATATTTGTGTTGATGAGAAATTTGCTACTAATGATATGTTCAAAATCTTAGGCTGCAATCATTCTTATTGCAAAAACTGCATTGCTAAGCACATATCTTCAAAGCTCCAAGAGAACATTTCTCGAATTTCATGCCCCGTTACGAGTTGTAACGGGCAAATGGAACCGCATAATTGCCGTTCCATTTTGCCTAACGATGTTTTCGTTAGGTGGGGAGATGTGTTGTGTGAGTCTATGATTTTGGAGTACGAGAAATTTTATTGTCCGTTTAAAGATTGTTCCGCGCTTTTTATTGATGAATGCGCGGGTGTAGAAAATATGGTTGTTGTTATAACTCAATTGAAATGCCCGGAATGTAAGAGGTTGTTTTGTGCAAAGTGTAAAGTTCCATGGTATTCAGGATTTGTGTGTGAAGAATTTCAGAAGTTGAACAAAGATGATGAAAGGGAAATTGAAGGTTAACAACTTATGAAACTTGTTAAGAGTGAAGAATGGCAAAGATGTCCAAGTTGTAGGATGTATGTTGGGAGGTCAGAAGGTTGTGCACAAATGAGATGCAGGTTAGTTTAATTAGTCCATATGATTTTCATGTCTTATATCGGAGACTGTCTCTCTACTTTCGTAAGGTAGGGGTAATAATGTGTATTCACTACCCTCTTTGGATCCCACTTGTGAAATTGAACTAATTATGTTATTACTATATATTATTGTTATTTTCCAATAGTCTCAATGCCTTCATTGAGAATTGCATCTACTAATTCCTGTTATGATTGAAATAATTAGGTGTCATGCAGAAGCTAACAAAGCAAACCTCGAAAGACCATGAGTAAAAAGACATACGAGAAATATATCAAAAGACACAAAGATTTAGCATGGTTCGGTCAATCGACCTACATCCACAAAGGAGATGAGTAATCCACTATATAAACATGAGAGTACAAAATATTGAGAGAAATAACCTCAACCACTTCACTCGAAATACAAGGGGTTCACACACTTGTATCTCACAAAATCATCCTTAAACTATAATGTAGAAGGACGAAAATTGTTAACTTTGAAATACTTATAGGATGTTTTTTGCCAAAAAATATATTAAGGTTGTAATTTAAGTTTGAGGTATAGTTTAAGGAAGTTTTCGGCCAAAAACTCTAATATATAGTACGCAATTTCTTTTTTAATAGGTTTATATACAACTCCCTTAGTTCTAAATAGATAAAATAGCAATTTTCGGTCCATGAAACGTTGTGTTATACCGATTTTGATTCTTGTGTTATCCACCTTCACACATCGGATACTTATTGTATCCTCCAAACGTTAGTGGTGTAGATAGAATTTTGTGCAAGACATTGCTCTACAATTAAAATTCCAGCTTAAATATTGACCTAGACATATATATAAGAAATATTTTGAATATTTAAAGAGTACGAGTAATATAGATTTATCGATTGAATACTGAAAACTAAATACATCATTGGTGTCTTTCACAATTGCAGGTGTGGATGTAACTTTTGTTACAAATGTGGAGCTCACTCAAGTGATCACTACTGCAATAGTTGTGGTACTTAGAAGACATTTACTTTACTTTTAAGGTTTTTTAGGGTTTTTTTATGTGTTTTGTACTTTTGTTTCAAGTGTTTTTTGGGATATAGGGGTGAGTTGTACTAATTAGTAGAGGGTTACTTATCATAATTACATGGAGTAATTTGTAATTTGCACCTTATTCTATATGTTTTTGTTGATGATTTCCATTTTCCATCTTGATCGCCTTAGTTAACTCGCAAATCATAAAAGATCCCGTTTCTAGCTCAATTATTTATATTTATAAGTAGTGACGGCAAAATGAGCTGTAACCCGTCAATCCTTTCATCTTTTAATGGGTTGGGTGAGTGATTTTTTACATGGGTAAAATATGGGTAAAGTATGGATTAGTCAAATGAGTTAAGGCGTTAAAGCTTCTAACTTTTATTCACTATAAATTCATGATATCACTAAAAATATTGTAATTTCTCTTGTTTTTTATGTTCTTGTATAGAACTAATTATTTTTCACTATAATTGAAAAGGTGAAGTCTTTGGCCCTCCAAAAATATATATTTTAAATGTACATTTCTTTTGTTACTTACAATTATATTTTTAATTTGTTTAATTTTATATTGGATGATAAATACATAGTGTAAAATAGGCAAATCATGTATTAGTATTGTCATTTCTTAAAGTACATTAAGCATGTTTTAGTCCGAAAATGCAAATATTCATTTACTTTGAAATTAAAATTATTTTCCCCTTGTTATTACATAATTTTATTTTATATTGAAAATTTTTAAGAATTTTGTTTACTTTTATGATACAATAAAACTAAATGAAGAATTTTCAACATTTTTCATCTAAAAAAAGACTAAAATATTTTCTCCATGTTGAATTCTTAAGTAGAGTACTATTTAGTCATGAAAATATGGGTAAATATGAGTAAACTAGTATTTTACCCAACCCATTTCTTACCCAATCCATTTTTACCCATATCAAATATGGGCGGGTTGAATTATTACCCATTTTATGTTGACCCATTTTCAACCTGCCCAAATTTTATCCAACCCGCCCATTTGCCACCCCTAATTATAAGGGACAAACTAGTTACACTTATTTAAATTGTTTACCGCGGATTTTTCGATCATGTATTAAAAAAAGGTCATTGTCACAAAATTCCAAATTCGATACGTGAAACTCTATTATGAATAAAAGTTAATAGATGCAATTTAAAAGTCCGTGATAGTAACTATTTTTCAATTACATAGGCAGAAAAGATAATGCCAACGTTATAGTTGTCTTTGTTAAAGGGGATTTAACTTGATCTCATTCGTCAGAAAATTATATTATGTAGATATGTATAAATAAATATATTTGTATTGAATATTCTTGACACATATGTTTCTATATTAGGTGTGATATAAGTATGAGATAAGAGAGGCAAAAGAACTTGCATTGCTTTGTTTTTATTATTTAGCCCTAACAGAATTTTAAAATAAAATGATCAATGAAAATTCATATAGTCAATCTCATTGATTACGACTGAAACATAGTTGTTGTATATTTAGGTACGAAGCTACAAAATCAATAACCAACATTCATACAAATAATTAGAAGATAAGTCATTTGAGCTATTTCTTTAGTCATTCTCTTCCAAGTCACAAATCTGAAAATCTATATCCACAAGTTGAGTAAAATAAGAACCTATCACTAAAATACCCCTAGAGCGACGATAAAACTAGGAATTGCGCATTTGCACCCCTGGAGATATCTACAATCCGTTCAATATACCTGAAAATACAAAAGAGCATCTCAACATTAGTTTTATTAGTTTCCTTTTGCCTGGAAGACGATATATATGAACTATCTTCCAAGAATGGCGAAACATATGTATGCATATTTATGGATTATGTTCCTAAGACTCTTTAAAAATGTCAATAGCTGCATGTCGGATACTTTAAAAGTAGTGTATTTGGAGAATACGACGTTGGTGCAACAAAAATTTGGCAAGTCTAAGAAACATATTTTATTATGGACAGGTTTCCATGTATCACCACTTCATCCATTTAAGATCTAATCAAGATTGAGAAAAGAGACCACTAAGTAAAACTCGCAATTATATTCTAAGCAGAGTGCTACATCTACAGAGGACGCGTAATTTTGGGAACAAAAAGAAGAAAGAACAGTACTAATAAGTTTAAACGAAATACGTCTTTAAGTACCACAGCGTTTGCAATGGTGATTAGAGGACTCAGCTCCACATTTGTAACAAAAGCCACATCCGCACCTGCAAGTGTTAACATAACGATGCATCACAATTTGGCTACGTAAAGATAAAGTCAGCATTAAACCATATTGCCTATGAGTGGAATTGAAGCATCCAAGTTATCAGCTTTAGCAACAATGATTTTGTAGAATCACCAACAAAAATAAACAAAATATGTGGCGGTTATTGAAAATAAAAAGAGCAGACTATGCACTTTTGCTTAGCTAGATTTATCGTAACTTTAAAAGAACAATGTAATTACAAGCACTCAAGATTTCATAGCAGCCAGCAGCAGAACAAGGATAAAATTGAAAATCCTAGTGATACAGGGGCTGTAGTTGAGAATTTAACACAACTAATTATACACATACACACACATAGCTGCCTTTGCTTCGGTCAACTCTCTGCACCGACCCTCTTCATCAGTTGACATGGCAAATCAGAGATGTGTGTACGCTTACAAGCAATCAAATTCTTATAAACAAGTAGATAATTCTCGAGGTTGCGCCTGTCTTATGGCTTCGGTCTTCTCTTTGTGCTTGGGAATTGGCAACACTGGAAGACAAGACAAGGCAAGGGGTGGGGATAAATCTTTCTAGGCGTTGCTCTACCAAAGTAGTCTGTTGCTCTACCAAAGTAGTCAGCCTAACCTTCGGTTCTCGTAACCATGTCTATTCTTTCTCACTCCTTGTGTACTTTTTCACATCATCCGTAATTTTTTACTTTTTCTATAGTGTGGAGCAAATGGCACCCTCCACTTCTACTTCTGACTAAAGGCAAACTACATACATTGAGCAAATAGATTAAAACATCTAAGCTTAGACATCTTTGATCACACAAACTTTCCGGGACAAAAGGAAACACAAAAACCATATACTCCTTCGATTTCAAAAAGCACTTCCCTTCCATTTTTTGGCAAATTGTTTAAAACCACAATATTGTAGAGTATTTTAGTACATTTTACATATCTTTAGTTTAAGAGGACCACAAGATTAAAACAACTTATAGTCAAAACCAAACAAACAAATTGAAACGGAGAGAGTAACTAACTAACTAACCTACAAACCATTTGGGCCTGGCGACATATATCCTACACCGCGGACATCTCTGCCATGCTTGACCCTTAGCAAGTTGCATAAGCTGCAAATCCTCTCTTTCCCTCTCGTCCTTATTCAACTTCTGAAATTCTTCACATACAGTCCCCGAATGCCAAGCAACTTTACACTTGGCACAGAACAACCTCCTACATTCCGGACATTCGGACTGAATCACAACAGAATCCTTACCATTTTCATCAATCAAAAGCGCCGAACAATCCTTAAACGGACAATAAAATCTCTCCAAACCCATAATCATTGCCTCACACAACACATCTCCCCATCTATCAAAAACTTCCTTAGGCAAAATTGAACGACAATCATACGGCTCTAATTGCCCATTACAACCCGAAACAGGACATGAAATTCGACATATATTTTCTTCAAGCTTCACACCAACATACTTAGCCATACATTCTTTGCAATAAGAATGACTACAACCAATAATCTTGAAAACTTCAGTAACACATTTTTCATCAACACAAATATCACAAGTAAACAACTTATCAACCAACTCATTCACATCATCATCATCATCGATAACAATCGACTTGATATTCGAAACCCCTTTCGATTTTTGTACAAATTTGGTACCCAAAAACTCAATTTCATCATCAGAAATATCAATCATCACTTTTTTTGTACCACTGCAGCTGGGTTTTGACCAAAAATAATTTTCTACTGAAATTGATTTAATAAACTTTTTTCTTTTACCTTTTGAAGCTTTTGGGGTTTCATATATGACTAAAACATCATCGTTATCATCAGCAATATCAATAATCTTCACACCCAAAGAAGAAGAATTTGCCACTTCCATTTTTTGTAAAAAAAAAAAAAAACAATCTTTTTTGCATTAAACAGCAAGAATATATAATTATATAGTGAAAATTTGCTAGAATTCAAAAAGGGTTATAGTAACCTTTGCGATTCTGAAGAAAACAATTTTTTTTTTCGAATTTGGTGAAAAGAGGAGAACACGATTTTTTTGGGGATTAGGAAAGGTAAATATTTGAACTTTGAATGCTAATAGGAGTGTGTTTTTTTTTTTTTTTTTAATCATAGTAAATGCACTTTTTAATTTGATCTTACTTTATATATATGTCTTTTAATTTTGAGGACGTTTAACTGGATATTTAAATTTATATAAAAGTGAACAAGTAGATATATAAGTCCTATGTGTATATTTATTTGTTCAACTTTATACAAATTTAGATATTTACTTGTATATATTTAAAGTTGGAGGGTATAAATGTAAGCTAAAGTCAAATCAAAATATATATTTATATATTATACTTTTTTTTATTAGGCTTTTGATACTCGTTTTTTATGACCCGACTAATTGAGATTTATGTAGACAAAAAGAGGAGGTTGAGAATTATATGAAAATTTTAGAAATAAAATTCGTTTTTGGAAAGGTAATTTTATCCTCAAAACTTGAATACGTGATACTAGGAAACTAGTAGGAGTCATTTTTTATAGCGATTGAATATTCGTTTTGTGATATGACTAATTAAAATTTACGTTAAAAAGAGAAGTTGAGATTTTGATAAGTGTAAATTTGGAAATATAATCCGTCTTATAAAAAGCAATTTTGTTGTCAAAAACTTGAGTATTGTAGTCGAGTACTCGCTTTATAATTCGATTATTGAATAATTGAGATTCACGTCATCGATAAAAGAAGTTGAGATTTATATTGCCAAGGCTAAATTTACAAATTAAACATGTCTTTTAAAAAGTAATTTTAATCTCAAAATTTGAATATTGTGATATCAGTAGGAGTTTTTTTTTTTATTATTGGGATCGAATAAAAAGGAACCTTTAGTAATTAGTATTATTCTAATGATAAAGATAGCATCAGAATATATAATTAATATAAGTATTGTTCTTTATTATTCTGATAATTAAGATTCATTCTCAAAGTATTTCAATTTATGTGGTTACAATTATAATTTGGGTTATTAAAAAGGTTCTTTTAGTAATTCAAAATCATTATCGCTAGTTTTAAAAAAATAGCATAAGAATAATACTACAAATGTGATATAAATAATCTCAAAATTTCCTATTCCAAAGTAATAAAAATAATTAACCAAATGCACAATAAAATAATATCATATTTTATTCAGCTACAATTATGTAATAAATCTACTGTGCTATAAATCTATAATGTCTATACAGGAAAAGGCACTATAATTATCTGAATAACTTAAGAATCAGAAAAAAGAACAAAGTTGATTGTCTCAACCAATTGATTGAGTGAGTTGGAGAAGAAAGTCTTAGAAGGTTATGACTTTATAAGTTTTGCGTCTTAATTACTCTCGCACCAGATAGTTCTCAGCCGCAAGATTAATGTCGGCATGCCCCAATGAGAGAGTACTCTCAAATCGAATATCTCATGGCATCACATCTTTAGATTTTCTTGTTTCACTCTGTCAATTTATTTTACTCAAAATTTTAAAAAGCGTCTCAAATAATTAGTTTTATTAATTCCATGTATGCACAAAAATATATCAATTTGTACTATAATGGCACAAAGACTTAAAGGACATACAACATGTAACAACACAAAACTTAATAGAAGAAAGATAAATTGACCACGATGCACTTAAGGATAGGATGTAGTGAACGATGAAAGTAGTTATGAAAAGCTAAAAAAAATCCGAAAAAATGAGTGTTCAATTCTAAAGAAAAACAAAAATCATCTAAGTAATCTATTCCTATATAGCATAAATCTTGATAGGCAGAATTATTCCGTTCAAGTATTTAGTTTAGTGAATGATGAAAGTAGCTAGGGTGAAAAACTAAAAATCATAGAAGTCGAGTGTTCCATTCTAAAGAAAGACAAGAATCATTTTTCAGTATTTCTTCTATCTAGACTAAATCTTGATAATCAGAGTTATGCCTAGTACATGTACTGTTGAGGTAGGGACGAATGTAGGCTATTAGATTTGGATTCGGCTGAATCCAACAACTTTAGCCCATAGTTTTTACATGCATAGCATTATAGAACAACATAAATTGGTGTCGAACAACTTTTATAGTGAAACAGCATGAATCCGTTATTTTAGCGACGAAATATCAAAATATCATGTTACTAGGTCAAATTAACATCCTAAAATCTAGAACCTATAAATATCAAATATTGAATCACTCTGTGATGTGTGCAAGTGTACTAATTTAGGTACATTCCAATTATAGGAAATAGGTTCCAAGTAAAAGGTACTACTATACTTTATGCATTGGTGATTGGGATAAAGAATTTGATCTGCTCCACATTTGTAACAAAAGTGGCATCCACACCTGCAAATGTTAAAAACAATAATGCATCAGAACTTCAAACATTATTCACAACAACTTGTTAACAATTAATAGTTTAATGCCCAAGCAGTCATCATTATCGATATCGAAGAGATACCGAGATAATGTAATACCACTTTAAACACTGTACTATATGGAGAAAAATATTTTTTTATGATCATAGTGTGGGTCACCTTTCCCATATCTTGACTTATTTCATATGCTACTGCGCCACCAAGAATACGTAATACGTAATCATTCACCAAGACTAAGGACGATGGAAAGAATCACCTAGTATTTTTGTCTTCATTGAAATTTAAACCTGAGACTTCATGGCTCTCAACCACTTCATTGACTACCGGGTTACATCCTTGGATGATTAAAACATTTTTCCAAAAACCAATTTATTAGAAATTTTTTAAAAGCATATTCTTTAGAAAAATAAGTTCTCAGGATTGTCTAGGTTATACTATGTAATGACAGAAAATAATACAACCTATCGAAATATCGTATTCATTAAAATAATACAGGACCATACAATAAAACATAATACAATATATTATAAAATAATACATAACAACCATCGAAACAAAATGTTAACAAAATCTATTAAATATGTGAGTAGTGTATTTGGGGTGTGTTCAGTCAAGGGCAGCTCAATGCCTTAAAAAATAAGGCATATGTCTAAGCCCCAAATTTGATGACCCCATTTTTTTTTTAGTAATTATAGAATTATTACTAAAAGTTTTTCTTAATAAAAAAAAATTATATTGTGACTTTCTTTCTTTTAGTACATTTTGAAACACTAAAGAATGTTAAAATTTTAAATTTAACTTCCACATAACATGTTTAAAATCACAAGATAAAAGAATATTTTATTATTATTATTATATATATTTAAATATTCTAGCTTATGACTATAAATCTAGAAATAACTTTCTATCTCAAAAATTAAAAAATATAAAAAACTAAAAGTTAGGCCTAGTGTTTGGGTAATCTTTCGCATACCTCGACTAATTCTACAAGACACATATCGACCTCCCACTAGCAATATAAATATGTAACTTTGTCCATCAAAAATCACCTAGTGTTTTTGTCTGTCAACCACTTCATTCTCTTCACTTTAAAAACTATTTTCTCTAAAGTTAGAATGAACGATATAATTATCAATGTTGTATTCATACAATACAATAAAACACAATACCATATATTATGATATAATAGCTAAGAACCATCCAAACGAAATATTAACAAAATATATTAAATATGTGAGTATTAACTTAAAACAATAACTCAAAACCGTCATAATACTAAACTCATATATATCAACTTTCTGAATTCATTTTATAAGCATCTTCAACTTTCTGAATTCATTTTGTAAACATCTAATATTTGTAGAGGAATAGAAAACCAAAACTTGAAACCAACCTCCATAATCCATTTTATAAACATATAATATATAACCTCCATAATCCATTTTATAAACATATAATATATAATTATATTTGTAAAAGACTACAAAATCAAAACTCGAAACTAACCTGCATTTCATATGAGCGCAACCTTTATTCCTAGCAACATAGATTCTGCATTTTGGACACCTCTGCCATCGCTTGCGCTTCGCAAGCTTCATAAGCAACATATCTTCCGTACCCGTTTCATCATTTTTTCGCAGTTTCTTAAATTCTTCACACGAAATCCCTTTATGCCATGGAACTTTACAATTAGCACAAACCAATTTATTACATTCCGAATTACTATTCACCATATATTTTTTCCCGAATTTCATGGATCAAAAGAGCTAAGCAATTGTTATAAGGACAATATAATTTCTCAGAATCCATAATCATCATCTCGCATAACACGTCTCCCCATCTATCAAAAACTTGTTTAGGAAGAATCGATCTACAATAATAAGGTTCATAATTCCCATTGCAACCCAAAACAGGGCACGAAATTTGTGGAATGTTCTGTTGGAGCTTCGAGGCAATGTAATTGACAGTACATTGATTGCAGTAAGAATGATTACAACCCATAATTTGAAAATTTTCAGTCAAGTGCTTCTCGTCGATGCAAATCTCACATATGAAGTTTGAATTATTCGATAAAATTTCAATTTCATCATCGGATATTTCAATTAAGACTTTTTCCGTTCCAACACGGCTGCGATTTGAACGAACAGATTCGAAGTTTCTCCTTACGGCTCGTTTACGCTTACGCCTTGGAATTTTTTGAGTTGAGTGTATTACTAAAACGTCATCGTCGTGATAATCGTTGTCGTCATGGTCGCTAGGGGTGTTCAAAAATCGAACCGACCGATAAACCGAACCGATAAAAGTGTTATTGGTTTATTGTTATCGGGTTATTGGATAAACGGTTATTTAATGGTTTTACAAAAAAAAATTATTGGGTTATCGGTTCGTTATTGGTTTTTAATATTGGGTTATTGGGTTAACCGATAACCCATTAAGAATATGATAATATTTTTTAGTTATATATATATATATATATATATATAATATTAAACAAAAAATATTAATATAATTAGTAGTATATTAGACTAAAAATATAAATATCCTATGCAATAAATAATAATTGACACTAAAAATATAAAAATCCTATGCCATAAATAACATTATGTTAGTATTAAATGTTGAAATACTTCACAAATCTCTTCCACTTTTTCTTCCAAGCTTGTGATTATCTTGGTTAGGAACTTAATGAAGATTTTGTTGATTATCCGATGGATTTGGCAGCTGTTAAAGATAATTCAAGATGAACTGCCGATTTACAATTGGACTTGGTTTTAATTAGTTTTAGTTTATAATAGACTAATATTAGTTTTTGCACGATTGTAAATATTGAAAATTGACCAAAGACTTTGTTGTGATGACCCCCGTTTGGTATGATTATTTTGATGTATGCGTATCGCATCAAATTATTGGATAAGTCATATATTTATTTTGAAAGCATTTTCTTATTGGTTAAACCGAAAACCGAACCGTTAAAGACCTAAAACCGATAAACCGAAAACCGATAACAAATATCTTATTGGTTTGGTTATCGGTTTAGCATATTTAAAAACCGAAAACCGATAAACCGAACCGATAATACTTAAAACCGAACCAAATCGACCGATACACACCCCTAATGGTCGCTGATGTTTATGATTTTCACGGTGGCGGTGCAGAGTACTTCCATTGTTGAAGTAAGAAAAAATAATTCCAATAAGGTAAGAAAAATTGAAGTATAAAGGAGGTTGTTTATGTGATAGAGAAGGCAATGCTTCTTTTAGGATTGTACGCAAGTAAGATTACGTACTGTAATAGGCTATTGTGGTCGGGTCCTTTCCCGAACCTCCCCATAGCGAGAACTTTTAGTGCATCGGGCTTTCCCAGTTTACTATGCATTTCTAATGGGCCGGGCCGACTCAATTTCGGATGGGTTTTTTTTGTGGGGGGGTGGGTTTGCATGATATGGGCCGGCCCAAACTAATAAATTAGTGTGTTGTTGCCTGGTTTCAAACCTGGGTACTTCCACAAAAATGAACCCACTTTACCAAAGGCTATCATTTGTTTTAATGGGGTCAATATTTTATTTATACTTGTTTTTTCAGAAGACAAATATACTTATATATATCGTGTATTTCTTTTACAAGGTGGGTTCATATGTACCCTCTTGACCCAACGTGGCCCCGCCCCTGGTGGCGAGGCAGAGTCTTGTCGCCTCTGGCCGTCCAAAACACTAGGCAGACAGACCCAAAATCGGATCGAACTACCCGGATTAATCGGGTTGAATTTTTTATGGGTCGGGCAAGGTGCACTCTATGCCTATCTAACGGGTCGAGCTGACATCAAATCAAATCGAATCGAATCAATTTTCGTCCAAACCGAATTAGTCCAATTTATGAGACTATTGAACTCCTCCCTCCAACAAGGACCCAAATTGACCAGGTTGAATTTTTTATGGACCCGAGGAAGTTAAACTATGATTATCAAATGGGATAGACCGATCTGACAACAGGTTGAACTACCCGAATTGATAGGCTTGATTTTTTTAATGAACGGGACAAGTTGTATTATGCCTGTCTAACAGGTCGAGTTGACATCAAATCGAATCAATTTTCATTCAAACCGAATCAGACCAATTTATGTAACGGTTGAACTCCTCCCTCCAACCTGGACTCCGAATTGACCGAGTTGAATTTTCCTTGGACCGGACAAGTCGCACTATGCTTGTCTAACGAGCCAGACATACCTAAAATTGGTTCAAACCAACTTCCGCCAAGTCCAGGCTAGCCTAATTATGTGACTGCTTGAATTGGTCCCTCCAAGCCAGACATCGAACTGGTCGGGTTGAAGTTTTGTGAACGGGACCAGTCCGGTCCAGCCCGAACACCCTAAAGTTCTACTAGTAGTAGCCTAGTAGGGTAAGTAGGCAATTTTCTTTAACTTTTTAAGTTTTGTGGACATTTTTCTTTTTTGGAAAGTGGGACCATGAATAGCTATTAAAAAAAAGTTTTTTTTAAAAAAAATAAAATAAAGGAAAAGATCAAAATTGTCCTATTGGAAAAATCGTGCAACTTTGTTTTATATGTTAAAAAACTTTGATCTAATTTTGTCACCTACTTTTGGAAAAAGTTTCGGTTTTATATTTAACCTTAAAATAGCTTTACCTTGAGAAATTTTCTAAATCATAAAGAAAATTTAAGGGATATTTTTAGAATAATTAAAACACGTTTAGTCGACTTATTTCATGCTCAAATTTTGTTAATAACATGAGCAAATATTCGACAATTTACTAATTGCAAAGATATTAAAACAAAACAATTTTTAATAGAAGGGAGCAATTTTGGACTTTTTCCCCTATTTCATATTGTACATAGAGATATTTATAGTATTTGTGTTTAATTTTTAAAGGATAAAATGTAACTTTATTATATAGTACGTATCACATATGTTGTTTATGGTCCATTTCTTTGTTATACCATCTTTCACATAAACCTCGCATGAACACGAAATATCCCTAATTTGGAATGTACTTTTGCAAATTCGTTAATCTGAATGCCATTTTCTCTAAATACTAGTAAAACTTTTACATAAAATAGGACAGCAAAAGTAGATAAGACATACAATTTTCTTAAAAAAACATAGATTTACTTCATTTATTAAATTACAAAATACATAGCCTTTTTTTTTCCTTTGCGTATTACAAAAGTAACCACTTTATAACCTTTTCCCTTTGTGTATTGCAAAAGTAACCACTTCATCATCCATTATTACTAGTTTTTGCAAATATGTCCACTTTTTAAGTGCTAGAATTTTTGGATTTGAGAAAAGATCCACTTTTGGTTATTTCACGCAAAGGTTTGTCAGTAAATCTGATTATATTGTAAACCCAAGCACCAGCAATGGCCCCAAGTGTTGGGCTGACCAAATAAATCCATAGGCCTTTGTAATGGCTTGACACTATTGCTGGGCCCAAACTCCTTGCTGGATTCATTGATGCCCCCGATATCGGTCTGTTCCACCACAACTCATTAGTACGTTAGAATTAACCTAAATAGCCGCTTGTTCAAACGCTTAAGTTACACATAGTTGATTGATAAACAACAAGAACATATCCAAGTGTTGAGTTTGGGAGGGGTATATGCTGCCTTACTTCTAGTGAAAGTAGAGAGTTTGTTTTCGATAGCATATCAAAATCAAGTATGAAAAGAAAATACTAAAATGAAAGTCGGCTAGTGTATATTATACGCGTAATCAGTTCTAATTTATGCATGTCAACTAAAAAAGGAGTTTACTTGTGGAATGTGATTAATTAGATGTATATTATGCATAAAATTGTATACCTTAGGTGTAAATATCTTGAAGTTTTACTCGTAGAATTTGAAATTCACGACAACTATTTTACAATTAATTAGAGAGTAATTACCCGGTAAACATCACATTTAGCAAAATTGTTGCCCCCACAGCAAGACCAGCAAGTTCTCCAATCTGCAAATAATAAACATGACAAAAATATTTTAATTATGGAACAATGAATGTTCAAGAATGGAACAATGAATGTTCAAGAATCCCTAAGCAATTTTCTTATTCAACTAATAAAATTACTTCAAGAAATTAATTCGAAATAAATTAATTTACTCTAATATTAACATAACTTAAGCATAAAATGAATGAATTCCACGTGTCCAAATTAGAGAGAAAAGATCCAAATCAACCCTTCAACTTTTGATTATGGTTTAAAATACCCTTATATTATAGTTTCATTAGATGCCATATATTTTTATTCAAAAATAATTTATTTTTTTAATTTTTAAATTTTACTCTTAATGAGATAATTTTAGATCACAAGAATGTTTATGATTCACTTTTACAATAAATTTCAAAATCATTTTCACTTCGATAAACTCTATGTTCAGTCAGATACCACCATACAAATTATAAATTAGGACAGAAAAATTACTTACCGCTCGATTATCGGTTGCAACACCGGATATGACAAACATGAGATAAAAAGTAATTATAAATTCGACGACAAAGGATTGAAAGTCGGTGCCGGACGGTAGGGTTCCGGCGAAGTGATCGTGTTTTCCGTTGAATATTAATCGTAAAGTTCCACTTGCTAAGGTTGCTCCAATAACTTGAGCTGCTACATAAGCTGGTACCTTAAAAAAAGGAAAAAAAAAATTTAAAAATAAAATAATATATATATATATATCTTAAAAATCTTTATTTCTTTTCGACGGAATTAATATATCATCAATCTCTTAAATTTGACAGTAAAGTTTATTTAAATACTCCTTGAACTACATATTATCTCAATTGAACATTTGAATACATAGTAAGTGCTCACCATTCGTATTAGACATTTGTAGCTTAAATTTTGAAAAAAAATTATGTATGTGTTCTCAAACGTTCATTAACGTAAATAAGTTAATCATTTCAAAAATGTCACCTCCTTTAGTTATATATATAATCATCCTTCATTGAAATAAGCCTGAGATTTTACGACTTATTAAATCATATAGCTCATATACTCTATCAGATGCTCAATCAAAACAAGCTACTACAACTCGTATGTGTAAATGAAGGTTATTGATAAGTTTAAGAAATTGTCAAAAAAATTTTAAAAAAGATGTGTCCAGTTAAATTATGTCATATAAATTGATAAAGTTGTCATATGATCAGGAGGTCACAAGTTTGAGCGATAAAAACAGTCTTTTGCATCTCTAAATGTAAGGTAAGACTGTGTATAATAGACTTTTATGGTTCAATCCTTTTCGGATCCTGCACATATAGAGAGCTTTAATGACCGAATCGTTTCTAAAACAACAAATTTCAAAAAACATACTTATCTAAATCTTACATCATATAAATTGAAACGGAGAGAATACCTGTTTCCAAGGGAACCTTTTGACAGAGGCAAATGCAATAGTGACAGAAGGGTTAAAATGTGCACCAGAAATATGGCCAACAGAGTAAACCATGACCATTACAACAAGTCCCCAAGTTATGGCTATTCCTGGAAATGTTATCATCCCTTTATCTGAATTTACAACTACTGATCCACATCCAGCAAATATCAAGAAATATGTTCCTATCATTTCTGCTATTATCTGTAAAATTCCATCAGTATAATTTTATAAGTAGGGTCTGAAATAATCATATATAATTAATCAAATCATATTTTATAAGTGAGGTCTGAAACAATCCTAATTAATCAAATAATATATTCGATCAGTAGAATACAACAAGTGGAGTTTCGAATAGTCATAACTCATAATTAATCAAAATAAGAAAAGATATATACATCAAAAATTCAGACTAGATACCATTCAGGATCATGATGGAATGAATAAGGAAAGGAAAAAAAATATTGATAGAAAGAGTTTTCTTTTTTAATAAGTCTTACAAGACACAAACTCAAATTTATCGGGCCACAAAACAAATACGAAACATCGTAATAATCGGGCGTAAGAAATGATAGGATGATATAATCATATATTTTTATATGTTGTTAGACAAAAATTCTAGGCTCGTATCTCACCATCAGTTTTCTTAGAAAAAATTGTAGTAATTAATTATATATATTTTTTCAATTACAAAAAATTTACTAACAAGAAGATTAATTAAGATGTTAAGTACTCACCTTTTGAATAAAAGGAACAGTAAGAAAACTTGAGGTTGAAGAAGACTCCTTGTGATTATTCAAATCATGATCTTCTTTAATATTTAAACTTACACCATGATTAATATTTCCATTAACATTAATCTGATGATCAGCCATAGATAATATACAATTAATCCTTAATTAATTGTTCAAGAAAACAAAAGGAGGGTATATAAGATGGATTAATACTAAGGAGGTAGTTGTGAAGAACAAGGGCTTCTCCTATTTATATACAAAAAAAAAAAAATAGTTTGAAAAAGTTGATTAATAAAAAATTTAAAAAGAAAGAGGAAAGAGGAAGAGACAACTTTATTCTTTTTCTGTTTTTTTTGCCTTTTTTGTTTCTTTATGAGAGATCTATGCTTTGACAAAGAGATGATAAAAAATGATCCATCATGTTTCAAGTGGATTTAGAGTATTGGGTGCGGATTGTTGAAAACTCAGTAATTTTAATCGATAGATTTTGTATTTATATTGAAAATTTTACTAAATACTTGATAAATATCTTTTTAGAAACTCAATAACAAATTAAAGTAATCATTTGCCTAATGGTTGAGAATTAATTCAATTTTTCTCTTTAAAATATATTTTTGAACAATTTTAATTCTTCAAATTTATTTATTATATAAGTGAGGAGAATTGTGAAAAAAGAATAAACTAGAAACACTAGAAAAGTCTCAACAAATTTAAAGTCCATTATATTAAAAAAAAACAGTACTAGACGCTAAAAACAGATCAAGAATATATCAAAAATAGTATAACCTATAAAAAAATAATACACCTTCAAATGTGAGTTTTCGATAAATCTTTATTTTTTCAATGAGTGGATATAGTTGAAAAGTTTGTAGCACTAATTAATTAATTAATTAAACTGTAAATAAAGATAGTGCATTATATCTGATCCAAGAAGGTTATGAATATAAAGAAGAAATTTTTGTCACAAATCATTAACAAATGCCCTACTATCCACTTGACAAATGAAGTTCTTTTATCATTTTCATCCTAAAGTTGTAGTGTTTTTTTTTATCTAATATAAATTAAGAAGCAATACTTTATCCGTCGTCACCATTTATGTGATACTATTTAATTTGACATAAAATTTTAAGAAAAAAATAAAAGCTTTTGAAATTTGTGGTTAATTATACATTTTTTCTTTATATTTAATTGACTATAAATTATTTCAATAGATAGAAATTGAAATTTCTTTTTGAAAGATTAAAAAATGTACATAAATCAAAAAGAAGGTGTATTAATTTTGCTTGAACAGTTTTTATTGAACTAGAGCAATTCTTTTTAAAAAAAATGCGTTACATAAGATTTTTTTTAATTTCTCACTTAGTTTCTCATATCCGTATTGAATCATGACTGTCTTAGCTTACTAAAATTATACAAACATTTTTTATTTATATTTGTGTAGTAGATTTATTTTTATTAGTATATAGGAGGGTGACTTCTAAAGTAATTGCAAATGTTGACACTTAGAAATTACTGCATATATTAATACTAATAATTAAGTATATTTGTTCTTTGGTATAAACGTTACTTGATGGAAGGTAATTTTAATTGCTCTATTCTCATCTAATTAATTGATATTATTATTCAATAATTTATTTATTTTAGCTTGTCATTTTTCCTTCCTAGAGAATATAGCCTATAGGGAGGCTGAGGATGACTTGTGAAAAAGTTTAATAACGGTTTACCATTATTGTCTAAATACATTACGTACGTACCTCAATCAGATATCTCAAATTCGAATTTGAGTGTGATAAAATATAATATAGGGAACGCATTTCTTTAAATTAATTCTATGTGGTGTGAATCAGTCGAGACTAGCTCTAATATATTTACTCTCAACAAAAGATTTCAAATTCAATCTCTGAATATTGAAAATCTTAACAAAAAACGTTTCTCTAGATTTCTAATAAATCTTATACTATAATACTAATTCAAATTAATCAAATTATGATATAAGTACCGAACATTAGGCGGAAAGCAAGAAAAGGGGCATTTGGCTAGATAGATTCTATGTTTGTAGAGAATTAAATTAATAGGAAATATAGTAGAATCCTAGAACAATAAACATGTCCAAATCATCCAAGGAGAATATATATATTACTCATATATATCTACTTATAATTAAAGAATTAATAGAAAAAACTAAGGAGCAAAACTTGCAACAGATGATGGCTATATGGAGAGCTCATTTAAATAATTAAATTGTTGAAAGTGACACTATATTTATTTAATTATATCTTCAACCCCCTTTTTTTTTTTTTATTAAATTTAAATTTACACTTTTAAATTTTATTATGATTTGTGTTGATGAAATTTGTGTATTTTCTAATCATAAATTCGCTAGTTGTTAAATTTACCCTCTTACTAAGCTCTTCACATGAAAGACCAAAAAAAAAAAAGAAATAGCTCGGTGCACTAAGCATCCAATCCATCATGCATTCACGAGTTTGAGGAAGGGGTGGATTCCTAAAGGTGTGAAATAGACAACTTATCTTGATACTTCTAATCATTTTATGACTCAAATTATGACCTATTAATAACACAAAGTTAACTTTATTGTTACTCCAAGACTCTCTTGTTCACTGGAAAGACCAAATCTTTTAAATAGCTGGATCATGGATGTAAATATATTACATGTAAATTATATACATAATATTGACAGTGTAGAATTTTATATTTTTAATATATTTCAATTTGACTTAACAAAGTAATTTATTTTGTTTTATTAGTTGAAGACGTCAAAAAGAAAAAGGTCTGAAATATATTCGACTTGACTGAATTGTTGTAATAATACTAAACTTTAGAAATGATTTTATTTCGCACTATTTAATAGTGTATTTTAAAGGTATATACGCCACGTGACATCATAAATATTGCATCATTATAAATAGTAATGTTTCCATGTGGACACATACATATATACCTTAAAAGTACACTATTAAATAGTGCAGGGGGTAAAAGGTCATCCATAAAGTTTGATATTGTAACAGCAATTTCGATCAAAGTTGAAGTATGTTTCAGACCCTTTTCCCAAAAAGAACAAGCAATATACTTTGTATTAGATCAAGTCAACAACTTTTGAGTAACTTCTATTTTTTTTAAAAAAAAACACATTTCACATCTTTATAATATGTTTCCTCATTGTGTGATCTCATAATTTTCTCACGATTGCATCATTATATAGGCACATATATTATTTGAGTGATACCGTGTAATTAACACATAAATCTCACGTCGATAAAAACACACTATATATATATATATATATAATTAAAATCAAGCCGGAGATATTTTTAAATCGTGTAAATTAAAATTCAAAGCGAACAATATCACCAGCAGTTAGATTGTAACATGCTTCAACTATATTATTATTCCATATAAATTAGGAAATCAAACAGAAGCTTCTTTTACAACTTAGCCCAACAAAGAAAAAAACACTAAAATTGAACATCAATTAATTAATAAAAAGCTACACAATGTGAGTGAAAAAAATTCAACAACCCACAAAAATTTGCATGATTAGTGCCATGCAAAAACAACTTTTTTAACCCGCATGCATTAACCCCACTATTTACCATTTCTAATTAAAAGTCTCCAAAATGCTCTTATATGGACTTGTTGTCTCAAAAAAAATAATTTAAAAGATCAAGATTGCATATTAACTGACACATCTATTTTGGTTATTTTGGTTTCCATTAGGTGTCTGGTACTCATATTATAATCCCGACTAATTCAGATTCGTAGCGTGTAAGGCGCTTATATTTTATATTTAGGGAGAATTGCTCCCTGACATGTTTCTTTCTCATATTCAAGGGTCGAATCTATCAAGACCTCTGGTTGAAAATAGAGGAATTTTATCCATCTCATCACAATCCTGATCGATAATCTTAACTAGCAGTCAAACACAAGATATTTCAACTATGCAACTTTATGTTATATATCCAAAAGTCCAAATTTGATGCTACACTTTATTTTTGGAATCTTACTTTGTTGAACCAAGTGTTCACACATAATTCTTGTGAATGAATTAGGAAAAGTAGTAATAAAATATTGTAGCTAAGGGCAAAAGATAGTATTTAGTCATTTACCCCATGATTCATGGAATTTGTTAGTTGATTTATCTTTATTGAAATGGCAGGCAATGACTTGTGATATACACTTCACTTTTTATAATTTTCTTACTTCTCATCACAAGGAAATTATTAGTCTGTTTTATATTGTTTTTTCAAAAAACATATAGGCCCCTTGGCTTTGATTAAACGTGTCAGTAGAGTCTAAGGTTTGCTTTATTACATACATACTTAACTAAGTATGTTACATGATATGACTCAACATCCTCGCTGAAGTTTATCTATTATTGTCAAAAAGATATAGAGTTCACCTATATTCGATTGAGGTTCAATCCTCCATGTGATCGATATTTGCTTAAACTTGATATTCTATCAGATCGCGATACATGTCATACCACTACCTAACATTAAGGCGAGTGGTTTTGACACCATATGTACATTAACAACCAAAACCACTAGTTATATTGTCCCCTTTGGACTTAGGTCCATATATACAACCTTAATGTGTGTACTAAGGTCTAAGGCCACATTTAAAATTTAGAATATTTGAATTTGAATAGTATATATTTGATTATTAAGATGATATATTTAAATGTGAGAAAATCTCAATTTATATGGTGTTTGTACATAAAAGTTGTTTGATTCCTCTAAAATCTAGCAACGATGGTCATCGTGACGATGGTTGTTCTTGGTGAAGGTAGTTGATGGTGGTGGTGAAATGGATGACGATGATATAGGTAGTTGATGAGAGTCATACACATCAGACTTAACTAGAAAATGTTTGGGTGTTCAGCTTATTTTACTAATAAACAATTAACGTTAATCATTAAAGACAAAAACACTATTAGGAACTAGAATGTGAACTAAACGACCCAAAGATATTGACTTAATCTTGACAAATCGTAAATAAACAATAAGATAGAGAAAAACACTTCTTGTAAGTTAACTCCTACATACTATATCATGTGAACAATTACAAAAGATAACTACAAAAATAAAAAGTAATTCCAATCTTGAAAGAGGAAAAAATAAAAAGAATATAAAAAATTGGGATAGTACTACAAATACAGGGAAAATTCATGGGAAAATGTGCAAAAATAAATACTTCAACCTACAAGAAATGTAACATTTGTTGCTACTGTGCATTTTAAACTGTTTTTACTAACCACAACAGCTTCACATTCAGAAGTGACTAACATAACAAGTTAAACTTCAAATTTGCACAAAGATATGTTTATGATCAAAATCAATGAATAAGTAGACTTCTCTTGTATTCCTCTATCTGCAAAATCAGCAAAAGAAATAATAATCAGACTCGAGTGTGTGACCTAGTGGTCAATGGAGGGGGACGAGAAAAGGTCTAAAGTAAAGCACGAGGTGATTTCTTTCTATCTGTCCAGGCGTTGGTGGACAGAGTAGCCCGGTATACCTATGGCTTAGTGGGAGGTAGAAGGTACCCAATGAAATTAGTCGAGGTGCGCGCAAGTTAGCCTGGACATCACTGTTGTAAACCAACTTTGCCTTGTGGGTCAGCATAAGCGTGTTGCAAACATATTTATGACAAAAAATTGGTAATAAGAAGAGGTTACCTAGTGCTAGAGTTGCCAAGTGTAAGCTCGAGATCATCGGTCGCACACTCCTCGTGAATTCTTTCACCTTCCCATGGCTTCACTAATCCCATCATATGGCTGCCAAATGCAAACTCTGCTGAAATAGCATCCGACATTGGTACGTCAGCTGTTTGGTCGATACCTGACGCAATTGCAGGAGAACATGCCCCGCTTTGCCCTGGTGTCCACATCCGAGACCCGCCATTTGATATTGGCTCCTTGAATCCAAATGGATTTGGTGAGACAAGGCTAAACGTAGGGGATGAAGGTCCGTCTTGTGGAGTTTGAACACCAGAAAGCCAACCTGAATCTGGTGGTGTTTGACGACCAGGACTGGCGGGGGTAGAGGATGGTAAGAAGGCATAGTGTTGTTGTGCCCACCCTGAATTCGACATGGGATCATCGCTCATTCTAGGTGTACGAGCTGTGGGAGAGCTCAAAGGTGGAGTAACAGGCGCACTTATAGAGCTCCCAGGAATGTACAAATGGTGGGGAAATCTGGACGATGAAGGCGATGATCCGGATGAGAGATTCTTAAGCCAAGGAATTAGTGTGTTAGGATCATGATTATTTTGGACATTTGCAACATAATTGGATGAGACTGGGCTAGGGAAAGATGATGAAGCAGGACTTGGATTATACGAAGCACCTGGACTCGGTTGGTAAGATGAGGAGGGGCTTACAGATGCTGAATAACCTATAATATCCACATGTCCTACTGGCTTGCATCCCTGGAAAATAGAGAATCGATTAGCATATACAAAAATAAATAATCACAAAAACAATCAAGAATAAATCTGCCACCAGAACTATGCAATTATGACAGAAGGAAACGCCGTATTCATAAGGTGTTGCACACTGATGACTACTAGCTGATAAACAATGAGCCAAGTTCATCAATTTTTAAGTTCTTATCGTTCTTCAAAGACGTCAAACATCTAAGTTTTAGACACAGCATAAAATCTTTGAGCCGAGGGTCTATCGGAAATAACCTCTCTACTCTACCTACTACCCTCCCCAGATCCCACTTGTGGGATTACAAAGGGTTTGTTGTTGTTGTATGCAGCATTAACAAGATGGTGTTTTAGTGCCACGTAATCAGGCAGACCTAAATGCCCTGATAATTTTCCAAGTCAATGATTAAAATATCAACTCAAACAAAAGCCACCAAGAATGCACACTAATTTTGCACACCGGGTTGTACCTTGACCGGTCATCTCTACCATTGTACTATAATATACCTGTTGACACAGAAGCAGAGGCACCACTTGAAAAATAGTAATATCATGAATCTGGAGCAACCAAAATTCTGTCCTCATGAGGTTAGCAATCTACTTTGCTGTTAGAAGCCAGCTTCTGCAACACATCGACCAACTAAACTTAGCTCTTCTGAGGCCATTGATCTTTACTTATCCAATGATTGATACTATTGGTTGATCAGGATCACAGTACAAAACTTACAAGTACAGGGAATGAAGGGAGATCAAACCCAATGAAATGGAAAACCATTTGCATGGATTAACCAAAAATTTAGTAACCAAATAGTCATTGCTAGGACCTCATATCTTTAGTGTATATTGTATAACATCTTCATTCACCAATATGTAAAAATGAAATCTGAAATTCATCTTCAGTGCATTTAAAGAAAAATCACCTTAGGATGGATCTGAGCTCAGCAATAAGTTTGCTTTTTTAACCAAAAAAAATTCCACCTCTTTTTCACTGAGAAGATTGGTTTCAAGTAAATCACCTATATAAGCTGATGACAAGGGTAAAAAGTACTTAATCATATGGTCTTTCTAGTTGCGGTTCAAATTGGTTGAATCTTTTTCAATCATGTATGCAGCACTTGTACGAAGGTGCATGTAGGGTCTGGAACTCTCTTCTTATTTGAATCTTCTTAAGGACACAACCCTACCGTATGCTAGGACTCTCTACCATGTCCTACCCTTCCCACATTTCCTTCTTATTTGAAGAGGAAAATCAAATTTCTCCACATGGGTTGATCCTCCTATTCCTTTTGGCTTAGCAAGACAACAGTATGCAGTTAAAGCCAACACCTTTTTCAGATAGTGAAGCTATTTTCTGTTTGACATGAATATCTTTAACTACGGTACTTTGAAGATTGTTTAGTAGTCCCTAATAATTTAACTCAGTCCATACATAATATAAGAGTTCCTCATCCACTCCAATAGACCTCATTCCACATGAATTCAAAAAAATTTACTGGAGGGAGTCATCACCTGGTACTTGTGCTGGTGGAAGATAACATGTCTCCAGAGGAATTAATTGAGCTACGCACAAGCTGGCGAGGACATCACCACAACAACAACATACCAGTGTTATCCCACAAGTGGGGGTCTGGGTAGTAATGTGTACACAAACCTTACCCCCTAACTTGTGCAAGTAAAAAGGTTGTTTCCAATAGATCTCAAGTTGGTGGGGACACCACCTTCATAAAAAGGATTAGTGGAATCATCTTTAGCACTCCAGTGGTGACTGTTATCCACCTTCTAATTTTCAGATTTAGGCTCCAAATGCATCACCACAAATCTGAACTCTTTTTGTCATCAAATGGACACTAAAATTTTCATCCACAACAATTATGAATTATTGGTCCCCCTTCCCACCATTGACCAAAGACTCACTATAATGACAGACAATCCCTACATATTCATGATATAAAAGTACCAACATACCCAAAAAGAATTGGACATAACCCACACCCACACCCTAAAGGGGCAAAGAATGATAGCACTATCAGTAGTGTCAACACCATGATTATAAATTTATACTCTGAGACCCATAAACAGTTCTCCTCTCATCCAATCCAAAATTAACTTCCCCACACGCTTTACAGCCTCAACAATTAATTACTCCATTTTTTTCTCTTTTTTTGTGATACAGAATCCAAAGATTTGATATCTACTTTCCTTTTATATTATAATCATACATTATAAACTTTATAACAAACTGCAACATAAAGTATAATAAATGACACCCAACATTCAAGAACATCTAAGGCCCACAAATTTGGTAACCAATCCACACCACCGCAAAACAACTATTGAATCACATGCTTGACTTTAGATTGGCAATGCATTTAACCCCGGAAATCTCGGTAAATTTATACTCCCGAATAAGAGTAACTTAACATGTTATACTCCCGCCATTTTAATTTATATGACAAATTTTCATTACGGTCTATTCTGGAAAAACATAACAACTTCCTAAAATTAGAAATCATTCATCTTAAACTTATCATTTTACCATTAATGAGAAATTTTTAAAACCACACAATTTTATGAAATGTTTAAGTCTAACATTTCAAAAGTCTTATAGCTAGCAAATGTTATGTCATGTTTTGTTTAACCATGAGTTTAAAAAAATCTCCCGTTTTCTTTAACTCAGTACATATTCAAATTTTTCCACATAAATTGAAATGTGGAGAGTAACAAATTATTTACTATACTCTTACTATTATCATGAAAATTTACTGGTAATTAGCTTATTGTGCTTGTATTTTACATCATCAGTGTATAAAACCTAAAACTTTGTTAGAAATATGGGATGACAATGCCAGAGACAGTGATGCATCAAGAGGTTGTATTATGTGCTTTGAGTGGTGAGCCTTTAAAATTCCCAAAATGCCCTTTAAGAAAGTAAAAAAGAATCTGCTTGAGTCTGGAGACAGAAACTGCAAAAACTCAAAGAACGTAGCTTTCAAGCATCATCACAGCCCACAGGTGAAAATGCAGTAAATTTGGACACATTTGACCATAAAAATTGTTCACTTTTTCTCGGAGTAATTACACTTTATTTGAAAATCAATGTTTCGCCGTGAAAAATCAAATTCAACAACAGCCTATGAACTATTTTTCTTCAATTTTCAACTCCAACTCCATAAATTCGTCGGAAAAAAGTGAAAAATATTTTAAATCTATGGCCAAACGAGTAAAAAATGACTGCGTTGACCTTCTACAACAAAGAAAAAGTATAGATAGAGTGTGAAAATATAAGTATTCAGCAGGGGTAATCTCGTCCAAATCGAGCATTTTGTAGAAATATTCAAACTTTTCAGAAAATCTCAGACAATGAATCTATGAATTTGATGTTCCGATCAAAAATAAAACAAAAATTAGCTCAATCTGAATCGATTAATCAGCTCAGTTTCGCTAGATTAATTTAAAAAAATCAGTATGAAAAGGCAGTAGCTTCCATTTTACCTTTTTGTAAGTAGTTCCATCTTCTTCAACGATCCAACCAGCTTCTTTACACAGAGCTTTCAACACCTCGTTGTTATCACAGTGTTTCGGGAGCTTATAGTTACCATACATTCTAAGTCCGGCGAAGATCTTCGCGGCGATCGCTCTTCGCCGTCGTTCTCTCCGTTTGTTGTTCTCTCTTTCCTTCCATGTCGGTAACCTCGTGCCGGACGTCATTCAATCGCTGCTGTAAACCGGGATCGAACCGGATTAAAAAAGCGGTTCGAGTGTGAAACCGGTTTGGTTCTGGATCGGCTTGGAGTTAAAAAATTGTAAGATGAAGAAGAAGAGGAGGGAGAAGTAAATATGTGAACGGTGAGTTTAATATTGCCACTAATTGATTAAAATATTACGTAGAATGCCACTTAGGTTTTGTTTGGTTTGAAAAAAAGTTATTTCAATTTTCAAGATTGTAATTAGTCGAGGCGGAATCATAATTTTTAGTTTATACATTTATGGACTATAGCTCTTTTGTTAATTAGATTTTGCATTGGATAGATAATTTGTACTTTCTCCGTCTCATTTCATGTAACACCATTTTCTTTTTTGTCAGTCCCAAAAAGAATGACACATTACCTTATATGGTAAGTATTTAAAGGTACAATTCATCTTTTATCCTTGTTGGTCTTACTTAATCTTAAAGATAGTACTCCAATACATTTATGAGGAGAGAGAAAAGTTGATTATTTTTTGAAGGGGTAATTTGGTAAACATTTCAAAGTCTTCATTTATTTCGTAAACTCCGTACCCAGTCAAATGTTGTCACATAAAATGGGATGGAGGGAGTATAAAATATGAGGTCTGAGTCAAGTCAATTGAGTTTTGTCGAATCTGTATCTGTAGTTTTGCCCCTCATGATAATCAGAATAAATAATTTCAGATCTTATATACAATAATAATAAATTCAATGTAATTTTACAAGTGAAGTTTGCTAGAGTAAAAATATGTATGTGTTTACTTCTATCTTTGTAGGGTAGAAAGACCATTTCTAATAAAGCATCAGCTCAAAAGAAAAATTATTGAAGCATGGATGCAAAAAATATAACGGTAAAATAAAAAGCTATACGATAAATGAAGCAAACAAATAGTAGCACACATCGAAGAATAAAAAATTGCACGACTACTAAATATTACTACTACACATAAGGAGGGGAGGAGAGGAGAGGAGACTAGTCCCTTACCTCACTCACCTAAAGTGCGATAATAACATTCGTTTATCAATTATCATTCTATCATAATCATTAACCTTTATATATTTTTATCTAGGGCCATATCTTGATTAGTAACTCAAAAATTATATCATATTCTATTTAATCACATTCTCTTAATACTTCGTCGACACACCTTTACTTCTCATCTCACACGATCGATGCATGTTAAAATTGTCTTTGCTTCGCTTCTCTAATTTTAACTACTGTCCACAATAAAAGTATCAAATAAACTCAATCCCAAATTTTATATCGAAATAACCCCTAATTCCTATAACCAAACGACTCCTACTGATTTATTTATAATCTTTTTAAAAAAAATATATTTTCTTAGTCCTGGAAATGTGGGAAGTGCACGTGTTTAGTCTTTTTAAAGGGGGGTGGGTGGGGTAGGCAGGTAGCTGCATGGAAAGTGAGTGTCATTGTGCATGAATATTCGTTACGACGTCGTTTCAACTTTTGGCGGGACCACGTGGCACTCCATCTAAAGCTCTTATATACTTGGAGAATATAATTCTAAGAGGAAAATAATCAAATGTATTAATCATTTAAATTTGTCATTAGTAAGAAAAAAAAATTAATTAAGGGATCCCTAGTTTTCATTGTGTAGTATGAAAAAATTCATAAAGGTTTAAATTATACAACTTTAATTAAGATATTATTTTATAGTTAAATGTTGGTCATTTTTATAAATCATAATTCTCCTCGTATGTTATTAAAACATCCAAGATAACTTTAACTAATTTAACGCGCATGCATAATTTATTTTTAGTTGCCTTTTGAAAATGTGGCAACAAACCAAATTAAATAAACTAATAAATTTAAAATGGAGGATTCTTTTTCCAATTTATTCCCTACTTTTCGTATCATACAGAAAAAATCTCATCGTGTTGACTTCTTGTAATCTTGATAAAGCTAATTAATTAATCTTGAATATCTACCTAAGCTGGATATGAATATAATACTTAATTAAGTTGTTAAAATGTCTTCCTCAATATTGAAGAAAAATATGATCCCTCCATATTATCATGGATAAAAAAATAAATTAAGATATAAATAAATGGGTATTAATAATACGAATATTTATATTATTTATCTTAATGTTATTTTTTAGTAGATAATATGGATAATATCTATATTTGATCTATTTTTAAATGGTCAATGATCCAATCTATATTTTACTGACTGGATTGAATAGTTTTTAAATAAAAAAAAATTGCCCACCGTGGGAATATTTCGGTAGGATTAAAAAAATTATATATAAATTTACTACATTACTTATGCATTAATAAAACCTTATATTGATATCGATAAGATCAGAAACCTATATATGAAGTGCAGGGATCATTCTTAATGCATGGGGTGAAATTTGGAGTAAACATTATGCTGATCCAAAGTAGATGATATTATGGCATCTTAAAGAGTACCCTTAAAGCTAGTTAGCCTAACAAATCGATATTAAATATATATAATAATTCAATCAGATAAGTATGAAGATAACAAAATGATGATATGTGACTCGATAATTACAATGCCAACAGTGAGGCACAAGCATACAAGAAGAAGATAGCTTTAGGATTTAATTTTGTTGGACATAATCAATGCTCGATTATATATATAGAGGTGGTGCACAATCAATTTCAAACATTGACTAAGGGATCGTGATAATTAGTCATTTAGAACATAATTTGAGGGGGAGACTCCTGGAAAATTTAATTTGAGGGAAATATTGTGAGGTGTGTAAACAAAATCCACATTGGAAAAGTTGAGAAACTATATATAAGGTATAGATAATACTTTTAGGGGCTGATTGATATGAGGATGAAATAGGCAAATTAATCATTGATTAGTATTATCCAATATGATTAGTTATTCCACAACATATATATAGTGGATAACTTATCTTATAATTTTTATAGTACAAGTAGTGGGATAAACAATTTCCAAAGAATTCAAACAAAATACAACATAAAATAATGTTAAGTTTTATCTTGTGATTATTTCGATCCCTTAGTCATCATATCAAATAACACCTTAATGATATGAGCATTTTGAGGAAAATAGTACCAATTTGACCTAAAACTGACAATATTACATAATATTGAAAGACTAAGAGAGAGTACTATCTCCGTCTCAATATATGTGATGTTGTTTGACTTGATACGAAATTTAAGAAATAAATAAAGACTTTTAAAACTTGTGATTTAAAAAAAATCATAAATACTTGTGTGTGATTATAGATTATCTCGTTAAGGGTGAAATGAACATTTTAAAGTTAAACTATCATATTAAATATAAACGTGTCATTCTATTTTAAATAGACTTAATCAAAAATGTCACATAAATCGACATGTATATTGTTATTATTATTATTTTATTATTATTATTATTTTAAAATTGATAAAATCATGAAAAAATTACATAATAAGACAAATATGTGTTATGTATTTACTATACATAATAACTTAAGAGAATTGCATTAAATTATTTGAATTTTTAGGAATGAGTTATATATGATATACTTAAATAATATTTAAAATTAGACAAATAAATTAAAAATGAGAAAATATTTTACACTCACAAAAATTTTTAAAGACTTAAATTAGAATGTATTTTTTATTAATACCTCAAAATAACTAAGTTTATACTTATATAAGGGGCAACTTGGTTAAGAGACAAACTATATATAGAAATTCTAATTTAAAAATTAGTGTTGCGATTTAGTAATGCAACAATACAAAAATTTTCACATAATTTATGAGAAAAATAACCAAATGTTATATGTTTTAACAACGATTATTATATATGTTGATTAAGTTTTAAGTAAGAAAATAAAATACAGTAATTCTTAACATTGCTCTTCAATTTTTTTAGAAATTAAAGGACAATGTCCACTCACATAAGATTTTAGAGAAAGGACAGCGAGATGATTTACCACTATCACAAATATTTATAATTTATTTAAAATAAAAAATTAAATTTATTTAATCAAAATTACTTCAAAATTATTATAAATTAACATATTTATCAAGTATTCATTTCACAGTTAGTATGAATGTTTACTGTCATATAAATATATACAAGTTATTCAAATTTAAAATTTAAAATTTAAAATCATATGAGTATCAATTAAAAATTCATTTACGAATAAATATTACTGCACGGGCTCTTCGTCACTAGTATGTATATAATGGACAGAATACCGTTTAATACATTGATATAAATTTCTAGCCTGTTGCATATACACTCAAACACGTTGATATATAGTGAATACATAAGGAATTGATACAATCATATTCATTTATACAACTTAATATAATTATATCCGCTGATATAAATCAATTACATTAATTATATTCGTAATCGTATACGATCCAGCATCCAGACTCATACGCCATATCGCTATCTTCATCAAATCTATCAAATACTAACCTATTTTTGGCCTTGTAAATAGCTTAATTTGGGATGAATTTGTTCATTATTCATCCTTTCACTATGACGATAAATAAATCCAACAAAAACTATGATAATTTGTACAAAGAATATTTTTTCCCAATATTATCAGTATAATATAAAATAAATAAATAAATATATCATTCATTTATAATTGCACTCGGCAAGTTTTCTTATTCTATAAACACTTACCGATGATATAATTATTTATATTTCTAAATACTTCACGTTCTAGGTAACAAATTAAATATAAAGAGGTCGAAGAATTTTACATACATAATTTCAATAACAGAGACGAAGTATTGGCTCACACCAACTGACAATCTAAAATGGTCAAACAAAAATCAAATGTGATTTCGGTATGATTTTTGTGTTATCATTTATCATAACATGTATTTTATTTATAAATTAAAACCTAAAGATTTAAATTATCATAATTCAAATTATTTTTCCATATGCATCCAAATGATTTAAATAATAAAACAAAGAGTAAGAGAAATTCATTATCGAGTTTCTGAAATTTGGACGAAAGAGAAGGGCTAGAACCTTCGAAATTTATTGTTTAAAATAAATTTTAAATATTTGCGTGACTATAAATTATTTCATTAAGGTAAAAATAATAATTTAAAGCTAAATTATTTTTAATAATAAACAGATAACATTTTTTGGAATAAACTAAAAAGAAAGTGTGTCACATAAATTTCAAACAAAGGAAAAGTACGTAATATTTTATGCTTAAAATAGAAAAGGAAGAAAAAAATCACTAAAAATTATAACAAAAAAAATGTTAGCAAAAAGAATCTTTGCTCGAGCCCTTTTGGCAAAAGAAACGGAAAATGCAGCGTATAAGATTTTACACAAAAATCGTGCAATTCTAGAATCGAACCCGCAACAATGAAACCGAAAATTTAACCTCTCACCAATGGCACCAAGCACATACTTGTTACTGGGGTGGCAAATTTAATATATGTTGTATATATTATATATATACACAAGTTCACTAGGTGCCCTGGCACCAACTCCCTTACACATAGGTTCGGCCCTGTTCGTTATACAATGAGATACAACAAATACAATATGTATTTATTGTCTCTCCCCTCTCTTCTCTGTTTTCCAATCTCGACCGCCTCTCTCTTTCTTCTAACATATAATTATAAATCACAATTAAATAAATTACAGCGGTAAATTTCTAACTAATCTCAAAACATAATCATATTTTAACTTTCTTCTAAAATTATCACAATTTTTTTTAAAATATATTTATTAACTCACTTGTAAAAACCAGCTTTAACTACTTATTTGACACTCTTAAAATAGCCACCATATATAATTATAACTATAATAAAATACTCTTTATGTCTCTAATTACTTGTTCACTTTTCTTTTTATAGTTATCCCTAATTACTTATCTATTTTGACAAATCAAGAAAGAACAAATTTTTTTACCTATTATATCTTCAATTAAATGATTAATTACTTTAAAAAATAACATTTTTTTCATCTACTTTATAATTAATAGAGATAAAATGATAAATTCCGTATATCATATCATTGACTAAACACAGAAGCATGAATAAACATCCAAAATCCATTGTGAAGAAGTCTTCGAGAAAAGGGTCAAAGTAAACTTTTTTCTTCTGAAACTTCTTCATCTTTCTATGTGCCTCTTATGGTTAAGGACTATTCTTGATTTTTTCTTACAGGTAATTTTCTCAAAATGGATTTCTTGTGCTTTCAGATATGACATGATTTGAGCTTTTGTTTGAAGTTTTTGGAGTAAAATTGATTGTTTTTAGCGAATTTGAGGTAGTGGGTTTCTGGATAATCTGTAAAGTTGTTAACTTTTTCTATTGTATATCTTTCGTGGGTATTTGTATTTATGTGTGATTTGAGCTTTTGCTTGAAGTTTTAGAAGTAAAATCGATTGTTTTTAACGATTCTGATGTAATGGGTTTCTGGGTGATCTGTAAAGTTATTAACTTTACTATTGTATATCTTTTGTGGGTTTTTATATTTATGTGTGATTAGAGCTTTTGGTTGAAGTTTTGGGAGTACTTGTGATTGTTTTAACGACTTTGCTGTAATGAGTTTCTAGGTTATCTGTAAAGTTATTAACTTCTCTCATTTTCTTGCACTTTCTAGTTAATTGTGTTTGCTGATTTTCTGAGTTTTGTGTGTGATTTGAGCTTTCGATTGAAGTTTTGGGAGTAATAGCGATTGTTTTAACAACTTTGATGTGATGGATTTCTGGGTAATCTGTAAAGTTATTAACTTTTCTATTGTATATCTTTTGTGGGTTTTTGTATTTATGTGTGATTTGAGCTTTTGCTTGAAGTTTTAGAAGTAAATTTGATTGTTTTTGGATTAAATTTGATTGTTTTTAACGGACTCTGATGTAATGGGTTTCTGGGTAATCTGTAAAGTTATAAACTTTTCTCATTTTCTTGCTCTTTCTAGTTAATTGTGTTTGCAAGTTTTTTGAGTTGTGTGTGTGTTTTGATCTTTTCATTGAAGTATTGGGAGTAATGATTATTGTTTCAACGTCTTTGATGTAATGGGTTTCTGGGTAATCCATCAAGTTATTTTTAAATTTTCTTGTTTCTAGTTTTGACAGGGAAATTTTGTTTGCAAATTTCTGAGTTTTGTGTGTGATTTGAGCTTTTTCTTGAAGTTTTAGGAGTAATGATTATTGTTTTAACTACTTCGATGTAATGGGTTTCCGGGCAATCTGTGAAGTGATGGACTTCTCCCATCTTCTTGCACTTCCTAATTTTGACTGTGATTAGTTGTAAAAAGAGGGAATTTGGGTTTTGCAAATTTCTGAGCTTTAGTGTGAAAAAGACTTTTTTTTAGCATTTGTTTGAGAAATGTAAATCTTGGTTTTCTTTTAAGGCAAGTTATTTGAGTTTTTCTTGAAGTTTTGTGAGTAATAATGATTGTTTTAACGACTTTGATATAAATGGTTTCTGGACAATTTATTAAGTAATTAAGGTTTCTCATCTTCTTACACTTCCTGATTTTTACTCGGGGGAAGTTGGGTTTTGGAAATTCCCGAGTTTTAGTGTAAAAAAAACTGTTTTTAGCATTTCTTTGAGCACTAAAAATCCTGGTTTTCTTTAAAGACAAGTTATTTGAGCTTTTTCTTGAAGTTTTGGGAGTAATAATGATTGTTTTAACGGCTTTGATGTTAATGGTTTCTGGGTTGTCTGTAAAGTGATTAACTTTTCTCATCTTCTTGCACTTTCTGATTTTGTGCTTGTGAACTCAAGGGAATTGGGTTTTGGAAATTTGTTGAGTATTAGTGTGAAAAGACTTTTTTTTTAGCATTTGTATGAGAATTGGAAAATCTTGGTTTTCTTTGAAGACAAGTTATTTGAGCTTGTTCTTGAAGTTTTGGGAGTAATAATGGTTGTTTTAATGACTTTGATGTAATGGGTTTCTAGGTATTCTGACAAGTGATTAACTTTTCTCATCTTCTTATGCTTTCTAATTTTGACTGTGATTGGTTGTAAATGCAGGCAAATTGGGAAATTTCTGAGTTTTGGAGGGTGAAACGGCTATCTTTTGAATTCAAGCTAACGATTGTTTGAGCACTTGTGGAAACTCATGATGGGCCACAATTTCTTTTAACAATTCTCTAGCAAATTTGTGTGTTTTGAAAGCGATCCAGAGCTGGGACTTGAATGGAAATGTGTATTCGCAAAGAATTTGTATGATCAGGTGGGAGCTGCTTCAGTTGAATTTATCGTAAGGAAATCAAGGTGATAACACTTTGGCTGGTTGTATGCGATGTTGGGAATCTGATAAGTTGATCTTCCATGTCCTTAAGGATTTGTCACTTGTAGTTGAGTCGCCTTGTGAGTTTCATTTCAAAGGGTTGTGATTTTGATTTGAACTTACCATGGATGACGCTCCTTGCAGCGTCAATGCACTGCCTCCATTTATTGCAAAGATATATGAAATGGTGGATGATCCTCCACTGATCCAATAGTCTCCTGGAGTTCAAATAATAAAAGTTTTATTGTTCGTAATCCTCCTGATTTTGCAAGAGATTTGTTGCCCAGATACTTTAAGCACAATAATTTTTCCAGCTTTATCCGACAGCTGAACACTTACGTAAGAAATTGCTTACTTGATTCATTTGCAGTGATATTATTTTTAAATTGAGTTTCAGTCTTTTACTGTTTTTGTTCTTATTCTCATGTAGTTTGCTCTTTTGTCAAACCAGGGATTCAAGAAAATAGATCCTGAACAGTGGGAATTTGCAAATGAGGATTTTCTTAGAGGTCAGCCACACCTTTTGAAGAATATCTATAGACGGAAACCTGTTCACAGTCATTCTGTACAGAATATTCATAGCCTTTCATCATCTGCATTGACCGAATCGGAAAGACAAGGGTATAAGGAAGATATTGAAAAGTTGAAGCATGAGAACGAATCGCTTCATGTAGTACTACACAGACATAAACAGGATCATCAAGGACTTGAAATGCAAATGCAGGTCCTTAACCAACGTGTCCAACAAGTGAAAGACCGACAAAAGAACGTGCTGTCTACTTTAGCTCGAACCATAAATAAACCAGGATTAGCTTTGAGTCTCATGCCACAACTGGAAATGAATGAAAGGAAGAGAAGGTTGCCAGGAAACAGTTTTCTTTACAATGAAACAGGCCTTGAAGATAATCAAGCCAGTTCTTCTGAAAATTCGACTAGGGAAAATATGGACCCAACTTCTCTTTTGACTCTCAACAAGGAAGTGCTAGATCAGTTGGAATCTTCTTTGACCTTTTGGGAGTATACACTGCGTGACATTGATCAAGCTAGAATGAGACAGAGCTCTTCAATAGACTTGGATGAATCTATCAGTCGTGCCGATAGCCCTGCTATATCTTACCCACAACTAACTGTTGATGTTGGATCTAAGGTTTCTGATATTGACATGAACTCTGAGCCTAATGGAAACACTACTCCTGATGTTACTCCGCCAGAAAACCGAGTAGAGACTGCTAGTAATAATGTGCCAACAGGAGTAAATGATGTATTCTGGGAACAATTCCTTACTGAGAACCCTGGTTCTACTGATGTAAAGCCGGAAAGGGAAGATATGGAGAGCAAAATAAGTGAATCCAAGACAGTTGAGGATGGGAAATTTTGGTGGAACAGGAAGACTGTAATTAGCCTTACAGAACAGTTGGGACATCTTACTCCAGCAGAGAGAATGTAATGTTGCAGGGTATGTACTATTTTTGATAGTAAATGTTTTTTTGCCTGTTTCTTGTTGTAAATTTAGAGAAAGTGATTTGTCAGAGTACATAGAATTTTGGTATATTAACTTCCTTTTTTTGTTTTTACATTGTTCGGCATGACATGATGTGAATGATAGAGTTGATAAGTAGTAATGCTAGTCTGGCACAATTTCATGTTTTATGTAGTTATATTCTTTCCAGCCTTGCCTGTCCATGTTGCCGATTTGTGTTACATAAGATAGAGTAATTTTTCTAGCACTATGCTTATGCAATCCTTTTGCTTTATTTCTCTTGTTATCTTTTAATAAATGAATATGCAATATTTGTATGAGTTGTCGTTTCAGCATTTAAATCCCAAATCAGTTGGGGTAGGCTGTATAATTCTTTTATGCTCTTCTGCTCAGGGTGTTCAGTTGCTTCATGCTATCAGTAGAAACACTCGACGTGTGTAATACTGTCTATACTGATTCTGGATATGTTATGGTTGCGGATATCTTGTATGGTTCTCGATCTGTTAGCATTTAAACTAATTCTTCCGTGCCCCTAAGAATGGTTTACCAGAACTCGGGTAGATTCCTATGAGGTAATAGTTGCTGCTCGACGTGTTCAGTAGCTCAGACGTTCTTGATTGTTAAAATGTTTGTTGACTGTACACACTGATATATGTATTTCTTCTTCATTAGACTGTCAATTGTGTCAAATTTTTTCTCTTTGATGCTTCTTGTTTCCAGTTTTGCACATTTGACTACTAGTATATAATTTAGGCCTGAGAAAGAGCCTACGAAACGATGTGTTTAATCTCTTCTATGTCATCAAAGTCGAAATGGATAGACTTTGTTGATGTGTAGATAGAATTGTGGCTGAAGCATATTGTTGGTCTGAAGTTGAGAAAATTGTTTAGCCTAAATGTGTCTTCTTTTATAAAAAGAAGATATTATGTTTGCTTTTAGGCCGAGGATCTATTAGAAACGCTTTACCTGTCTGCACATTTTATCCTCTAGACCCCTCTTGTGGGACTACATGGGGTGTATATTGTTGTTATTGTTGATATACCAACATGTTCAATTCCTGATGGTGAATGTTGGTCATGGTCAGGGACACAAGTTCCTTATGGTTGAAATTATATGCAGGATCTTGAATAAGTGTGACCTTAGTTATCAATGAAGCAGGTGAAAAAGTACGAGAAACTAGAGTCTAAATCCTAACAAAGACAAAAAGCTATAGGTGATCTCGTCTTGTTGGGCTAAATCTTGGCCTAATAGAGTTATCTAATGCATGTGCTGGTGAAAGGTAACAATATATCTGGTGAAATAGTCAAGGTCTATGCGAGTTGGTCCAGATATTATTGCTATTGCTATATTCATTAGTGTCATTTTCTCAAAGTGGAGAAGTTTGTAGACCCAAAGAGCAAATGAATGGTGTTAAGGCCATGTGGTCAAGGGCTGCTAGTCTACAAAGGTGGACTCTTAAATTCAAGAACGTGGTGTTTGTATGAAATTTCTGTCTTCTTATCAGCAAGAAATAATATTAGTCAAAGATTCTATATGCTTTGTGTTGCCTTTGAGAATTGAAAGGGCAAAAAACCATGTCTATGCAAAGTGATTGATTGATTGGTTGCTTTGTTGTGTTGAAAATTGTGCAGAGCTGTTTGAGTCCACTTTCTTTTTTTCATTCGATATTCGATATCATTTCTTTTTTTCATTCGACATTCGATATCAGTATGTCTGTTTAAATTTAAATTTACTATGAAAAGTCTTACATTAGGGGTAAAACATTTTTTAACAAAGATGTACCTAGCAAAGTTTGATATGAGACCTCTACTTTAGGATGAAGAAGTATTCATCATTCCATTATAATTCTCATTGGTGAGTCAACAATTGACTTTGGTAGAAACAAAGAATACTAGGTAATTTCTTTGCTTGATGCTTAAGCTTTACCCGATATTTATATTGGTGCGAGGCAAAATACAATTGTTAGTATCAAATAATAGATGTTTGATGAAATAATCGAGGTGTGCCTAATTTGACATTAACACCATCATTATTTTAGTTATATAACAAAAAAAGAGTGACAACTTCCATAGTATAGAGAAAACTCAGATAGCTTTATATATTAATCAACGTAAAAAAATCACATACAAAACTAACGTTACTGGGAAATCGAAAAAGTAATGAAGTTTAATTCAAGAGAGAATTTTAGTTCAACCCCCCCCCCCCCCCCCCCCACACACACATATGAAGGAATACGTATCACTCCATCACAACCCTGAATGGTTATATTATATTTATTATACTTGGAGTTTTTTTTAAAATAAATAAATAAATGTAGATTTAATCAATAAAAAGTGCCTAAAGTTATGATGAAACTTTGAATATGAGAAATTAATAATAATGTTTTCCTTCTTTTTGATAAAAATGTTTTTCATCAAACCAAATAGAAAAATCTTCTTTTTTAACATGAAAATTCTTTTTCACTAAAATTCGTTGATTGATTCCTATAAATTTACAATGAAAAAATTCGTATTCCTTATAACATTACTGAAGAAAAAATTAACCATAAATTCAAAAATTTTACATTCACACGAAAACAAAAACCTTCCAAAACAGATATTAAAAATAAGAAACATGACTTCCTCACAAAAAATATTTTCCTAAAAAGTGATTTTCCCACCTACCAGAAACACTCATAATTTTTGCTTTTTTGTAGCGTATTGCAAATTGGAGTTGTTACAAAACTTCCGCAAATGGGTCTTGTGGGGTCACAATTTTGATAATATAAAGTTCATTAAAACAAAAGAAATTCTCAAAGTTTAGTATTTTCTTGAAAAGGAATATTTGCATCTTAAGTCATCAAAAATAAAATAAAAAGAAAAAAGAAAAAAACAATACTTGTTTCATGATAAAAAGCATCCCTTTGAGTTCAAGAATACCCCCTTTTTCTTCATCACAAAGTTCTTATTTTCACACCAAATAAAATTTAAAATAAATAAATAATTTGGGATTTCAATTTATCCAAACTTTTTCAAGATCTTTTATTCAAAACGAAACAATGTTTTCTTTCATTTGTTTACTTTTGAGTTGCATTAATGAACTAGTCGTTTGGTTCATGCAATAAGGTGTGATATGCGATAACTTAGTCCAAGAGTTATAATATTAGGACTAAATATAATTTCGAGATAACTTAATCCGCGAATCAAAGGATCAAGTCCACAAAAACATTATTAATTTGTTAGGTAATGTTGCTGACAAATAGATCTTTCTTTTTGAGAGGTTTTGGTAAAAAGAACCTTTTGAATATTTTTTTCAAAATCAATAAGTTGGAACCTAACCAATCATGAAGAAAGTGTCAACAACAAAACCAGCTGCCATATCATAATTTACCAATCACTTGTATAGGTGTAAAACTTAATTAATTAGATATCTCGGATTCAAGCTAAATATATATAATATCATGTCTGTTAATTAGGGAACACTTTACCTCCCACGATCAATGTGGGACTTGACAATATGATCAAAATTTAATTGAGACTCCGATGCAGATATAATAACAAAAAATGACTCTACAATAGGGAAAATAATAGAAATCAGAAACAAATTTTGGCGCTAAACAACATGGCATGTCACTATTAGCTACAAGCTATTTACCCACGGATCGGATAGATAAAAAAAACCGTGATTGATTCCACATTTTTTTTGGTACTGAAGGGATAAAGTTAAAGAACCAATAAGGGAGTAGTTGTCAATTTCACATGGCTGAACAACAAAAATCTATCGCTAATCCTATTTAATAATGAATTATAAATAATTCGATTAGATACGGGCATTATTTACCAACAAATAGAAAAAATATTCGTCGCTAATTCCTATTTTTTTTTTTTAAAAAAAAAGAACTTTCTTTAGTTGAGCAACGTTAATGAAACAATAAAGAGAGTAGTTATCAATTTCACACATAGATATCTAACGGAGTTGATTTCTCATATGGTCACTCAGCTAACCGTTATTATCTTAGAAATTAAAGTTACTTTTCTGTTGAAGAAAATTGAAATCAAGAAAAAATACGACTTCCTGAGATAATAATTATTAGTAAAGTGATCATCTGAGAATTAACTCGGATATTATTAAAATCTAAAATTATCATGTCCCATTTCTTTATCCTTCCCAATGGTTTTAGTATATATAAGAAGTGTTAACATAGTCTTAAAAAACTTACCAATGGCTCAACATGAAACTTGTTCTTCTTGGTTAATTGTTCTTTCTCTTCTTGCAATCATAGTGTCCTTTTCTGGTGTTTCTTGTGTAAATCTTGATCATGGGAATGGTTACATATCGGCTGTTGGTGATTCGGGGATGAGAAGGGATGGGCTAAGAGTTGCTATAGAAGCATGGAATCAATGCAATGAAGTTGGAGAAGAAGTGCCTAAAATGGGAAGTCCAAGAGTTGCTGATTGCTTTGATGTCTATAAAGCTTCTCCTCAATCACAAGGTAAGTTGAATTCCATGTTTCGAGTTTTCGTTAATGTTCTGTATTTAGTTGTGCTAGTGTGATCTTGTTCACATTGTCGGTTTACAAACTTGAATGAAGGAAGATAAGATGTCAAGACGGTTATGATAAATCCTTGCAATACATAACTATATATCTTGGTTAAACGGAATGATATGATCAATGAGGATTCATATAGCCGACCTGACTATAAGATTGAGGCTTTGTTCTTTCTCTTAGCTGTCTTAAAGATATAATGGCTATTGCTATACAAGGACAAATAATTGTTCTCATTGCAATGCAATTTCATACATGTTCAACAACCATAAGCGGAATCAGAATTTAAACTTTATAGATTCAAGATTTTGATACGAGTTCAAAACTTAGTTTTGGAGAATTTTCATATATAGATATGTAGTCCATACTGAAAGTATAGCATCTCTCAGAAAATAGCTTAAATGTCAAGACATGATCAGTAAGGATTCATATAGCTGACTTGACTCACGTACCTCCCAATAAAGTAGTCGAGTTGTTGTTTTGCTGGTTTTTTGATATGTTGTGTTAAATATTTGATGTATATACTTTTTACAGGGGAAAATAATTGTTCTCTTTGCAATGCAATACCATACATGTTGGTACATAGAGTGACAGAGGAAGAAAACAGGTTAGGCATAGGAAAATCATTTCTTGGATTGGAGAAAAAGGCAATTCTTAATGTTGATCATTATGCAGCACAAAAAGAACTTTACTTGGGATCAAAATGTCAAGTTGAAGACAAGCCAAATCCTTGGCAATTTTGGATGATCATGCTCAAGAATGGAAACATGGATACTTACGCTGCTAAGTGTCCGAAAAACGGGCTCTTATCAGGCCCGTATGGGCCTGATAACAACTTTCCGTGTTTCGGAAAAGGGTGTATGAACCAACCATTCATTTTTCACAACTACACAACTTTACAAGGTGTTAATAGGACTATACTTAAAGGGAGTTTTTATGGTACATGGGATTTGCATAGTAGAATGAGTAAATCAAGAACAGAGAATAATTCTTTTTATTCTGTGAAATGGAAGAAAGAATTGGGAAAAGGAAGTTGGATTTTTCATCATGTGTTGAAGACATCAAATAAGTATCCTTGGCTTATGCTTTACTTAAGATCAGATGCTACATTTGGTTTTTCTGGTGGATATCATTATCCAACTAGGGGCATGTTAAAAAGTGTGAGTAAAACTTCCAACTTTTCTTGATTTGCTATCAAACATACATTTTAATTTTATATACTTTGAAGTCATCTTCGCAATAGTATTTGTTTTACATACTTGTTTTTTGTTATTTGAGTCGAGGGTCTATCAAAACAGTTTCTCTATCTTCACAAGGTAAGGGTAAAACTGCATACACACAACCCTCCCTAGACCCCACTTGTGGGAGTCCGGAGTACACTGAGTATGTTATTCTTGTTGATGTGTAGACATTGATACTTTTGTGTTGTGTAGATACCAGAATCACCAAATTTTAAGGTGAAATTCACCTTAAATGTGATCAAAGGAGGAGGTCCAAACAGCCAATTTTACTTGATGGACATAGGGAGTTGCTGGAAGAACAATGGCAAGTCATGTGATGGAAATGTAACAACAGACGTTACGCGATACAGTGAGATGATCTTGAATCCAGAAACACCATCTTGGTGCAAACCAGATAGCCCAAAATTATGTCCACCATACCACATTTTCTCAAATGGATCAAGAATTCATCGAAATGATACGATTCGTTTCCCTTATGAAGCTTATCATATGTATTGTGCACCTGGAAATGGTGAATACATTGAGGAACCTAATGTTCATTGTGATCCTTATAGTAATCCTCAACCTCAGGAGATTTTGCAGATTTTGCCACATCCTGTTTGGGAGGATTATGGTTATCCTACTAGGAAAGGAGATGGTTGGATTGGAGATCCAACCACATGGGAACTTGATGTTGGGAAGTTGTCACAATCACTTTATTTTTACCAGGTTTGAATCTATTTTTTCCCTTTTCTTGGATTTCAAAAAATGAGTTTAAACAGACTAGGTCAAACTTTTAAAATCTGCTTATTTCGAAAAGTATTCTTTTGTCATAAACTCTTTTTGAATAAAATACTTTTTTCGTGTTTGGTTAATCAATTTGAAAAACAATTTTGTCGATATTAAAGCCCATGTTGCTCGGACTCTTCAAAAATTGTTGTCGCACCTGTGTCAGATTCTACTTTTGGAGGATCCAATATGCATCTATTGACATTTTTGAATAGTCTGAGCAATGTAGATTAGAGCAACAATTTGTGGTTGATCAATGTTTCAAAAGTGTTTATGGGTAAAAAACTACTTTTCAACTTATGTTACTACTATAAAACGACCAAACATCTATAACATGTTAAATTACACCGATAATATTAAAAGTCTTTAGACTATTGATGTATAAACTTAAATCCTTTTAAAAAATATATTATTTAACATATCATTTGAAAAACATTTCCTAGGTATAGTTAGATTACCAAATTGATTTTTTTATTGGATAAAATTTTAATAATGGAACATTTTTTCGTGTAGGATCCAGGAACTACACCAGCAAGAAGGAAATGGACTTCAATTAACTTAGGAACTGAAATTTATAAAGATCCAAATCAAGTGGCAGAGTGGACAGTTGCTGATTTTGACATTCTTGTACCTAAATAAAAGTTTTAGATGTAGAAAAGAGAAAAAAAATTAAAAAGAATTTATTATTATTATTTACAAATTTGGGAAAGATTTAAATTTGGTCTGAAGAAAGACCACAAGTTGTCGTGACTCATGTCGCTCCTCTAAAAATACATTATTTTTGGAGTATATGATATATCGACATTTTCAAGAAATCCAACAGAAATTGATTTGAGCAATTTAGCTTTGGCTTAAAGTGGATTGAGTGGTTGAACCAAACACTCTTACCAACTAACAAGTTGTGAATTTGGAGAGATGTCAGCTATTAACAACTAACAAACAGTCAAACATATTAGAAATTTGATTTTAAATTATTAGTTTGATAGTCTAAAAGATTTGTTGAAAAAATAAAAATATAAAAGATTCAACAGAATTCAAAGAAACAAATCAACTACTATCCACCAATAAAACACCAAATCAAGACTGACTTCTTAACGTACTATATTAGCATATATTTTTCCATAAAATTTAAGATATTACTCCACCACTTTAATTTATGTATCTTATTTTCTTTAATTTTTTAATTTAGTATGTTTAAAGGAAAGTTTTTTTCTATATTATTTTACACCATTTTCATTTTATCCTGAATGACACTCTCTTATAAAACAACCTACTGTCAAACCATATAATTGGATGGATGAATGAGATCTTTCCACCTTAAGTAGAGATCACAAGGCTCGAAACTAGTCAAAGGATAAAGTAGTACAACCCTTGACCCTACCACAACCCTGGATGATAGTTCTGTCTTTCAGGCATAACGAAAAGTAATCTCAAATTCCACATTTAGTTTGCAACATTAATATAATTTCTGCACAACTAATACAACGTTTGATTTCTGCGATACGAACAAAACTTTGACTCATTTCTTTTGCAAAGTTGAAAGAGCTCACTATGAGAATTTCAGTAAAGGTACTGAAAAAATGGAACTTTATGATTAAAACAAGGACAGTCGGTTGCACTAAAGCTCCCGCTACGCCCTCTGAGGAAGGACTGGACCAAAAGCTCATTATACGCAAACTTACCTGCATTTCTACAGGAGGCTATTTCCACGGTTTGAACCCGTGACCTCCTCAGATGGAAACAACTTTACCAATTCTATATATATTGTGTCCAAAATAATACCCTGGTAGATGGTTGCTGTTCTATTTCTGGGCATATAGCTTTTTTTGATATATTGATATCTTGAGATAGGACCGTCATGCACAGAACAATATCAATTGTAGAAAGAAATAATTGTGAAAATAAATTTACAACAATTTACAGTCTCAATGAAGTATTGTACATGAAGGACTTGTCTTTTCAGTTTTCAGTTATCGCGAATCAAATTAGTTGGCTCGCTTAGAACATACTTGGGCAACTCGTACTTGGCACCTGCAATAGAATAGTGGATCCAGAGCATTGCATTAAGTGTTAAAACATTCACCAATATCTACAAATATTTAACTGTGAGTTATTATCGTAATATCTTAAAGTCGTTGTAGAAAGCCGTAAACTTCAAATCATGGATCCACCTCTAGATACAATGAGATTATAGAGAAATGAAAACAAGTATTTGGCAAAAAGTACTACTACAAACCTCTTTCGTCGTAGCATATTGTTAAATCAGGGGCTTGCACGATTATCCCAGCACTGTCCACGATTGCTTGTGCAAGGCTTATATCCGACTCTGCTGCAGCTCGGAGTGCATCCCAGATCTCTGAAGAAGGAAATATAATGGTTAGGATATTTTCATCTGCTATGCTGTTTTATTAATCGACTTATCCTACAAGTACACATAGGTATATATTCATATAGCAGTGCGTGTGGGGGTGGGGGAGTGTAACGAGTTCGGGTATTTGGAGTCACAAAGGTGTGGATGTTGCACATATTATGTTTTCTGGCTTCGCAATGAATGCCATTATAATCTAAAAGATTTCTAGCTATTGCCAGAGGTGAAATAGTACTCATACATAACATCCCATCGAGTATCTGAGACTGATGTGTAACATGAAAGACATAGTAGCTCACTGCCTTGAACAATATCTCAAATGCATGGATCAAGGACAAAATAGGCACAAAGAACAATGAGATAGTACTTCTCGAAAAAGAATATCGAGATAATAAGAGTTCCTATCTTATGGCTCTTTTCAATTATTCCAGAAACAGGAAACTAAGTATAATAGTAAAACTTCCCGTATTTTATCGAGATTACCTTTTCGACCCCCATAGTGTGGTGCTGTGTCCCAGAATTCATCACGCATCTGTACAAGCTGAGCCCTCGTAATAGGTTCTGAATGCTTCCAAGGCTTTGGTTTTCGTATCTGTTTAGCTGCTTCTGCAATCAAGAAACAAGCTCAGAACTCCATCGCTTCAGGAGTGCTATTAAAAGAAAATATATCATATAAGAAGTTAAGAAAATTGTTCATGATCTATCAGTATCGGAATTCACGGGATATAGCAGGCAGCACGAAGTCATGGAAAGAAATAAAGCATTGGTGTATTCTCTTTTTCCTCCTAAAAGGAATTCCTTACCACACGATATAGCCATAATTCATATAGACCTATGCTTTAAACAAGCCAATAACGTAAAGAATTGTTAAATGTGACTTTGGGTCCGACACAAACCTCATGAGAGGAGGATTCCCCAAGGAGACCACAACTCATTTCCTCAACCAATCTGTGACTTAACAAGAACAAACACAGACTATAAACTTTGTGATAACAGATGTGTATGATGGGTATAATAGGGACGTGACTAAGTGACCTAAGTATTGATCCAACATTCATCTTCCTAGGATTATAATCTTCAAAGGGCTACTGTAAAGATCCAATACTAAATACTACTGATAAGAACCAAATGACGAATTTGCTAAACAACAACATACCCCGTGTAATCCCACAAGTGGAATGTGAGGAGGGTAGAGTGTATGCAGACCTTACCCCTACCTTGGGAGGTAGAGAAGTTATTTCCAATAGACCCTCAGTTCAAGGAAAAGCATATCAAAGCAGATCGAAAAGAAATAACTGAAGTGAATGGATCATGATAAAATACTATAGAAAGCATGACACAACAACTACACCAAAAAAGTGCGATATTGAAGCACAAGAAGAGACAACTACTAATATGGAAGGGTAAGCAAGACAACAAAGTGAAGTCAATACATACAGCAGGGATGGTTGACATATGGTAGATAGTGGTATCAATATGTAACAGAAAACAACAAACACTGGGTAACTAACAGGTTGATAAGATTATTTTGTCATGAAAATAACCCGAAGTCATTACAAAATGAACTGCGGAGATAGTCTAAGAAACAAAGCGCTCATCATAACAATAACATGAGAACTATACAGAGAATGAAAAGGAAAGGGTAGATATGACAGAAAACAATAAAACGTATAGCATAGAAAGAACTTCTACTGAAAGACAACTAACCAAAGGACAACTATTACTCAAAATGAAAAGAAATAGAGACATTATATAAGTCCATAACCGAAAGGCTAATGCAGAAGGTTTAGAAATTATAGGTTGTCGAATCAAGGGAAGCAAGACCTGCAAAAACGTTTCACATATTATGCATTGGCAAATGGATGTCTGAAAAGTAGATGACCATAAAACCATCCTAACCAGGCCGTGCTAGTTACAACATGAACTCATACACTCAATTTGCTCTGATAACTTGAGAAGTAACTGAACTTGTTGCTTTTAGGTACTTCTTGACTTTCAGCCAACACACTCCATGGATTTGGTTTCTACTCCTAAATTCGGTCTACTTATATCCACTTACTTCAAACCTGACTTAAAACTTAAAAAGGCAATATGAAAAGACAATCTGTTGATAAATGCTGGTGATAAGAAACTGGTTTTTTTCCCGAGGCTGCTCGAACAGACAGAAGACAAGCGAAAGATATTGGGTGTCTGCAGTCTCTTTGAGATCTACTCTCACCACATTTCTAGAAAGTACCATCACACGTCCTGAAGTAAAGTACAGTGCTAGACTAACTTGGGCAAAGGCGGCTTTTATTTCCTACGATGGTTTCTCCAGCTTAACTTTTATACTTATTGTCAATATGGAGGATTCATAGAGCTGACACTAACTAGTTTCGGATTGAGGCATCATTGATCTATTGATTCTTTAGTCAAATAAGCAACCCACCATCATCTCTAGAACTCTAAGTTAACCTATTAGCATAAACGTTCACATTATTTACTAAAGACAAATTTCACTTTTTTATAATCTAAAAATCCGTCTGGATCCAACTGTTCGGGCCATTGCAGCCATCGAAACTCAGGGATGATTAGGCCCACCCCTCCACCCTTCTCCACTTAAATACTACAACAACAACAATAACAACAAACACAGTGTAATCCAACAAGTGGGGTCTGAGAAGGTATGATGTACCCAGCCTTACCCCTACCTCTATGGGATAGAGAGGTTGTTTCCAATTGATCCTCAACAACCCTCCTCTTTTATCCTGGCAATTGATCCTCAACAACCCTCCTCTTTTATCCGGGCTTGGGACCGGCAATGTGAACAAACTCACACAGGCGGAGTTCCTTCTCCACTTAAACACTTGTGAAATAAGATACAAGTCCTCAACGTTTGCCGATTGAGCTAACTCATGGGGGCAATTTCAATTAAAAAGTGCAAAATACCTCCCAACAATTAATTCATCAAAAAGCTAGTCCTCAAACATCACCAACAAGTTAGGATATGAATTCTCAAAGTCTTTGAGAGTGAAATTCCCAGAAAAGCAACCAACTTTACAAAAAATGCAAATCCATCAACAAACAGAAATGTAAATTATAGAAAAAACTTACACCATATAAGCAATTGAGTATACCTAAAAATTGGTATAAGAAAAACAACTAATTTCACCAAAATAACAAGAACACAAGCACAGCACAAAGAAAATTCCCAGAAAAGAGCAAAAAACAATAAAAGCAGCAATCTTTACAACAAATGCAAATCCCTAACAGCAAAACTTACACCATATAACTCTATAACCAATTGGGTATTACCTAATAATTGGTAAAAGCAAATAATTTCACCAAGAATTACCCAAAAAAAAGAAGAGAGTACCATTTTCTTTGGATCCAGAGCAACCCATGTTCAAGAATCACCCAGAAACAGAAATTGAGGGGGGAAATGACTTATTTACATAAATTTCTGTATGGAAAGTGAGAAATCAAATGGGATTTTTGAGTTGGTTTGTGATTCTTTTGAGGAGTGTTTTTGCGTGCTCCCCACTCTCTCTGACAGCTATTCTTTTATTTATTTTTTTGGGTTCCTCACTATGCACTGAGGTGTTTGCAGTAGAACCTCCAACTAAATTCGAATACAATACAACAGGGTTTATTATAGGATTGGGCATGATTTTCTTGTACTACAAATAGAACTCAAATCCATACTTCTCGTATATGTAAATATACTTATTTGACACTTGGGTCTGATAGGTTTTTTTTAATTGCACCATTTAAGATAATATAATATCTAAAAATTTCTACTATTTGAATTATTATAGACGAGAGAGAGTTGCTCAAATGGTAAGACTTCACTTTCAACCCAAGGCCATGAAGTTTCATCAAGGAAGCAAAGGTGGGAGCTCCTAGGGAGAGTAAAAAAAAGAAAAAGAATCATTATAAAAATTTCTTTTTTTTCTTTTCTCTCTTAACATCTGGATACATCACTCTACCTCTATAATCAGATTCATTACAACTTTATTTGTGTACAATGTATTTATGTTAAATCTAAATGAGTATGATGAATCTTATTTATAGTTATGTATCTAATACATAACTCATGTATTGAATGAAGGAACAATATCTTCACGAGTTTTGAAAAATTCAAATTTGTTATGATTTGAGAAACTTTTGAAATATGATGTAATTAGCATCTAAATTATTTAGATTTCTGTATTTTATACTTTTCATTTTGGTGTGTGTAGTTTCTCGCTGGCTCGATTCAATATGAATTTATGTGGAATTTTGCATTTACAAGATCAATTTGTGAGGGCGACACTTTCGATATTCATATTGAGGTAAATTTGAATTTGCAGGATTTCCCTATTGTACGATTAATTTCTGGGGGAGGGGGGGGGTGTAGGCACTCTCAATATTTGTATTGAGGCCCAACAAAATTGAAATTCACACTAGAATTCTCGCATTGCAAAGTTCATATTTGAGAGTGGCACTGCCAACATTTGCATTAGATCACAATTAAATTTAATTCACACAAAATTTCCGTATTGAAAGGCCCATTTCTAGAAGAGACACTCTCAACATGATCATTCCACTCCTAAGAGTTCGAACCAAATTCTTATTAAAGGTGGAATTATTTTAATCATTCCACTACAAACCACATTGGGATGCTTAATAGTTTGTAAATTCCTCTTTTTAACTAATGGGGAAAATTGTCATGTTTTATCTTTCTTTCTTTTTTTCATTCAATTTTTATGAATTCAGAATTTAACTATTATAGTTTTAAATTTGAAATTCTATCCCACTTTAATTAATTTATTGAATTTAAAATCTATTAATTACATTTATTTAATTTTTTAAAATACAAATATGAAACTTTCAATCAAATTATTAATTTCAAATGAACCCATAACTATATGCTAGGTTCCCTTGTTTGATACAGGGTTAGATTTTAGTAACTTATGCATGCTTAGTTTTGGGAATTTGATTCTCCAACCTATTATAAATGTTATTTTAGTTGTAGGATTATTTTCACAAAAAATAGATTAATAATAACATAGAGAAACTTATAGAGGTATTTTCTTCTATTTAAGTCTTAAGTGCATTGAAAATTATTTTCTCATTTAGTTTATATATTAAAAAAAAAAATCTTTGAACCTTGTGTTTTATAGTTAAACTAATTAGAATTTAGAAGAAAGAAAATATTTCCTTCTTCGTATATTATATGATAGCATTTGACTGAATAAAAAATGTTAGAAAGAAAGATAGATCGATATTAAAATTTATATATCTACGACATACTATACCATGAAACCATTACTTTATATATAAAAGATCTTCATCAAATACTGAATTTTTGGTAATCTTAGACAACACAAATATCTATAAATATATTATTAAAAAAATTATTTAATTATAAATTTAATAGAGTAATTATATATAGTTACTTGAAATTATTATGAATTTTTAAATCCGTATTTTAGTGAAGCTGGCAATTCCATGCAAATTTCTTTTTCAAGAGTTGCCAGCCTTTGGTTTTCAACTTATTATGGATGGTGATGGGGGCTAATTATCTTATCCAAAATCTAAAGAAAAGTCAAAGTTATTCACAATTATTAAGAAAAGAAAAATTTATAATGAAAATAACAAAAAAAAAAAAAGAAAACAAGTTCAAGTAATTTTAAGATATGTTTCATTTTATGAAATTTCGTCCTATAATTCTTGTTATGTTTCATTTTTTGAAAGTTAAACATTCTAAGATTTTTTTTTTTAATAGATTGATATAAGAATATTTGTACCTACAATAATTTTCATGTAATTTTTAAATATCAAAATTATAATTTTAAAATATTAAATTGATTTAATTTATTTTAAAAAAGCAGACAAACTGTCTCTCGAAAAACGAATATAATATAGATGAGTAACATTTTTTAACAACTATATAAAAGCTCGAAGCAAGAAATGTTTGTATAAAATCTCCCCTAATTCCTCCTATTTATTTGCATTAAATCACAAAAAAGAAAAATCATAAAAAATCAAGGAGATCATATTGAATTTTTGTTTGTATAGAATTTATTATACGTACAATATCCTCCCTCTTATTTCTCCTAACTATTGACATTAATCATTCACGAAAATAATTATTTTTTCCTCTTTTACTATATCCGTTTTTGAAACTTTATATATCATTATTGCATGTTGTTATTTATTATTATAATTATAATTCCTTTTTCATTATTTTCAACATGTTTTGTAATGCTTTACTGATCTGAAGGTTAATCAACATCTTGTGTTACTTTTACAGGACAGGGATAATGTTGTGTACACAACACCCTCCTCAGATTCCATTTATGAAATAACTATACTGTGTCTATTGTCGTTGTTGTTAATCTACACAATGACGGAGATAAAATTTTCACTAAGGAAATTCAAAATCTGAAGAAATAAACACATGAACCAGTCAAAGAGAAGATTCGACATATACTATATATACATAAAATAATTTTAGTTATATATATATATATATAGTAGAATTTTTCATCCAAGGGAATTAATTAAGATGAATCCCCTGGACACAAGCTAGCTCCACCCCCCTTAATCATGCACCAAAATGTTGCCCTATTCAAGTGATCACAATTCACAATAATTTTTTTTCAATTTTTTTTTTGGTAAGACAATTATCTTTTCATTTTTTTTGGCAATAATCTTTTCATTACTTCTAATAATATGATCTTATTTTAAAAAAATATTTTCCATTTATATTAAATCATGATACATATAAATACACATTCCTCCATACACCAAAACACAATTTTTTCTATCAACTTTATTCTTCTACCACTCCTTAATTAGCATATTGTTTTTCAAATTTTTATGGCCAATATGGTTCATAAACTTTCTTTAATCTCCATTATTATGATAATTTTCATATTAATAGTTACAAATGAGAGTGTTTCAGCAAGAACTCATGGTACAAATATATTTCCAATGGAAAAAAACAATTAGAAAATTAGCAATGGCAATATTGGTAATGATCGTCGTGTTCTGTAAAGTATAGTTCCACCATCCGGGTCGGGTCATGAGGGTCACAAGAAACCACCACCTCTCGGCAAAAAGCTATAACCTATCGATTGAAATTGAAATTTTCCTCTTCAACTGGAAGCGATTTACATCGATTGAAATTATGTGAAATTTAATTTTGATATGTTACGATTAATAAAAGTTAGTTGTGTGTGTCTTATGACATGTTCAACTTGAGGTGTTTCAGATTAATAAATTGTGGTTCAAGTTGCCCTTTGAATTTTTATTTATGTTGGAATTTATGGTACGTACAATATCCTCCCTCGTATTTCTCTTAAGTATTGGCATTAATCATGCACGGAAATTATTATTTACTCTTTTAGTATCCTTTTTTTTTTAAAAAAAATTACATACTATCATTTATTATTACATGTTTTTTCATTTGCTTCCGTTATCTATTATTTACTGTTGCTTAATTTTTTTCTCTATTATTTTTGACATATTTTGTAATGCTTTACTTGATCCGAGGGTCAATCGGCAACATCTTATTGTTTCTTCACATGATAGAGTTATGGTACTTTGCATACACAATACTCTCCTCAGATCCACTTATGAAATAACTATACTTTGTATGTTGTTGTTGTTAATCTACCGTGGCGGAGACAAAATTTTCATTAAGGGGTTCAAAATTCTAAAGAAGTAAATTTGACATATATTATAAGTAGATAAAAATAATTTTAACCGTGCGCCTATATATATATAATACAATTTCTATCAAAAGAAGTTCAGATGAATCCCTTTACCATAAGTTGGCTCCGCCCCTTAATCATACATGAAAATATTGCCCTATTTAAATGATCTTTGCCAAAAAGAATTCAGATGACCTCTTGACCACAAGCTGGCTCCGGCCCTTAATATGCACAAAAATATTCTTTTCATTTTCTTTTTTGGTAAAATATTTATCTTTTTTTATTTTTTTGGTAAGACAATCTTCTTTTCATTATACTTCTCATAATCTGGTCCAGTCTGATTTTACTAAATTATTTTCCATATATAGTAAATCATGATACCTATAAATACATATCCCTCCATACACAACAAAAATACACATTTTTCAATCAACTTTCTTCTTCTCTACTTCTTAATTAACATATTATTATTCAAATTCTCATGGCCAATATGGTTCATAAACTTTCTTTAATCTCCATTATTATGATATTTTTCATATTAATGTCTACAAATGAAACTTTTTCAGCAAGAACTCATGGTACAAAATTATTTTCAATTGAAAAAATCAATTGGAAAATTAGCAGTGACAATATTGATAATAATCGTCGTGTTCTGAAAAGTTCAAATCCACCATCCGGGCCGGGTCACAGGGGTCACCAGTCATCACCACCACCTCTCTGCAAAAAGTTATAACCTATAGATTGAAATTGAAATTTTCCTTGGAAGCTGAAGGCGGAATTTATATTTATATCCATTGAAAGATTTAATTGTGATTTGTTGCGATTAATAAAACAGTATTTCAGATTAGTAAAATTGTGTTCAAGTTTCCATTTGAAATTTTTATTTCATGAATTGATTGATCATCTAAAAATATAATCTTTTTTTTTTTCATTTTTTTTTTGTTATGTTTTCATGAAGTTAAAAAAAGAGAAATTTATTTTATGAACCGTACATGTCTAATAAAAAAAGTGATGTGCATCATATTGATATACCACATCGGCTAATAATGTATTCAACCAGATGCTGACGCCCAATTTTGGACCTCCACAATGTAAATTAATCATCGAGCTTCTTAAATTCCAAACGAGTTGAAATAATTGACTTTATAAAATTCAAAACATTTTTCAAGTTAGTTTAAAGTAATTTTGCCATTTTAATAATTTTTTGGATAACATATATGTTTTACATAATTGTGTATATATTAAGTAGTATATTTTATGAATATTCAAAAATAGTCTCAATAGGATATTAGTTTTGGTTATGTAATAGTTTATATTTTAAACTATTTAGTTTATAATTAAGTTAATTATTTTATTTCGTTAAGATTAAGAAGCTCACTAATTAATTTTTATTGATTCGCCTTATTTAGTTTTTAGCTGAATTACCAACTAAATTCGTATTGGTTAAAACGTTAATCCAATTTGGCTACGTTTGAAGTTCGTACTTAATTGCAAGACCAAGAAGTTGGGCCTTTTATTTTTCAAATTCTTGCAGCCCACTTCAATAAATCAGCAACAATATACCAACAATGCAAACAATTTCCAGTAGCCCATCAAATTCCCACCAGCCCACTTTTAATACTCCTAAACCGACCCTGACCCGACCCACTTTTCTATCCACTGAAGAAACCCAGCAGCTTCTTTCTCCTCTTTCACGTCAACAGCACAGCGACCAAACATGAACTAGTCGACTGTTTGCTTTAATACAAACATGAAAGTTGTTTCTTCCTTTTCCAAGCTATGTGTTGCCCCGTACAGTGATTTTCTGCGTCTAGTTTAAATTTGGGACTCCTCTGTTGTGTTCATTTCAGTTTCATGACCTGTTTGAAGTTCGGTCTATGCGTATTTGGTTTTTATTCTATGCGGTAAATGTTCCAATAGTCATCTTGTTATTCAAAAACTTGCCTTAATTTTGATAATATGAGATAATTCCCTCTTCCTTTAATTCAACAATTTAGAACCTTTAAATAGATATCGGTATCTCGAAGTATGATTTGTTTTCCATGAGATGATCTCGTGGTTGAGTTTATCATATCTAAATATTGATTAGTCGGTTATAAAAGTTTGTCACTTTTAGTTCGCTGTGTAGTTACTGTAATCAGAAGCATGTTGTGTCTTAAAATTTATCCGTTTGTATTGATAGTTAATAATCTTTTATATCAATTTACTTGTCAAACACTTACCATATGCATAAAGTTGTGCCTTATTTGTTAAAAAATACCGTGCAGTAACACTTATACATACATATATATATATATATATATATATATATTTACATGAATTACTACTTAGTTTCCTTGCTGGTGATTTGAATAATATGCTGAGATTCCAGACTCTATCCAACTCTAATTCTTTTTCTTTTGCTTTATTTTTTTTCTCGATACATGCGACGTCAATCCAAGTCCACTTGAGACTCATTCCTTGCATTCCATCGAGTTGAAGTCCTTCGAGTTAGCCCTATTGATGTTTGAGTGTAAGGAGAGTCGGATTACAAGTTCGAAAGGTCCAAAATAGGCAGTATACTGGCTGTATAAATTCGATATACTCTGATATACAGAAAGTGTATACAAAAATGGGTTTTGGGTAAAAGTCCAAAAATTGCAGCAAAATTGGCCCAAAAAGGGGGCCCAAATTCATTTTTCCTTTACCTCTAAATTATTTAATTGTCTTTATTTATTGTTTGTTTTTCTTATCATTAATTCTAACTTTAGAATTATTAATTAACTTAATGAAATTCCCCAAAAGATGAGTTATTTCCTTTGTGTTGGTTTAATTTTAATATATTTCATGTTTTTGTGTTCATTTATTTTATTAATCAAGTATATTGGTAAAAAATTTTATATCTTCAATTAAGTTAAACTTTTGGTTCTTAAAAAAAATGTTCTTTAATGTTTATCACTTAATCACTTTTTATTCATTTTAAAATTATTTTTAAGTTAAAGTGTTTTTCTCAAATAAACTTTAAAAATGATAGTCAAAACCTTTTCAATTAATTAAAAAAAATAAGTATACCTACTTAGTCATTTTGTTAAAAGGGTTAGTCAATTAATTTAAAATGATTTTCATTCTTTAATTTATTAAATTGGTTTAAATTATTATTTCAAAATGAATAAAAAAAAATTCTAATTAATCTGGTTTTGTTAAAGTTCCACTTGTAATTAAATTCAAAAGTTTCAATTAAGGTCCCATTTTCTTAAAAATTAAAAATTGTTCTTTATTTATTTGTTTTATCAAAGTTAATCGAATGTTGTAATTTTTTTTTTCTTATGTTAAATCATTTTCCCAAAGAATTAGTCAAAAAATATATTTTAGTCAAGTCGCAGGTCAACCGCGTGTTAGCGGGCACTTCAAGTGCCTTAAAAACCTTCTTGAAGTGTAAATAAGAACCTCTTACCCATTTTCTCTAAATTTTTTAAAGACTTAATCTGTTAGAGTCTTTTAAAATTAAGTTTTCTTAATTTCTTTAAAAATTAAGTGGCGGCTCTTTTCTAAGTATTTTTCTCAAACTGTTTTATACTTAGAACATTTAAAAAAATGATTTTTTCTAAAGATAGAAAAATTACGGCACAACACCAGACAAAGTTTTTCATGATTTAATTTTTCTCCAGTCCCAAGGAATCACTTTTATAGTAGGAGGTTTGAGTTCTTTCTTTTGCTTCTAACCCTAAGAAGTTTCAACATGCTGAAACTTTTTTTTGGGTTGGCTGGCTAGTACTTTACTATTGAGTTAGCAACCTAAAGAAAATATCATTTATTTAACCACATTCTTCAATATCCTTTTGTCTTAACTTTTGTGATACCATTTGACTAGATGCAAAATTTAAAACGAAAAAAAGGCTTTTGAATTTGTGATCTACAACAAATCTTAGATATTTTTGTGGCTATAAATTATTTTATTCAGTGTAAAAGAAATATTATAAAATTATAAAATTAAAATATTTCTAATTATAGAAATGTGAATCTTTTGAGGAATAGATTAGGATGATGTATCAGATAAATTGAGACGGATAGAATAATAATAGCTTAATGTGTGTGAGAGATCAGTAATATATAAATCAAGTATAAGTTATATATCAATTAAATATAGAATGTTTGGTTTTCATATGTGCTTAATAATACCAAATACCAAACGCTTGTAGTAATTTGGAGACTATATTAGTATATATTTATGAAAATTTATACCGGAATCAAACACAATATAAACAATACAAATTTTACCATGTGATTAATTTGATTCATTTCACACAAAGAACAATATTTGCTTCTTCCATCCCGTAATATTTGTCATGTTTCATTTCTCAAAAGTTAAATATTTTAAGATATATTTTTCATCATATTATATAAAAATAATTGTATCTTATAATACTTTTCATGTAATTTTGAATATCTAAATTATAATTTTAAACTATTAAATTATTTAAATTTATTTTTAAAAATTAAACAAATTAGTTCTCGAGAAAAGCAAAACATGAAAACTAATACAGACGAGTAACATTTAACAACTATATAAAAGCTCCAAGCAAGAAATGTTTGTACAAAATCTCCCCTAATTCCTCTTATTTATTTGCAATAATCAGAAAAAAGAAAAATCATAAAAAATCAAGGATGATCATATTGAATTTTTATTTACATAGGAATTTATTGTACGTACAATATTCTCCTTATTATTATTTTTACTCTTCTACTATATATTTTTTTAAAATTTTATATATCATTAGTATTACATATTGTTTTATTTGTTTTGTTATCGTATTATTTATTGTTGCTATAAATATTCTTTTCTTCATTATTTTCAATATGTTTTGTAATGCTTTACTGTATGCAGATTAATCAACAACATCTTCTTTTATATTTACGAGATAAATGTTGCGTACACAACATACCCTCCTTAAATTTCATATTAATGGTTACAAATGATACTTCTTCAGCAACAAGTTTTCCTCTTCAGCTAGAGGCTATTTATATCGATCGAAATTATGTGAAATTTAATTTTGATATGTTAAGATTAATAAATGTTAGTTGTGTGTGTCTTATGACATGTTTAACTTGAGGTGTTTCAGATTAATAAATTGTGTTAAGTTGCCCTTTGAATTTTTATTTATATATTGGAGTTTATTGTACGTACAATATCCTCCCTCTTATATTTCTCCTAAGTATTTGCATTAATCATGCACGAAAATTATTATTTTACTGTTTTATTATCCTTTTTTTATTTTATATATCATTTATTATTACATATTTTTTCATTTGCTTCCATTATCTATTATTTATTGTTGTTTAATTTTTTTTCTACATTATTTTGGACATGTTTTGTAATGATTTACTTGATTCGAGGGTCAATCGCAACATCTTATTTTATCTTCACGATAGAGTTATGGTAGTTTGAATACACAATACTCTCCTCAGACTCCACTTATTAAATAATTATACTTTGTATGTTGTTGTTATTGTTATTGTTAATCTACCATGGCGGAGCAAAATTTTCATTAAGGAGTTCAAAATCTAAAGAAGTAAATTTGACATATATTATAAGTAGATAAAAATAATTATATATATATAAAAGAGAACCTTAGGCTCGCCTACGTGACGCCACTACAAACCAGAATTCCCTTTTAATTTATTTATTTACAAAACTAGTCTTCCTCTTTCATGAAAAGTACTGAAATTTATGAAAAGTTGTGACTTTTATGAAAATTTGTGAAACGATGAAGAGTTGACTTTAAGAAAGTTATGACTTTTATGAAGAATTGCGACTTTACTGAAGAGTTGCGACTTTTATGAAAAGTTGTGACCTTTCCAAAGGGTTGCAACTTTTCCAAATAGTTGTAACCATACGGATAAGGCATGTTGCGCCGTAATTTTCCTATCTGTAGAAAAAATTACTTTTTGAAATGTTCTAAGTACAAAACAATTCAAGAAAAATACTTAGAAAGAGTCGCCACTTAATTTTTTAAAGAAATTAAGAAAACTTATAATTTTCAAAGATTTAAACAGAAAAAATCATTTGAAAATACCAAAGAGGTCGTTCAATTTACACTTCGAGAAGGGTTTAGGCATTCGAAGTGCCCGCTAACACGCGGTTGACCTGCGACTTGACTAAAAATATTTTGACTAATTGTTAGATTTGACATAAAATAACAATTCACAATAGTTGATTAAGTTTAAGAAAATAGAATAAATAAAAAAATGACACACTTTTATTTTATTTATTAAAAGGGACTAAACATGGAACAATTAAAATGCACGTGACTAAAAGTTTAATAAAACTAGATTAATTAGAATTCATATAATTCATTTTGAAACAATATATGAAACCAATTTGATAAATTAAACATGGAAATTAATTTTAGTTAATCAACTAACTTTTTTGCAAAAAGGATCAAGTAGGAATGTATGTATGTATGTATATATATATATATATATATTTTTTTTTAAAGTTTATTTGAGAAAAATATATTTTTATGAACAATTTTAAAGTGAATAAAAAGTGATTAAGTAACAAGCTTAGCAATATTATTTTTTAGAACCAAAGATTTAAATTAATTAAAATGTGTAATTTGACCGGCATATTTGACTAAATAAAAAAAATCAACCAACGCAAAGAAAATAGCTCGTCTTTTAGGGGATCTAATTAAGCTAATTTAAGTTCTTAAAGTTAGAGTTAAACTACACACCATAAATAATCTTAATTCAATAATCAAAGAATAGGAAGAAATTGAATTTGGGCCTCATTTTGGGCCAAATTCGCTGGAAATTGGATTTTAAACCAAATCCCGTTTTTGGTATACACTGGCTGTATATCAGTGTATACGGACACGTATATCAGCTCTTTTTACGTATTTCTTGCTCCCGAACACCTGTACACTGCCCAGCCCTGTATTTTTCACGTTTTTGGCCACATATTTGTTGCCTTGACCCTGTATATTGACGTATAATGCTGTATACAGTGTGTATACAGCCCATTTCCAGCTTTCCGAGACCTGTAATTTGCTTCCCCTACGCTCTCGGACATCTATGGCTGACTCGATACTCGAAATTGGAAAAAGGGGAGTCCAAAGTAGACTCGGACGGAGTGAGTTCATGCAAATAATAAAAAAAAAAAGATAAAGATTAGGATAAGGAAGAAAGTCACAACAACTCAAATTTTGAAAGTGCAAACATATGAGGGCCGAAGAATGAATTCCCGATTATGTATATGCTTTGACTGAGATGACAAAACCTTTTGTTGCGAACTTGGTACCGAAATTCTAATCATAATTAAATAAAATTTTAAATGAAATATCAACAAACACACACCAATATTGTAATGAAGGGATATTCATCATAACAAGACTTACTTAAAATCTACTGGTGCAAATTATTTTCCAGAAAAGGCAACAACTCAAATGAAGGGTTCAATCATGTGTCCATAAAAATCTTAACTCTATCCTAACCCAAACTATCATGACAGAATCCTAAGTATCAAAACATACTACTACATAACTTTGCTAATTAAAATGAACTCAACAAGACATTCTTTACAACATTTTTCACCCAAAATCTTCAATTAACGAAATTAAGGCAAACCGAAAAAGTGAAATAAACAAATCTTATACCTAAGACTAACAGAGGTTTAATAAGTGCATATTATAAACTTAATTACTACAAAGAAAATATACTCTTGAAAACTAAAGCATTCACCATGAGAAATTTACTAGTATATGCAAAGAGATGCTGATATGAGATGCTTAGAAGGTTGAGCCAGGTCATTACGGATTCGTAATCTAAAACCAAAAACGAAAGTAACACTACAGAATCCTAAACACATTCAAAGAATTTAGGCGTGGGGTTCGAGTAAACTTCACTAAATACCAAGAAATTATATGTCATTGAGGTCTTAATCAAACACACTTCATGAAGAAAGCAATCAGATTGGAAACAAAAATGCTCATCAAACTTAGGCCAAATGTACCTTACTTGGAACCGAACATGTAGGAACTCAAACGAGACTAAAATTGTAAGCAATTTAACACGAAAATTAGGATAAGATTTAGACATAGAAAATAATTTGAATATAGCTTTAGGAACACACTAATTAATCGTGTAAGCTCATTCAAAATACCACAATGACAATTAAATACAATAACCATGAAGATACCTTATACAACAACTAGAATGGATTACTACCCAAAAAAAAAAAAAAAATTTATAAGGCGAGCATATTACCTCTTGTAGAGCAGCGAATTCGAGACGACGAGCAAGAGAATCGGAAACTTCCACTTCTCCGACGGATCTACAAGGGATTCCGGCAAAACTTCCAAAAGTGGATCTAAAAATAAATCGAATGGTTCACTACTATGCTATCCTTGCCTTTATTATTATTTTATTTTTCTTTATTTTTTTTTTTTTCGTTTTCGTCCCCCTTGGAATGGACTAGAAGAGATGCATATATAGGGGAAACCCGGAAAGGCCAAGGGTAGAATTGGGGTTTAAATTTTTCAATTTGAAAATCTTACCAAGGGATGGAAAAGGCTGTCTATTGCTCCAAATTTCAACCAATATCCCTCAAAATCCGGATGAAAGATCGAAGGGACTGAAGGGGCTGCTGGAACGGTCTTTTTCTCGCGATTTCCGCCGAGGAGGACTGCACGTGAAGAGGAAGAGGGGCTGGTATGGGCAGTGGGGTCACGTTTGGTGCTGCTCTGCGCTGAAGTTGCGTGATTTTCGGGTGTTGCAGGGTGTGGGTCGTCTGGTTTCTGCTGGAGAAGGTGAAGTTGGGCGGTGGGTTTTTGGAGTTGATGTTGTATGTATTGTATTTGGAATTGTTGTTGTTTTGAAGAAAAGTATGGGTTGGGTCGGGTATGTTTGGGAGTTGTATTGGATTGTGGGAATTGAAATGTGGGGCGGTGGGGATGGGCCTGGGAATTGAGGGTGGGCCATTTCTGGCTGCATGCTGTATGTTGCATTAAATTGGGCCATTTGGAAAATGGCCCAAATAGGAAAGGGGTTAAGTTCTTTATTTATTTTATTTTTTAAATATTGGATTTAATTTAGGTGAATTAACATTAATTAATTATCGAGTTTCTTAATCTTAATAAAATAAAAATAATTAAGTCGGTCATAAAATAATTAGTTTAATTACAAACTAATGAACTCGAAATAAAATTAACAAATATCTAACTAAAAATGTAAAATCTTTTTGTGATAATTTTCAAATATTTATAAAATACGTGATTGTAAAAAATACACACATTCATTATTAAATTTATTAAATTATTGAATTTATAAAAATACTCTAAAATAACTTGGAAGTATTTTGGATTTTATAAAATTCATTAATTCAAAATTACAACCCTTACTACTAATGAAGTATTTAAAATATAAAATCTTTTCGAGATGAATTTTGAATATTCATAAAATGCATTAATTACGTACATAACTAAATAAAACATACATGTTATTTAAAGTGATAAAATTATTCAAAATAACTTGTAAACTATGTTTACTTTATTTTATGGAAATTTTATAAAATAATTCTTTTAAATTGTTCGAAATTGAAGAAACTCGATGATTAATTTATGTTGTGGAGGGTCAAAATTGGGTGTCAACAGCTGTCCCTCGTTTTACTCGGATTGATGCAAGAAATTCGAGGAAAATGAAATTGACCAATCCAATTTTGACCGACTACATCTCCATCCTCCCAGGAAGGATCTTTGTGCGGATTTTAGGAGTTATGGCCGAACCCCGGAAGTGGGTTTCCTACATATCTCAGGCTATATGAGAATTCAGGCCACTTGTAGTTCGACACGCTTGATTTGACGCACGATTTTGAAAGAAATCAAAAGTCATCCCAATACCAAATTATGAAGGGACCGGAATGCTCGAGAATAAGATTTAAGTGTGAATGTTGGAATACAGCCGAGTTTCAACATTGAACCCGCCTACATATCCTTAAACATTAGGAATCAGGCTGCTTGTAGTTCGACTTGATCGGTTGAAAAGAAAATCTATTATACAAGATAATCTTTGGTTCTAGAGGAGTGACAAAATAAGTCGAGTATGGAAAGGAGGCTTGCAACCTCTTAGCCATGAATGCGGAGCTCTTCACATCCATAAGTAAGAACTTACACGGACATAATTTCCAAAACTCTTGGCGCGTTGTCACTAGGAGTGGATAGCTGCATCCGGGGGGAACCAAGATTTTTCGGATGCAAAACTGAAACCAATAAACTTAAAGAAAAACCCACATGCCTTCCGAGAGGGGTGTGGTTTGATTGTGGTGGAAGTCACTCCTCTTTGGACTATGTCCCAGTTCGCTGCTAAGAAAAAAGTTCCACGTTGTGCTGTATCCCTTTTGATGTTGTCCGCACCTGTGGCTTGTTTTGAGAATTCATCCTCTCGGATGCTCTCGACAAAGACTGAGATAAAACTCATTAGTGTAAAATATGATTCAAATGGAGAGATAGCGTCTTTTACCATGTTGACACTTAGTTGCTCTCCTTGAATTTTTAATGTCAACTTCATCGAGTTTGACGTAAAGCAAATAAAGCTTGTATCTTATATTTGCAATATGATTCTTCAATGTACTCTTGATATGATATGAAGTAATAAGAAATAAATTGACGTAATATGTTGATATCTCTCTTGACATCATTTTTGCAAATGAAAATAGTAATGATGATTCTTCATTAGTAAGAAGACGATAATCCGTTGGTACGATGATGTTGATCCGTGAGATTATGATGATGATGTTTCATCGTCAGGATGATGATGTTGATAAAGAAGATCCATCGGTAGGATAATGATAATGAAGATCCTTCTGTAGGTTGAGGGTATTCCATTGATAGAAGGACAATGATGTCCCTTTGGGTGATCGTTTGATAATATTCTATGAATGACTCTATGCATGAATTTCCGCAATGCATGAATTTTTCAATGCATGAATTTTCTCAATGCATGAATTTACGCGATGCATGAATTTTCTCAATGCATGAATTTCTCGCGATGTATGAATTTTCTCAATGCATGAATTTACGTGATGCATGAATTTTCTCAATGCATGAATTTTCGCGATGCATGAATTTTTTGCGATGCATGAATTTTCGCGATGCATGAATTTTTTCGCAATGCATGAATTTTCGCGATGCATGAATTTTCTCAATGCATGAATTTTTCGCGATGCATGAATTTTTTGCGATGCATGAATCTTCTCAATGCATGAATTTTCTCAATGTATGAATTTACGCGATGCATGAATTTTTCGCGATGCATGAATTTTCTCAATGCATGAATTTTCGCGATGCATGAATTTTTTCGCAATGCATGAATTTTCGCGATGCATGAATTTTCTCAATGCATGAATTTCTCGCGATGCATTAATCTTTTGCGATGCATGAATTTTCTCAATGCATGAATTTTCGCGATGCATGAATTTTTCGCAATGCATGAATTTTCGCGATGCATGAATTTTCTCAATGCATGAATTTCTCGCGATGCATTAATCTTTTGCGATGCATGAATTTTTTGCGATGATGATGCCTCCCGATACGGAACAAAGATGATACTTCACCGAACAATTTTGGTGATCTTCCAAGTATCTTGTAGTGGTGGCATTGTCTTTTTGACAATAAATAATCCTCGGAGTATTGGTATCATCTCATTTGACAACCCGATATAGATAACCTTTAAGGTAATAGAATTATCATATCTGATAATATAATGCAGATAAATGTCTTCCCATCATCTTGGTAGCTGGAAAATAACAATATTGCTCTTTTCATGGTTTTCATTTGTTCCATCTCTGAACAGAGTAGCATACTAGTTATAGATTTTGCCTCGCTGGGAATTGAATAATAATATTTCTATTCCCAACTCTTTGGTATAAGAAACGTAAAACATTTCCTGCATCCACAGAGAAATTGTTAGTTTTGGGGAGATCCTCGCCTCTTGACTTCTCCGTATTCATTGTATAGAAGAATATGCTGATTTTGAGGTAAATCTATAGCCCTGCATCCACAGAAAAATTGTTAGTTTAAAATAAACTGATCTGTGTAGATCTTTTTGGTTGTCTGATCCTTTTATGGCTATCTCCAATTGATTTCTCCGATCTCCCGCTTCTTGGTAGATAAGAAGACACTTGTTGTACGAAATAATTAAAACACGAAAGAAAAGTTTTAGGGAAAAACAGATTTTCAAAAAGGTAATATCTGGAAAAGGTCACTGCCAAGTGTCATGTCACGTCAAGCTTAGTGAACATCTTTGAAGTTGATGCCTCGAGGTCTATCTGATTATTTGCTGGGAAGTATTTGAAGCTGTTCTAAACTGCCGATGAGCCTTATTGAAATTTTGAGGTCATCCTCAAAATTTCTGTCCCAGTAGCAAATCTGAAAGTAACTTCATTCTTGACTTTGCTGGAGTGATATTCTTCTCGAGAATTTTTTGAGTTCCTCTCAAAAATTCTGTCCCAGTTTCTATTGTAAAGAGAAATAGAAACCTTACGGGAAATATGACCGAGCCCTTGTGGCGCCTACGTATCCCGTTGAGGCAGGAATCAGGTCAAACGTAGTTCATTACAAGGAAAAACATTAAAAGGGAATAAAGGGGTGACCGAGGCCAACATAGGCCGCCTACGTATCTCATTATTGAGAATTCAGGTCAGACGTAGTTCATCACCGTGGGATAAAATTCTAAACAAAGTGATTACAAGCAAGTAGAGCGATTACAATGAAATGACAGAAATACAAATTGAAACTTCACACATAATATCTCTTGACAGCATCTGAGTTGATTGGCTTTGGCCATTCCGTTCCATCCATCTCCGACAGGATCAAAGCACCTCCAGGTAACACTTTACGAACCATGTAGGGTCCTTGCCAATTTGGGGCAAATTTCCCTTTATATTCATCTTGGTGAGGAAAGATACGTTTGAGAACCAACTGACCAACCTCAAACGTTCTGGATCTTACTTTTTTATGAAAAGCACGAATCATTCTCTGTCGGTAAAGTTGACCGTGACAAACAGCAATCATTCTCTTCTCGTCAATCAAGGTCAACTGGTCCATCCGCTTGCGAACCCAATCAGCATCATTCAACTCAGCCTCCTGGATGATTCTTAACGAAGGTATTTCAACTTCTGCAGGTATAACTGCTTCCGTTCCATATACCAACAAATATGGAGTGGCTCCAATCGATGTTCTGACCGTCGTTCTGTAACCCAACAGAGCATATGGTAGCATCTCATGCCAACCTCTGCGATTATCAGTCATTTTCCTCAGAATCTTCTTTATATTCTTGTTGGCGGCTTCTACAGCTCCATTCATTTGGGGGCGATAAGCGGTCGAGTTCCGGTGAGTAATCTTGAACTGTTCGCATATCTCTCTCATTAGGTGACTGTTGAGATTTGCTCCATTATCAGTAATGATGGATTCTGGCACCCCATACCTACATATCAGGTTGTTGCGAACAAAATCAGCTACAACTTTCTTAGTTACCGACTTATACGAAGCTGCTTCCACCCACTTGGTAAAGTAGTCAATGGCAACTAATATGAATCTGTGTCCATTGGAGGCGGCTGGCTCTATTGGACCGATGACGTCCATGCCCCAAGCTACAAACGGCCAAGGCGAACTCATGGCAGTGAGTACGTGAGCCGGCACTCGAATCAAATCACCATGTACTTGACATTTATGACATTTTTGCACAAACTTGCAATAATCGTGCTCCATAGTCGTCCAAAAATAACCTCGGAGGATCTTTCTTGCTAAAGTGAGTCCATTCATGCGAGTACCACAAACTCCCGCGTGTATTCGTTCGGAAGCTTTGCCTTCACGGCGTCAACACATCCGGAGAAGACCTAAATCGAGTCCTCCGCGAGATTTCTCCACTTGCAAAGAAATTGAGGGCCATACGGCGTATCGACTTCTTTTGGTTGAAAGTTGCATTCTCAGGATAGGTTCCGGTCTCCAAATACTTCTTGATGTCAAAATACCAAGGTAGACCATCTTGCTCTGCTTCGACATGTGAACAATGAGCAGGCTGCTCTTTTACCTCGATATCCAAAGGATCAATATAACTTGTATCTGGGTGTTTAATCATTGAGGCAATGGTGGCAAGAGCATCAGCCAACTCATTCTGTATCCTGGGAGTATGTCTGAACTCAATTCTGCGGAATCTTTTACACAACTTCTGTATATACTGCACATATGGTGTGATCTTTGGGTTCTTCACAGCCCATTCCCCTTGAACCTGGTGGATTAGCAAATCTGAATCTCCAATGACCAACAATTCATGAACGTTCATATCGATTGCCATCTTTAGACCAAGGATGCAAGCTTCATACTCAGCCATGTTGTTTGTGCAGTCAAATCGGAGTTTAGCCGCCATAGGATAGTGCTGACCGGTTTCTGATACTAAGACCGCTCCAATACCTTTCCCTTGATGATTTGCCGCTCCATCAAAGAATACTCTCCACCCAGGGTATGCTTCAGAAATATCTTCACCCGCGAATGCAACCTCCTCATCGGGAAAATAAGTCTTGAGTGGTTCATATTCTTCATCGACTGGATTCTCCGCAAGATGATCAGCTAAAGCTTGTGCTTTTATCGCCTTCTGAGTCACATACACGATGTCAAATTCACTCAAAAGCATTTGCCATTTAGCGATTTCCCGATCGGCATTGCTTTCTGGAAAATATACTTCAACGGATCCATCCTGGAAATAAGGTATGTAGTATAAGAAGACAAATAATGTCGCAACTTCTGAGCAATCCAAGTCAAAGCACAACATGTTCTCTCCAAAAGAGTGTAACGGGCTTCATATGGAGTGAATTTCTTGCTCAAATAATAAATGGCTCGTTCCTTCTTCCCAGTTTCATCATGTTGGCCAAGCACGCATCCAAATGCACTATCTGAGACAGACAAATATAACAACAGTGGACTCCCTTCTCGTGGAGGAACTAACACCGGTGGATTGGACAAATAATTCTTAATAGCGTCAAAAGCAGTCTGACATTCTCCGGTCCACTTGGTCAAAGCGTCTTTTTTCAACAACTTGAAGATTGGCTCACACACCACGGTGGATTGAGCTATAAATCTACTGATGTAGTTTAGCCTTCCCAGAAAACTCATCACCTCTTTCTTAGTCTTCGGAGGAGGTAATTCCTGGATTGCTTTAATCTTGGCAGGATCAAGCTCAATGCCCCTCCTACTAACTATAAATCCCAACAGCTTGCCGGCTGGTACTCCAAAAGCACATTTGGTAGGATTTAACTTCAAATTGTACCGACGTAGGCGATCGAAGAACTTTCTCAAGTGAGCCAAGTGATCCGAACTCTCACGGGACTTGATTATGACATCATCTACATACACCTCAATCTCCTTATGAATCATATCATGGAAGATAGTTGTCATAGCCCTCATATAAGTAGCACCTGCGTTCTTGAGACCAAAAGGCATTACCCGATAATGATACACACCCCAGGGTGTGATGAAAGCTGTCTTTTCTGCATCTTCTTCATCCATCAGGATCTGGTGATAGCCCGCATAACAATCCACAAATGATCGTCTCATGCTTTGCACAATTATCGATGAGAATGTGAATGTTTGGTAATGGAAAATTATCTTTGGGCTAGCTTTGTTAAGATCTCTCAGAGTCAACACAAATTCGATCTTTCCATCTTTCTTCAGAATCGAACAACATTGGCTAACCAAGTTGGATATTGCGTCACTTCCACTACTTGAGACTCGATCTGTTTGGTAATCTCCTCTTTGATTTTCAAACTCAATTCCGGCTTGAACTTCCGAGTCTTCTGCTTTACTGGACTAAAATCTGGATTAATTGGCAACTTGTGAGACACCATATTCGTACTCAACCCTGGCATATCTTTATAAGACCAGGCGAATACATCAATGTACTCTCTGAGCAAACGAACCAGGTCCCTTCTTTGAGTTTCGGTCAAATAGACACTGATCCTGACTTCCTTGACACATTCCTCGTCTCCGAGATTCACAATCTTAGTTTCTTCAAGATTTGGCTTGTGTTGATTCTCAAATTGTCGAAATTCTTCAGCTATATCGTTCGCTTAACTCATTTTCTTCTTCGTGTTCTTCGCATTCATCATCAACTGCTTCATTTTGTTCATTCGGCTCATGACATGACATGACATTGGCAGGTTTTAAATTAATATTACTGAAATCATAAACAAACAAAATTAGAGAAAAAAAAGTATAAACCGATAAGTAAATAATTTTTTGACAAAAGAGGCTTTCATTTAAATTGAAAGACAAACACAGCTTGGACCACAACAGAGGGCCATTAAGCCTTTTAAAGCATCACAAGAAAATTTAAAAACTCAAATAAGTAAAAGCGCATAAAGGTGGGTCTCGCCTCTTAGAACTACCACCGATTTAAAGAAACAAACAAAAGCACATGTCCTTTCTACCCAGAAGAGCGGGAAATCAGGATTGGGGTGGAGGTCCAATTTTGCAATTGCTCCGCAGGTTCTGCATCACGGATGCCTGATGTCCCAGCCTCTTCTTCGACGACCGCATCAATCTCTTCAAAAAGGCCATAGATTCCTTCCCCGAGACCATCATCATCGCATATATCGTCGCACCAAAATGACCGTACGGATGAGGGATTGGCACGCCAATGCTTGATCATCGCCTTATTCTTCATCTCTGTTTCATCATCCGGGACATACCCCAAACCAAATTTTGCTCGCTGGCGGAATTTTGATAGGCTCGACAATTCGCGAAAGTGTTTCCCAATCCAAACACGGTTGAAACCACTCCGAGCATCACGAAGAATCATCTTGCATACGAAGGCATAGGGGGTTGTGAAGCCAAATCATCCCCGGTGGCATTTACCAGCTCCACCGTGTAAAAGTCACAACCTCGAGAGACATTATCGACGATCGGCGCATACCCGTTGGAATGGCTCCTTCACCATGTAGATGACGATTCCTGGTCCTTCCAAACAAATTTCATTAGTTGGTGAAGGGTAGACGGCGGCACTCGACCGTGAATAAATGGCCTTCCCAAAAGCAAGTTATGGCGGTGTTGATATCCAACACGAAACTCTACCTTAAATTCCGCAGACCTATCTCAACATCCAAATTTACGCGCTGATGTATCTCTTTGCACTCCATCAAAAGCCCTCACATTAACTTGGATTCTGAGCTTTCCCAGTCAAATTTCAAGCGCCGAGTTGATGGTAGGCAAATATTGAGACCGGATCCATCATCGATCAAGGCGCGATTTATTATCTTGTCTCGACACATCACTGACATGCAGAGCTTTGTTGTGCATCCCGCCTTCAAAGGGTAGCTCTTACGTCCACCGATTCGATGTCCTCGCACAACTTGGTTTATCATTGCGCCAGATTATCACTATTAGTACCCACGATGCGTAAGTGTCATCCAAAGCTTTCATCAAAGCTTGCCTGTCGTTGCGAACTCGTCAACAAAGCCCATACTGATCCGAGCCGGTCTTCTCCGGATGCTTACAATTGAGTAGTCTTTCTGCATTTTTCTCCAAAACTCTTGACTTGCTTTCACCGGCGCCTTTAGACCGCTCTTTCTTCCGCACTCGATAATTCTTCCGGTGTAGCACTGCGGATCTAGTCGTACCGGGTAATGACCGTTCAATTACAAACTTTGGTCGCAAGAGTTTAAAGTGGCAGAGGCAACAACCTTCTTAGGGTCGAATCACGAACTCTTTCTTCTCTTTGATACTCGGTGAAGCCAGCTTTCTTTCTAGGCTATCGGAGTGATCGAACTATTGCCTTTGCCACGAACCCATCATCATCTGCTCTATCATGTTCATAGTGACGCCCATGATTTGGCAAAGGATTACTATTGGCATTAGGCTCGCATGCGGAGAGAGACCACTTTCTCGTCAATCGGATCTTGGATTTTATGAAGTTGATATGATCCTCAGATCATGTCCAACATCGTTGGGTGATACGCACACCTCGATCAGTCTCAGAAACTTTGAGTGGTGTCAATCGTTTGGGCCCCATTGGATGAATATAGCTGCCACGTTTAATCGCTCGAGCAGACTTTGTTCGCTTTCAGCAGTGGAGTAAAAATTCTAGCGAACTTCTTCTCGAATCTAGACGGGGATCGTAATTGCCTTGTTGAGGAGGAGGCGTTTGGCGATAATTGAAGCGTTTAGGGGCGGAGTGATATCTAGGATATGCGTTGGTTTGGTAATTTGGTTGTGGAACTTGGTAGTTCGGGTATTTTGGTAAAGTGGAGTGGGGAGGAGTTTGGTAATTGAAGCTTGAACGTTAGCGCGATTGGGGTGACATTTCGGTAGTGATAAGGCAGAGTCAGTAAATTGGTGGGGGAGTTTGGTAGATAGGAGGGGGAGTACTTTGATAATTAGGTAGAGGGGTATAAACCGGATATGAACTCTATGAAGGTCTAGAACGACCTTGGTATGATAAGAATTTTCTTGGGGTCTTCTTCCCCTCAAAAGATACAGCAGACACCTCTTCTCTCTTCTTCTTCAACAAACCCGAAGATCCGGGCGATGCAGCAACACGGGCAATCTTCCCGGTTTTTAATCCATCTTCGATAGTCTCACCTACCTTGACTATCTCAGCGAACTTTGCTCCAATGAGCAACTTAATTACATCATAATACTCGGGCTCTTGAACCCGCACAAATCTTGACAATTTCTTTCTCCGACATAGGAGGCCGAACTCTAGCTGCCTCCTTTCTCCATCTATACGCAAATTCTCTATAGCTTTCGTTTGATTTTTGCTTCATTTTCTCCAAAGAATAACGATCAGGAACAATCTCCACATTGTAAGCGAATCGGTCAATAAAGTCTTTGGCCAAAGCATTCCAGCTAGGCCACTGTCTTGTCTCATGCGAGGTGAACCATTCGAGCTTCTCGCTCGGACTTGGCTAAAAAGCGCGTCGATGAAGCTTCATCTCTCCCAACTCCCACGAGCTGATCACAGTATGCCCTCAAATGTGCCAAAGGATTCCCTGTTCCTCCGAAAACGTCAAACTTTGGTACCTTGAATCCTTCCGGGAGGTCCAAGTTCGGATGAATGCATAAGTCTTCATAACTCAAACCGGCGACTTGAGAATACATCAGAACTCCTTCATGGCTTTTGGTTCTTCCTTCATGTTCAGTTTGGCCACCTCTTCCTTCGACCTCCACTCCCTCTCCTGTTCTTCATAATGGTCAAGCTTAGAACCATTAGCGTCATGCTCATTGGGGACGGGAATTTGGAAAACGGCCTTTTGGGGTAAGGGTGGAGCAATGGAAGGACTTTGGGCATTTGGAGTGGCTTGATAGTTTTGGGGGAAATTTTGGGGGTTGGTGTGTTGGTTTTGGCGACGGAAGGAAGTTTGAGGGTTGTTAATGTGTTGGCTTTGTGGGGGTGGGCCAGTTTGAAGGTTAGCATTTTGGGTAGGAAGTGGCATTTGGAGGTTGGTATTATGAGAAGGGTGGTGTCGATGGGAGCGAGAGGCATCTTGGGGTTTTGAGGGTTAGGTCAACGATAGATGGGTTATGAGCGGGGTGGGGTGGGTTTGAGTGCATCCGTGTTGAAGGAGGAAAGTGAAGTGGAGGCCTTCCATCTGCGAACAAAAAGGCTGGATTAGGCGAATCTTGCCTCGCTGTATTTCAACCCGCATCTCGATCTGTTGCATCAATCTGCATAATCAATTCGTTACGATCGGCGGCGAGTGAGCCACGACAACATCTGTTAAGTTAGTATCTTGGCGTTATCACCCATTATAGATTTGCCTTCGAGAATTTTGATCGGGGAAGAATCTGCGAGCCTTTCGATCTTGTAAAGTAAGGATGTTACGCGACTTATCAACACGGTCGATTCTAACTACCTGTAGAGAAAACAACTCAAAGGCAAATGTGTTAGTTTTGATTCATGATAAATAATACAAAATATCACACAGAGGGCCCATAAACACATAAGAGTTGCTTTGTCTGAGAACATGTTAACCCATGATTATTGGAGACTTATTTTTTGAACAAGCAGGAATTCGTTCGTTTTCCTTTGGAGGCTAATAGCCTCGGAAAGGTTAAATCGCATTGAGCTAAGGTCTTCTTGCTGCATCTTTCGGCATCTATTGATCTGAACCCGACATTTCCTTGTAGAATGAAGAGGGAAAAGAAGATTTTTCAAAAGATAGTAAGGCCTTAAAGAAATTTGCCTCGTATCTCATGAAAGAGAATTCGGGCCCTACGTAGTTGAATCTGAAAAAATTTTCATTTTCATTCATTCATTTCTTACGATTACAAGGAAAGTGAAAGGCAGATAACGAATCTCTAAAAGATAAAATGTGCCTTCATCAAAGCCATTTGATTGTTGCATTAATCACGGGGTAACCTCGTATGCTTGAGACAATTCTCATTCTCTTCTTTCCACCATCCATGAAAGGATGCTTATATAAAATTTCCTACCCAGTTTTTTCTTCAGTAACTCCAGGGTGAGTGTATTCGTGGCCACTATTTGCTTCTGGATTGAAGAAAGAACATTTTTTGTGTATCTTTTGGAGCCTACTGGTTATATCATTGTTGAAGACATCATGTTTCTTCCGCATAGTGGCCGTCTCTTCATTTATGATAGCATATCTCGCCATCTTAGCCGCTAACTCTGCGTCTAGTCTTTGCATTTCTTTGCTTGTGCGATGCGATGGCGATCTCCACTTCAATTCTCCTTTCTGCAGTTTTAGGACCTCTTGTTTGAGCCGTTGCAACTTCATCCTCAAATCTTCCTCGGTTAACTCTATGTTGATATTTTTTCCTTTTTCCATCTTAGCTGCGATTTTACCTTTCCTGATATAATAGAGTAATGTCTTAGGATTTGGTAGTTGGATTTTATGTCATTGAGAAACATAAGACTAATGGAATTTTGGTCGGACATTTTGGGGTAGTTACTTGTAACTCTTTTTTTTTTTTTTTTGAAAAGGAGTGGGTTTAAAATGTTCTCATTCAAAGCAACGCACCACATAAACAGTTAAAGCACATAAGTAAATAGACAAATATTGCGTCCTAATATCGTATGACCCTTTTGTGCCAAGGGTAGGCCTAACGATTTTAAAGGATGTATTGCGCCGTTTGAAGCAAATTATTGCACCCCCCAAAATAAGATTCATAAACAACAGAGAATTCATTACAAAATTAAGCAAAGGGATACATCTTTTAGGGAAGGGATAAACTGCAAATACAATAACATCAATCCAGCGAGGAATAATATAACTAAAGCGGAAGGTCCGATTCTCCTCTCGTTTTCCACTTCTTCACGAATGAGGAACTTGCTAGTCATTACATGTGGCTCGTGAACACGACTGGAAGACATCGTCATACTGGAGAGTGTTAAGCTGGTCATCCAAGTTTGAATCCAAACGCATCAGGCAGGCTCTTGCGTTGGCTAACTCTTGTGTGGCAAAGGTTAAGGCCCGTTGGCTTTCATATTCTCGATGCTGGAACTCTTTTTCTCTATGCAAGTATTCCTGCTCCCTACGTTGAAACTCTTGCTCTCTTAGGTCCCATTCCTGCTGAAAATGGCAGGCTTGGATTTGAAGCCTTACTTGGACATCTTCAATCTGTCTGCCTGAGCGTGGAGTTGGGTCAAGTGTACCACATAGATCATCTTGCAACCATTTTTTGTATTCGTCAACATATCCAGCTTCATATCTGTTTTCGGCCATGCTTTCTTTTAGGTTGACCCGTCCGGCCCATTCTTGGAGAATATCTTTGGCGTAAGGTATCTTATCACACCCATCGTAGTCAAAGATGTAGCGGCTAGCGTCTCCTTTGAAAGGTAAAATTTGTCTTCTACCGAATTGTCGCATCACCCTGCTAGGGTTGTGCGTCGTACTTCTAATGCGGGAAGGATTAGGAAAGGACATTTAGCCCCCTGAACAACTATTTTTTCCGACATGAAATCTTGAAACATCCATTGTACGTTTTCATCTTTTATGTCGTGAAAAACCTTAGCCCATGCTTCCCTTGTGCTGTGGATCTTGAACCTGTTGATGCTCAAATGAAACTCGTAGTGGTCGAGGTGGCTTTCCTTCTTCGGCGATTTTGCTACGAGTCTCGTGTTTTCACTAAATGCTTAGACATCCACCATTGCAATAAAATATTACACCCTTGAAAAAAAGAGAACCCATTTTTGCATTTACCCAAAGCTCGATAGATGTCGGCTAAAATGATCGGCGCCAGGTTGAAATATTTCTTGACTTGTCCCTTTTTACCAACACCCTCAAAGATAGCGTGAGTCACCATGATAATCCGAGTATCAATTTCATTTCCTCCATACGAGGAAATACCATCGTCCTAATAGGCATATGGCAAATGCCAGAGTTTGAGTCTGCCTCCAACTACCAAAAACGAAAAATTCATACGGAAAATTCTTATAATAATTCTCGTGTCCCCATCGTTCATAGAACTTCACAAACGAAATGCTTGTGGTATCTAGCCAGTCTGTATTTACTAGTAACAATATATTTTTCAGTCCTGCGTTGGTCGGCTTATCCGGTAGCAAAATGTGATGATCTGGATGATTTCTCCTTTTTTGGCACGTTCCGACGTTGTCTAGACAATCTTTGATTTCCTCAACAGTTGGTGTCATTTCAACATCTCCAAAACGAAACACCATCCTCTCATCATCCCAAAATCGAGTAATCACCTCAATGAATTTAGGCCAAACTTTGAGATTCATTATCGATGGGAGGTTACCCAAATGAATAGAGAGTTCTCTTTTCTGACATGCACTGAGATTGTTCCACCATACGCGGAGGAGATTCGGCGTCTCGGTGACCATTTTGAAACTTAAGTGTTGTTTGGCCATCTACAAAAACATGCAAAGAATTAGATACCCCCCAAACCCAGGACACAATAATTCGTCAAATAGCGCATACATCCTTTAAACACATAAGTATGAACGTCCGTTTGGGCCATGGGCCCTTTGGACTCAAGGTGGTCTTTCTAATGGACCCAATACACCTTGGGTATTGGGTAAATCTTAAACGATGCACTAAATTTTGGGATTTGGTTTCGCTCTATCCTAGTCTGACTAAGAGTGGGTTTTCTTTATAGTGGATCGGTGACCCAAGCGGACTACTTGGGCTGGGACAGTTAACGACCGTTGACTATCCAGTAGCCAACTACATTCGTCAGGGTGCCCCGAGAACAATTTGGTTAACGAACGACTGCGGCTCGCATAATCGTCCTTTAAGTGGAAAAATAAATGTCGTTTGACGGAGTATGTTATGCCATGAGATGCAACAGTTTATATCAAATTAAACACATTAAGCACAAATAAGCAGTTCAACAATTAATTACAATTAATCAAATAGTCAAATCTTATGGTTAGAACTTAATTAGGTCCCCAGCGGAGTCGCCATTTCTGTTGCGCAGTAATTTTCCTATCTGTAGAAAAAATTACTTTTTGAAATGTGCTAAGTATAAAACAATTTAAGAAAAATACTTAGAAAAGAGTCGCCACTTAATTTTTTTAAAGAAATTAAGAAAACTTATAATTTTCAAAGATTTAAATGTAAAAATCATTTGAAAATACCAAAGAGGGTTCGGGGTTCAATTTACACTTCGAGAAGGGTTTAGGCATTCGAAGTGCCCGCTAACACGCGGTTGACCTGCGACTTGACTAAAAATATTTTGACTAATTGTTAGATTTGACATAAAATAACAATTCACAATAGTTGATTAAGTTTAAGAAAATAGAATAAATAAAAAAATGACACACTTTTATTTTATTTATTAAAAGGACTAAACATGGAACAATTAAAATGCACGTGACTAAAAGTTTAATAAAACTAGATTAATTAGAATTCATATAATTCATTTTTGAAACAATATATGAAACCAATTTGATAAATTAAACATGGAAATTAATTTTAGTTAATCAACTAACTTTTTTGCAAAAAGGATCAAGTAGGAATGTATGTATGTATGTATATATATATATATATATATTTTTTTTTAAAGTTTATTTGAGAAAAAATATATTTTTTACTTGAACAATTTTAAAGTGAATAAAAAGTGATTAAGTAACAAGCTTAGCAATATTATTTTTAGAACCAAAGATTTAAATTAATTAAAATGTGTAATTTGACCGGCATATTTGACTAAATAAAAAAAATCAACCAACGCAAAGAAAATAGCTCGTCTTTTAGGGGATCTAATTAAGCTAATTTAAGTTCTTAAAGTTAGAGTTAAACTACACACCATAAATAATCTTAATTCAATAATCAAAGAATAGGAAGAAATTGAATTTGGGCCTCATTTTGGGCCAAATTCGCTGGAAATTGGATTTTAAACCAAATCCCGTTTTTGGTATACACTGGCTGTATATCAGTGTATACGGACACGTATATCAGCTCTTTTTACGTATTTCTTGCTCCCGAACACCTGTACACTGCCCAGCCCTGTATTTTTCACGTTTTTGGCCACATATTTGTTGCCTTGACCCTGTATATTGACGTATAATGCTGTATACAGTGTGTATACAGCCCATTTCCAGCTTTCCGAGACCTGTAATTTGCTTCCCCTACGCTCTCGGACATCTATGGCTGACTCGATACTCGAAATTGGAAAAAGGGGAGTCCAAAGTAGACTCGGACGGAGTGAGTTCATGCAAATAATAAAAAAAAAAAGATAAAGATTAGGATAAGGAAGAAAGTCACAACAACTCAAATTTTGAAAGTGCAAACATATGAGGGCCGAAGAATGAATTCCCGATTATGTATATGCTTTGACTGAGATGACAAAACCTTTTGTTGCGAACTTGGTACCGAAATTCTAATCATAATTAAATAAAATTTTAAATGAAATATCAACAAACACACACCAATATTGTAATGAAGGGATATTCATCATAACAAGACTTACTTAAAATCTACTGGTGCAAATTATTTTCCAGAAAAGGCAACAACTCAAATGAAGGGTTCAATCATGTGTCCATAAAAATCTTAACTCTATCCTAACCCAAACTATCATGACAGAATCCTAAGTATCAAAACATACTACTACATAACTTTGCTAATTAAAATGAACTCAACAAGACATTCTTTACAACATTTTTCACCCAAAATCTTCAATTAACGAAATTAAGGCAAACCGAAAAAGTGAAATAAACAAATCTTATACCTAAGACTAACAGAGGTTTAATAAGTGCATATTATAAACTTAATTACTACAAAGAAAATATACTCTTGAAAACTAAAGCATTCACCATGAGAAATTTACTAGTATATGCAAAGAGATGCTGATATGAGATGCTTAGAAGGTTGAGCCAGGTCATTACGGATTCGTAATCTAAAACCAAAAACGAAAGTAACACTACAGAATCCTAAACACATTCAAAGAATTTAGGCGTGGGGTTCGAGTAAACTTCACTAAATACCAAGAAATTATATGTCATTGAGGTCTTAATCAAACACACTTCATGAAGAAAGCAATCAGATTGGAAACAAAAATGCTCATCAAACTTAGGCCAAATGTACCTTACTTGGAACCGAACATGTAGGAACTCAAACGAGACTAAAATTGTAAGCAATTTAACACGAAAATTAGGATAAGATTTAGACATAGAAAATAATTTGAATATAGCTTTAGGAACACACTAATTAATCGTGTAAGCTCATTCAAAATACCACAATGACAATTAAATACAATAACCATGAAGATACCTTATACAACAACTAGAATGGATTACTACCCAAAAAAAAAAAAATTTATAAGGCGAGCATATTACCTCTTGTAGAGCAGCGAATTCGAGACGACGAGCAAGAGAATCGAAACTTCCACTTCTCCGACGGATCTACAAGGGATTCCGGCAAAACTTCCAAAAGTGGATCTAAAAATAAATCAGATGGTTCACTACTATGCTATCCTTGCCTTTATTATTATTTTATTTTTCTTTATTTTTTTTTTCGTTTTCGTCCCCCTTGGAATGGACTAGAAGAGATGCATATATAGAAACCCGGAAAGGCCAAGGGTAGAATTGGGGTTTAAATTTTCAATTTGAAAATCTTACCAAGGGATGGAAAAGGCTGTCTATTGCTCCAAATTTCAACCAATATCCTCAAAATCCGGATGAAAGATCAGAAGGGACTGAAGGGGCCGCTGGAACGGTCTTTTCTCGCGATTTCCGCCGAGGAGGACTGCACGTGAAGAGGAAGAGGGGCTGGTATGGGCAGTGGGGTCACGCTTGGTGCTGCTCTGCGCTGAAGTTGCATGATTTTCGGGTGTTGCAGGGTGTGGGTCGCCTGGTTTCTGCTGGAGAAGGTGAAGTTGGGGCGGTGGGTTTCTTGGAGTTGCTGTTGTATGTATATTTGGAATTGTTGTTGTTTTGAAGAAAAGTAATGGGTTGGGTCGGGTATGTTTGGGAGTTGTATTGGATTGTGGGAATTGAAATGTGGGGCGGTGGGGATGGGCCTGGGAATTGAGGGTGGGCCATTTCTGGCTGCATGCTGTATGTTGCATTAAATTGGGCCATTTGGAAAATGGCCCAAATAGGAAAGGGTTAAGTTCTTTATTTATTTTATTTTTAAATATTGGATTTAATTTAGGTGAATTAACATTAATTAATTATCGAGTTTCTTAATCTTAATAAAATAAAAATAATTAAGTCGGTCATAAAATAATTAGTTTAATTACAAACAAATGAACTCGAAATAAAATTAACAAAAATCTAACTAAAAATGTAAAAACTATTTGAGATAATTTTCAAATATTTATAAAATACGTGATTGTAAAAAATACACACATTCATTATTAAATTTATTAAATTATTGAATTTATAAAAATACTCTAAAATAACTTGGAAGTATTTTGGATTTTATAAAATTCATTAATTCAAAATTACAACCCTTACTACTAATGAAGTATTTAAAATATAAAATCTTTTCGAGATGAATTTTGAATATTCATAAAATGCATTAATTACGTACATAACTAAATAAAACATACATGTTATTTAAAGTGATAAAATTATTCAAAATAACTTGTAAACTATGTTTACTTTATTTTATGGAAATTTTATAAAATAATTCTTTTAAATTGTTCGAAATTGAAGAAACTCGATGATTAATTTATGTTGTGGAGGGTCAAAATTGGGTGTCAACAAGGCACAATAAACATTTGTTTTCTATAAATAGAGGGATTTGCTCTCATTTTAAAACAACGAAAATTATGAACCTCCTCCTCCTCCTCTTCTTCTTCTTCTTCTTTTTCACAATTAAATATTTGTGTACTTTTCTCCTATTGAGTGGCTCACTAACACCATTGGTTATGTTGGAGATCCTGATATGTATTTTTATAGTTATTAATTTATGCTTATGTTATTAAGGATAAATGATAAGATGTAATAATTTTCATTTTCCTTTACATTATCAATGTTTATTACTACGTAATCTTGTATGTAAGATAATATAGTGTTTTAGTTTTAATGACCGATATGTTTTAAGTATTATTTTATAATTTTCACGATATTAAATTTCCGCGCGAAGAGCGGATAATTTTACTAGTATATATATATATATATATATATATATATATATATATAATACAATATAATTTCCATCAAAGGGAGTGCAGATGAACCCTTGACCACAGTTGGCTCCGCCCCTTAATCATACACGATATATTGCCCTATTCAAATAAAATGATCACGATATATAGTACAATATTTCGCCAAAAGAATTCAGATGACCTCTCGACCGCAAGCTGGCTCCGGCCCTTAATTATGCACAGAAATATTCTTCTCATTTTCTTTTTTGGTAAAATATTTATCTATTTTCATTTTTTTGGTAAGACAATCTTTTTTTCATTACTTCTAATAATCTGGTCCAGTCTGATGTTAATAATAATTTTTCTATATATAGTAAATCATGATACCTATAAATACATATCCCTCCATACACAACAAAACACACATTTTTTCTATCAACTTTCTTTTTCTCTAGTCCTTAATTAACATATTATTATTCCAATTCTCATGGCCAATATGGTTCATAGACTTTCTTTAATCTCCATTATTATGATATTTTTCATATTAATGTTTACAAATGAAACCTTTTCAGCAAGAACTCATGGTACAAAAATATTTTCAATTGAAAAAGACAATTGGAAAATTAGCAGTGACAGTATTGATAATAGTCGTCGTGTTCTGAAAAGTTCAATTCCACCATCCGGGCCGGGTCACAGGGGTCACAAGTCAACTCCACCGCCTCTAGGCAAAAAGTTATAACCTATCGATTGAAATTGAAATTTTCCTTAGAGGTTGAAGGAGGAATTTATATTTATATTCATTGAAATTTTGTGAGATTTAATTTTGATTTGTTGCGATTAATAAAGCAGTATTTCAGATTAGTAAAATTGTGTGTTCTAAGTTTCCTTTTGAATTTTTATTTCATGAATTGATTGATCATCTAAAGATATAATCTTTTTTCTTTTCATATTTTTTTTTTTTTGTTTTCATGAAGTTAAAATAAAGGAGAAATTTATTTTATGAACCGTACAATATGTCTAATAAAAAAAAGCGATGTTCATCGAATTGATATACCATATCAACTAATAATGTATTGAACTAGATACAATTTTTCAAGATTTAATTTTTCTCCGATCCCAGAGAATCACTTTTATAGTAGGAGGTTTGGGTTCTTTCTTTTGCTTCTAACCCTAAGAAGTTTCAACATGCTAATGTTGGCTGACTAGTATTTTAAATGATCACGATATATAGTACAATATTTGGCAAAAAAAATTCAAATGAGGCGTATTCAGGAGGGGTCACCGGGTTTACATGAACCCAAGCTTCCCTCCTGAAATCATATATAGTAGTGTTATATTTTTAAAAAAATATTTAAATATAGATGTGTGAACTCACATTTGAAGTATCGTTTAAATTAAGTTAGTGTTAGATTGCAATTTTGATCTCTCTTTAGAATTGGTTATCAGATATAATTAATAGCAAAAATACTCACAGGAAAAAATAATATAAAAATAGAAAATATTTAACATATTTAGGACAAAAACAGTTGATAATACTAGCAGGAAAAAAATTAGAAAAAAGAGAATTTTTTTAATAATATATTTATGGAAAAGATAATATATATGTATGATTGTGGCATTACTATTTTTATGAAATATTAATTATCTAAATTATAATTAAAATCTTATTATAATCAATCAAATCTTAGCCATTAATTTTTACGTATGCCATGTTCTTCACATCCAAACAAGAACTTGGAGAAAATGGAGAGAAGAGAAGTGGAGAGGAGGATCCAAAAATAATTGTGTACCTATAATTTTAAAATGGAAAAAGGGTAAAAATGCCCTTAAACCATGTGAAAGAACAAAAACGCTTTGTTTATAGTTTGCTCAAAAATGCTGCGATGAATCTTAGGCCAAAAATGCCCCTATACTTGCAAAATGGGTCAAAAAGGTCCTTTTCCAAATAAATATATTATTTTTTTCTTTTTAAATACATCTTTTTCCTAATTAAAATATTATTAAAGAACGCTATTCTTGATTTCTTTCTTCTAAAATCACTTTAACAAATAAAAATGTTGGAAATATTTTTTCTTCTTCTTAGTCTCATTTTATAAATTCAAATAGAATAACTGCATGTACCCTTTCACAGTAATATATGTCATATATATAAGATCATAGTATATCCATCGTTAATTTATATTTATATAACGATAAAAAATAATGATAACAAAATAAGAAATATTTTCATTTTTTATTTTTTTTCGAATTGAAGTAAGATAAACATTTGCTAATTTTAAAAAAATTTATTAGAAAAAAGAATGTGTTAAAGAGAAAATAATAATATATTTATTTGGATGATGAGCATTTTTGACCCATTAAATAACAATAAGGGCATTTTTGGACAAAGTATTGTGTAAGAGCATTTTTGGACCAAAGTACAAATGGAGGACATTTTGTTCCTTTCGCATAGTTTAAGGGCGTTTTTGAACCAAAGTATTGTGGTAGGGACATTTTGTGCCAAACTATAAAAGGAGGACATTTGTTCCTTTCACATAGTTTAAGGGCATTTTTGACCATTTTCCCTTTTAAAATTTTAATGGTTTTTAGTGATGATAAAATAAACGTTAAACCAATCAAATTTATATCTTAGATCCACCTTTTCGTAATAATGCAACCATGATCTCAAAATTCTGGATAAGCCTCTATTAATAGTTCCAACCCTTAATCATGCATAAAAATTGACCAATTTAAGTCATCACAATAATCTTTTTCATTTTCATTTTGGTGAGACAATATTCTTTTCATTTTTTTTTTTTTGATAAAATATTTATCTTTTTTCATTATACTTCTAATAATCTGGTCCAGTCTGCTGATTTTAATAAATTATTTTCCATATATAGTAAATCATGATACCTATAAATACATATCCCTCCATACACAACACAATACACATTTTTCTATCAACTTTCTTCTCTACTTCTTAATTAACATATTATTATTAAAATTCTCATGGCCAATATGGTTCATAAACTTTTTTTAATCTCCATTATTATGATATTTTTCATATTAATGTCTACAAATGAAACTTTTTCAGCAAGACCTCATGGTACAAAAATATTTTCAATTGAAAAAAACAATTGGAAAATTAGCAGTGGCAGTAATGATAATAATCGCCGTGTTTTGAAAAGTTCAATTCCACCATCCGGGCCGGGTTACAGGGGTCACAGGTCAACTCCACCACCTCTAGGCAAAAAGTTATAACCTATCGATTGAAGAATTTATATTTATATTCATTGAAATTTTGTGTGATTTAATTTTGATTTGTTGCGATTAATAAAGGCGTATTTCAGATTAGTAAAATTGTGTTCAAGTTTCCTTTTGAATTTTTATTTCATGAATTGATTGATCATCTAAAAATATAATCTTTTTTCGTTTCATTTTTTGTTTTTGTTTTTGTTTTCATGAAGTTAAAAAAAAAGAGAAATTTATTTTATGAACCGTACAATATGTCTAATAAAAAAAAGCGATGTTCATCGTATTGATATACCATATCGACTAATAATGTATTAAACTAGATACAATTTTTCAAGATTTACTCTTTCTTCGGTCCCAGGGAATCACTTTTATAACGTGATTTAACAAGACAATCAAAAACATTGAAAGAAGGAATATAAATCTCTTTCCTGAATCAACAAATTAAATAAATTGATTGATAAATACATTTCCAATAAAGAAATAAATTAAAAAAATCTCATATTAATAATAATGGTAAAATCACTTTGTTTTGACTCAACTGAAGACTTGATTATTAGTATATTTATTCCAGAAGCTTCTAGAAACCGCCACTCTAGTCCAGCATGGCGGTTCGATAGAAAAACTTTTGTGAATGACTTAAACAACATAGAAGTATAAACAATACTGTGGAATATTACAAACTCAAATATGTAGAAGTAAAACAATTCCATCACTCTCCAACTATACATTTTTACTGATCTCCTGTGCAATTCTAACCTAATCTAGTTAATTTTTTGTAACGGGCTCACGAGGTACTAGTGTTAAATTCATACTAATCCCCAGGTAATTCACACTTTTCCTGTAGTGTCGCCTATGACAAACTTCACTTCAGAATGGGTGCAAAAAGTTAAGGATTCTATAAGAGCGAGTTGAGAATTAAACTATATATTGAGACGTCTTTTAGGTTAAAATTACTCCAGAAGCAAAAATGTGAGGTCCACAAAAATTGAACTTGCTTAGAGAAATCAAACTAAAGTAGACAATACCTTGACAGTAACAAATCTCATGTCAAAGTAGAAGCAAAAATAAAGTTAGGAGGTATATAAGTGCGAGTGTTCAGAATTAAAATATCAAGACATTTTTTTTGAGTTAAAATTTAAGGGAGCAAAATCTTGAGATCCAAAAATCATGTGATGACTCAAAGTTGATCGAGTCAAAGCGGATAATACCTTGACTTTTGGGGTTGGACTAGTGACAATTCCTAATGAAATGTAACCAAAAAGAACAACAAAAACATACTAGTATATATATAGTTCCACAAATGGAATCTGAAGAGGGTGAAATCGCGACGACATGCAAATTAAAGAAGAGAGATTTAATGGCCTACCCCTGGGCTAGGAACAGACTTGAGAATTCTATTAATAGTGTGAGAGTGACCCTTCTTGCTAGGTGTGGAATTTGGGATTGTGCCCTTAGGAAGGGAAATTTGATACAATAATCTCATGTCCTCTAAATTGGGATTTTTCTTCAATTCATGCAAGTTTAATACTAGCTTTCTATTAGCTTGTGTTGTTGATGTAATAAAAGGGACAAAGATCAATAATAAGAACATGAAGAGGAAATTAGTAGTACTAGAAGCTTTTGAAAAATACATTGTTGTATGTGATATTTGGTTTTGTCAAGAAAGTGGTAGAAAGGGTGTGCTATATAGACTTTGTTTTCTATGATTTCTTGGTGCTATAAAGGAGAAAGAAGAAAAAATGAGTAGTAGGAGGGAGAGGAGGAGGAAAGGTGTAAAGGGGACTAGTTTTGACAAGTGTTGGTTGATTATAAATGTGTATAATTGTGTGGCGCCATGTGGAGGGTGGTAGCGAGAGTTGATTAAAGAAAAAGACTTATTAACTTGCAATACCTTAGTTGAATCTCATATCAAAGTGAAAGAGAAAATTAAAGTACGAGCTTTATAAAGCATAACATAAGTTCACATAATATGCACACTTTTTTAGGCTTGATGATGGCAATAACCCAAAGTAAAAAATTGTGAGCTCTATGGAGAATTGATAATCGTGAAAAGGAATAATACACACTAGTTAATCTAAAGTTTTGGATTTGAACTTTGTGATCACATAAATTTTTTCGTTTAGAGTATTTTATATCTTTATTTTTGATCGACATAGTAGGCGTGAATTCAAATTAATGAGGTTGGTGAGTTTCAGATATCAAATGATTTTTTGTTCTTAAAAAAAAAAGAAGGTATTAAAAGCAAGCGTGATGGCTACGGAGAAGAGGACTCAAGTTAGTTGGGCTACCTCAAATTCCAATGTTTGTAATTGGAAATAGTTGCCTTTTTTTTTAATAGTCAAGAACACATTTGAATTATTGTAATTTCGCCAGTTTCACACCTTAATCACCAATTATTTCTTTTTTATTATTCAAATTATATATTATCATTTATGTATTAAAACTCACCTCGAAGCTAACTAGACCAATTATTTTTTTTTTTCCTTCTGAACTATCACCATCTACTCAACCAGGTGTGTTCCACTATCTACTCAACAAGAAGTCAAACATATGACAAGTAAAAGTGAACAAATGGAAGTATTAGAAATGCTCAATAACTTGTATGGTGCACTAGTGTTCAAGCTGTTTTTTTTTTTTATAAAAATATATAATTTGAACCTAGTTATGGTCTTACAATTTTTTTTTTTTTTAAAAACGAATTTAAAGTCAACCACAAACGTTAAATAATGAAATTATCTTCTCAAATTTTAAAAACAAGAATGACATGAAAGATTAAATACTCATACTGAAGCAGAAAATAATATTAATATTGAGGGTTGTTGTCACGTTAAGTGACAATCCATATGGCTTTATAATTAATTTGTGTTGTTTTATTTAATTAATTTCCCTAGACCATTTTGACAGGCAATTTATAACAATTTTATCATACTGTTGATTGTTCTCTTTTACGTTTTCTATTTTTGTCCTTTTTAGGCAACAAGGAAGACAAAGAACAACAACTTGTATATATCATCATGTTTATCATTTTAGGTTTCATCTTTGTCCGACATCTACATTGAAGTTCTTCTGACTAATTTGAGTTTACGTTAAATAAGACCTAATTAAAAGAAAAATACTATTTAGTATGATATCTTTTTAATTTTCGAGATTCAAACTCAAGATCAATAAAGGGTGATGAAATGTGGAGTTTTTATAAATAACTCAATATCATAAATTGGCCTAGGATTAATGTTGTGACAAGTACAATATTTGAACAATTATAAGAACTTACTCTTTATTCTCGAGATTCAAACTCAAGACATCTAATTAAGCTTTTACATGTGTACTATACTATATGTCTAATAATCATATATTGGTCTAGGATTGTTGTGACAAAGCACATTATTTGAACAATTATAAGAGCATATATTTATATTTTATAATTTGCTACGTAGAAATGCTTCAAAATCAACAAACAAAATGATTCAACTTATTCTTTTTGGTCATGGTGTCTTTAAATAATAAGTTGAATTGTAACATTGAAATTGAAAAAAAGGTCCTAGAAAAAGTGAAGTTTGCTAGGAAAAAAATTGCACACTTGGACCCTTGAATCATTCACCATGTCCACTCCACTCCAAAAGTTTTTTGAGAACCTTGAAAAATGAAAATCACTATGACAATTTAAAGAAAAGGTGGGGGATATGAGAGAGAAAGAGAAGGCGAGCTCCTTCATACTTTATCCGTAGTTTCGAGTTCGAATTTTGGGAATGAAATCAATTTTGAGAGAGAAATTGATTGATTAATTTAGTAGAGAATTAGTAAACTAACATACACGAAAAATATTTAAAAAATTATAGATTTCTATTTTGTGACATTGAAACACTAAAAAAGACATACCATTAATGAAAATCCAATATGTCTATGTCACCAGTCCCGCGAGGCCCAAAAAGAGGTAATATCTATACCTAAATATTAATCCGAATTGACATGAATCTCAATGACAATGACCAAGAATTGACAATTGGTAACGTAAGTAAATATATAATACACGTAATCCCACAGAAAGATTTCTTTTTTTGAATTGTTCATTTTGAATATTCAGTTTAAATAAGTCGTATCTTGCTCAGACCAATAAATAGAGCTGAGGTTGTAGTTAAAGCCGCTAATAGAAAATCGAAAGAACTAGTTATAGTAAGCATGAAAGGGCTTAAATTAAATGAAATATGTTCTTTTCATACAAAGTTTGGGGGCAGCAGAGTCGGTCCACTCCACTTATTTTTGAAAAATAAGTGGACGACTTGAAAAATATTTAAAATCTTAAATTCCTATTTCGTGACATAGAAACATTGTAAAAAGAGATGCCATTAATGAAAATGCAACGAGTACGGGTGGCTGGTCACCCGGCTTGTACGACTCAACCTTGCCAATTTTGGAAAATTAATAAACTAACGCACACGAAAAACATTTAAAATCTTGAATTTTCATTTTGTGACACCAAAATGATGAAAAAAAAAAAAGAAACGTCATTAATGAAAATGCAAGGAGTACTGATGGTTCTAGTTGGAGTTCCAGGATTTTGTTCTTCCCAAAAGTGTCATGCCATGCCATGCCATTTATGAGTTCGAGCGTATTGGACCTCATTCTCAATACGACATTTGGATGGACAAATGAAAATTGATCTGTAGTACTCACTCAGGTATGAACATGTTGCCCACAAACTGTTTGACGTTTTGCCTCAATGAATTGATTGTGTTTACTACTAAGTCTCATGTGTTCAATGTATGTTAACTCTAAACTGTGTGCACATAATTAGCAACATTGATTTTAAGAGGAAATATTCAGATTTCGAAAGTGAAAACAGTAGCTTTTACATGAATTCAAATATTTGCAACAAAAGTTATTAGGACATGCTCAGCATGCAAGAAGTTGAATCTTGATCTTCTGTAGCATCCCTACAACATCTTTCATGTTTGTCCTTCTTGTCGGAGATTCAGCACAACAATCTAATGCTACTTTCAGGATTGATGCCACGATATCTAACTCCTTCGGCAAGCGATTATCCATTGGTGTTACCAAGTTGGCATCTACAACATCCATTACTGCCTCTGGAAGTGAATAACTCACCCATTGCTTCAAGTTAAGATCTCCCTCAAAATCACTAGGCTTTCTCCTAGTAAATGTTTCCAGCAACATGATCCCGTAACTATAGACATCACATTTTATTGACACCAATCCATCCAGTCCATACTCTACAATCAAACAATTAATTTGAAGATGTAACACAATTTTCTTGGTGAAAAAATAAAAAGAGCAAAAATCAATGTTCAATTAGCAAAACAAAGAGATGTACCTGGTGCAATATAACCCATTGTTGCTAAGGTTTTTGTGTATAAATCACTCTCATCTTCACCAAGCAGTTTTGAAATACCAAAGTCACTTAGGTGGGCAACCATATCCTCATCCAGCAAGACATTACTAGGCTTCAGATCACAATGAATCACGGGAGAGGAGCAACCATGGTGAAGATATTCCAACGCACATGCCACATCTATCATAGTGCTTAGTCTCTGCCTGATGTCTAGGAAGTAGTTGTGGGAATACAAATACTTGTCAAGACTTCCATTAGGCATATACTCGAGCACTAAAGCCTTAAAATCAAGGTTGGAGCAACTAGTGATGACTTTCACCAGATTCCTATGGCGAAGGCTACGCAAAACTTCACATTCCGTATCAAAACTCTTGAATGCCGCTTCCAGTTGCAGATTGAACACTTTAACTGCAACGGCAGTCCCACTTCTGAGAACGCCTTTGTAAACAGAGCCAAAACTTCCAGAACCAATCAGATTACTCTCGCTGAAAGAATCAGTTGCTTGGAGCAGTTCATAGTATGAAATTCTTTCTCTTGTTACGGTAGACAATGAATCAGCTTGTTGAGGAGATCTTTTACCTCTTCTATACCTTATCCATACAGACACATAAATGATAGGAGCAAATAAAAGTGCAATTCCTAGCAAAAGAAATAGAATTAGCAATTTTTTCCTATTTGATCTGTGCTTTGATGAAGTGGGGCATGCCTGGATACTAAATCTTGAAGAACCACACAATGCTTCATTGTTGATGAAAAACTGACTTGAGAGGTTCTTGAAAGGACCCCCTGAGGGAATTTCACCGTACAACTTGTTGTCGGAAACATTGAAATACTTCAGGTTTTGAAGTTTCTCCAAAGACATAGGAATGATTCCTGATATATTATTATGAGAAATGTCTAGGAATTCCAAACCTACCATGTTGCTCATTGAGTCAGGTATAGATCCTTGCAACTTGTTGTGTCTCAAAGAAAGATGCACCAGATTTTGCAATCCTCCAATCTCTGTAGGAATTCTATTTGAGAATTGATTCATCGAAAGATCCATCTGTGTCGCAACCTTTAGATTTCCAATTTCGGAGGTAAAGAACCAACCATGTTGTTTGTGATAAGTCAAGAACCACTAAATCTTTAAGATTCCCTAAGCTTGTTGGTATATTGGAACTCAATCTATTGGAACTTATATGTATCTCTCTAAGGGAAGTGACGTTCCCTATACAATTAGGAAGCGATCCTGAAAGTTGATTTTGTCCCAAGTAAATAGCACCCAAATGCTGCAATTTACAAATATTATCTCAATAAATCCTGTAAGTTTGTTGTCACTCAGGTTGAAACGCTGAAGGTTTCTTAAGTTGCCAATTCTTCTGGGAATCGATCCAACCAAGCTGTTTCCAGAAAGTTCGAGGTTTAATAAGCTGCTTAAGTTCCCAACTTCATTTGGAATTCGTCCTTTGATCATGCAATTATATGCGTAAAACGATGTAAGAGATGTGGAGAGGTTCCCTAGAGATACTGGAAGCATGCCGTTTAGAGGTTCAAATATAGATTAAGATATTTTAAATTTCTGCAGTTGGTTAAGGAAGTCAGGAAGCTTAAAAATGAATCACTGGTTAAATTGTTTTCTCCCAAGTGTAGGATCTGTAGATGAGTCAAATATCCAAGAGAATTGGGAATCAGGCCCGTGAGTTTGTTACCTAAAGATCTAGGATAGTAAGTTTGGAACAATTGGAGATAGAATGAGAATAGTCCCAACAATATTGGTTAAGTCACTCATATAAAGCTCTTCAATGTTGGGTAAGGTAGAACCCATGTTTAGTGGGAGGGTTCCTGATAGATTATTGGCTGAAAGATCAATTATTCTCAGTCGTGATATGTTGAAGATCTCCATTGGAAGTGAACCACTAAAACTATTAAACCCAAGAGAAAGTTCCTCCAACTCAACGAGATTTCTCATCTCTTTGGGTATTTCACCTGTCAATATGTGAATACTAGTGAGTTTAACTAGTTAGTTCAATACAATATAAGTTGTACTTTTTTGCTATCACTTTAAATACGTACCAGTAAACCTATTTTCTCTAATAAATAAGACTTGCATCTTGGTTAAGTTGCCAATCTCCCGTGGTAAGGATCCCTTGAGATTGTTCCCCCTTAGTGAAACAACTTGCAACGAGGAGATATTGAATATAGAGATTGGGATAGAGCTGGTAATCTGGTTTACCTCCACGGCTAATTCCACCAAATTAACAAGATTTCCGATTTCTTGTGGAATTATACCTGCATTTAATGTGTAATAAAAAAAGATCTGAGGTAATTAGATACAACAGTGCTAGCATTCGTAAAATAAAACATACCTGTGAAATGGTTAGATCCGAGATACAATATCTGCAAGTTACTCAATCTTCCAATTTCCTGTATTGGTCCATCAAAATCATTTACGGATAGAGACAATATTTGAAGTTGTGAACAATTTGACAAGCTTATAGGCATATGACCATGAAGCTTGTTCATTGATAGATGAAGCTCTTTGAGTATTGGAAGACGATTGCATAAATCATTGGGAAGCTTTCCTGATAATCTATTGTTCGTAAATGCAATGAATTCAATTGTAGAAATATTGAAAATTGTGAATGGTATAGAACCTGTAAGCTGATTATCTTGTATAGACAACCAGTTCAGGTTCTGAAGATTGCCGATCCCTTCTGGAATGTTTCCTTGAAGTAAATTGGCAGATATTTCTAAAGTTTCCAACCTTGAGGCATTCGAAAGTGACGGAGGAATGGAACCAGTGAAACTATTATTTTCAAGATTTAGAACTTGAAGTTGGTATAAATACCCAAGCCAAGAAGGAATTTCCCCTCTAAAGTTGTTGAAGCTTAAATCAAGAAACTTTAGCCGACGCAAGCGTGCCATTTCTTGAGGCAAATTTCCATGCAAATTGTTGCCACTCAAGTCAACAGAAATAAGAAATGTGAGGTTTCCAACATCACGGGGAATCTTCCCTGTAAGAACCATGTTGGAAAGATTCAAAGACTTCACTCGCTGGTGATGAGAGCCACAAGTGACTCCTACCCAATGGCAAATCGAAGTAGTGGGAGACCAACTTTCATCCAAATTGTGAAAGGGGTCCGAAATGATTTGAGATTTTAAAGAAAGAAGAGATAATTGATCAGTGGTAATATTGGTTTGGGTCACGGCTGAACTAATCATAACATAGTGAAGCAACAAGAGAACAAAGATCATTGTTTTCTCCATAATTGCATAAATTAGTAGGAAAATGGTATGGCTATTAGTAACTTATTTTGAGACTTATATAGTGATAATTTTTTTTTGGAGACTTTTCTTTTAAATCATTTTTAGGATTAACTTTTCTTCACGAACAAAGGTTTGTGGTGAAGTGGTTAGTAGTCCTTCATTTTTAACTAGATGTTTTGAGTTTGAGTCTCCCTAGTACGAAGTTGCCTTTGTTACGGAATGCTTGCCCCCCTCTCCCCCAATATTGGATTTCCCGGGACGAATTTGGAGCAGCTCCAATGTTGGTACCGAACACTGGGTGGGAAACCAAAAACAATAAAAACCTTTCTTCATTTATGTGGGTCCAAGGACTTGACCAATTGTAACAAACCAAATCAACAAGTCTTGCAAACCATGATGGTGGTGTAAACATGTTTTACACAAATTCATGGGAAAAACAAGTGAAATTGTCAATTAGAATATGACAGTGAACCTTGACTTATCTTTTGACGTCCATAATTCAGCACATATCAGTGACAGAGAGTTGATGTGATTTCTATCTTATGATTTCAAACCGTGGGATGAAATCCCAAATTCTCCAAAAAGCTTGATTTGAGAATTTCATATCATGATTTCACATTTTTAAATCTAATCGTATGAGTTTATATTTTGTAAAAAGAAAATCCACCATTTTATATCCGCATATGTTTTTGTGAGAATACCAAAGGAGCGATAAAATATTCACGAAATATAAACATGAAGATATGATTATTAATAATATTGACCAACAAGCGGCTCAATAAATATATTAAACTACAAGTTTATAGCTCTTGCTCAATTTTTTTTTTTTTAAGAACTAAAATTCGATCAATAAATGTTGTATTTTTTTAGAATAACTTTGTGATAATCTATTATACTTTTCTTCTGAACTTTTGCTTATTTGGTAAGATGGTATAAAGAATTGAGACAATTTTGATAGTTTTTAAATTACAGCTTATAAAGCTATTGTATTTATGAGCAAAAATACAACTTAAAAGATCCAAATTGCATGTCGAAATAAAAACTTCAACTGCATCTCATATGACATCATATCATATGATTATTTCATCTCACATGGCTAAACGAACCCTTAAAATTCAGTCGAACCAGTGAATATCCTTCAACTGCTCTAAACACAAATGTGTATTTTGCTTGTGTGGGTAAGTCAAGAATTCAACTTCTTGACATTCTCTTGGTGTGTCTCACACAATTGAAAATGAGAATGCAATAGTCCATCAATTGTCTCACAAAATAACACCTGGAAACATTAAGTCAATAAGAATTGATGGTGTATGTACCACAAATTATAGAAAATTATAGTTGAAATTAAAATAAAATGAATAGTATCTCGCTCTCTTTATAGAGATTTAAGCCCACTGCGACGTAATCTACACCGATCCAGCAGTATAACTCTTGACTTGCTCCCTCCATGATACAATAACATAACAACGTCGTATAAGTCAAACTCCAGATAAGTTGAAGAGTCCAAAACTCCACAAAAGAACGTACACCTTCCTTCAATATAAAATTCATCTCTTTTGTATAGTGAATTCGTTGAAGAGGTAATTAGAATATTCTTCTTTGTCTCAACTCTCTCCTTCAGTACTCTAACCTCAACGTACAAACACATTATACTACTTCTCATCTTTGTCATCTCTATTTTTGTCCTAAATACAATGTAGGACCTCCACTATTTTACAGGTGAAGAATTCTTTCTTGCAATATATAGGAAGAATGTGGGTAAATGAATAGAGGAAATTATGCCTTAAAAGTTACATGAGTTACAAGACATAATCAGGTAAAATTATGGGTGAAATAATGTGTTAGCGATTACAATGGTTTTAAGGCAAATAAAGACCACATTATGCTAAAAAAACATTGGAAATGAAGCATCAAAAGATACTTCACTATGCAGCACTTCTTTACCCCTCAATATCAAACACTTCAATTGTATGATAATGAAGCCTACTTGTTTGAATGCTTTCGATATCATTTCTCTATCTCCTGGTTTTGATCTCTCTATCTTGTTCCAGAAAGATAAGAGCCGTAGGTCGATTTAAGTTAACAGTTTTGGAAAACATAGTTCGTTATTTGCCTTTCTCGATTATATTAAATAGGTGCTTACTCTACTTTGAGACATCATAAAAGAAGATACACATCTTAGATTTATTTGTTGATAATCAAGCTACCCTCAGATTCTTCCCTATTGATATTAATGAGGTGGGCGGGAAGGATAGTGCGTAATATGGATACATATATTTCCCTCATATCTGACCTTTCTGAGTTGACACTCACAAGTGAACAAAGAGGTGGATCATCTCAGTTATCCAGATCTTTCTAGTCATTTTGTCAGGTACCCGAATCATACGATTTTGAGGAATTTGCTTTTAACATTCATTCTACTGGACCAAAACGAGGCCTTTCCGTGCTAGTTGTCAGTTTGATATCCAAGTGTTGAAACCACTCATTTTAGATAAGTAGATAAATTTGACTAGAGCAAGTGTGGAAGGGAAATTGTGAGATTTATTGAAACCAACCAGTATTCCAAAACAGAATCATGCACAAATCAAGTGCTCAAAAAAAAATAAATAATAACACACAATCCTTACATGAATCCAACAATTTAGTAAACATTTGCAACAAATAAGTGATTTGGAACAAGAGATTCCGAGAACGTTGATCAGCATGCAAGAAGTTGAATCTTGATCTTCTGTAGCATCCCTACAACATCTTTCATGTTTGTCCTTCTTGCTGGAGATTCAGCACAACAATCTAATGCCACTTTCATGATTGAAGACACAAGATCTAGCTTCTTCTGTAAGCGATTATCAGTTGGTGTAACCAAGTTGGCATCCACAATGTCCATTACTGCCTCTGGGAGTGAATAACTCACCCAAGCTAAGATCTCCCTCAAACTCATTAGGCTTTCTCCTAGTAAACGTCTCCAGCAACATGATCCCGTAACTATAGACATCACATTTTATAGACACCAATCCATCCAGTCCGTACTCTATAAACACACAATTAATTTGAAGATTTAACATAATTTCTTGGTGAAAAAGAAGAAGAAAGAAAAAACCAGCAAAACAAAGAGACGTACCTGGTGCAATATAACCCAACGTTGCTAAGGTTTTAGTGTATAAATCACTCTCATCTTCATCAAGCAGTTTTGAAATACCAAAGTCGCTTAGGTGGGCAACCATATCCTCATGCAGCAAGACGTTACTAGGCTTCAGATCACAGTGAATCACGGGTAACGAGCACCCCTGATGGAGATATTCCAACGATCATGCTACATCTATCATAATGCTTAGTCTCTGCCTGATGTCTAGGAAGTAGTTGTGTGAATACAAATACTTGTCAAGACTTCCATTAGGCATATACTCGAGCACTAAAGCCTTAAAATCAAGGTCGGAGCAACTAGTGATGACTTTCACCAGATTCCTATGGCGAAGGCTGCGCAAAACTTCACATTCTGTATCAAAACTCTTGAATGCCTCTTCCAGTTGCAGATTGAACACTTTAGGATATCACCAAAACTTATAACGTGGCAAGGATGTTTGATAATGTGAGATGTGTCCAAAAAAGTAATGCACTTTAGGATATCACCAAAACTTATAAACGTACTACTGCAGCAACATAAGGAACCTGTGTCGTCATATTTTCTAACAGCAACAGGCGCATATGGCTAGCAGGAGCTGCAATTCCCTTCCCACGCCATTCTTCCTTAGCATCAATTCCTTCACTATTAATTGAAATATTCACCTCGAAATATCGATGACTAGTGTTAGAAGATCGCCTTCCACCAATTATCTCCATTAGAACTGATATCAACCAATTACAATCACCTTCTTTTTTATTTACAATAAAACTCTTCGACATTCAGTTATAACTTGCCCTGCAACCATACACTTGTTCAAGAGGATAACAAAAACTAATGCAGTACCTAAGCTATGATGTAATCTATGACGTGCAGCCCACTCGACCATCTTAATGACCCCATAAAGTGTGTAACCTGCAGAAGGGTGCTCAACCTGAACCTTCACCCAATATCCACTCCTTAATATTATTACTTTCCACTCCAGTAACATTGTAGCAAGCACAATCATATAGTGAAGATTTAAAACTGACGTGTGCTTGAAGTTGGCTGCAAAAACCTCATGTTTTACATCATAATAATATCCGACTATTGTATATGCAATTGAAGGACATGTGAACAGAATGCAGTTATAGATAATGGACCACTCAGTGGAGAAGTAGGAATTTACAAACCATGATTGTCCAGGATCCCACACTCTACTCATACAGTTTGAATACACAATCGAGAAATTCTTGTCAGCACAGCCCAACAATAGCAATTCCTCCACATTGTACACTGTATAACTTGTTAGAGACCTGAACTTGAAACCTGTTCCTGACCCCAGACATGATGATCCACTGCAGCCGCAAGCGGGAATGGTTACAGTAAGGAAGTTAGCAGCAGGAAAAATTGGAAATTGACGCAAATTATATTGACCATTGAATCCCTCAACAGATTTTCCATTTTCAGCTTCAAGATATACTTCAACATAACGCATTGCACTTGTCGCAATGGAAATCTCATTCTCCATAAAAGAGTTATCAAGACATAGAGCTTCAATAAGCTTTTTCCCCTGGAAAGATATTTTATCCCTTTTGCAAATCAGTGCACCAGTTTCTACCTCGTCACTTATCACAGTAGGTGAAGTATGTAGCAATGCCTTGAAAGAAACCTTACTTGACCCCGTTATTCGACCCAAAACAAAGACACTTCGCATACACATAGCCAGACTGTTGCATTTCCAGTTAACTCCTATACAATAAAACAAGAATACCGAAAGAGTACACTCCTTGCCAGTATCAACCCAATTGCATTTGCGTAAGTGAAAGTCAAGGCAAGGCGACACTTCATTTTGGTTACCCCAACAAATTTCTTCAAGGGAATTATGCCAATAGGGAATCGAGCGAAGCCATAACGTATCAGTAAATGGATAATCGATTTTAGCGAGTCGGGCACTTGCATTCGATATCACAGTTCTTTGGCAAGAAAGAGAAACCAGCAAACCAGATGTATACCGTAGTGGGGATTTTTTAATCAAAGCTACATTATCGTGTGAATTTTCCTCCTCCTCAGTATTAGAACCGTCCGTATCATGTAACACAACAAGAAGTACAGAGTGTTCAATCTCATGGACTATACTTTTAGATCATGAGTGTTGGAACTTACCGTTATGTGTGAAATTTCACTGAACACCTGACCTTCGGTAATGCACGAAGGTTCCTGTACCAAATTTGCTTCTACTGAGTTGACATTCCCAATTTGTGGTGTATCTACGTCTTTAGGAGGTTCAACCTCAGCATTTTTTCAGTAATCTGTTGCAAGTTGAACCAAGGGAGTTCAAAAGTGGCATATTTACATAGTTTCCATTCTATACATTTTAGTCCCAATTTTCTATATCTATTTCTTCAAGAACCTAAGTTAGTTTATTAGGGTAGTATTGCCATTTCTATTGGTCTAGGGTTCAGTTTTGCATTGTATAAATATCTTGTATGTACTCATTTGGGAGATATGAATGAAATTATCCTTAGATTAATTTAGCCTAGTTCTTACCTTAGCTTAGTTTGTAGCTTGTTTCCTTCTCAAATTTCATTCTTGCATCATAATCAATGTCACAGACTCTACATATTTATATTGCACTGGCAATTTATCGAACACATGGCGTGCCTGTGAGCTTTCAGTGTTGTAGGCTAATGCAGACGTATGGGACTTTGGAACACGGCCGGGAGCAGGAAGGGGAGACACCGCAGCTGATTGTGAAACTATAGGGACAAAATTAACACCGTCAAAATGAACCTGTGAAGAATTAGCTAGACGCCCCGACACCTCGCTGTTGGTTTATTGGCCAAAACGCTGAGCAAATATAACCTTAAAATGCGTTCAATCCAAAAATAGCTTGTTGCAAAATAAGCTATTGAACCAGGCAAGAGCTTCACCCTCAAGGTAGAATGAAGGAAGCGGAAGCCAGTCATTCCATCGAAGCCAAGGTATGCGAAACTCAACCTGAAAAATCCAACTCTCTGGGTTGCCGTCGCCACTGAATCTAGGCAGAAACATCGTCGTTGTTGGAGTAAGATCGATGAAAGCACCAATGTAACAAACCGAAATCCTCAGTATATTAATAAGGGCAGTGGAACACTATTACAACTTTAAGATTCTACTTGCAATAATCAAACTACCGAATTACAATGGAAATATTGAAATAACAAGCAACTAAAGATAAAAATAAGAATGAGGATGAGAAGCTTAGACTCTAAAAGAAGAGGAGAGGGACAAGCATTTTCTTCAATATGCATATCCCTTCTTTCAAACCCGCTCTCACTTTTAACCAAATGCTAATTGGGTCTGAATTTCAAATAAAACACTCCAACATTTAACTCGGCCCAATCTCATTCATTACTTTTAACCCGTAGTCCCTTATAGAGTTAACTTGGTTCACAACAGGTTGTTTCCTGGTATTTGACACTTCCAAGTTGTCCCTCACAAGCGAATAAAGAGGTGAATGACATAGGTCATCTAATGCTATCTCGATCTATTTGTATATTCATTTTGTTAGATATCTAAATCATACGTTTTAAGGATTCTGCTTTTCACGTTCATTCTATCAGACCAAAATGAGGTCTTTCTTTTCTAGTTGGAATAAAAACGTCACCAACTACCCTCAATTCTAAGGAAAGACCAAAATGAGGCCTTTCCTTTGTCTCATTTTAAGTATAGTTTTAGCTTTTTTCGCGCCCATTGAGTAAAAACAGATATTTCGTTTGTTTTCTTCTGCATTTTGAATTCTCGGGAGGGATGGGACATGAACAAGTTATTTTTCAATTGCAGGAGATGAAAAGTGGCTATTTGTCGAATTTTAGCGAATGATTTTCCCTTTGTTGTATCAAGCACTCACTCAGGTATGAACTCTATCTCTTAAGTATGTAGACCGCTTCAATACACAAGTTGTTCGACGTTTTGCCTCAATGAATTTCTGCAAATTGTTAACTCTAAAAATGTGTGCATGAGTGATTATTTTCTTAATACATGATTCTGATTGTTGGTTTAAAATAGAGGATTCTCTTGTTCTGTCGCAATTACATTTTGATTTGAATCACGGGCGAGGAATACTCATGATGTAGATATTCCAACGCAAGTGCCACGTCTATCATAATGCTTAGTCTCTACATGATGTCTAAGAAGTGGTTGTGCGAATACAACCGCTTATCGAGGCTCCCATTAGGCATGTACTCGAGTACTAAAGCCTTAAAATAAAGGTTGGAACAAGTGATGCTTCATTGTCGACCAAAAACTGACTTGAGAGGTTCTTGAAAGGACCTCGAGGGTATTTCACCGTGCAACTTTTTTTTTTTCACCGTGCAACTTGTTGATAGAAACATTGAAATTTTTTTCTTCAAATTTACCACTAGACAACGTGTCTAGTGGTCTTTTATTAATAATAAAATAAAAATTCTCCAGTCGGACAAGTACAACAAGGAGGGGGGGGGGGTTAGACCTTACCAATCCTAATGAGGTTAACAACCATGAAAAAAATAGAGCAGCTTTCACATATAACAAACTTAAAAATCATATTTGTATGTTATAGCTATAGTTTGCATAATTGCGCTCCATAGCAAATTTTATGTTTGCTATGGAGCTTTTGATTTGTATAATTCGCTACAAATATCCAATTTTATACAAATTATTCAGTTTTGTATAAATTTATTTATACATTGTAATTTGTATAATAAGATCTGTATTTGTATAATATAAGTGTATAGGATGAAAATATATGTATTTATATTTGTATATACACTTTTCTCTCGCTTTATACAAACACAAACGCATTTTATACATTTTATACCGAAATGTATAAAATGGCTAATTGTATACCGAATCGGATGGCAAAAAAAAAAAGAGGGCGTTTCTTTGTGAATTACAATTAAAATAATGCTATATCATTTAATTTAAATTAATAGTTTGTTATTTCATACAATTTTTCCTTTAAAAGAGCTAGAGAGAATTAGGTGTTCTATGACCATCATAGAGTATATTAATATTACATATGAGGATGCTTCAGTAATGCAAAATTATAAAAGTCAAGAAGAAAGTTAAGTTATCAACCTCAAACTTCCTTCTACAAATGGATGACCTAAACAAGACAGGTTGGTTTTCTAAAGTAACCTGGAGTAATTTTCTCTCGTCTTCTTCAAATTTGTCCAATAGCTCTTGATAGTTCATCACTTTTTCTTCGGTTTATTGGATATTGTTGACACTATCATGTGATTATGTTTTGTTAGTCACATTGGTAGGTGTCTTGGAACAAATTCCTCAGTCATCTTACCATCTAACTAGTCTTTCTTTCATGCTTCTTTTTGTTATTGCGATGTTGCCTAGGAGAAATATCTGCATTTCTAGCTGCATTTGCAAAACAATGATCCAACACATCCTCTTCTTCTTTTTCCTCAAAGATGTCCTCATCTTGTAGGTTATCAAATCTATTTGGAGAGAAATGACTACTACCAGACTACCACCAACTTGTAGTTGTTTTTAGTGTTAATAGGTGTTAGAAAAGCAAACTTTTAAACATCAGAAATCACCAAATGATCACTTAAAATTGCAGCAACGTCAGTTGATGGCTAATCTTGCCCATGCCTGACTGATTTTGCATTTCTAGTAACAAAAGTAGGAGCTGCAAGGCTGAATTTTCTGTGCATAGGAGGAGAAGTGACCCGCTCTTCCTCTTCCTTTACTATATATGCCCAACTCAAAGCACTTGTCGCACCTTATTGTTCCTTATTAGAAACGGGGCTGCAACTAAAGCTTGATCAATTGCACTAGCATCAGTCAACCTAGCGTGCTCTTCACCTACATTTTCACCTAGCTTAGCAGCAACAGTAGCCAACTGATCCCTTTGGACATCACCTTTAGATTGAACTTGGACCACCAAATCACACTCATAACCATGCCATCAGAAGCAACACCTCTGTTTCCAGCATTTATTTGTTGCAAAAAATTCCTTTGTTGGTTAGGACTAGAAGCGTTTTTTTCGCCACCAACCTTTTCAGATTATGCACGAGCTGCAGTACCAGCCCTTGTTCCTTTATTTAATAGCTTTTCATAATTATTCTTCGACAAAGCCAAGTCATTACTTAGTCTTAAAGAGATTGAGAATCAAAGCAAACTTCTCAGATTCTTTTATTCAATAGTAACCTCAACTTAAATACAATGAGATGTAACTAACTTGACTAATTCTAAGGAACTACTTTAACAACTTAATCTAATCTTATCGAAAAGACTAAGTCAAATGATATCTACTCTAACAATATGATAAATATTGATAACCAATTAGTGAGTATCTCAATACACCCCCTCAAGTTAGGTGTGTTGCAACAACGCCTAACTTGGATAAACACCAAAGGAAGCGAGTTTGGGCGGTTTTGTGAGAGTGTACGCAATTTGATCCATGGCGGGAAGATATTTGACTATCACTCTACGGAGTTGGCGCTATTGCGGAGGTAATGAAAGTCTCTTGCAATGCTTCATCTTAGTGTGGAAGACCGGGTTTCTTTGAGATATGAGACACGATGTTATCACAAAAGATGCTTGGCGTTTGCATGATTGGATATCGTAACTCATTTAACAGTTGTGAACCCAGTAATTTCGGAGAGCATTGGCTACGATTTGTATTACGCCTTGATGAAGAAGCGAGCAATTGATTGTTGCTTCTTAGAGGACCAACAAATAGGATTTGGTCCTAAGAATAGTATGTAACGGATGTGGAAATTGTCACATAGATCACACCTTGATCGGCATAGTGTACATATATAGATTATTATCAGTGGCGAGAGATTTGTAGAGATGATGTTGATGATGCCTTGAGATCTCGAAGAACCCGTTTTACTGCCTTCCAGTGTTCTAAACTTAGTGATTGCATAAATTGTGAGAGTTTGTTAACTGCAAATGCAATATCCGGACGTGTGAATGATAGGTATTGTAACTTACCAAGAGTGCGTCGATACAATGTTGCATCTGCTGGAGGGGAACCATTGCTTGCTTTGGGTGGTGAACTTGAGCACATGGGTGTCATAACTCCTTTCTGATCGGCCATATCCATATCGAGAGAATTTCAAGTATGTATATGGACTGTGATAAGACAATCCCATTTGGAACATGTTTGACTTCGATTCCCAAAAAATAGTTAAGTTCACCAAGGTTCTTTAGGGAGAACTTGTAAGACAAAAAGTTGATTACATGTTCGACCAAGGTTGGGTAATTTCCAGTAATGAGTATATCATCAACATACACCAGAATATACATTATTCTGACGTTAGATGTGAAGATAAGCAGAGAAGCATCGATTGGACTTGAGCCAATTTTATTCAAGTGAGATTTTAGAGCTTACATACTAGGCACGTGGAGCTTGTTTTAGGCCATATATGGTTTTTTTAGGCGGCATACATAATTTGGAAAATCGAGTTAACATAGCCTTTGGTGAGCCATGAATACTTGTTCTGTAAGTTACCTTGCAAAAAGCATTGTTCACATTAAGTTCTTTGAACTTTCGATTATTTTGAATTGCGATGGAAAGAACAATTCGGACGATGGTTGGTTTAACAATGGGTGAAAGTTTCATGAAAGTCGATCACGGACATTGTGTGAAACCTTTGGCTACTAATCGCGCCTTGTACTGTCAATAGAACCATCGTGTCTTTTAATGCGAAATAACCACTTCTGATCAACAACATTATGTATCGGGTCTCTTGGTACTAGTTCCCAGTGTGGTTTTCATTAAGGCTTCATATTCGGATCCATGGCATTCTTCCATTCATTGTGCTTGGCGGCTTGCTTAAAGGTAGTTGGAGTAGGAGAAAGGTGAGTTAAAAAAGCGAAGTGTTTTCTTGGTGTGAATATATTATTTTTGGACCGTGTGACCACAGGATGGTAGAGGCTGCGGCGAGGGCATAATGGTGGAGGAGCGGTGTTTCTTTGCCGTCTGATCTTGATGAGGAGGCGATGGTTCTTTGCCAATTTAAAGGCGATGGGGAGAAATTTGGAATCGGTGGTGATGGAGTTATATTGGAGGTGTTATTGTTAAATAGGGAAGGAGTTTGAGAAGTGATAGGAATCATACGATGAAGTGGAGGCTATTTGGTAGTTGCCTTTCGATTGTGGACTCTGGAGTGTTTGAGCAAGAGGGGACTGTTAAGGGAATTTGAATGGTTGGCGGAAGAAATGGAACAAGAGTGGAGTCCAATTTGTGTTGGTCTTCTGAATGAGTATCCTTACAGACTTGGGACTCGATGATTTCCCATTGTAACGTGGAAAACTTATTTTTCAAGTGTGAGAACATTTGAGTAAAAGGAAAAATATCTTCACAAAATTGAACATCACGACTGACAAATATTTTTGAGTGCACTGGATCAAAACAGAGATGTGCATGATGAACAATAGAAACTTCTAAGTAGACACAGGGTATAGATCTAGGCTGAAATTTATTTTGTGTATATGGTTTAAGCCATAGATAACAAAGACAACCAAAAATTTTTAGCGAAGTGTATTTTGGAGGTTCGCCAAATAATTTTGTATAAGGAGAATCATTGTTTAGGCAGTGTAGAAGTCTATTTATGAGATAGGCGACATATTGTGACAAAGGACCATAGTTACGATGGTAGGGTGGCCGTTGAGAAAATGCAGTTTTCGATAATGTGACGATGTCGTCGTTCAGCTATGGCAACTCGTTGAGGTGTGTAGGGTGGTGAGATTAAATGTTCAATGCCATTGCTTCGAAGGTAGTGGTTAAGACCGGTGAATTCACCCCCTTCATCAGTATAAAGTGAGACAATTTTGTGTTTAAAAAAGTTTTCCACTAAAGGATGAAATTAGCAAAAATTGAAGCGACTTCACTTTTGTTTTTGATTGTATACAACCAAGTATATTTGGTGTAATGATCAACAAAAATGCAGTAATACAACTTTTTATCAATGGATAGAATGGGTGATGGACCCCATAAATCACTAAACAAATTTTGAAGTGGGGCAGTACTAGTTAAAGTTAGTCGTTGAATCGTGACGATGAGTTTTATTTGATGAGCAAGAATTACAAAATTGAAACTTTTCTTTGTTGGAAAAGGGAAGGAAAATTTATTCGATTACTAAGTCTAGGATTTTGGATGAGGGTGACTGACGGCGATGCCATAGTTGGCGAAACTTTGGTGGAGGTGAAGTGAGCGGAAGGTGAGATAGGATTCCTCTGGGGCCACTCATAGAGTCCTTGTTTGTTCCGGCCTTGTACTAGTAGTCTCCGAGTTTTGAGATCCTTCACAAGAAAATAATGTGGAAAAAATTCGATTGAGGTTAGATTGTCGGATTGCAAAACTTAGCAGAGATAAGGTTCTTTTTAATATTTGGGCACAAAGAGTGTTAGAGAGCATGAAAGAAGAAAGTCGAAGCCTTAATTTGAGTGAAACCGATTGTGAGTAATGGGAATAGTTTCTGTCACCCATGGACACTTCCTGCATTGCGATGTCTTGGTCAAGATTATCTAAATTTGTTGTGACATGATGGGTTGCTCAGTCGAGGATCGATGATTTGCATCTGTTGGATGATTTGACCTGAAAGTTGACCTTGGCTTCAAAGTGGTTGTGTGATTTGAGCGACACATCAAGCGTGTGACCGATCTTATGGCGAGTTGGCATTTTCTTGCTTGCAGGTTGTCTTCCATTTTGTTGATTTCGAGGACCGTTTGTCATGAGTATGTGATTGTGAAGATTGATTGGGAAGCGGCGATTATTTTACTGCTGTTGAAATTTGAAAGTTGGTCAGTTGTGTGTGGCGGTAGTGATGATGGAGGATGACACATCGATATCTTGATGTTTGAGAAAGAGTTCATTATGCGTGAGTTTAGAGCAGTTCCTCAAAGCTTAGAAATTTTGTGTCGCGCGCTCTAATAGAGCGATGATTTCACGGTATTCATGACCTAGGCCACTCGAGATTTTGGTTGCTAGTTCATCATCGACTCTGGAGAGCACGCTACTTTGAGAGCATTGGCAATGGATCGATCTCACGGAGGTAAGTAGCTTTGTCTTGGAGGATTTTTCACGTTTTGCAAGTGATCTATAAGTGAATATCACGAGTGTGACTCACTGTTGCATAAAATTTGTATGAAGGAGGTCCCGTGCTATTTTTGCGAAGGAAATTTGTTGCAGATGGGAGCAATGGTGGGGTTGACTGATGCCATCATTGCCTGTTGAATTAGTTGGTCTTGGCAAAACCATATCTCATATTCAGGATTTGAGATGGTAGCATCAGTTTCTGTGATAGTGGTTGGCGGAGCAAATTTGGCACCGGTGAGATGCCCAAGGAGCTTGTGTCCATTGAGTAGCATCACTAGTTGGGCCTTCCAGGTGGCAAAGTTGAGGTTACCTTGCAGTTTGATAGGTAATTGGGCAGCTGGATTAAACTGTACCACATGAGTGGTAGTCGAAACTGCAGCAGCAATGTCAGTGGTGGTAGTAGGAACAACCATGTTGGACGCAAAGAGAGATAAAGAAAGAAAAAAAAGAAAAAAAAATTGGATCAGACTCGTGAGAGTTTTAAAGGGGCTCTGAAACCATAAAGAGATTGAGAATCAAAGCAAATTTCATAGATATTTTATTCAATAGTAACCTCAAGTTAAATACAATGAGATGTAACTAACTTGACTAATTCTAAGGAACTAACTTGACTAATTCTAAGGAACTACATTAACAACTTAATCTAATCTTATGGAAAAGACTAAGTCAAATGATATCTACTCTAACAATATGATAAGTATTGATAACCAATTAGTGAATATCTCAATAAGTCTTAGCCAAAATTATTTTTTTCCCATTCCGCGCACAATTTGTATTAGTACAAGTAGCTAAAGCTACAACAGTTAGATTGTGAGACATCCCTAATCACACCATCTAGTTGTTGTTGACGATTTTGTTGCACCAAATCATTATCTTGATGATCATTATTACCGACTGGTATGATTTCATTACCAGCTCGCTTTGCATCTAATATCTCCCTCACATCGTCTTGATATTTTTCAATATATAAGATTTTTGGATGCTTCTTCTTGATTTTTTTTATTGCATCCTTTATTAATAGCAATCGACATTCACTTTCGTCATGGTTGCTTACAAAAGGTACAATAACACGGCAAATGAGTACGAGTCACCAGGCTGGTGAGGCCCGGCCTCGCCAAGTTTGGGGGCCAACGGAGTTGGTCGACTAATTTTATAGAAAAAACAGTGGATTAACACACATGCAAATTGCTTAAAATTTGAATATTTATTTCGTGACACGAAATGTTGAATAAAGAGACGTCATTGATAAAATACAACGAGTACTAATCACCAGACCTGTGAGGCCCAACCTGGCTAAGTTTGGGGGCCGATGGAGTCGGTCAACATGTTTTCTGAAATCAGCGGACTGACATACATGAAAAATGCTTAAAAGTTTGAATTCGTATTACGTGACACTGAAAAGCTTGAAAAATATAATGGTCATTAATGAAAATACAATTAGTACTGGCCACTAGCTAGACCTATTCTGGCCAATTTTGGGGGCTAACAATTTTCAAAAAATTGTTTTCAAAAAATAATGGACTAACAAAAATCTTGAATTTCTATTTCATAACATCAAAATGCCAAAGAAGAGATATCATTAATGAAAATCCAACGAGTAATGTTACTTTTTTCTCTCTCTTTTTTTTTTTTAATTTTAATTTTGTGTTATTGTGTGCTAGCAAACTCACAAACAATATATAGCGCTATTTTAACAATGGTAGAATCGTGCTACTTTTCTGTCTCATATGTACGTCAATAATTTAATCTGCATTAATGAATTATGATATTATAAAAATATCACAAATCCGTCACAATTTTGTGAAAGACTTTTCCATCACAAATTTTTGCCTGCATCTTATAAAAAAAGTAAAAAGTTTCGCGAAGCAGTGTCAAGTGATACCGATTTCCCTAAGGTGCATCTACCCCTAGTTGTGGTAGACCGACAACTATCGTAAAACTTGCCAATTTCATGATTATGTTAACCATTAGGGGGGATGACATGTCAAGGCTAATTTTTTGGTTGGAGTGTTTCACTTATTGGTTCATACGAATACAATAATTAAATTTCATTCCTAACTTTTATATATATATATATATATATATATATATTATATATTGTGTAAATAAGTATAGATAGTATATTGTGAACTTGAAAAATAAAATTATTGTGATAAAATCTCGAACAAAAATACATAATATTCAAAGTTTGAATCGGTCAGAAGAAATGAAGGAGAAAGACATGTCAAGGAGACAAGAGAAGGCAAAAATTTAAGTGTGGATTTTGTGTATCACTTATTGGTTCATCCGTATACAATAATTAAATTTCGCTTGAACATTGTATATATGATTAAATATTTACTAAATAAGTACAAATAATATATATTCGAACTTGTTTAAATAGAATAGGTTTTGATAAGATCGATCCCGAATAATAAGTCATAATACTTCCTTCGTTTCAATTTGTTTGTCTTACGTTCCTTTTTAGTTCATTTAAAAAAGAGCGTCTCTTTTCTTCTTTGACAACTCTTTTATTTCAACTTTGCACCTGACATGTTTAATACCATAAGATAAAAAGACATTTTGATACATTTTATATATCTTTAATTTATGACCACAAGACTTAAAAAAGTATTGTTTATTTTCTTAAACTTCATGTCAAGTAAAAATATAAGACAAACAAATTGAAACGGATACAGTACCATTCAAATCCTGAATTTGTCTCCGAAGAAGGAAAGTGGAGGGAGAAAGACATGCCAAGGAGAAGGAGACAAGCTAAGGCTACATAGCATAGAACAGACTGAAGTACTATCAAAAATGAGTAGACAGAAAAGGACTCTGGGCTACTATTATAAAAGAGGTTATAATAGCAATATATACCACAAAAAAACAAAGCTAAAAAGAGTGATTTAAGGAAGTATGTAACTACTAAAATCCAATTTTCCATTTTGTTTTTGCTTTTTTGTATGTGTTTTCTTTAAATTCTCAGATGATATATATGCACGCCTGTGAATAAGAAAAAAGAATGCAAAAGGGCAAGACATGTCTTGTCACTAATTGCTATCAACTAAGTAAAGTTCTGTCTGTTTGGCTTTTTCTATCTGAAGGGAATGAATGAAAGACAAAGAAATAAAAGCACAATTGTGGACACTACTATTTTTGTTCCATAGTTTAAATTATTATAGAGACCTACATACCATCTTTATTGGTATAGACAACAACAACAACATAGTGTAGTCTCATTATAATTAAGTGATGAGGTTTAAGTAGGGTACAATGTACGCAGATTAAGATAAAGAAGTTGTTTTCAATAGACCCTTGGCTAAAAGAAATGGTTCAAAGCATAGAAGAAGGGATGCAACACGAGAACTTCTCAGGGGTAACACATCGTAGTACTACTCTTTCCTAAGCATGCTTAATTTTGGAGTTTTGACGGAATCCGATACATTAGTGCTGGTATATATAGATGGAGCCAGGATTTTATGTTATGAGTTTTGAAGTATATAATAGTTTTTGCTTACTGAGTTCTGAATCAAAATTCCGTGTATGGAGTCCTGGAAATAAGTCGCCTTTGGTGTATACCGAATATTTTGCTTCCAAAGCGGATCCTATAATACATCGAATTAATCGCATCCAAAACAAATACCAAACCCTGATTATGAAACCAAAATAGTGTTGGCAACTTAGATATGAAAGTCTAATATGGTTTAGGAGTTTGCAAATATCGGAGCATGTATTTTATAAGCAAGGAATATGTTGAAAAATGCCACTCTACACGTCTAACTTATGTGATGGTATATTTTTTGAATTTGTCACTAAATGGAGATATTTTTATGCATTCTGATACACTTGAACTTTAAACTTCTTATTTTATCCTTAGTTATCTCATTTATAACCGCATAAATATATATAGAATGCATTAGATTCTAAGTTTCAAAAGATTTTTTTTTTTTTACCCTTAAACTAGGTGTCTAGTCGAATATCATCACTTAAATTGAAATTGATGAAGAAAGAAAAAAGATAAGAAGGAGAGGAGACAACTAGCTAGGTAGGGGTACCAACCAACGTTTGAGTTCACATAAATTCAGTAGTTTTTGCTCATGCATGTTGAGCAGCGCTAAGGTAAGTTTTAATGACTACCATATATATGAAGAACTTCACTAAATATATACATATTTGATTGTAAATTACTATCATATATATAATTTGCTATTGTTATAAAAACTTATAAACTTTAAATTTTGAGCCGGCTATCAATAGGTGAAGGTTTTTGAATACCAAGAAGATACAAGTGAAAAGAAGATGGAATAAAACAGATAGAGCTTTAGTTGGCAGAGCATGTGAGCTACAACACTGACAAATTTAGGCAAACAGAAGTTGAGTCATTGGGTGAAATTAGCTGATTGATTGGTCTCGTGATGACTAGTACTGCAAATCTATTGCTGACTGACTCACAAATTTGACATGCATCCATCACTTAATTTAAATTCCATATACTCCCTCCCATTATTCCTAAATTCCATTCCCTACTCCTATTCCTACATGTAATGCAAAGTCCGAAGTTTTTTTTGGTAGTTGGCTAGAATTATATAAACAATATTAAAAATGGAATAACGATAGTAAACAAATTTGGAAAATTATTTTTTGCCAGCTTTCTATCTGAACTAACAGGTATTTACATTTTCTATTTGAACTATCATTAATGTCGAAATTAGTGAGTCAACTGTTTTGTAGGCGAAATTTTATGAGAAAATTAAGTTGTCATGCGCCTTTTGGTGATTGTATTCAAACACTTGGTCTAGTTAGCCTCGAAGTGTGTTGTGATAAATAGTTAGTAATATAAAATTGAAATAATGACAAAATGACATATTTGAAATATTATTATTTGTGAGTTTTTCTATCTAATTATCATATGTTTGCGTTTTCTACCTGAACTATCACCAACTCATTATCAAACGAGCCTCAAAATTAGTGAGTAAGCTGGTATGTAACCAAATATTATTCTAAAGTGTGTGTGTATATATATACACACACACAGAGAGTACTAATTTAAGCAAATATTATAATGGTGGCAAGTATTATCGTTGTGAATATCAAGAGTGAATAAGTATTTATCGATTTTAAGTGTGTTCTTTTTAACTAAAATTGCTCGTCATATAAATAACGACTAATTAACCATCAATAACTGTGATAAAGTGATAAGTATTTATTTATTCTTAGATATTAAAGATTTCAGATTCGAATTTTTGGGAGTGCATTTGGTTCAACCTAGTAGTATAATATGACCCATCCGTTCCAAATTTATTTCAATTTCAAAAACTCAAATGTTGCATTTACCTTTAATATTATCTCCAAATATTTTTCTCGTGCGAATTTAAATTAATCGAACTCCAATGATAAAGTTAGAGGTCCTTATCTAACCTAACCTGCATTGAGAAGGGTTGTCTTGTTACACGGCATTTGTCATTCCTATCAGTCCTTTTCAGCTGATTCCATGTTATAAGGCAAATTGCCAGTGACTGTACAATTTTGGACTCCCTTTTAACTTTTCCCTACCCATTTATGTATCACAAATATTTCATAATTAAAAGTCCCCTATAATTTTCATCAAGAATAAAGTATTTGGAAAAAAAAGATCAAATAATTAAGAGAAATTATGAAATAATTTACCAACACACATTATGTCCTTACAACAAATCACCGCTACGTATTGTCATAATATTTTCAAATATTCTTTTATTATATCATCATAATATAATTTTAAAAAAATATTTAATCAAAGATTTTCACATAAATCAACAAAAAGTGTACTTAAAAAGAGAGAGTGACAACCTAGAGATAGAAAAAGGGAAGTATGTCAGCAAATAACTTGACATTCCGTGATCACCTATTACATCTTCCTTTCTTTCTTTGGGGGTGGTTTCCACTCTACAATTAATATTTATATTAAAATTCGATTAAATTTGAAATTCGTTGGGTTTATTTTCAGAGATAATACTTTTATACCCTGGATTTTTTTCATTCCCAGACATTCGGATTCGAGGTTGTAGGGTAAGTGAATCCAAACTATTCCATCACAAATCATGCATGATGCTATGACATACATTTTTTTTGTATTTTACTCGATGTCAATATTTGTATTTGAGTCCAATTAAATTCGAATTTGCACATTATAAAATTTATTTCTGAAGACAACCCTCCCAATATTCTTTTTTATTTTCAGGTGTTCAAACCCGAGATCCTTAATCAAGAATGAAAGGAACCCGACTATCCCGCCACAATCCATATTCAAGGCTCAAACCTGAGTGGTCTAGTTAAGAAAGGAACAACCTCATTCATTGCATCACATCCTTTAATGGTCATACCAATCACGTATTACATCATTCCTTCTATAAAAACCTCTTCTTTATTCATTCTTCACATCAACAAAACCATCAACATAAGAGAGAGAGAGAGAAACAGAAAAGTAGAGAGAGAAATGGCATCAAGAAGAGTGCAAACTAAAATGGCAATGCGTAGCAAGCTTTACCTTTTAAGAACACTTACAAACTCCAAATCAGTAAATCACCATTTTCTTCTTTAATTTAGCTTTATATATATATATATATTTCCGTTTTAATTTACGTGTAGTTTGGAATACATTTATTTTTAAAAATAGAAAAAATATTTTTTTCAAGCAATAATTTTTTTGACAATAAAAGCTTATTATATAGTATACTCCTCCCTCGTTCTATTTTACGTGAAGTTGTTAATTATTGCTTTGGAAGTTAAATAATTTTTTCTTTGAATAATTATTAGCTATGTTAACTTGTAATTCATTTAGTTGCATAGATTTAAACTATGTGAATTTTTTTGAAATATTTGAAGAATATATATGTACACGAATGTATAGTAAAAATTATTCCGATTTTCGTACTCTGAATTACTTCACATAAGTTTGACATAGAGAATATTAAAGATTAAATATATATGTTTAAAATCAAAATTATTCTCAAATATAAAGAAGTTCCTATTCTTTTTAACGAACTACTAATAAAGAAATAATGTTACCTAAATGAATTGGATGGAGTGTATTTTCTTTTCCTCTAGTCTTTTTAAATTTAAGTTTCAAAAATGGGGTAAAAAGAAAAATAATAAAGCAACTGCCTAATTTTTTTTTTTTTTGAAGGTGAAAAAGAATTCTATTATCTTGGATGCTTTTATTTATATCATGAAGCTAAGACTCCAGCTAGAAGCCATTCAAAGAGAGTATCACCAACTCTTAAATCATGTCCAAGTACATTCTCTCTCTCCCTCTCTCTCTCTCTCTCTCTCTCTATTGCTTTTGTTGAACTTATATAATTACATATCACAGTTTTATATGCCAAAAGATATTATTAATCCCTCAGTTTTAATTTGTTTGTATGATATTTTGACTTGATACGAAATTTTAAAGTAAAGATTTAAAAAAAAAAATTATTTCCTAAGCTAAAGACGATATTAAGAATGTACAAAAATGTTTTTTAATCTTGTGTTTTTAAGCATGTATCATGTGCCGGTTAAAATTAAAGAGTTGTCAAAAAAATAAAAATATTTTTTAACGGAATAAAAAAAAAGTACGACAAAATTGAAACGGAGGTTATTTAATTTATTTTCGTTTTTATTTTTATTTAATATGATAATGACCTGAGTTGAGTTAGAAATACGCAATATACTAGTAGAATCATGAAGTAACGACTACTAAATTAGTAGCTAAATAACAAAATTCATCACAGATTAGTGATGGATTATCAGAAAATTTTGTTAGCTATGAACAATTCAGTGACAAATTAGCAATAGATAATTACAAAATAATTCTATTCACTATGAACTATTTAACGACATATTCGTGATGATCAATTTTTTTTTAATTAGTGATGTAATGGTCCATATAGCTAGACAAAATTTATTTGGAACTGAGTCGTAGTTATTATTGTTGTTGTGGTAGGAAGTGAAGGTGGAAAAGCTTATTGGGACAAGATTTTTGGTGAAAGTGACATGCAAAAAGGGAAAAGATGTGCTAGTATCAATTTTGGAGGCATTTGAAGATATGAAACTAATTGTTGTTCAAGCTAGGGTTACAAGTAGGTACTTCTTTGGTATGGAAGCTATTGTGGAAGCTGAAAATGAAGCTACTTTGGATGTAAGAGCTTTGACTAGAGCACTTCAAATGGCTATCCACAAGCAAAGTTTTGAATATCTCAAGTAATAAATAGTTCCAAGTTTTGTCCCCCTTTTATTATTATTATTGTCCTTCTAGCTAGTTGTTCATGTAGTCAGGGTAAAAAAAAAATCACTTTCTTTTTGTTAGCCCATAAGGTATGAAAGTGAAAGAGAAGAGACAAAATGTGACGATCTCTTTTAATTTTCTTGTTTGCATTACAACTTAGTGTTAATTATCACTACCAAAAAAATGTGATGCTCTAGATAGGATTGCTTCTTTTTTAACTAAAGATCTTGGTTTCAAGTTTTTGATATGAAAAAATTCTTGATATGGAGCGCTTCCCAACAATGAGCACTACTCAGTGTAAATCCCAGTTAATCGAGTTTTAATGTGAGTACCGAACACCAAATGAAAAACCAAAAACAAAAATGTTGTCTATCCAACTTTTTAGTTGAGTTTGAGAAATTGTTTAAATATATCATTTGTTTAAGTTTTCGACTCTAAATAAACATGCCATTAAAAAAGTCATGCTGAAAGTGTTGCCCTTAAAAATGAATCCGCAATGAGAGAATTCAAATTTAATTAAATCGTAATATAAATACCATACACCAAATGAATTAGACATGTCTGAATTGACTTTTGTGGAAATGAAGAAACGCATGGCAATTCTCCCTTGGCAAGAAAGAATTTAATTCATGCATAAAGCAATATATAGCAATCTTGCTAAAGGAGAATACCCTGTGTTTCTTGTCCTCTCCAATTCTTCAAATTCTTTTGAGTAGTTTCTAATTTGTTCACCAATATTTATAGTCATTTGATTTTGGCATAATTCATTTGGGATATGCCGAAGAAAAAGAAAAAAGACATGATGCGATGTTGTGGCTATATATTCTCCTTGTTAAAAGGGTCATTACATTTAATTAGGGCTATATATTATCCTTGTTAAAAGGGTATTCGATATAATTTAGTAGTTTTGGTTAAAATTTTGTATTTATATGTTAAATTCAAAATTAATATAATTTACTAGAAAACTTGAGATTATTATCTTAGGTGACAGAATTCATAATATTTAAATTCTGAATCTAGTTGTGGAATTACATTCCCATGCATGAGAGGTCAATAGAACATATAACTCCATCATTACTTCATTATTCTCTCTTTAATTTTTTGATTTAACATATAACTCCATCATTACTTCATTATTGTCTCTTTAATTTCTTGATTTAACATGTAACTCCATCATGACTTCATTATTGTCTCTTTAGTTTCTTGATTTATTCTCTCTGTTCATTGAAAAGATGTTGAAGTAAATATAGACTACATAGATGTTATTAAACCATTTTTTATTAATTTACTTATAAGTCAATATTGACTATTCAAATTTAGTCAAACTTTATATGGACAAATTTAGTTATACCCAAACTAGCCTCAACAAATATATGTTAGCTCAACCAACTCGCGCCTACACTGGTTGAACGAATTATATTTTTATCGACTAACTAAATTTAGCACTCTTAATCCAATCTCTAGCATATGAGAGCTCTTTGAGTTCTTGGCACCTTAATAGGATATCCTATGACAACAAGAAAGCATATGCCAACAAATGCTATTAAAACTATTCAACAAGAGATTCCCACAACCTAATTTATTTTTTCATGGAATCATGGTCAAAAACTCTAGAGATCTCACTCTTTTTCCCTTTTGTGATATTATGCTCCTATTTGTTGTTGCTTTTTCATAAGTGTCACAATGATTTGTTAATGTTGACATAAATTCTCATCAAATAGTACTTCTAAATTCACTATTACTTATAATTAGAAGGTCAAAGAATAACTTTTTGTAATATTCAGAGGCGAATTCAGGATTATACTTCTGAAATGGAACTCTTTTCATCATAATTAAACAAAAAAAAGGACACTCTAGTGCATGGGATGTCCCACGTTAGCAGGGTAGAAGGGCTGTACTTTTGAAACTGTGGTGTTTAACATGCGATAACATTTATTTTTTCCTAAAACTTCTCATAAAGGGTAAAGTGACAAGGATAAAGTCAATTGTTTTCTAATTTAGAAGTGTCATTTTTCTTTGAAACACGCTAGAAAATGAATTATTCCACATAAACTGAAACATCGAAAACGTATATATTTTAAGTATGAAAGAAGGTGCTAAGAATTTGCACTTCAAATAAATTATTCCTTTAGTCCTTATACATAGCATATGCATTGAAATATACTCCAATAAAAGAATACTTACCTTTTCCTCTTTAATTTGCTATAAAAGAGTTTCATATAGCATTAAAAATATACAACATCAAATCAATTGGTCAAAGAAAAAAAAAAGACTCAAGCTGTGTGTGGATGCATTACTGGGTTAATCTTCTTTGGCAAATAGCCGCATTTCACTATTATTTGGTGCAAATTTGGTCATTTATTGCCAAAGAAGATTTGCCCCGTAAATCACTCATACAATACTACTCCTATACAATAACAACCACTTCAAAGTTTGCAACAAAGGTAAAAGAAAAACTTTTGTTTAATTTACTCGAAATTCGCTATTATGTGCCATTAAACACGTGGTAGATCAACATAAATTAAAGGATGATCAGTTGAATATGCTTCTTCAAAATACAAAAATGTGTCATTCTGTTTTGGAATGAACAAATAAGAAAGTAATGTCATATAAACTGAAATAGAAGGTGTATCTTATTAAATGGGTAACTTCAAAATTTCAAAAAGGGCTTTTTACGAGCCTAACGAAAAGAGTTTTCTGCTTCCTTCTTTGAATAGCCAAAAGATATATAGTGCTTGTTTGCTCATTATCATGATCATGAGGGATAATACAGTGCAAACAATTTTATACATTAATTAATAGGCAGTGGTGTTGGTTGAAAAATTGTAAAAAAAGGATTTAGGTGTTCAAAGTTGTTAAAGCAATTTTACTATTCTTTTTTACTTCATTAATCGATTCACTAGAATATGCGTAGTTTTGTTGCATATGTTAGGCTCGTAATCTTTCGTCTTAACTAAGGTCGCAACTTTGTGTCACAATTAATAAGTGACAAGGTCGCGTTTACATGTCTTGATCTAAATCTTCTTAAAGTATAATCTTTGATTCAACAAACAAGTAGACTTTTAAGTGTGATACACAAAGAGAGGTCGCGTTTACGCATCTTTATAAGTGTATGTCGAAGCTAAGGTCGCAACATCGCGTCTTAGTTAAGACTAATATAATTCAACAATATTTTAAGTGAGTCATAGGCAAATGATGTATCCAAGATTAATTATTAATCAGGTATAAGTTGATAAAAGTGATCGTGCTAAAATCACGGGATTCAGGGGCACCTCATTCATTTCCCTTGATCAACATAATTTCTTACTTGACTTTTTTTTTCGCAAACCAATAAAAGATACAGTTTCTTTTGATTAGGAATTCAAAAGGTGACTTGGAACACCATAAATTAATTCTAAATGACGATTCTATAAATAAAATAATTCATATTCATTACCCTCATTTTAATTGAAAAAACCCTTCGATCCGTCTTCTGCACTCGATGAAAAAATGAATATGACAAGTTATTTATCCATATAATTCAAGGTGATGTGGTACTCCCTATGACTAGAAAAATCATTTATTTTTTCCTTTTTCACTAATAGGTGACTTAAATTATTATGGTAGGTAATTATCTATATAATTCAAGGATGACTAGGAATATAATTTATTTTTCCTTTTAGACTAATAGGCGACTTAAATTATTATGACTAGTTATTTATCTATATAATTCAAGGTGACGTAGTACTCTCTATGACTAGGAAAATTATTATTTGTTTCCTTTTTACTAATAGGTGACTTAAATGATTATGACAGATAATCTAATTTGTCTATATAATTCGAGGATGACTAGGAAAATCATTTGTTCATTTTTCTTTTTAACTAATACATGACTTAAATGATTATGAGAGGTAATTTATCGATATAATTCAAAGTGACATAGTTATGACTAGGAAAATCATTTATTCATTTTCCTTTTTGATTAATAGGTGATTTAAATGATTATGAAAGATTTATCTATATAATTCGAGGATGACTAGGAAATCATTTATTTTTCCCATTTTGACTAATAGATGACTTAAATGAATCAAATGATTATAGTAGATAGCTCAAAGAGACTATCACTTGGAAAGTCATTTATCCTTTTTCCTTTTAAAATTATGTTTTAAGTGAGTTAAATGATAATGGCATATAATTATCTTTATATGTATATACTTTGGGCATAAGAGTAAGAGAGGTGATGTGATAATCTTTTTGACTAGGAAAGTTAATTGACATTTTTCCTTTTTAAAATAATAATTTGATTTAATCACTTAAATGATAATGCAGATAATCTACCTATTTTGATATCTATATAAGTAACTAGAAGAAAACACTCAATCATCAAAACCATGACAACATCTCAAACTTCTCCTCCCAAATATTTACAAGAGGATAGTCTAAGTGAAGAGTGTAAGAAATTGCTCTCTACCCTTCCAAAAGAAAAGGGATAGATTGGATATCTACAAATACCAAGGATTTTGGACATCACCAAGATTGATCCAAGGTGTTATTGCATGTCAACAACAATTTCAAGCTCAAGACACTGATATCATTCTCGTTACAACTCCAAAATCAGGAACCACTTGGTTAAAATCACTTTTATTTGCTCTAGTGAATCGAACGAAACATTCTGTTTTTGAACAAAATCATCCTTTACTTGTTAAGAATCCTCATGTTCTTGTTCCATTCTTGGAACATACACTCTATGTTGATGGTCAAGTCCCTGATTTTGCATCTTTTACTTCACCGAGACTCTTGGCAACTCATGTGCCCTTTGCTTCATTGCCAAAATTTGTTCAAAATTCAGAAACCAAACTTGTTTACTTGTGTAGGAATCCTAGGGACACTTTTATTTCTATGTGGTATTTTTCAAACAATTTAAGACTTGATCACAAAGATATCAATTCCATTGAACAAATGTTTGATCTTTTCTGCAAGGGAGTGAGCATTTATGGACCGTTTTGGGATCACGTGTTGGATTATTGGAAACAAAGCATAGAAAATCCAAACAAAGTACTTTTCCTCATGTACGAAGAAATGAAAGAGAAGCCAAAAATTCAACTTAAACGATTGACTGAATTCTTAGAATGCCAATTTTCTATAGAGGAAGAAAATTGTGGAGTTGTGGATGAAATATTAAAAATGTGTAGCTTTGAGAATTTGAGCAATTTGAAGGTGAATACAAATGAGAAGTTATCAACTGGAGAGGGAAATGAAACGTTCTTTCGTAAAGGAAAGATTGGAGATTGGAAGAATTATTTTACCGTGGAGATGAGTGAGAATCTCAATCGCATCACTGAGCAAAAGTTTAATGGATCTGGATTAAAGTTTTTATATACTTGATTAGGCATTAATATGATATGTCAATCGACTGCAATTATTTATTTTGAAATTTAATGTTGGAGTAGTTCATTATCTTATTAGGATTGGTAAGATAAGGTCTAGCCCCCCCTTGCTTGTACTTATTTCTATTTAGAAATTTTATTTTAATAAAGACATTAGACATTGTATAGTGGTAAATTTATATCTTTGAAAAATCTATCTAAATATATTAAATTGGAACACATGTGCAACGCACGTACCCAGAAACTAGTATATTAATAAAAGTGGAAATAAAAAAAGTTAAAAGTTGAAATACCATTTCACCCCTGCACTAAATTAAAATATTATAAAATAGATAATATATTAATAAAAGTGGAAACATAAAATGTTAAAGTTGAAATACCATTTCACCCCTACACTAAATAAAAATATTATAAAATAGCTAATCAATTAAAGAAGAAAATATTCATAGAAAATTGTTAGACATTTTTATCCTTTTAAAAAATAAATTAGTTACATTAATGTTTCCATGAAGTAACATACATTCATCTTAATGCATTAAATGAATTACAAATTTAGATTAACTTTACACGTTAGAATATACACAAGCCCTAAATTTCAATTATCAAAACCCCTCATTTCTTGGTTGCATTAATAATTAGAAATAAGTCAAATAACTACAACCCCCAAATTCTAATAACCTAAACCCCCTGATTTCTTTGTTACATTAATAGAGCATTTTCTAATAAGTACAACCTACTAAATTTTAATAACCAAACCCACATTCATTTTCTCAATTATTGCATATCCAGTGGTAGTTACATATACATTTATGATGGTTATTGAATACATATTTTTATTTTCTTCATGAAATGTTTCTTAAGCTTAATTAACACATTTGAATATTTTTTCAAATTTTTTTTAGTACGTCTTATATTATATATTTGTTATTTTTTTAGTTTTGGTTTTATGAAACTTATGCCCTTTCATTTATTTATTACTTTTCTTTTTTATTTGCTTTAAATATCCGCCTTTATATTTCTTATCTAATTACCTATTCAATTGTATGTATGTATATATATATATATTTTTTTTTCTCATAATTTTCATATTCATAACCTCTAAATATTTAATTTAAGATTTTTAGATAACTTTTGGTGTTCCAACAATTTAATTTATATAAATCATCTTCTTTGTTTCATGAGATCCTTAGGTATCCTTTTCATTCTATAGTGAAAGTAGACACATTTATATCATTTTTGTTCTATTGATTCATTCTTTAGTTTGTCTTGACAAAGAAGAATCTTGAATTTTGATTGGCTATGATAGAAGGAGTCGACAAGAATTCGGAAAATTATGTACTATTTATGTATTTCTGTTTACATATATATTGTATGATTAAAGTCTGTTGGAAATTACAATTCAAAGTTGGAGTAGGAATCTTAAGTTGTTTAGGATTTGTTATTTATGTTATTTACTTATTTATGTGGTTTTTAGTCCCAGTTTAATTTGATTTTTACTTTTATATATAGGATGTTACTAGTTATTTTCAATAGATAGAAATAGATACAAAATATACAGAAATATACAAAACACAAAAATATACAAAAACATATAGAACTTGTGAGTTTATAAATAAGATATTTTCCTTCAAATTGGTATCAGAGCTTCTACGATCTTGGTAGAAGATCAAAGAGTTTCCGCTGCCCGCGGGTGGCTATGACCAATATATGTCGCCCGTCTGGCCAATAATTATGTCGACAAACGTCGAACGAATGAGATATGCATGAAAAACATTCTAGGAGGAAAGACTTACAAAAATACTGCAGATATAAAGAAGTGCAATCAAGCACAAGAGGAAGAAACTCTTCTCTAAATTAAAAGTTAGAGAAAGAAGAAAAAGCAAAAAAAAAAAAAAAGGACTTGATGGGAAGGGCATCAATGAGAGTTGGAGAGAGAGTGCTCCAACGCAAAAATAAAATAAAAACAAAAACACAAAAAGAAAAGGAGTTGATAGGAAGGGCATCAATGAGAGTTGGAGAGAAATGCTCCAACACCAAAAGCAAAACAAATTAAAAAACAACAAAAAAGAAAAGGCGTTGGTGGAAAGAGCATCAACCTTGGAAGTTGGAGAGAAGTACTCCAACACAACCAAGAGAAAAAATATCGCGAGTTGGAGAGAAAGTGCTACAACACTTGGAAGTTGGAGAAAAGTGCTCCAACATAACCCAGAAAAAAAATATTGTGAGTTGGAGAGAAATTGTTCCAATACTTGGAAGTTGGAGAGAAGGTGCTCCAACACAGCCAAGGCAAAAAAAAGAGAATTGAAGAGAAGTACTCCAACAATTGAAGATTGAAGAGACGTACTCCAACAATTGAAAGATTGAAGACAAGTACTCGAACAATTGAAGATTGAAGACAAGTACTTCAATACAACAACAATAACAAGAAGAAAAGGGATGAGTATACAACTTTGAATTACGGGAGAATGTTGGAAATAATAATTCAAAGTTGAAGTAGGAATCCTAAGTTGTTTATGATTTGTTATTTATGATATTTACTTATTTATGTTTAATTAAGATTTGTTAGTTAGAGTGGTTCCTTGTTATTGAATAAATTTGACTAAATGCTAATGTTTTAGATTTTGATAAACAAAATCAGTTAGTCGCTATATATTATGTTTCAATTTAAGCATCTAAAAATAAAAGTGAAAGTGAGCCAAATATAATATATATTGTCTAGCTTATATGCATGTATACTATTTTATTTTTTTAAAAAAAAATGAAAACACTATTGAAATAACTTCTTCAAAAAATTAAAATTAAAATTAACAACACATGCATTACTTTACCAATGAAAGCTTTGAGGAATCAAATGGATATGCTGATTTGAGAGATTGTACAAATATACAAAGGGTAGGAAAGGAAGAAGGAGAGAAAAATTAAAGAAAACAACAAATTTGGAATCTCTTCTTAAGCAATTCACATGGGTTGAGATATGTCATGGAAATATTTTATCTCACATTTTATATGAGATAGTAACCTTGTCATTTTAATATAAATGATGGATCGGAACACAGTTAAAAAATTTCGAGATTAGTTAATACTTCAAACCAAACATAAAACAATTTTTTTTTATCTCGAACCCCATCACCAGGCTGAAGTTTCTCTTTTGTATATATAAATTATATATTCGACCATCTCTACCACCTAAAACGTGAGAAAATTTTAAATTGTAAAAATGAGTAAAACGGAAATCCCTTTACGAGATATTATATTTTGTATGGACATATATATGGTTCCATTTGAAGAAAAAAAAGAAAAAAATATACAATATGGAAATAAAGAAACGTAGGGCAATTCTCCCTTGGCAAGAAATAATTTATGCATAACCATAGCTTTCTTGCCAAAGGAGAATAACCTGCGATTCTTGTGCTCCAATTAATCTTCAATTCTTGAAATTTCCTCGAGATTTAAAAATTAAGTTTTTTTTTTTCTGGGACAAATTAATTTAAAAAATAGTATCATAGAGAGAGAGAGAGGGAATGAAATTAATATTGATACGACTATCATCATTTGTAAAAGAACTTTTTATTGATATGTGGAAATGAAGAAAGGCAAGGCATTTATATATATAGTCACTTGATTGGCATAATTCATTTGGATATGCTGAAGAAAAGAAGGACATGTATTGTGGCTACTCTTTGTTAAATGGTCTTTACCTACTTATGAGAGGCCAAATGGTTTCAATATATCCCTTCACCAAAACAGCGTATTGAATATGAAAATATTATATCATGTTAAGAGTATTTTTTGACTAATCATTAACTAAACGATTGGTATAATAGTCAAAGGTTTGGCGAGATGATTATGGAGATAGCTCAGTGACGATGTTATGAGATTAGACTTAGAGTCTTTGTCTATTTACGATTAGTTTACTACACCATTACCTATAGCTTTGAAACGCATAAAAAAATCAAGCTTGGTTCTTGATGTCTATAAATACTAGGATAATATAGATGAAACACAATTAATCTCCAGCTAAACTCAAGGTGATGTGTTATAGAAATTAGTTATTGATGGGACGTCCACATGGAGCTTAGTTCAAAGAGATAATCAAGTCATGAAAGTGAGGAGTGTGTTAAAGACATAATTAACAAATATAATCGTCCATTATCAAAAATAAAATCACATACTTGACTAATAAAAATAAAATCAAGCTTATAAATGAAGTAGTATACTGAAGACATAATCAACCAAATAATAGTATTTCTTTTGCTATAACATCCTAAGTTTTTAAATAAGAAATAAATAAAAATGGTCTCACACTTTTAAATAACAAAAAGTGTAATATTCTATCTCAATTACTGAAATTTTCCACTCTTTTTTTACTTTAAATCAGAGAAGCCAGGTTCAACTGGTGAAGTAATCTCATGATAATTTTCATGTCAAAAGAATATTTTTGAATATATATAAAAATAGGAGATGCTATTATATGTTTTAGAATATGCCATAAAATTATCAGTATCTAGATTTCAGAATTTTACATAAATGTTTTGTAGGACGGAAGTCATTTTTTATTACTAAGAAAATCATCTTGATCATTATTCTTATTTTGAAAAAAAATGTTTTTCAAAAAGAAAATATTTTTCAAAACTTTTAACCAAATGAATTTGAGAAAATAGAAAAACATTTTACGTCATACCAAACACACCCTTAACCTTATAAGTACTCTTTTCATCTAAGTTTATATATTTTTCTGTTTAGGCGATTTAGTTTTTTATTAAAAGATAATTTAATTTAGATTTCCCATTTTACATATGCCAACAAATGTCATTAAGACTATTTAACAACAAGAGATTCCACTACATAATTTATTTTTTCATGGAATTATGGTCAAAAACTTTAGAGATCTCACTCTTTTCCCTTTTGTGATATTATGCTGCTATTTGTTGTTGCTTTCTCATAAGTGTCACAATGATTTGTTTTTTTTTCTTTTCTGGTTAACAAGATACTTAATATTATATTAATGTTCAGTCATACAAGGTAGTGGCATGATACTCATGCTATTACATAGTTGTGGCGTGGGTGATAACCCAGAAGTGATGCAGGGAGGCGACTAGTACTATTGCATACATTTACATTTACAGAGGCAATGAACTGCCTATCAAAATCTCCATCTACGGTTTTAGGGGTTGTAGTCAGCCTAACAAAACGAGTTCCTGCTATGTGTGCCTGCATCTTGTCCAAAACAAACATCGGTGGAACTTCCTAGCTCAAAAAGGAATTTGGTTGAGTTAAATTTGCCCCCGCCTTAGCTAGTGCATCCGCCACTTGGTTTGTTTCTCTAAAGTGGTGCTGAATAAGGGGGTTCCCCAGCTTCTCCAGTAGCCCCCTGCATTCAAAAAGCAAGTTTGAGTAAGTAGGGTGATCCTGTATAAGCATGGTAATGATATCCTTACAATCATCCTGCGATCATCTGCAATGTGGAGTCCTTGCAGTAAAGATGTTAGTTCTGCTTTGATCGGATTTGTTGTATAAATATTACTCATGTAGCCAATTATCCATTTTCCTTGCTTACACCTAAAGACTCCCCTTGTTCCCCCTTTGCCAGTATTTCCCAATGATGAACCATCAATGTTTAGTTTGAAGCCTCTATCAGGTGGTTGCCATTTTATGTGTGTACTAGTTTGGACCTTTCTTTTTTATGGGAGCCCTGTTAAGGAAAGCTATTCTCTGGCGTGTGTTATGGAAGAAGCTATACTAATTTTCTTTCTTGTGTTGTTGTGGTGGTTCTCATTACGTGTTCACCATATGTTCCTCATAAAGAAGGTGTATGCCTCATTCCATTTTAAGGATGATTTATTAAGTGACACCTCTATACTTCTGAGTCTAAATTGCCAGTCGCTCTATTTATGGTAAATGATTTGTTCTATGTTGTTAATGGCTCCAAGTTCGTACCACATTTTCCTAACATTTTTGCATTCGATGAATATGTGGAAGTTTGTTTCTGGGGAGTTACAAATTGGGCAAGATTTGTCAATATCTATTCCTAGGGTATTTAGGTAACTTCTTGTGGGGATCCTGTTATGTTGGTTTTAACTAAATGAAGTATTTTATCTTATTTGGGCATTTTAGTGCCCATATCCAGGAGAATTCGTTATGTGATGCAGAGGACATTTGATATTTACCCCTTGATAAGAATCGATAGACAGAGCTTGTTGTGAGAACACCTTTGGAGCTAGGTCCCTATACAACTTTGTCCTTGACATTCTTATTAGAGTTAAGTACAGTCCAGGAGGTGTATGATTTCGTTTGTTAATTCGAAAGTTATGTCCCATTCCCCCTTTTCTTTGTATTGAGGCATAACGATCCCCACAGTGAGATCTTCTTCCTTATTTTGGAGTGGCCCCTGTATTAATTGTCTCATGGTCTTGTTGTTTGGCAACCACCTAGCATACTAGAAGGAGGTTGAGAGTCCATCCCCAAGTACCCATTCCATGCCTTCTTTACATATTTCCCAGCCAAGCATGATACTTTTCCAAAGCTTACTACTGTTTTTTCTTATATATGTGTTGTTGTTATCTAGGGTCCCCTTCTTTGTATATTTATTTAGGGTAGTTGAAGCCCATAGGATATGTGGTTGTTTGAATGCTCTCCATGCTAGTTTTGCTAGGAACACTAGATTCTTGGTCTCGGAGCATTGTGCTCCTAAACCTCCTTCCCTTTTCTTTCTTGTGACAACCTCCCATTTTATCATATGGAGTTTTCGATGATCGCTTGTGGAAGCCCATATGAAGTTCCTTTGGGTTTGGTAAATTTTGTTAGAGAAATGTTTTGGTAGTTTGGTAAATTGCATGGTATGGGTGGGAAGGTTGTTAAGGCATGCTTTAGCTAGGGTGGATCGACCTGCGATGTTTAAGAATCGTGTTTTCCACCCCGCAAGTTTGGCTTGCATGTTGTCTAAGATATATTGGAAGTCTTTATTAGAAAGTTCTGAGTGCGCTATTGGTAGGCCTAAATACTTCCCAAAATACTTCCCAGTTCTTATTCTTGTTCTAATGACGATAACTTTCTTAAGATTTTCGGGACAATTTCTTGACAGAATAACTTTAGATTTGTTAGTATTTATGACTTGTCCTGAAGCATCGCAGAAGGTCTTCATTATTTTCATAATATTTTCACAGCTTTCTTGCGTACCCTGGCTCATCAGTACCAGATCATCCTCGAAGAAGAGATGTGAGATAGAAGACCCTTTCTTTGATATTTTGATAGGTTTCCAAATTTTTTGACTTACTTGTAATTCTATGTTCCTAGACCGAACTTCCACACATAGTAAGAAGAGGTATGGTCACATAGGGTCTCCTTGTCGTTGGTTTAAAAAATTTCGTCCTTGACCCATTTACAATAATTGATGTTTGGCTGCTAGAGACACGGGACTTTATCAGCTTAATTATAGACTCAGGAAAGTTAAAGTAGTGCAGAGTAAACCTAAGAAAGGACCATTCAATTTTATGGAAAGCCTTTTCAAGGTCCAACTTAAGGATGTGATTTATTTTTTTTCCTTTCATTTTCTTAAAGTGAGCGATTAATTCCTGAATAACAATGGCATTATCCGTTGCTTGCCTATTTTTTAGGAAGCTGGACTCGCATGGCCCAATTAATTTGTCCATTACAGGTCGGAGCCTCTGGGAAATTAATTTGGTGATGATTTTGTAGGTTGTGTTACATAGACTTATGGGCCTAAATTCCTTTAGTTTATTAGCATTTTGTGTTTTTGGAATGAGGCATATGTGAGTCATATTTATTTCAACTGAAATTGTAATGTTTTCGAAAGATTCTAAACATAGTTTATTTATTGATTTCCCTACTATTTCCCAGTACTTTTGGTAGAATAGAGGGTGAAGTCCATCCGGCCCTGGGGCTTTGAGGGGCTGAAAGCTAAAGACTATGCGCTTAATCTCCTCCAGCGATGGGGTATCTCCTAGGTGTGAGAGGTCTGGTCCATTTGAGGAACACCCCTCAAATAGAAATCCCTTTATGAAATATTATATTATGGAAAATAAAGAAACGTAGGGCAATTCTCCCTTGGCAAGAAATAATTTATGCATAATCATGGCTTTCTTGCCAGAGGAGAATAACCTGTGATTCTTGCTCTCCAATGTAAAGATATGGCACATGTGCCTAACTCAACCCCAAAAGCTAGCTTATGAGGGGAGGATTGCCCAAGTCCATATAAGGAGACCACCAATCCATTCCCCAACTGGTGTGGGACTTTTTACCCACTCTAACATCCAATTAATCTTCAATTCTTGAAATTTTCTTGAGATTTAGAAATAAGTCATTTTTACGAGCAGACTAATAAAAAATTGGGATCACATGAGAATTAATTGAGATAGAGAGTATTAAATATTGATACAACTATCATCATTTATAAAAGAACTTTTTATTGATACGTGGAAACGAAGAAAGGGAAGGGATTTGTATATATAGTTACTTGATTGGCATAATTCATTTGGATATGCCGAAGAAAAGGACATGTATTGTGGCTACTCTTTGTTAAAGGGCCTTTACCTACTTATGAGAGGCCAAATGGCTTCAATTTACCCCTTCACCAAAAATATTGAGTATGCAAATATCATATCATCTTAAGAGTATTTTTTGACTGATCATTAACTAAACGATTGGTATAATAGTCAATGGTTTGGCGAGATGATTATGGAGATAGCTCAGTGACGACGTTAATTATGAGATTAGACTTAAGAGTTTTTGCCTATTTAAGGTCTATTTACTACACCATTACCTATAGCTTTGAAACGCATTGGATCAATTTAATGGACTTTGGCATCTATAAATACTCGGATAATATATGTGAAACACAGTTAATCTCCAGCTAAACTCAAGGTGATGTGTTATAGAAATTAGTTATTGATGGACGTCCACGTGGAGCTTGGTTTAAAGAGATAATCAAGTCATGAAAGTGAGGGAGTGTATTAAAGACATAATTAACAAATAATCGTCCATTATCAAAAATAAGATCACATGCTTGACTCAAAAATAAGATCACATACTTGACTCAAAAATAAAATCAAGCTTATAAAGGAAGGAGTATACTCAAGACATAATTAACCAAATAATAGTATTTCTTTTGTTATAACATCTTAAGTTTTTAAATAAGAAATAAATAAAAATGGTCTCACAATTTTAATTAACAAAAAAGGTGTAATATTCTATCTCTACTGAAATTGACCACTCTTTTCTTAGATTGAATCAGAGAGGCAAAGTTCAACCGGTGAAGTTGAGAATTAATCTCATGATAATTTTTATGTCAAAAGAATATTTTTGAATATATCTAATGGGAGATGCTATTATATGTTTTAGAATATGCCATAAAATTTTCAGTTTGTAGATTTCATAATTTTACATAATTACGACGGAAGCCATTTTTTATTATTAAGAAAATCATCTTGATCATTATTCTTATTTTGAAAAAAAATTATTTTCCAAAAAGAAAATATTTTCCAAAACTTTTAACCAAACGAATTTGAGAAAATAGAAAAACATTTTACTCATACCAAACACACCCTTAACCTTATAATTACTCTTTTCATCTAAGTCTATATATTTTACTTTTTAGGCGATTTAATTTTTTATTTAAAAATAATTTAATTTTAGATTTCTCATTTTACATATGCCAAACAAATGCCATTAAGACTATCCAACAACAAAAGATTCCACTACATAATTTATTTTTTCATGGAATCATGGTCAAAAACTTAGAGATCTCACTCTTTTTCCTTTTGTGATATTATGCTGCTATTTGTTGTTGCTTTCTCACAAGTGTCACAATGATTTGTTAATGTTGACATAAACTCTCATCAAATAGTACTCCTAAAATTCACTTGTACTTCTAATTAGAAGGTCAAGGAATAACTTATATGCTAACTAGCTAGGTACGGATTCAGAATCGAACCTATTTTTCCTAAAGTTGTAATATGGAACAAGAAATGGAACGACTTTGTTCATTTGATTAAGCAAAAAATAAAAAAGAATATTTTGGAGCAGAAAACATTCTGCGTTTAGCATGACTCACAAAAGGGTCACATCCAAAGAAATGATCTTTTTTTTTTTTGTGTGAAATTTGTAGTTTAAAATATGTCATAGCATTTGAGTGGCTACAACACTTTTGAAAATTGTGGCCTTAAAACATTTATTTGGTTATAAAACTTCTCATTAAGGATAAAAAGATATGTGTAAAGTTAATTATTTTTAAATTTAGAAGCGTATCGTTCATTTTTGGAATAGGCTAAAAAAATATATATATCACATAAACTGAAACGTTGAAAAGGTGTATATATATATATATATATATATATATATATATATATATATAGATTTTGCAACATTGAACCAATTTCTTTAAACAGAGCATATGCATTGAAATATACTCCAACAAAAGAATACTTACTTTTTCCTCTTTGCTATAAAAGAGTTTCATATAGTATTAAAAATACACAACATCAAATCATTTGGTCAAGTGAGACTTTAATCTGTGTGTGGATGCATTACTGGGTTAATCCTCTTTGGCAAATAATCACATTTCACTATTATTTGGTGCAAATTTGGTCATTTATTGCTAAAGAAGATTTGCCCCGTAAATCACTCATACAACACTAATCCTATACAATAACAACCACTTCAAAGTTTGCAACAAAGGTAAAAGAAAAACTTTTGTTTAATTTTCTCGAGCTATTAAATGCCATTAAACATGTGACAGATCCACATAAATTGAAGGGTGGTCAGTTGAATATCCTTCGTCAAAATACAAAAATGTATCATTCTGTTTTGAAATGAATTAATAAGAAAATAATGTCATATAAACTAAAAGAGAAGAAGTATCTTATTAAACGGTAACTTCAAAATTTTAAAAGCCTAACGAAAAGAGTTTTCTGCTTCCTTCTTTTTCAAAACAAACAAGGGAGGAACTGTCCATTACACATAGATTATCAAATTGAAATAGATTTGATAATCAACTTATGGGTGCTAGAACCACGGGATTCAGGGCAGTGGCAGAGCTACACTAGGCTGAGGGTGTCCAATTTGGAAAATTACACCGTATATATAAGTAAAATAATACTTTAGATGGTTAAATAAGACAATTTGGACACCTTTAAACAATCATGTTTCTTAGCCTAGTAGGTTTTTGTGGTCAGCCAAAGCTGAGGCGTTTGCAACTACTTATGCCTGGGTTCGATTCCCTGATCTAAATTTTTTTTTACATTTTCAAAAAGGCTCCTTATTAACTTCTAAATCATAAATGATAGATCTTTTATTTTTAAAATAATTCAAAAATAATACTATCTATTAAATTATCTTAAATTAGAGACTTGCAACTTAAAAAATTAAGGGAAAAAAAGTTTAGTTGCCAATTGAATTTTTAATTGATTTGACTTTTGAATTTTATGCTTTTCGTAGTAAAATTTAAATAAAATTCAAAAGTAATTATTTAATTTAAATTTAATAAGAAAATCCTATTTATTTAATTTTTTCTATAAAGCTACTAAAAGTGATAAAGGCTCCATCTAAAATTTCTTTTAATAAAACTAGTTTAATTCTACTTTTTATTTTTCATGTCTCGTTGTTAGTCATCAGAGGTTTGTGAAATCTTCAAGCATAAAAGAGATTTCATTCTAAACTAAATTTTCTCTTCGTTTTTTTCTTTGTCCATTCACATCCTATTAAATAATCATGAATATTAAAACTAAATATTATGTAGTTGATTTTAAATTTTTTGGTATATTTTTTAATTAAGAAAATTAATTATTAATGTTACGTAGTTTGATTTACAAAAGTTTAGTGCACCCATTCATTAAATTATTTTTATTTACCTATTTGATTCTTCGACACCCTTCGTGAATTTTTGGCTATGCCACTGATTCAGGGGTGCCTCGTACCTTTTCTTTGGTCAACTTAATTCCTTCCTTATTTTTTGTCATCACAAACCAATAAAAGATACATTTCCTTTTGATTAGGAGTTCAAAAGGTGACTTGGAACACCATAACTTAATTCTAAGTGACGACTCTATAAATAAAATAATTCTTATTCATTACCGTCACTTTCATTAATCGGAAAACCCCTTCGATCCGTCTTCTTCAATCGATAAAAATGATTATGACAAGTTATTTTATCTATATAATTCAAGGTGATGTGGTGTACTCCCTATGACTAGAAAAATCATTTATTTTTTCATTTTTCACTAATAGGTAACTTAAATTAATATGATATTTAATTATATATATAATTCATTGATGACTAGGAACATAATCTATTTTTCCCTTTTTGGATATTAGGCGACTTAAATGATTATGACTAGTTATTTATCTATATAATTCAAGGTGACGTAGTACTGACTAGGAAAATTATTCATTTTACCTTTTTTACTAATAGGTAACTTAAATGATTATGACAAGTAATTTGTCGTCTATATACTTCGAAGATGACTAGGAAAATCATTTGTTCTGTTTTCTTTTTCACTAATACGTGACTTAAATGATTATGACATGTAATTTATCTATATAATTTAATGTGACATAATTATGACTAAGAAAATCATTTATCCATTTTCCTTTTTGACTAATAGGTGACTTAAATGATTATGAAAGATTTATCTATATGATTCGAGGATGACTAGGAAATCATTTATTTTTAATTCCCATTTTGACTAATAGAAGAATTAAATGATTATAGTAGTTAACTCAAGTGACTATCACTTGGAAAGTTATTTATCCGTTTTCCTTTTAAAAGTATGCTTTAAGAGACTTAAATGATAATGGCATTTAATTATCTCTATATGTATAGAATTTTGGACATAAAGAGTAAGAGAGGTGATTGATAATCTTTATGACTAGGAAAGTTATTTATTTTTTTCATTTTAAGTTATAATTTAAATTACTGACTTAAATGATAATAAAAGATAATCTACCTCCCAAATATTTACAAGAGGATAGCCTAAGTCAAGAGTGTAAGAAATTGCTTTCTACCCTACCAAAAGAAAAGAGATGGATTGGATCATATATCTACAAATACCAAGGATTTTGGACATCACCAAGATTGATCCAAGGTGTTATTGCATGTCAACAACAATTTCAAGCTCAAGACACTGATATCATTCTTGTTACAACTCCAAAATCAAGAACCACTTGATTAAAATCACTTTTATTCACTCTAGTGAATCGAATGAAGCATTCTGTTTTTAAACAAAATCATCCTTTACTTGTCAAGAATCCTCATGTTCTTGTTCCATTCTTGGAACATACACTCTATGTTGATGGTCGAATCCCTGATTTTTCATCTTTCACTTCACCTAGACTTTTGGCAACTCATGTGCCATTTGCTTCATTGCCAAAATTTGTTCAAAATTCAGAAACCAAACTTGTTTACTTGTGTAGGAATCCTAGGGACACTTTTATTTCTATGTGACATTTTTCAAACAATTTAAGACTTGATCACAAAGATACCAATTCCATTGAAGAAATGTTTGATCTTTTTTGCAAGGGGGTGAGCATTTACAGTCCATTTTGGGATCACGTGTTGGATTATTGGAAACAAAGCATAGAAAATCCCAACAAAATACTTTTCTTGATGTATGAAGAAATGAAAGAGAAGCCAAAAATTCAACTAAAACGATTGGCTGAATTCTTAGAATGTCAATTTTCTATAGGGGAAGAAAATTGTGGAGTTGTGGATGAAATATTAAAAATGTGCAGCTTTGAGAATTTAAGCAATTTGGAGGTGAATACAAATGAGAAGTTGTCAACTGGAGAGGGAAATAAAATATTCTTTCGTAAAGGAGAAATTGGAGATTGGAAGAATTATTTTACTGTGGAAATGAGTGAGAAACTCAATCGTATCACAGAGCAAAAGTTTTATGGATCAGGATTAAAGTTTTCATATACTTGATTAGGCGTTAATACGATATAATGTCAATCGAATGCAGTTATTTATTTTGAAATTCAATGTTGGAGTAGTTCATTATCTTATTAGGATTGGTAAGGTAAGGCCTAGTCTCTTGTACTTATTCCTATTTAGAATTTTTATTTTAATAAAAGACCGCTATACAATCTCTATAGTGGTACAAAATTTCAAAAAAAAAAAAGTTTGTGTTTGAGAATAATTCAAATTGTTGCAAATTCATATTTCTTTATTTTGTCACCGACTAGTAATGTTTTTATGTACTACAAAGTGTCAATGAGGTTGGAGGCAGTCAGTTTTCTATTTCATTTTAAGACTAGAGAAATTACCCGTGCTTTACCTAATTATATACATGTATACTATTTTAAAAAGGAATGAAAACACTATAGCAATAACTTCTTCAAAAAATTAAAAATAAAATTAACAACACATGCATTACTTTACCAATGAAAGCTTTGAGGAATCAAAGGGATATACTGATTTGAGAAATTGTACAAATATACAAAGGATTGGAAAGGAAGGAGGAGAGAAAAATTAAAGGAAACAACAAATTCAGATTCTCTCCTAAGCAAGGATATGTCATGAAATTATTATTTTTCACCTTTTACATGAGATAGTAACCTCGGGATATGTCATAAAATTATTTTATCTCACATTTTACATGGGATAGTAACCTCGTCATTTCGAAATTAGCTAATATTTTAAACTAAACATGGAACAATTTTTTTTTATCTCGGGCCATGTCATCAGGCCGAAGTTTCTTATATATAGAGAGATTATATTTTCAACCATCTCCAACACCTAAAATCATGTGAGAAAATTTTAAATTGTAAAAACGACTAAAATGTAAATCCCTTTATGAAATATTATATTATGGAAAATAAAGAAACGTAGGGCAATTCTCCCTTGGCAAGAAATATTTATGCATAACCATAGCTTTCTTGCCAGAGGAGAATAACCTGCAATTCTTTCTCTCCAATTAATCTTCAATTCTTGAAATTTTCTCCATATTTAAAAATAAGTCATTTTTTCTGAACGAACTAATAAAAAATTGGGATCACATGAGAATTAATTGAGATAGAGAGTATTAAATATTGATACGACACCATTATTACTTATAGTTTCTTATTGATATGTGGAAATGAAGAAAGGCAAGGGATTTATATATATAGTCACTTTGGCATAATTCATTTGGATATGCTGAAGAAAAGGACATGTATTGTGGCTACTCTTTGTTAAAGGGTCTTTACCTACTTATGAGAGGCCAAATGGCTTCAATATACCCCTTCACCAAAAAAAAGTGTATTGAGTGTTCAAATATTATCATATCATGTTAAGAGTATTTTTTAACTGATTAACTAAATGATTGATATATATAACAGTCAATGATTTAGCGAGATGATTATGGAGATAGCTCAATGCTGACATCATGAGATTAGACTTATAGTATTTGCCTGTTTACAATCGATTTACTACACCATTACTTATAGCTTTGAAACGCATATGCAAGAAAAGGGGATTGATATGAGTGAAAATTGAAATATACATTTAATATCCCGCTAAAGCATAAGGTGATCATGTGTCATGTAGAAATTAATTATTGATGGACGTCCGTGTGGAACTTGGTTCGAAGTTATTATCAAGTCATGAAAGTGAAGGAGTGTATTAAGACATAATTAACAAATAGTCACCCATTATCAAAAATAAAATTACATGACTCATGAAAATAAAATTACACTTATAAGTTATAAGTGAAGGAGTATATAGAAAACATAATTAACTAAATACTAATATATTTCTTTTATATATAACAATTTAAGTTTTTGAATAAAGTAAAAATTACACAAACCTCATAGTTTTAAGGGTTAATTACATCTTATTTCTATTCTATTTCAAATTACAAAAATCCTTTAAAACTTAAGGAAAGTCCCGATACAACGCGTCCCGATATACAATCTTTGTTGATACAAGACACACATGTCCTGATACATCGTGCCCCAATACATTACCTTTTTTGATGCAAGACACACTTGTCCTGATACATTGCGTCTCGATACATATCGTGAAAGACTGATGTATCCAATAATAGGAGAGAGAGTGAGGAAAATAGGAATTTTAATAGTTTTTCAAATGGTAGGAAATTTTAGAGAATATGATAAAATAAGTTGTGTATTTAGGCAAAAAATAAATAAAAATAATGGTCTCACATTTTTAAATAACATAAAAGTGTAATATTCTATCTTACAATTACTGAAATTGACCACTCTTTTTTTACTTTAAATCAGAGAGGTCAGGTTCAACCGGTGAAGTTGAGAATTAATCTCATGATAATTTTCATGTCAAAAGAATATTTTTGAATATATGTACGAATAGGAGATGCTATTATATGTTTTAGAATATGCCATAAAATTTTCAGTTTCTAGATTTCATAATTTTACATAAACGTTTAGGATGGAAGTCATTTTTTATTTACTAACAAAATCGTCTTGATCATTATTCATATTTTTTAAAAAAAATATATTTTTCAAAAAGAAATATTTTCCAAAATTTTTAACCAAATGAATTTGAGAAAAATAGGAAAACATTTTACATCATACCAAATACACCCTTAACCTTATAAGTACTCTTTTCGTCCAACGCATTATATTTTTTTCTTTTTAGTTGATTTAGTTTTTTATTGAAAAATATTTTAACTTTAAATTTCTCATTTGTCTTTCTTTTATTAGAACAAAAAGATTAGAGCTGGATGTAATTGATTCAAAAGTGTATATAAAATTTGAAAGCATTGGATCCAATTCTTCTACTTGCAGTTTTTGTGGACAACACTTATGACGTAAAGAAGAGCTTCGAACCAACAATAAAATTATTTCCATATAATATCTATAGGGTTCGAGAATCTTGAAGTAATAGTAAAGTATGTTATTTTTGTATGACCTGATATAAGTCAGACATATATCACATCATAGAGTCAACAAGTGATGTGTGTGTCAGGGACATTACACCCTCCTTCCTTAAGGTTGAGCCTTTCCTCAAACTTTGTGGGAATGCATATAAGATACTTCGTGCAACGAACAATCTTTGAAGTGTATGAAAGAAGGTGCTGAGATTTTGCAATTAAAATTAATTATTCCTTACCTAAAGCATATGCATTGAAATATACTCCAATAAAAGAATACTTACTTTTTCCTCTTTGCTATAAAAGAGTTTCCATATAGTATAAGAAATATACAACATCAAATCAATTGGTCAAGTGAGACTTCAAGTTGTGTGTGGATGCATTACTGGGCTAATCTTCTTTGGCAAATAGCCAAATTTCACTATTATTTGGTGCAAATTTGGTCATTTATTGCCAAAGAAGATTTGCCCCGTAAATCACCCATACATTTTATTATAACTATCAATACAACGTTTGTAATAAAGGTAATTAATTTTAGTTAGAAAATAGATATACTTTTGCATTATATTTGTTTTCAAAGCTAGCATATCTATAGTTTAAGAAAATTATCGAGTGTATGAATAAAAGTTTCATATTAATAGCCAAAAAGATTTGAAAAGTTACATATAAAGTGTAAAATCTCTTAATGGTATGATGTCTTTAAAGAAAAACTGCACGGACTTGATTCAAAATAAACAATATCATACCATATTAAGAGTATCTTTGGATTGATATGGCCCAACATATATTGAGTGAAAGTTGGATATGGAGTCTTGCCTATAGCATAACAGTCCTCAAGGCTTTGTATCGACATAATACAACAAAACACTCCAACTCGTCTCACTGTGTCTCGTAGAGGCACGATGTTGATGTGACACATTTTTTAGAGGTGTCTAGTTGACCATTATTTAAGCTGGAGTGTTCAATTGACACAGTGGAAATGAGTTGAGATAGCTAGTTGTTCACAGTCAAAGTTAGAGTGGTTATTTGTTAGTTGATGCCAAATTTGAATGTATGTTTAGGTATTATGTCATTTGTATTTGTTTCCAAGATCTTTTGCATAATCTATAATTTTGCTACCTTTGTCACATTGTTTGTGTAATAGTGATCAGACTATCACAAATTCCTTTGAATTATTTGATGTATTCACCTACATGATTAGTCTCATCTTAGTATTCTAAATTTATTGCTTTAATTGAAATTTCTTATAATTGATAGCTTGCAATTAATTATTCTCAAGACTTTCAAATTTGTTTGAAGTGCAACCAATAAGGAACATTGACCTTTCAGTCATGGTTCTAGATAGTCAACTTCTTACTAATACATCTTTTTCTTTTCATTGTATAACTTAGGATCGACAAATCCATATAAGGAAAGCACTTATCCATTTTTTATCAACGGAATTCTTTAACACTTTGTCTAGCACTCTTAATTATACATCTTATTATAATGCGCGAACAATTAATATAGGGACCCAACATCAGGCAACAATTGAAAATTTCTCGATAGACCTATTTAAAAAATTGACAGAATACGTAATGACATTTTTAAACTTGACACGAATTATTAGATACCTAAATTATCAGTAGTTATAATCACATGAACTTGGCTATTTTAAAAGGATCGAACCTAGTAGTTTTAGTTCAAACTTTGTATTTATTTCAAGAAATTCATTAAATATGTATAAGTTATTTAGTTTAAAACTCACTAACTTGGAAAATTTGAAATTATTTCAAACATATAAGCTTCAAATTTTGACTCTGCCCCAAACCGATCCTACAACGTAATTAAAAAGTAAAAACCAATAGATGCTTGTGACTTCTATTTTTTTTAAAAAATAATAATAATTAAAAAGGTGATACATGATCGATTTTCCGCGTAAATATTATACGAGAATTTTACAAAACTTTTTTCTCTTTTAATTTGAGATGTTTAGAAAAGGGATATTGGCATATGCTGCTAGAACAATTTTTAAGTTTTTTTTTTTTTTCCTTTTATATAACTTTCTCAGTTGTCTTTACAGTTTTCACAATAAAAAATCTGTGGTTTTTTTTTTCTTTTTACTTTATTGGATTCTTCTCACTGACCAGTTCCCACCTAAAATAAAAAGGGAAAATACCATCAAGAGCATTATATTGTATATATTCTCTCAAGTCATGAATTTGTTTTTGCTACTTCATAGTTTATTTCATTTGTTCATCTTTACTTGTCCACTATATTAAAATGGTTGTCCAATAATATTTATTCAATTTGGAAAATCAAGAGATAGTTTACCTATTGTGTCTATTTTACCTCTGTGAGTATTCAAAGGGTAATATAATAATATTATCCATATTATTTATTGTTTCTTAAGTTATGTGTTAAGTCAATAGTGAACAAATATTATTGGACAGAGGGAGTATATAGTAATTAATTATTACATACCGTAAGAGTAAGAAGTATTTATATAATCAGATCACTTATAAGATGATTTCATGAGAATTTCTTGATGAACGTTAATTTGTAATCGACCTACTATCATAGGTTAAATTCATTGATAATATTATTATTTTCAAACTATACTGTCAGAAAATTGCTAATTTCGGATAGAATTCATCAAAAAATTGACTTGTCGGTAGTGTTTCCAACTGATTTTGCATCGGGATAAGTCAAATTCCAATGGAATGTTTGTTGAAAATTAGTGATTTGTATTATTTTAAATAAAAAGTAATTGTGGAATTAATATATGTTCAATGAGTTATGTTTGATTTGAGGGTGGATATGCATTCATATGGTGTTAGAATAGGCAAAGGTCTTGATTCAGGTCTCACATTATCCATTGTCGAAAACTTTTTCAGGTATTTGGCTCATGAAAAATTATAAAGTTTATGGTCACCTAGTGAGGGGGATGAAGCTTTTCGATATAATAGTCACACATTTAACATAATATCATGCTAAACTTTGGTGAGCCCATTACGGCACTACTTTCTCAACTACCCATCAGGAGAATTAATAGTGCTCTCAGTTATCATTCAGCGTGACTCGAATTCTTAACCTACCGATTGATGAAAAGACGCTCAATCACTAGAACAAACCTCACTCGTCTATGGAGCGTATGGACTTCTCTCCCAGCGGCATTTTAGCCCATCGAACCATTGACATTGATGCAGGCCCAAACTTTAGCATGTTGAGCCCAATCTGTCTTCCTCTACCCAAATCCTACTTTGAAACAAAAAGAAAATGTAAAATCAAATAATTCGTGTAAATAATAATAATAAAAAAGTATGTGTTAACCTAATAAACGAGTTACACGTGTAGGAGAATGTTAAAGAAGACATTTGTCCCTCATCGATTGTGTAAAGATTTTTAGAGTGTACGAATATAATATTTTGAAACCATTACTTCATCCATTGTCTTAAGGTTTTGAATTGGATACTCTGATTTTTACGGTCATACGACCAGATACATATATTGAGAAAATTTAAATAAATATTTTTACCTTTATTACAAATATTGAAGTGACTCATGTTATAATATATTGTATAGGTAATTTACGGGGCAAATCTTCTTTGGCAAAAAATAACCAAACTTGCACTAAATAATATAGTGAAGATGTGGCTATTTGCCAAAGAAGATTAGCCCAGTAATGCATCCATACATAGTTTGAGTTGTGTCTCTTCACCAATTGTTTTGATGAAATTTCTAAATAATTTGAAACCCTTTTATAGTAAAGGGAAAAAAATGTAGTATTCTTTCATAGGAGTATATTTCAATGTATATGCTATGGGTAAAGAATACTCGAATTATGTCATGTTTCAATTGAATACATGAAAACATAATAAAGTGTTTCTATTACACATTTTTTATTCAAAATTTTTAAAAGCTTGTGTGTGTTCACAAGTGGCAACACATGAAAATATGATAAAGTGTTCTATTAGACATTTTTTACTCAAATTTTTGAAAAGCTTTTGCGTGTTCTAAAAAAATTTATTATATAGATAATTAAATGATATAAAATATGTAACGTCTTTTAATTATATATATTAATCTCAATTAAAATATACATAAAATTTTACGACTTATTGAACCATTAAAGAATTAAACAGTTGACGGGGAACATTGATAAAAGTGGGATTATTCTCATGTTGAACCATTCTTGTTTGACGAGTATTTTCACCGTTTCATTTTACTTGAGCTATATTGGTTTGATATTCTCCATAAGAAAATATTATTAAGACTTATTTTACCAAATTATTTTATTGATTATACTTTGAAAATTTAAATTTGACTTATAATATTTAACATATAGTTATTTAATAATAAGAGTGATATCGAAAGAAATTGTAGATTTCTCTTGATTTATTAAAAAAATTCACAAAATAAAAACTTGTAGGAGAATTAAAATTCAAGACCAAAAAAACAGAAAACAAAAAAGAATAGCACATTCTTGAGATTCAATGGCACATTCTCCTCCACCAACTCATTGCTTTTGTTCTTGTCATTCCTCGAATTGAAGTACATATTCTTGGTCTTAACCTTAAATTATTTTTTGAGATAAACGGGTTCAAGATTTGAATTTAATAGATTTTAAATTATAGGATAGTGATATTAAGTTCAAGACACAGTCTAAGGATATCGATTTTAGATGAATTTTTGGAGATGATCACAGAAAATGGTTGTTGAGATATTCAGGTAAGATGAAATCTACGACAAGTCTCACTAGGAAGCATAAAAAAAGGGCTAACTATAGCTAAATTAAACTAATGGAATAAGAAGAAGTAGAGGCTAAAATTGATTGTCTAACTAGTTGTCAAGCTAATTAAGAATGAGGAAATGCAACACCATTCTTTTAGGGCTATTATTGAGGACTACATATATTTGTTGAACATCAATAAGGTCTCTATCAAACACATTTGCATAGGCAAACCAATGTGTCAATAGCTTCTTGACAAACGAAAGATATGAAAAGCCAACCTTCTTTTTTTTTTTTTGATTCGTTTGACGAGGGCAGACCTTAAGTACTGAATTAATGAAATTACACCTATATCGCGAAAAAGAGCTGCTCTAGCTTTAGCACATACCCTTTCTCCTATGAGGAAAGTTACTCTTTCCGATTCATGTCTGGCCCTTCCTGGGTCTGGATCACAGTATACTGGCGACTTTGTCCTTGAATTTATTCTATTTCATATCCACCGATCCGTGTAAGAGACTGAAAAATATCTAATAATATAGGGAAATGTGGTCGAGGATATGAAGTTTCTTGACCAATGGTGTTGCTTTTGAAAGACCATAATCTTTTTGTCTTTTCCAATATATGGAAAAAAAAATGAATTCTGAATTTTTATATATATTTTAGTAAATTTTATAACACATATACAAATTTCTAAGTTTTTTTTTCTTAAACTTTATGCCTAGCTAGCTAGTCAAATGATGTCTCAAAAATTAAAAAGATGAAATATACTAAAATCTAAAATGATGCCATTGTTCTAATATACTTTAAAAAAAAAAAAAAGTAAAGTCACATAATTTAAAATTTAAAATGGAACTAAACTTGTGAATTGGAATTTATTTAAGTCTTGAAAAGCATCTAAATCATAAAAAGAGAAAATTATAAAAGGTCAATCTTTCCTTTGTCTTCCAAGAACAAATTAAGCATATGCCAATAATATCCCTCACCCCCTCCACTATATATAGTATGTGTTCATTTTATGTGGAAAATCAAGCATAAAATATGAAAGTTCTTAGAAGAAGTAAAATGGGGAGTAAGAAATAACAGTGCAATTCTCCTTTGGCAAATGAATATATGCAAACCCTATACATATGTTTTGCATGACATTATATTATCTTTGCCAAAGGAGAATTGCCCTGCCATTCTTCTCCTCAGTCATTCATAATTTGAATTTTATAGGTTCGAATTTGGAATTCTATCATAGCTCATGTTGTTAATTTATCAGGTAATTCAAAATCTATTATTTATGTTTATTTAATAAAAAAGATTAATACATATTCAAGTTTTGAGTTAAAGCTATTGAATTGTCATATGTTATTCTTCTCGTTTAGTAGTCGGCCACATATATTTTGAGATGCTCAACGGAACAAGTTAGTACACAGAGGTTGATTGAGAATTTGAACTTCATAAATTCAAATTTGAAATATTAATATAACACCTTGATTACCGACTTCAAAATCTATTAATTTTATTTGTTTTGTGACTCTTTTAACAAATATTTAAGATATGAGCGAAAACTATTAGATTCGATTGAATTCATAACTGATACACCCCTTGTTGCACACCCTACTTGCAATTGCATATATACTCCATATATGTCATGTGAAACATTATGCTACCATGTTATATTTCTCTTTTATGTACAATAAATATATTATGATCATCCGATATTTGATTTGTTAGCTTCGGTATTGGACTGTCATTCTTCTACTCAATCACTTAGCCTCAAACATTTCCAATCAATGAAACTAGTTAGTTGAACATAAATAAAATAAATTCAGAATTTGAACTTTATCGGTTTTGCTGTTTTTTTCTTTTTCAAACTCCATAGCCTAGTTCTTCTTCTTTTCATGCAATTAAATTCACTTCATTTTACAGTAATACTCTTATTTATAATTTAACTATTGACTATTTTGATAAAACGTTTAAGCTATATGTACTTATATTGTAAATAGATATTTTATGATTTTCTAAATTATTAGAATTGCTTTAAGAAAAAAAGAATTGTAACTACTATTTGAATGATCTGATGATGTAAATTTTTTCATCGTTAATCAATTAAAATGTCATCATACTTGATCATTTTTTTGGTATCATCTCCTTTTGTTAAATTAATGTCAACACCTATATCAAAACTATGCTATTATTATTACAAGAAAAATCACAAAAATAATAAAATAAAGAAGGAGATAGAATCAGAAAGAATTACTATTTCCTAGAAAATGATAGTAGCATGAAAAGGACTAGAAATAGTAGGAGAAAAAGCGTATTATAAAAGGCTGGCATACACCAGTATCCAGTTGAAAATATTTGTAATTTTCTAGCCCTTTCATAACGGATAAAAGCAACTTTTTTATATATAAATTTTAATTTTAGTGCCCCTTCACTTCTACTTTAAAATATTTTACAATTTTAATAAATGTTGGAACTTGCAATTGTCTTTTGACCTTTCTTGGGTTTTAATAAACTTATTCTTCTATCCATCTCAAATTATTTGTAAATAATTCTCTTAAATTATTTATTATTTTAAAATATTAAGATAAAATTATTTTTTTTAATTTTTAATAGTTATTGTTGTTGAAAACTTACAAATACCTTCATTATGAGATAATAGCATGTAAATAAAATAAATATTTAACAAAGAGATTATATACTAAGAAGAAGTAAATAAGATTAAAGTAAACATTTTTTAATTAATAGTACTTCTTAATAGGCAAGTAAGGAGAAACAAATTTGGAGACAAACGAATTATTTTTTTTCATCAAAATTAAAAGAGGCAAATTATTAATGAATATAGCCTAAAGGTGAATGGATTAGACATAATTTATTTCAGTTGTTTTTTCCTATTCAACCTCGAAAGTGAATATACCAAATAAAAGCAATCTAAATATTATGGAAATTTAAATATTTCTTTTAGAAAGCAAACCTTGATGATATCATCTTTAGTGTTTTGTAGAAATGTTCTATTTTAAGAAAAATATTTTAACCTACTGTTTTATTCAATAAATAATTTTTCACTCAAAGGAAGATAATTCACTTTAATACAAATATAAAATTTGAACGAATGTTATTGAGTTCATACTCCTATCATGTCCAATTTTCCCGCATTCATCGTGAGCCCACAACGTACAAAAATACATTTAGAGTATAGATTTTATGCATTCGAAATACCATGAATATTCAATGACATTTAAGTTAATGAGTTTGAAATTTTAATATTTCATATTCCCTCAATTCCTATTTATATGTTATCGATTTAATCTATTATACACTTATTTAATTTTTTCATGAAGTCATATTTTCAATCAATGAAGATGAATTAATTTATTTTGATTAATTAATTTGATCAATGAACATGAATTATTTACTAAGTTTTTCTGTATTGATTAAATGTATATTTTCAAGAATAATAACTCATAAAGATAAAATAGGAAGAATAATATCATTTATGCTTTGATTTTGTAAAATGACATGGTTTCATATTTTAGAGTCAAACGATAAGACTTTTGACTAACATTTTACAATGTATTTTTTCATCATATTGATATGCAAAAAATTGCAATTTATAGTACTTTTCGTATAGTTTTTAAATATCTAATTTTTTTAAAGTAAAAATCGAATTAATATAATCTAATTTAACTTTGAAAAATAATCAAATTGATTTCGAAAAGCGCATCTTGACAATTAAAAGTGGACGAAAAGAGTATTAAAGATCATATATTTTTTAGTAAGGACGACATATAAATAGAAAGAAGGAAGTGCATATTTACGTAATGCATTTCATATCATATACACATAATTTGAGCAAAATTTACTACGCTAAGCTTAACCGGTATTGTATCAATGACACTTCTTTTTCTAAAGCAATCATTAATATTTGCGTTATAATAGACTGTTCACACATCACACCTCTTAAAGCACTACTCTTCTTCTTTGAATGGTGTTGGAAAGCGAGATAAAATATTAATGCTTGTATTATAAATTTTTAATAGACTATGTACATCACATCTCTTAAAGTACTATCATCCTTCTTTGAATCGTGTGTAAAAGCAAGATAAACATTAATGCTTGTGTTATAATAATAGACTATCTACATCACAAACACCTTTAGAAATACTACCCTTCTTCTTTGAATCATATATGAAAGCGTGATGTTATGTGTATCGAGCTATCCTTTTGAGTTGAGCTGTTACATACATGTAAAATTTGGTTTTTCTGTAGTTACATCAAACTCCAAGGACATATATACACACCACCAAGACAGTGACCCTTTGGTGTCTCTTTTTCACTATCTTCTGTACACAACAAACTTCAATACACCTCTGTAATTGCAAACCATTTCCCATCTTTCTTCAACCAAAAACAACAACAATGGCTTCTTCTTCTCCAGATCCATTTTTTCTCCTCATATTTCTCACTCTTTTCCTCACCATTTCCACTTCAAACTCACTTTCTTCCTCTTCCCCATCACCCCTTTCTTCTCCATCTCCAAAACCCTCTCCTATTTCAACTCCACCAACTCATTCATCTTCATCTATTCTTGACCCAAATCAGCTCAAAGCTCTACAATCACTCAACATACCAACAGGCAAAACCCCATGTTCCCCATCTCACAATACTACCACTATTTGTGATTCTTCAACACCATTTAGTCACATTGTGTCATTAAACTTCATTAACTGCTCAGATGATGTTGCATTATCACTTACTGCTTTGAAATCATTGTCTACAGTGAAGGATTTGGGGTTTTACAATTGCCCCATTTCACCTATTAGGTTACCTTCTCAGCTTGCTTTGAATCTGAAATCTTTTACTTGTGTTAGTAGTTTGAAGAAATTAACTGGGGTTTGGCTTAGCAAATTGGTGAATGTTACTGTTTTAACTGTTTCTCATGTTTCGATTGTTGCTAGTGGTCCTTCTATAATCATGAATAGTATAAAGAATTTGCACAGTGTTACGATTTCGAATGCTAATCTTACGGGCTATTTGCCTAAACATTGGCATTCGAATCTTAGTTATGTTGATTTGTCTGGGAATAAACTGAAAGGGAGAATACCTAGCTCGTTAACTGAGCTGGAGAATCTTGTTTACCTCAATTTGTCTTCAAATTCACTTAATGGAACGATCCCCGTTTCGTTTGGTGATTTGTCTTCTTTGCAAAATGTGTCTTTGGCTTCGAATTCGTTGTCTGGATCTGTTCCGGATTCGTTTGCTGCTATTCCGGGATTAGTTCATCTTGATTTGGGGTCTAATCAGCTAAATGGGACTATTCCTAAGTTCATTTCTGATATGAAGGGATTGAAGTATTTGAATCTTGAGAGGAATAACTTTCACGGGGTTTTGCCTTTTAATGCTTCGTTTATAAAGAAATTGGCTGTGTTGAAGGTGGGAGGAAATTCGAATCTTTGTTATAATCATTCGACATTGTCTTCTAAAGTGAAGCTTGGGATTGCTCCTTGTGATAAACATGGGTTGCCTGTGTCACCTCCAGCATCGAAGGATATAAGTTCGGATGATACCGATGATTCTGATGATTATGCTGATGATGAGAGTCTGCACCAGGAACATAGTCATGGACCAAGTAAGGTTGTTCTTGGTATTTCCATTGCACTTTCCTCGATTGTATTCTTAATTATTTTCTTGATTCTGTTGGCTAAATGTTGTAAATGAGCATAAAAATGAAATCTTTGGTTCGTTTAGTTTAGGAAATTTCTTAATTGGATTATGAAATTTGTTTAGTTAATTATACATTTGTATCTTGTTAGAAGTAGAAGAGGTGGCTACTTTATTTGGTGTGATTCTTTTGAACAAGTGAAATTGGTGGAGGAAGTAGGCGGCATTGATCAATGAAATTTTCTTTTATGTATGTATTTTCGATTGACAGATTGAGGTACATGGTTTTGATTTCCTGATAGATGGTGATATCTTAATTGCTTACGACATTTTGTTGTTTGGATTCAGCATTTGCTTCATTCATTTGTTGATTGACAATATGAATGATTCCTTTATTTTTCACGTGTTGGTTACGAGTCATGACAATGGATGAGATAATCTATGTCGTGTGGATCCTTCATTTGTCTTGATGTACCCCGTGTCCAATGGGAACGTGGTAAGGGTTAGGGTACTTTGCTGGAAAAGGTTAACATACCCATATCGGGTGCTTCCAAAGAAATTGTACAGAACACATACCCGTAAAAGAGTCCAAGCAACATAATAACAATATGAAGTATCTACCAAATTAGCTCAATAGTCTATTGTCTCAGTTTGAACTGCAAAGATCACCGTTTTCGTTCTTACTTGTATGATTTTTCGTAGTAAGTTCTTTTGCTTTCTTTGTGCTCTACCGGACTTCCCAGTATTCCTCGTATGCCCTGTGATGCCAGTGTTTTTATGAGATCTAACATAATGCTGTGAAAGCAATATTCCATTGTAGACAAAAAAGTTCATTATCTGGCACTTCATTTCATTTGACAGAAGAAGCTCAACTAGTCCCCTCCGTAGTTGTGTTGCTCGGATTTTTCATAATATGTTCGGGTATGTGTTGGATCCTCCAAAGCTATGCATTTTTGGAGGATCCGACACGGGTGGGGCAACACTTTTGGAGGGTCCGAGTAACAAAGCTCCTTGGTCCCCACTATGGTACCTGATCACCACAAAGGATTACTAGAGGGTGCTTCCACAATGGTTTTTCCTTTCATTTTGAAATGCTTATTGTGATAATAGATCGGAGAGTTCATATAGCCGATTCTAACTTATTTGGGACAGAGGCACGAGTTATTTTTTTTAATGTCGTTTTAGTTAATACCGTTTATTGTTTTGGCCGACTAGTGTATTTATTGTTGTGAATCCTTGAGATCTTGTTGGATATGTGATTAACAAGCTATAGAGCAAACTCCATTATTTCTAGTACTTCGATTATTATATTATTTTGTTGTAGATATTTCTTTTTTCTTTTTAGAATGCTTTATCATACTATCTGTAGTTTTTTGTTGTGGCTTCTCGTTATTTCATTTCCTAACTGCTTTGATATGCTTTTTTGAGTCGTGGTCTATCAGAAATAATCTCTCCACCTCCCCAACTGCTATCATATACACTAGATATGCGCTATGCCCGACACACCATCATTTCTCCTATGGAGTTCAAATTTCTTTCAGAGTTATTAGTTGTTTTACCTGTTTTTAGCTCATCAAGACTTAAAATAAGATAGGTACCTACCTAACCATGTTCTTCCAGCTCTTATGTTGAATTTTTGCCATGTGAGGTCTGGTACTTCAAGTGAATACTCTACTTCTTATGTCTTCCATCAACATCCTAAATGAGTGCTTGTTAGGCAGAATTACTCGATACCTATACTAGTATGAAGTAGTAGGTAGCTGGTGGAATTAAAGTTGACCGCCTTATGATCCACAACTAATATGAGCCTTGAAACAAGATGTGACATCCAAGCAAGATTGCCTTCGAGGATCCAAATTCACTCACAAGGCGTACAACAAGAATAAAGATGGATAAGACACGTCATAAGAGACCATTTGAGCTCTTAAAGACGGACAAGACACGTCACAAGAGACCATTTGAGCTGCAGAGCGTAATGCTCCTAGATAGGCATATTAGTATATATAGGAGCAAAAATGTCCAAACAAAAATAAATACTTTTCCATTAGTCAAGATTCTTGCAAGCTATCTTGAAATAGTAGAGGTTCGCCCAAGCTGCCTTGACACAAACGTTACAAAAAGTTAAACAAAAAAGCCCATCTACTTTTTTTCTCTCTCCTGAGAAGGATCAATAGTATTTTCATCCTCGACCGATAGGTTGATAAGCCTTGTCAAATAGAAAAAAGAGAAAAAAGCTCATCTACCCTTCTTATATGGTAGTGATTGAACATATCATAATCTAACCATTGGAGTAAAAATTAAAAAAAGGGCTCTTGGATTCACTTGTTTATTGATTTTGTCAGACATTTTGATTACATTTCATCATCATTTCCACCATATGTTGGAATTTCAACTTGATCTATAAAAATTACTTTTTTCCTTTTTTAAGCTTTTTATACACTCAATGTGGGCATACATGCATTAGATTAGAAATAAATAATGGATACTTTATTCAAATGTAACTTTAATATGAGGCTATGCCAGGTTGGTGACAAATCTTGGCTTCTATGTGTACAGAATAATAATGAAGGATCATTATAACAGCCAGCTTTGGCTATTATTGTTCATGCGTTGGTTAATATATTTATTTTTAAAAAAAGGGACCAAACCTTATTCTTTCATATTTTAATATTCTGATAAAAAATAAATGCATTTACTTCTTCACAGTCCCAAGGTGATAATCTCAGTACTAAAGACAAGATGTAACCTTATTAATATTTTCTGAAATTCTTCCTATTTATTTTGTTGGTATAACGGTCTAGTATTCGAAATTCATTGATCCGACTAATTCAATTGATCGGCTTATAGATAGTATTGAAGACAAGTTGTAACCTTATTCATGCTATTGTCTTAAATTCTATCTATTAATATTTCTATATAATGACTGAATATCGAAATTCATTGATTTAATTAATTTGAAGTATCGAAATCCATTAACATGACTAATTTAAATGTGTGACGTGTAAGGCATCTTAAATTGGGGAAACTTGTTACCAAGATGATGACATTATTTGATATTTTGTACCAATAAAAAAAATGAATATTTGATATCTTATCACTTCAGATGTCCAAAAATTAAACATTTAAACGACTTTTCAGTAAGCAATGTGTTCCCTTCCTTAGTATAGCCTACACAAATCCAAATAAGTCAGATCAGTAATATACGACATAGGAGTGAATTTTAAATACTAGATGGTTAAATGGAAAAGGAAGAAAAAGGCATAGACAAAGAAAATATAGTGTATATAACCTTCTATTCGAAATTTTAAGGTGATTTATACAAATTTCTACAAAGTTCAAATTATAGTGGGCAAACAAAAACAATTTTTGCCACTTTCATAAATTTCCAATATAAATAGCATTGAAATAACATATATGATTATATAATTTTTCACCTTATTGCATTAGAGTTTCTAAAACTATTTTATTTTAACTTTATTTAAGTATCCATGAAGTCCTTAAAAAAAATTCATAAAAAGTCGCTTGTAATTTTCCTCTTCTTTAAGTTCCTTCAGTTTACAGCGTAAATATAATATTCAAGTCAACTATTCAGAGACATTAAATGAGATTACGTTCCCAGAAGGACAAGGAACAAGACACCACATACTGACTTTTCATGTAGAGGAACAACATCTCTTTTAGAAAATACAACAAAAAAAAAAATCCAACTTATCCATTAAAATCTTATAAAAATACTAGTGGTAAATATTTAAAAAAGACACTATTTAGAAAGGCATAATACATAAACAAGTACTCAAACTTGGCCTTAGCTGGCAAGTAAATACTCCAACTTTGAGAGTGCACATCTATACACTTTAACTTGGTCTTAACTGATAACTAAACACTCTAATTCATCTGAAGTGTGTCTCGTGGACAAATGACGCTGATGTGATACACAAATTTTGAAGGTGTCTAGATGATTATTTTATAAGTTGAAGTGTTCAATCGACACAGTGGAGACGAGTTGAGGCGTCTAGATGTGCATACTCAAAGTTTGAATGTTTGTTTATGTATTATGCCTATTTGAAAACCATGCACTTCAGAGCAACTTCCACAAGATCTCTTGAAATGGCAAATGATTTCCTTATTAGGAGTGCAAACAAAAGAAAGTTCCCATCAAAGAAACAAAAGAACTCATGCCACTTCAAGATTTCAAAGGGCAAGAAGATTATCTAACATTAATAAAACTACCAACTGCAATATAAAAAACCATAAAAATGCAGAAGAAGAAATTCACAACATATGTTGAAACTTTATACAGCCAAAGGCTATATTTGACTGACAGTATTGGCCCTTCTTCATTTAGTATCAGAAATATTCTCAAGTCAGCAAGAACTATGTCCAAATTAAGTAAAACAATGCAAATGTGATAAAAAGTTAAGCTGGCTGTAAGTACTGAACAGACATAGCATCACTATTTACGTCTACACTATTTGAATGAGGAAGTAAGTAAATATATACCCTCTTTACCTCATCAAAACATATTTACACGGAAAAACCATGGCAACACGAATGATATTACCAGGCACGCCATTAAGAAGTTACAGAATGGCTGTCCATGCCAGCAACCTCTAGTCGTTTCGGTTGAACCAACACCACTTCTAGTAGATCTTGCATCATTCCACTCTTCAATAAATCTGTTATTGCTGACACCAGTAACATTTTGTGCGACCTCCCCACAAATTTCACACACTCTGCACGAAGATGACACAAAAGAGAAATAACAAAATCACTATTGTGGAATGTACTGGTCCGGAACTTTAAAATTTTAGTAAATAAAACAATACAAACTCCTGAATACTATGAACTAATGACCTTTTCTTTTAGTTTTTCTTTTTCTGTTTAGATGCTGGTGGTTACAGTGAAGTATACTAGGAAAACGATGTTCTGTCAAAGCGACTCAATCACCATTATAATTTCCTAATACCGAATTAGTTATTATGGTAATAAATTACATGCCATTAAGCTATTTGAAATGCAAAGCAACATGATTCTACCAGTAGATAACCCGAGAAGGACATGGAAACAAGTAAAAATGAAAAAGAACATCTTGGCTGGTGTTTCATGTCCAGAAGTTGCCAAGGAATACTAATAATTTATTGCCTATGTGCAACAATGTGAACCATCTATAGCGTCATCTTTCAATGTTAGTTGAATTTGGGGATAAAAAAGCAATAACAACAACAACGTACCTAGTGTATTACCACAAGTGAGGTCTGGGGAGGGTAGGTGTATACGCACACCTTACCCCTACCTTGTAGAGATAGAGATTGTTTCATAGCATGGAAATTGAAGAAGACAACACAGAGGTAGAACAAGGCATAGCAAATAATAGAGAAAGTAACAGACAGTGTAGGTATTTTGAAGAATGTGAAATCAAGGGCTGCATAAATTTGAGAATCCACAACGTAAATTCAAAGTAATTCCTATTGTTTTTTGTTTTGAGCTGAGCATACAAGCTATGCCTACTAGCATAAATCAATGATGAATTTTTCATAGTAACTTCTCCATGACTTACTACATTGCTTGTACTCTATGTTTTCTCTTTTGATGAAACAAAGCTGTTTAGTTTAAGAATAAAATGACAATAACGTACTCAAGTAACTAGGACGGAAATTTATGGCATTTACCAATGGATTAGCAATGGATTATCACAAAATTTTGTTAGCTAAGAAGTTCACAGCTAATACCATTTTTTGTTGAGTGTTCAATGAGATATATATGAAAACCACTAAATTTTCAATAAATATAAACTTTTGAATCCATGATCTCAGAGTACAATGAGTTCAGTGCTAAGAATCTTAAAGGTTGAACCCACTGAATTCAAGTCCTATCCGCCTCTGTCGAAGACAAGCTACTCTATTCAGTTATTACACACTAATGCATGATAAAGCAATTGGCTGAATATCAATTTCACAAACCAATTAGATAATGATTTGAGAAACATTCAGTGTCAAGCTTATAAAACAAAAAAAATATATCTACATCCATTTAAAGACAACCAGAAAGCATGCAAATCTCTCTACTATTACAACTGTGAGAATATCAAATAACATAAAATTGTAAATATGAACGCAATGGTGACCAATTCAAACAAGCATGCCTGTAATTTGCAAAAAGAGAACCTTTAGCTAGAAAATTACTGTAGTAGAAATATAAGTCAAAGTAAAAAGTATCTCAACCAGAGCCCACCTACAGGGACCTATCAACACCAGGAAAAACATTATTAAGATCCAAGTAAGCAACAATACATATTATCATCAGTTAAAGAACCACAATATCAAACTAAGAATGACAGTAAACTAGAACAAGACGAATCTAAAACAAAGAACAAAAACAGTAATTACCTGTTTCCTTTTAGCTTAAACCAAGCCTCAGCACAATGAGAATGCACAAATCCAAGCTCTCCTTTACAACCACAACCAAGCTCAATCAAATCCACCAAATTCTTGTCAGCTTCATATGTACTCAAATGGCAAATCCTACACACCCTTTGGCCATCCCCTTCCAAATCCTCTCCCAATTTACCATCACCACCATCACACTTAACATCAATTACAGTCGAAAAATCATCACCCTTCTTCAAATCCTTCACTTTCACCTCATTCCCTTCCGAATCTCCATCTTCCATAGCAATTCTTGATTTTTCAGTTTCCCCATCTTCATCCAATCTAATAGTCACCACAGTCTCGGGAACTTCCACTTTCTGATTCCGTACATCCATCTCCCTATCCACAACTTCCCTCAAACTTTCATTCAACCAATCAATCAAACACTTTATGGGCAAAAAACAGAACTCCCACAAAATTCCAAGTTTGATCAGTCCCCTTCCTCTCTAATCAAATCAATCAAACACTAAACAGGGTCTACAAATTTAATTCAAGCAATCAATCAAACACTTTATCTGCAAAACCAAAAGCAACAAATCAACCACAAAACTCCAAGATTCATCAACCCATTTCCCTCTAATCAAATCAAATCAATCAAACACTACAAAGGGTCGATGAATTTGATGAAAAGTTGATGTCATGCACGTTCTGTGGAATCCCTTCAACTTGGGATTTATCGAAAGTGAATTGGCTTTCGACTGATTCTGTAAAGATTAAAGTATTAAAGAAGTTAACTTTTTTGTTCGTTTATATATAGGAAGTTATTGATTAAACCGGTTTGCATATAGTATAATGACAAGACAGTGGAATTTGCCCAACAATCAGGTGATATCCGAGGAAAAACACTAAAATAGGGTTAATCTCAGGCTGTCAGCACCTACATTTTTGGGTAACTAGTTTTTATATCGCGTAACTTATTTGTCTTATTTTCTTTTTTTATCGATTTTGAAAAGAAATGTTTTTCTATTAATAGTAAGGGTCGATGTGGCTTGTTATTGCAAATCACAAGGAAAGATTTACCTATGTAAAATAATCTAGTTATATCCTGTATTAATTTTAAGGATTGATGTAATTTGTTATTGATAAAACACAGATTCAAAGATTGAAATTTTAAAAATTTGAGATATCACTAAACTTATTAACTATTTGAATTATTAACTATTGAGAGATTTGAGACCGAAACTTTATATTTGTATATATTAGCAGATTTTTTTTACTACAGATAAAAAATTGAAATTGAAGTTAATGAGTTGGATTGAAGTCATTGAATCTAATTGACATATCTATATCCCTTAATTAGTATTGGGGTGGCCACTTGTCATCCATGTTGCCAACTACTTAACTAAAAGTACATGTAAACCAATCAATCAATCAAAAGACATCAATTATCTAAGAATTAATTAAAACAACTATTGGGAGACAAATAATATGGTCAATTATGAAGTGAGTTAGTAAGATATAAATTATTCATTAATTAGTTTATACAATGAGATCTCCTATCCATTTGGTGATTATTGATCAAGCATGTGATTTGTAGTATAAACACGTTGACCAAGTTATAATTAATCCCCCGCCTTTTTATCTTTGAATTGTCAAATAAGTAATTGCAAAATATCTAAACAACTTTTATATATATATATATATATATCTTGATTATTTGACTGAATATATAATATTGTTTTTATCAACACTAATATATCACTCAGTGAAAGAGATAAAAATTTACTAAAAGTGTTCAATATTTACTATGTACATATACATACCAAAAAAGAAGAAGAAATTAACCTTTATATATATAATGAGATTATCTAGCGCGAACCTTCTTCAACTTCACCAAATATATATATGACATAGCATGACAGTCATAGTTAAAAATACGAATACTAGTCAAAGAAATAATTAAGAATATTTTATATCAATGTCTTTTCATTCAAAAAGAAAAAATTAAAGATAAATCTTATCCTAGTATGCAACAGTCATTGTTGATCAATAGAAACGTAAGAACAATGTTAATCAAATCGAATGAGGTCATTCTACCGAAGCAGAGCTTAGAAGAGTCAAAACTTTATGTCATTTATGCACGAAAGTTGTGCACGACTTAATTCAACACCTTACGCCACAAGCTCATGACAACCGTATCACTATTGCTTACTATCTTCCCACATGAACCTTTTTTAGGCCAAGCATGAAGCATGTGGCCAGTTTGTGACAGAGTGTAGTGGGTAGGTGAGGAGTTATTATTACATCCAATAAGAGCAAAAATATTATTAGAGGCAAAACATCTTAATGGTTTCTTTTAAGATATTAAAAAAGTAAAGGATTTCTAACTTACAAATCTTAAACATTTTTCCATATTTATTGGGTTATACAACTTTTAGTCTTAAAAAAAGCTTAACATTTGTGTTACTACAAAATTGCAAATTATTCTATTAGTCGATAATAGAGCAACATAATTATTAACAAGAGAATTCAACTTCTACTATACGTATAAAAAAAATTACATTACATATGTAATTTAATTTACCAAGCAACGAACACATTTTTGTCCCTTCTAGCTCTGCTCCGATTAAATTAAAACTTTAGTGAACAAAGATAGGCTTATACAAACTTATCCGAACACCAGGATTATATATTAAAAGAAAATAGAAAATGAAATTGAAAAAAAAAAAGAATCAATTGAATCTCGACTATGCCTGCCGCTGACTACTTATTGAAAGACTGAACAATATATGAAGTCGTACTACAACAACGATAAATAAACATTCCCTCCCGCTCTGACTTTGATAGACTTGCCAGAAGAAAAGGGAATAAAATAGAAAATCCATTAAATGTTCTTTTCTTAAAAGCAACAAATGTTAGCAGAAAGTAAAAATAAAATAAAATAAATACAAACAGAACACATATATCAAATTTTACAAGAGATTAAACAGCCCCTTAGTTCCTTGATTTTCTTTAAAAAAAAAAATACATTTCATTTGTATGATGGTGGGAGCTTTCTGGTCATTTACTACTACAAAAACATGTACAAAAAAAGAACTTTCCTTACGCTAGTCGGCCGGTAAGAGAGGACGGAGAGATACTCGAAGAGTGGAACGAGAAAAGACAATACCACGACCAAGGATTAAAATACACAGCAACAACCCTTTACTTTGTCCTCTCGTTGACAAGGAGATGCAGCTTGTCATGGTGGAACCTGTCGGGGAGAATGTAAACTCGGATCTCTTGATATACAGATCATCATCAACCGGTATACTTAGCTAAACATGTACTTTTCACGTCATGTCATCACGGGTCGTGAAAAGATGCAGTCCCATTTGCCTTTTTATATGATCTGGTATCAACCTGTTGATGAGGTCTGGAGAGGCACCAGCCAACTGAAACAATAAAATATAGTTGGATCAGCATAACAGCTGCTTTAATAATATTTTAGCAATGCTTGCGATTGAACAAGGCTACACTTGATTAGCAAAAGAGTTACTTCAATAGATAATTAGTAAAGTTGTCTCTACAATTGCTTCAAATATCCTCTTTTGAGCCGAGGGTCTCTGGAAACCACCTCTATACCCCGCAAACGTAAAGGAGTAAGCACTAGTGGGACTACATTAGGTATGTTGTTGCTATTGTTGTTGTCTCTAGAACTGCCTTAGGTCGATGTTTGCATGTTCTTGCAGATTTATTGTTAAGGTCAATAGTATACGGAAAGCTCAGGCACACTTATTGTGAATCACGGGAGATTTCACATAGCTGATGGGCAAGTCTGCTACCATCCATAGCAACTCCAGCGTAGTAGTTAGCTAGGTGATTTAATTTATTAAAATACGTCGTGCAATCTAACATTTGGAAATGTATCATATTGGGATCAAATGATTATTTTCTTCCCTCCAAAACGAGCATTTCCTTTGGCCTCTCCCCTCAAGCAGGGGGTCCATTGAATGAATCACTCTAATATGTTTCACAAATCTAGAATGACCATGAGTGAAATACATACCTCCTGCTTAAAATTGAAAAGAGGCGGCAATTGTCGGCCATGGGGAAGGCGTGCATTGGGTTCTCGAAGCTCATCAAAGAATGGATGCGCACATGCTTCAAGCTGCAGAAAGAAAAGTAGAACACTAACTAGTTAGATTTAGGTTCTCGGCATCCAATAAAGAGTGGATTAGAAACATGGTATCATTTGCTGGATTATAAAGGACCTGCATAACTAACCCCAAATGAAAAGTAGGCAAAGCATGCTAGACGCAATCAAGATAACTTGCATAATGAAAAAAAGTCGCATTAGATAAAAGACAACTAGATCAAACTTACAGCATTGCAACGAAGACTAGGTGAGTACTGCAATAGACGTGAAGCAAGGTCAATAGCTTCAGGTGGCATTCGTTTGTGGAATACCTAAAGACCACGACAAGGGCAATATAGCGAGTCAGCAGCAGAGAAATTACGTGCTAGGAATAGAATTTACAGGTTTGTTATTAACGGTAAGAATCCACAAAAAAACTGTACTCATCTAACTACAATAAGTTCCCTTTTCAAGGAATTAATTATTTTATGGTTTCTGTTCTCAACGGCTAGCTGCTTAGGCAGAATGAATTCCATGTCTAGTCAATCTGCCACTATAGCTAATATAAATTGTACAATCAAGGATTGTAAACAAAACTCAAAAACAGAATTATGCATACTCTCCATAAGTATTAATTAAAACTTTTCAGCCTCTCAATTTGTCGATTGCAAATTGAGATGTACTTAATTGAATGAACTTTTGGAGTGCAAATTCTCGCAAATGTAAATACTAGAGATTAATAGCTCCCTAAAAGTTTATGGAGCAGATGATAGTAGAAAAATATTACTCCATCCGTTTCAATTTGTTTGTCTTACTTTCCTTTTAAGTCCATTTAAAAAAATGCCTCTTTCCTTTTTCGCACCTTTTTAATTTCAACTTTTCACATGACATGTTTAAGACCACAAGATTAAAGGGATTTTTGTTACACTCTATATCTCTTCAGTCCACAACCACAAGATTCAAAAAACTTCTTTACTTTCTTAAACTTCGTGCTAAGTCAAAACCGAACAAACAAATTGAATGGAGGGAGTACTTATTTAAAAAATTTACCAAATGGATAGCAGGATAAGCTACAGACAGACAACTAAAAACTCTTTCTTCCACTAGGTAAAGCTGAAATCAAGTATGTATACCTTATGCCAAGGGTGTGCTTTGATTTGTGGAAACCGAAAATCAGTGTAATTTGGATTCATACAACGAATTTCCTCCCTCGTTGGTGTTCCAAGTACCTGAAAGATGAAGCAAATGAACAACTTGTACAGAAACATTTGCATCAGATTTAAAAATTCAAGCTGTACCTTGATTATCTCAACAAGCTGATCGACAGCATTTTCTCCTGGAAATAATGGCTACAAAAAATATTGCAAAACTAGTCAAAAAAATTTGCTCATGCGGGATTATGGAGCACGAAAAACCTCACAGACTACTTAAGCAAGGATAAAAACCTAGATTTTTACAAACCTGGCCTAGGAGAAGCTCTGCAAGGACACAACCAGCTGACCAGATATCAATAGAGGTCGTATACTCTGTTGCACCGAATATAAGTTCAGGAGCCCGATAGAACCGTGAGCAGATGTATGAGATGTTTGCTTCACCTTTAACCTGATGAACATTATACTCAGTACGTCACAAGTACACAAACCTTAATCTGAAAATGTACCAACTTTTATATAAATAAGAAACCATAGAGCTTAAAGAATTCTCTTAGAAGAAACAGTTTCTTTATGCCCATATGTTTAGAACAAAATTGAATAGCAGCTTGATTCAACAGTAAACTTCAAGCAACTCATTTTTAAACTGAGTAAACGGAAGATGCAATGGCAGGAAACAGCAATAAATCAACCAAGACATGGATGTAGAGAACTTCATTTTCAAAGGCAACAGTTTTGGTAAACAGGATCTCCGCCCAAGAGAGTTAGCATGTCAGATGATAGTGCAAACAAGAAGTTTGTGAACTCCATATGGTATGTACTGTTCAATGACATTTGGAACAAGAATCTTCATGCAAGGGGAAGTATCCAGGTTCAAACTATTCATTGACATATGTTACAAATAAGAGATAATGGTCCAAAAATACATGGAACTTGCAAACAAGTGACAGTTCAAGTGTAATTTTACCATTAGCTCTAGGTGTTTGGACCATTAGCTCTACAAATAATACTGACAAGGATAACATTACAGACTTACAGATGCTACACATAAACAAATGTCAGCAGTCCTCTTTATGAGGCAAAGATAAATATGGAAAAAGGGAAATGGATTCGTAGGAAGGTACATGTGAACAAACACACAACTGCACTTTTAGGATAAAGACTTACCAGCACTTTTGCACTTCCAAAATCACAAATTTTCACTTGGTGGGTAACAGAGTCTACCTGTGGAAGCCAAAATAATGATATCAAAATATGAAGGGCCACAATGTACAAGCTGAAATAGCAACGTGGAAGATGCATTACCAAAATATTCTGAGGTTTTAAGTCTCTGTGGCAAACGTCAGCAACAGTGTGCATGTATGCCAACCCCCTAAATACCTGAACAAGTCTCTGTTTAATATAGATCAAGATTAGGAAGAAAAGTGCTGCTCAAGAAAGTGTCACTTACTTGATACGTGTAAAGCTTAACATAGATGAGTGGCATTCTTTGGTTCATATTGCTGTAATGCTTCAACATGCGATACATGGTTTCCGGGACATATTCCATCACCAAATTGAGAAAAAGCTCGTTTTTACTAGTAGTTGAATAGAAGCAATGCTTCAAAGAAACAACATTTGGGTTATCCATAGTGCGCATCAACTGTAGTTCACGATTCTTGTATCTACGATCTTGTAAAACCTTCTTTATCGCAACTGTCTCCCCATTTTCCAGGCATTTTGCCTACACGAGACAGGTACCAATCGACCAAAAGTTAATAAATGATATAGCAATTAGTTGAACAAATAAAATATGTGCTCACTTGCCTGAAAAACAACTCCAAATGATCCAGTCCCCACAATACGTTCAGCCATGTAACTGACTGTCTGCACCAAATTATTCGAAAAACCAAACACATATTCAATTTTCAATAAGAAATAAATTACTCACATAATTCAGCACTCAATAGGAGCCAAACTCAATAACAAACTTTCATGATTCCACATTGACCGCATTCTTACCTGCTTTGGCTCGCCATTTTTACCTCCAATGGTAGTGGAAATTATATGACCCGTGACTCCCCCATTCACATCCATAACAGGAGCAGACATCTCCTACAATCCACATCAAACACAGATCTCAGACAAGCAATTTCTAAAACCTGATACAGCATTATCATACTAAAAACATGTAACAGTACTAACGACCAAAAGTATCATTGGAGATGCATAAGCCACACAAACTTAACAATCCCGAATTTGAAGCATGGCATATGAAGAAATATGAAAGCTTCTATTATTAGAAACATTTGTGCAACTAGATATACTTCGATAAACAACATTCAAGCATATGAACAAGAAATGATTTACACAACCTCGGAGAAATTGTGGATCAGGTCATGTACTTAATAGGTACATATTCTTGAAAGTAGCAGGTATCCCCAAAAGGCTTAACAAAGATCAGGTCAACTATCATCAGCTAAATTTCTAAAAGACTACCAAATCAGCAAATGGAAAATCTTGAATGACAAATTAAATCAATTTTTGAAACTGAAACTAATTTTGAGAGCACAAAATTGCTAGTTTGAGACTCAGAGAAAGGGGTAACAAGCTCATATTCTTATTTTTAATTTAATACGAAGAAACTCTGAAATACAATACAAAAATATTACCTCCTCTGAAATGCTCAGATATTTTCACAACTAGAAGCTAAAGACTAGACCTAGATTTGCAATCAAGAATCACAAAAAAAAAAAACAGCCAAAAAAAAAAGCGACGCAGATTGTACAGTGCTGCAGGTATTTTACCTCAGATTAGTAGTGAAACAACAACCAATATTCCCACTAAAGTTTTCCAAAAATGAAACTAGCAGAAAGAAAACAACTTAACAAGTAAAGTCATGAACTTTTTCTACATAAAAAAACATAACAAAGCAAAATAGTAATAAAACTCATATTAGTAGTGAAATTTGATCTAAAAGAGCAATATACTTTGAATCCAAGAAACAACAACCTACATATTCCCACTAAGAATTTCCAAAAATGGAACTAGCAGAAGGAAGACATCTTAACAAGTAAAGTTATGAATTTTTTATACATAAAAAAATACCCAGAAAGCAAAATGGTATTTAAATTCAAATGAGTAGTGAAATTTGATCTAAAGGGGCAATTATACTTTGAATCCAAGAAACAACAACCCAAATATTCCCACTAAAAACTTCCAAAAACTGAAACTAGTAGCAGAAGAAAAACAACATATAACAAGTAAAGTTATGACCTTTTTGTACATAAAACAAAATACCCACGAAGCAAATTAGATTTAACCTCAGATTAGTACTGAAATTTGATCTAGATGGGCAACAACACAAACATTCCCCTAAATATTTTCCAAGAAATGAAACTAGCAGAAAGAAAAACAACATATAACAAGTAAAGTTACAATCTTTCGTACATAACAAAAATATCCACAAAGAAAAATGATACTTAAACTCAGATTAGTACTGAAATTTGATCTAAAGGGGCAACACCACAAATATTTCTAAAAATGTAACAACTTAACAAGTAAAGTTATGAACTTTTGTACATAAAAAAAAAAATACCCAGAAAGCAAAATGCTTACCTTATCATCAGCCATAATTTTCCAGCTCCAAATCAAAGAAAAAAAAATGGAAAAAAAAAACAAGAAAAGGGAAAGTAGAAAGAAGAAGATGAAGAATTTTTTTTTTCTTCAGTCCACTCTTTAACTTTATGATTCAAAGCTCATAATTGTCGGTTGAATTGAGAGAGAGAGAGAGAGAGAGAGAGAGAGAAAGAGAGAGAAAGGACCCATTAGCTAAAACAGCATCCCATGTGAATACAGCTCTTTCCTCTAGTGGTTTTTTTCTTCTTCCTCTCTGTCTTCTCTTTCTTTCTTTCTGTCTTTTTAGATATTCATTTAGACCCCTAGAGTTTTAGGTAACTACCAATTTGTCTATTTTAGTAATCATTGTTTTTTCAAAAAAGAAATAATTGCACTCTTAGTTCCTATTTTATTGATAAATTTCTTTTTTAATCCTTATAATATTTGGTTAAGCACATTTACCTTAAATTAACTATGGGGTCGTTTGGTAACTGGTTTGATGATGAGTTATGCAAGTATAATATTACATCGTGCATAAGTAATATATCATAATTGATAGTTGGTCAGGAAGTAAATTATTCATGTATAAAATTAATACGGTGTTTGATTTACAATTAAAAGATTCACATAACTAATATATGCATAAGTTATGAATAAAAGGTGTAATAATTAATGCATAAATAACTAATCCCGGCATAAAATTATACATATATTTCCTACCGAATAAGAACATTACTAACATCTGCATAACTAGCTAAGGGGTCAATTGTAGCTAGTAAAGAAGCAACTTATTCATGAATTAATTCCACCATTAGTTATACAAAATTTACCAGCTAGTTATTCATGTCTAAAATTATTAGAATGTTTGTTTTGCAATTTATACAATTAATATATGTATAAGTTATGAGAAAATTTGTATATTATCTTATCCCAAATGGACTATCAATGCAATTATAGAAAATATAATAACAAAAAGATGATGACACTTGAGAAAAAGGTAATTAAGAAATGATGCATAAATTAGAGGTCAAAAATATGATAAAGAATAATAATGAGATATTACTATATTAGGAATTTTGATAGGTCCTTTTCCACTATATGTCCTAGTGGAGAGATATTCTTAAGTCCCATCTTTCCATGATATTAAATCAATCCTTATCCCACATTTTTTTTAAACGGCCTCAAACATATATAAATCATGAATTCTTCATAGCAAGTTAGTAAGGCTAGTGTATAGCAATCGTTGTAAAAGTACCTCTACACGTCTTAACCACTACTTTAACTAGTCCTTTTAAGCAATTATGAATTCCATAGAACTTTATCAATTCCAACACAACTTATCTTTTTTTTAAAATGACGTAGCAAACTACGCGAGCCGGAAAAGTTAGACGTAACTCACAATTTGCTTCTTCATTGTTTTAGGGGGATCAATCACATATATATAATTTTCCATGTACCTTTCTAGTGATCTTGGCCACTAAAGTATGCCACCTTTTTTCTTCACAATTAGTTTGGATATCCAAGATATATGAAAGGAAAGTTGCTGTTGTTGAAGCCAATATAAAGCAATTCGGTGTACTAAGCTCCCGCTGTGTGTGCGATTCAGGAAAGGACCAAACTACAAGGATCCTTAGTTCTTACCCTGCATTTCTACAACAGGCTATTTCCACACCTTCTGGTCACATGTCACCAAGTCCAACTTTACCAGTTACGTCAATGGATTGATTTAATTCCTCAATTTGTATCAGCATATGTGTTTGGAGCCACCAAATAGCAAGATTTATTCATGTTCACTAGTTGACCAGAGATGTCTTCATTATTCTTGAGGGTGTTTAGCATAAGAGTCAGAGAGTTGCTAGTACCTGAGGAAAAAAAGAAATGTATCATCAGTATAGTAGTATAAGTTAGTAAATGTGGCACTACTTTTCATCACACAATTCTAGAGAATAACTCAAGAGGAGAGGATTACCCTAGTCTATTAAATAGATCGTCATTCTATTCCCTAACCAAAGTGAGACTTCAACTCACTCTTGCCTCGGCTCAAGTTTCTTGATTTAAGTTTGAACAACTTTATAGGTAAGGTTCCTTCTTGGTTTGGATTCTTTCACTAACTTGAAGTAACTAATTAGAGTATATCTTGAAGAAATTGTACACTATATCTTGATCATCCATACATTATGATTATAGAAGTTAGTGGTGACTCCTTTCCAAGTCAAACCCTAGTAATATTTTTTTTCTTGGTCTGCCACTTCAACTTTTGCCAACCTTTCATACATATTGTAGGAGTAGTAAGTTGATAAATGCAGCACTAATTTTGACTATAGAATTCTAGTGAATTATGAAAGCAAGATTTGGTTGATTTGGTGGTATTGGTATTGAATAGAAAAATCTCCTAAAAAGAGATCTTATTGCTATTTAAAGTCTCAAAACCACCACAAGTTACTAGTACTAATATTTGCACTAATGGAGAAAGCCTTCAATATTTTTCTCTTAACAATACTCTTGTTGCTTCACTATGTTATGACCCAAACCAACATTACCACTGATCAATTAGCTCTTCTTTCTTTAAAATCTCAAATCATTTCGGATCCCTTTCACTTCTTGCATGAAAGCTGGTCTCCCGCTATTTCTGTTTGTCGTTGGGTAGGAGTCACTTGTGGTTCTCATCACCAGCGAGTGAAGTCCTTGAATCTTTCCAACATGGCTCTTACAGGGAGGATTCCCCGTGATTTTGGAAACCTCACATTTCTTGGTTCTCTTGACTTGGGAAGCAACAATTTCCAGGGATATTTGCCTCAAGAAATGGCATATTTGCATCGGCTTAAGTTTCTTGATTTAAGCTTCAACAACTTTAGAGGGGAAATTCCTTCTTGGTTTGGGTTTTTACACCAACTTCAAGTTCTAATTCTTGGAAATAATAGTTTCATTGGTTCCATCCCTTCTTCATTTTCTAATATTTCCACACTTGAGACTTTGAATCTGAATTTCAATTCCATAGAGGGTGAAATCCCAAAAGTGATTGGAAGTCTTATAAACCTGAGAGTTTTAAGCTTGTATGGAAATAATCTCATAGGTTCTATTCCTCCGTCACTCTCGAATGCCTCAAGGTTGGAGGCTTTAGACTTATCTCGTAATTTACTTCAAGGGAACATTCCAGAAGGGATTGGCAATCTACACAAGATGAAATTGTTGTCCATACAACATAATAAACTTACGGGTTCTATACCGTTCACAATTTTCAATATTTCTAGATTCGAATTCATTGGATTTACAGACAATAGCTTATCAGGAAATCTTCCCAATGGTTTATGTAATGGTCTCCCAATACTCGAAGGGCTTTATCTATCCACAAACAAACTCCGTGGTCATATGCCTACAAGCTTGTCAAATTGTTCACAACTTCAAATATTGGATTTATCAGGCAATGAGTTTGACGGACGAATACATAGTGAAATTGGAAGATTGAGTAACTTGCAGATATTGTATCTCGGATCTAACCATTTCACAGGTACAATCCTAGTTACAAAATTATCAATTTCTTTATGAACACTAGTAATATTGAACTTGAACTGCAGGAATAATTCCACAAGAGTTAGGAAATCTTGCTAATTTGGCGGATTTAGGCATGGAGGATAACCAGATTAGTGGCTCTATCCCGATCAACATATTCAATATCTCCTCACTGCAACTTTTTGGACTATGGCGGAACAATCTGAAGGGATCCTTACCACGAGAGATTGGCAACTTAACCAAGATACAGATTTTAGATCTTAGAGAAAATACATTTATTGGTACGTATTCGAAGTGATAGCAAAATTATAAACTTATACTAGCTTGAATCAACTCATTCTTAATTTCTATAGGTGAAATACCCAAAGAGATAAGCAATATGATGGAGTTGGAGGTACTTAGTCTCGGGTTAAATAGTTTCAGTGGTTCACTTCAAATAGAGATGTTCAACAGTACTTCACGTTTGAGGATAATTTCTCTTACAAACAATAATCTATCAGGAACTCTACCATCAAACATAGATTCTGTCTTACCCAACATTGAAGAGCTTTATTTGGGTGACTTAACAAATCTTGTTGGGACTATTCCTCATTCTATTTCCAATTGTTCAAAACTTACTAATCTAGAGCTTTCAAATAATAAACTCACTGGCTTGATTCCCAATTCTCTTGGATATTTGGCAAATCTACAGTTCCTAAACTTGGCAGCAAACAATTTAACAAGTGACTCATCGTTTAACTTCCTCACTTCCTTAACCAATTGTAGAAATTTAACAATTCTTTTTCTATCTTTGAACCCTCTAAACGGCATGCTTCCAGTATCTGCAGGGAACCTTTCCACTTCTCTTACAATGTTTTACGCCAGTTCTTGCAATATTAAAGGGCGAATTCCACATGAAGTTGGGAACTTAAGCAACTTATTAGAGCTTGATCTTTCTGGAAACAACCTGGTTGGATCAATTCCCACATCAATTGGCAACTTGAGAAACCTTCAGCGCTTCAACTTGAGTTACAACAAACTTACAGGATTTATTGGAGATAACATTTGTAAATTGCAGCATTTGGGTGCTATTTACTTGGGACAAAATCAACTTTCAGGATCTCTTCCTAATTGTTTAGGGAATGTTACTTCCCTTAGATTGATACATCTTGGTTCCAATAAATTGATTTCCAATATACCACCAAGTTTAGGGAATCTTAAGGATTTAATGGAGCTTGACTTATCCTCAAACAACATGGTTGGTTCTTTACCTCCAGAAATTGGAAATCTAAAGGCTGCGACACAGATGGATCTATCAATGAATCAATTCTCAAATGGAATTCCTAGGGAAATTGGAGGATTGAAAAATCTGGTGCATCTTTCTTTGAGACACAACAAGTTGCAAGGATCTATACCTGACTCAATGAGCAACATGATAGGTTTGGAATTCCTAGACCTTTCTCATAATAATATATCACGAATCATTCCTATGTCTTTGGAGAAACTTCAAAACTTGAAGTATTTCAATGTTTCTGACAACAAATTGTATGGTGAAATACCCTTGGGGGGTCCTTTCAAGAACCTCTCGAGTCAGTTTTTCATCAACAATGAAGCATTGTGTGGTTTGTCAAGGTTTAGTGTCCCGCCATGCCCCACTTCATCAAAGCATAGATCAAATAGGAAACAAATGCTACTTCTTTTTCTTTTGCTAGGAATTGCACTTGTATTTGTTCCTATCTCCTTTGTGTTCTTATGGATAAGGTATAGAAGAGGTAAAAGATCTCCGCAACAAGCTGATTCATTGTCTATTGCAACAAAAGAAAGAATTTCATACTATGAACTGCTCCAAGCAACTGATTCGCTTAGCGACAGTAATCTGATTGGTTCTGGAAGTTTTGGCTCTGTCTACACAGGCGTTCTCAGAAATGGGACTGCCATTGCAGTTAAAGTGTTCAATCTGCAACTGGAAGCGGCATTCAAGAGTTTCGATACAGAATGTGAAGTTTTGCGTAGCCTTCGCCATAGGAATCTGGTGAAAGTCATCACTAGTTGCTCCAACCTTGATTTTAAGGCTTTAGTGCTCGAGTATATGCCTAATGGAAGTCTTGACAAGTATTTGTATTCCCACAACTACTTCCTAGACATCAGGCAGAGACTAAGCATTATGATAGATGTGGCATGTGCGTTGGAATATCTTCACCATGGTTGCTCCTCTCCCGTGATTCATTGTGATCTGAAGCCTAGTAATGTCTTGCTGGATGAGGATATGGTTGCCCACCTAAGTGACTTTGGTATTTCAAAACTGCTTGGTGAAGATGAGAGTGATTTATACACTAAAACCTTAGCAACATTTGGTTATATTGCACCAGGTATGTCTCTTTGTTTTTGCTAATTTGAACATTGATTTTTCGTCTTTTTTTTTTCCAATCAAGCAAGTATATTGCATCTTTAAATTAATTGTTTGACTGTAGAGTATGGACTGGATGGACTGGTGTCAGTAAAATGTGATGTCTATAGTTACGGGATCATGTTGCTGGAAACGTTTACTAGGAGAAAGCCTAATGAGTTTGAGGGAGATCTTAGCTTGAAGCAATGGGTGAGTTATTCACTCCCAGAGGCAGTAATGGACGTTGTGGATTCCAACTTGGTTACACCAACGGATAATCGCTTACGGAAGGAGTTAGATATCGTGGCATCAATCCTGAAAGTAGCATTAGATTGTTGTGCTGAATCTCCGACAAGAAGGACAAACATGAAAGATGTTGTAGGGATGCTAGAGAAGATCAAGATTCAACTTCTTGCATGCTGAGCATGTTCTCTGAATCTCTTGTTCTGAATCGATCACTTGTTTGCTAAATTTTTGGATTCATGTAAAGATTGCTTCTGTTTTGTTTTAGCACTTGATTTGTGCATGGTTCAGTTTTCAGAAATTCTAGATGGTTGCAATAAATGTCACTATTTCCTTTTAACTAAAACTAAATTGACCATCTTGCAAATCTTGAAACAGAATGACTATCCTTTGTTTTGTGCTTTTTACTGATGCAGAGGATGAGTGAGTTTGTGTTCTTTTACCTTTAGTTTTGCGCAGTATTCTTATGTAATGTGTTGGAGCAAAATGCAGTTCAAGTACTTGAGCATTTCAATATTTAATTAAAATGACTCATGTGAAATGTGATTGTGCAACAACATTTCATTTACTACCCTATAATCTTTCTATAAATAGTGAAGGTCTTTCATTATTTTATATACAAGAAAACATAGAGGGTAAAAGATGAAAAATATTATATCGTGTTTATATTGAGATTAATGTAGTGAAAGAGAGTGTTGAGACAGAGAAAAATATTCAAAGTCTTCAGCTAATTTACTATATAAAAAAGAGTAATTATATGTTGTCACTGTCGGCCAGAGGCGGACCTACATTGGTCCGTAATGGTGCACGTGCACCCGGTAACTTTTCAAAACAAATTATATATTAAAGATTGTATATAATTGTGCACTTTTATAACCTAAAATTCATCAAGGCGAGTTGGTAAAAGTTGCACTTGTAACCCATCACGCTTGTGGGTTCGAGGTAACATTTTTTTATTTCCTATTTTTTTGCCTTCAATAACCAAAAAACTAAAAGATAGTGGTGCACCCCCAATTTTCAAATCTTGGTTTCGCCTCTGGTGTCGGGTGAACGGGGAAGCAGCTAAAGCAAGTGGTTTAGGCCCTCAAAATAAATATGATGTTAAATCCCTCATTTTAACCTTAATGAAATAATTATTGCTATAAATTTTTTATAATTTGTTTTAGACCATAAGTTTTAAAAGTCTTTATATATATATTATTTATTTTTATTTTTTTTTAATAACTAGTTTCTAGGTACGCGCTTCGCGCGTGTAATCCGTTGTATTAATGAGTATATTATTTCTTAAAAAATAAATAATATTAAATAATTTGATTTCTTTTTAAAAAAATGTGTTTAATTGGGGGTTCTTACTTTGTCTCTCTATAACTGTGATACTCCAATTCCATGATCTCTAAGTGAATGCATAGTATATAAAGAATATTTGTTGCCTTAAAACTAATGATATGCTAGACTTTTTAAAATGTAGCTAAGAAAAAAAATTAAAATATGAAATGTTCACTTTCACCAAACAACTAATGCTTCCTGCAATACTCACATAATAATACCAAAGAAAAGACAAAAAATGAAGTAAAATAAATACTCCTTAAAATTATAATGATGAAAAATGTACCTGTACTATATAAATTTCATATATAATGGATGAGCTAGTTATATTCCAGATGCTATAGTATTCATTTGACTTTGGAACTCATCAAATAATCAAGTGCAACAAAATCTAAAATAACAAAGTGAAAATCTTGAAATGTCATTAAAAACTAATCAAAATGAATTGAGTTTTCCACAATAGAAGACTATAACGCCACAAAATTGATCCAAACAACCCTTGGCCTTTCCACTTCCTTTATCCCCATATGTAACTTCTGCCTCTTCATTCCTCCATTATCAGTTTTTCTGTTGTGATGTAAATGGGACTACTAGTTGATATATTAATAGTCACATCTTCAAAGGATGCCTCATATTGTACTTGATGTTGAATCAAAATAATTTTTCAAAACATCTGATTTGGACTTCAAAAGTCACAAACAAATTTAACATAATATTTAATATTTTATAATTAATTAAATATTTTATAACATTTTGATTTTACATAGGGGCAAAATGATAATCCAACTTTGCACTTAGAGGCTTCCCACTCATAATGATATATGATTATGATGAGTTTTTCAAAGTGAGCCAATAAGTAGGGTGTACGACAATCATCTAGTCCTTTTATGCAATTATGAATTTCATTGAACTTTATTAATTCCAACACAACTTATCCTTTTGGAACTGACGTAACAAACTATGCGAGCCAGAAAACTTAGCAATACAACTCACAATTTGCTTCTTCATTGTTTTAGGGGATCAATCACAGAGATAGTGTAAGTAGGGATAGATGGCTTGTAAAATTGCTTTAATAAGAGCATATAAGACAATAGTTTTTTTTCCCTTGCGACATTCCAGTGATCTTGGCCACTAAAGTATGTCACCTTTTTTTCTTCACAAGCAGTTTGTATATCCAAGATATATAAATGGAAAATTGCTGTTATTGAAGCCAATATAAAGCAATTCGGTGCACTAAGCTCCCGCTATGTGTGGGATTCAGGAAAGGACCGAACTACAAGGGTCCTTACCCTGTATTTCTACAAAAGGCAATCTCCACACCTTCTGATCACATGTCACCAATTTTACCAGTGACGAGTCAACTGATTGATTTAATTCCTCAATTTCTATATATCAGCATATGTGTTTGGAGTCGCCAAATAACAAGATTTATTGAGGGTGTTTGGCATAAGAGTTAGAGAGTTGCTATTACCTGAGAAAAAAAGAATAATATCATCATCAGTATAGTATAAGTTAGTAAATGTGACACTACTTTTCATCACACAATTCTAGAGAATATGAAAGCAAGACTATTTACAAAGCAATAAATAAAGCAAGACTTGGTTTACTTGCCATGTCTTTGGGTGATTAGAGGAATTTTTAGCCACCATATTTTACAATTCTCATTGAGATGTGAAAGACTTGGTTGATTTGGTGGTATTAGAATTGATACAACAGGATGAATCCTAAAAAGAAATTTTTTAGAAATGTTCCTTAGAAATCACAAATCATTTCGGACCCATTCCACTTTTTGGATGACAGTTGGACTCCCGCTATTTATGTTTGTCATTGGGTTGGACCCACCAACGAGTGAAGTCCTTGATCCTGAGCCTAACTCAAGAGGGGGAGGATTGCCCAAGTCTATTAAATAGATCATCAGTCTATTTCCTAATCAATGTGAGACTTTAACTCACTCTAACAGTAAACAACAATTTCCAGGTAAATTTACCTCAAGAAATGACACACTTGCGTTGGCACAAGTTTCTTGATTTAAGTTTGAACAACTTCATAGGTGAGGCTCCTTCTTGGTTTAGATTATGATTATAGAAGTTAGTGGTGACTCCTTTCCAAGTCAAACACTAGTAATATTTTTTTCTTGGTCTGCCACTTCTACATTTTGCCAACCTCTCATACATATTGTAGTAGTAAGTTGATAAATGCAGCACTAATTCTAGATGCAATATTTGGTTGATTTGGTGGTATTGGTATTGACTGGAAAAATCTCCTAAAATGAGATCTTATTATTGCTATTTAAAGTCTCAAAACAACAGGTTACTAGTACTAACATTTGTACTTGTGGAGAAAGCTTTCACATTTTTCCTCTTAACAATACTCTTGTTGCTTCACTATGTTATGACCCAAACCAACACTACCACTGATCAATTAGCTCTTCTCTCTTTGAAATCCCACATTAGCTCTGACCCCTTTCACTTCTTGAATGTAAGTTGGTCTCCGGCTATTAATGTTTGCCGTTGGGTTGGAGTCACTTGTGGTTCTCGTCACCAGCGAGTGAAGTCCTTGAATCTTTCCGACATGGCTCTTACAGGCAAGATTCCCTGTGATTTTGGAAACCTCACATTTCTTGTTTCTCTTGACTTGAGAAGGAACAATTTCCATGGAAATTTGCCTCAAGAAATGGTACGCTTGTGTCGGCTTAAGTTTCTTAGTTTAAGTTTCAACAAATTAAGAGGGGAAATTCCTTCTTGGTTTGGGTTTTTAGAACAACTTCAAGTTTTAAATCTTGGAAATAATAGTTTCACTGGTTCCATTCCCCTGTCACTCTCGAATGCCTCAAGGTTGGAGACTTTAGTAATATCTGCCAATTTACTTGAAGGAAACATCCTGGAAGAGATTGGCAATCTTCACAACCTGAATTGGTTGTCCATGGAACGAAATCAGCATACGGGTTCTATACCATTCACAATATTCAATATTTCTAGAATTGAAGTCATTAGATTTTCAGATAATTGCCTATCAGGAGATCTTCCCAATGGTTTATGCAATGATCTTCCAATACTCAGAGAGCTTTATCTATCCAGAAACAAGCTTCATGGGCATATGCCTACAAGCTTGTCAAATTGTTCACAACTTCAAGTATTGTATTTATCGGTAAATCAGTTTGATGGACGAATACATAGTGAAATTGGAAGATTGAGTAACTTGCAGAAATTGTATCTCAGATCTAACCATTTCACAGGTGTATATGTTTTATCTTATGAATGGCAGTACTATTGTATCTAATATCCTCATATATATTTTTTATTACACATTTAATGCAGGGATAATTCCACGAGAAATCGGAGATCTTGTTGATTTGGTGATATTAGGCGTGGAAATGAACCATATTACCGGCTCTATCCCGATCTCCTTATTCAATATGTCTTCGTTGTAACGTGTTTCACTAGGGAGGAATAATCTCAAGGGATCCTTACCACGGGAGATTGGCAACTTAACCAAGATGCAAGTTTTATATCTTTACGAAAATAGATTTATTGGTACGTATTCAAAGTTATAGCAAAAAGTAGTGTAACTTATACTGTGTTATATTAACTAGTATTCATTCTTTCTTCATGTGTTTCCAGGTGAAATTCCCAAAGAGATACGAAATCTCATTGAGTTGGAGGAACTTAATGTTCAGGATAATAGTTTTAGTGGCTCTCTTCCAATGGAGATGTTCAACATATCAGGGTTGAGAGTAATGGATCTAACACTCAACAATCTTTCAGGAACTCTACCATCAAATATAGGTTCTATCTTACCCAACATTGAACAGCTTTTATTGGGTGGCTTAACCAACCTTATTGGGACTATTCCTCATTCTATCTCCAATTGTTCAAAACTTACTATCCTAGACCTTTCAGGCAACAAACTCACGGGCTTCATACCCAATTCTCTTGGATATTTGAATCATCTACAGATCCTAAACATGAAGAGAAACAATTTAATGGTGATTCGTCGTTAAGCTTCCCGACTTAATTAACCAATTGCAGAAATTTGACACGCATTTCTCTATCTTTAAACCCTCTAACTGTTGTGCTTCCTGTCTCCATAGGGAACTTCTCCATATCTCTTACTAAATTTTCCGTACACAGTTGCAAAATAAAAGGGGAAATTCCAAATGAAGTTGGGAACTTAAGCAGCTTATTATTCCTTGATCTTTCTGGAAACAAATTGGTTGGATCGATTCCCACATCAATTGGAAACTTGAGAAACCTTCAGCGCTTCGACTTGAATAACAACAAACTAACAGGATTTATTGGAGATAACATTTGTAAATTGCAGCATTTGGATGAAATTTACTTGGGACAAAATCAACTTTCCGGATCTCTTCCTAATTGTTTAGGGAACGTTACTTCCCTTAGATTGATATATCTTGGTTCCAATAAATTGAGTTCCAATATACCAACAAGCTTAGGAAATCTTAAAGATTTAGTGGTTCTTGACTTATCGTCAAACAACATGGTTGGTTCTTTACCTCCAGAAATTGGAAATCTAAGGCTGCGACACAGATGGATCTATCAATGAATCAATTCTCAAATGGAATTCCTAGAGAAATTGGAGGATTGCAAAATCTGGAGTACCTTTCTTTGAGACACAACAAGTTGCAAGGATCTATACCTGACTCAATGAGCAACATGATAGGTTTGGAATACCTAGACATTTCTCATAATAATATATCAGGAACCATTCCTATGTCTTTGGAGAAACTTCAAAACTTGAAGTATTTCAATGTTTCCGTCAACAAGTTGCACGGTGAAATACCCTCAGAGGGTCCTTTCAAAAACCTCGCGAGTCAGTTTTTCATCTACAATGAAGCATTGTGTGGTTCTTCAAGATTCAGTGTCCCCACATGCCCCACTACATCAAAGCATAGATCAAATAGGAAACAAATGTTTGTTCTATTTCTTATGCTGGGAATAGCACTTGTATTTGTTCCTATTAGCCTTGTGTTTGTATGGATAAGGTATAGAAGAGGTAAAAGATCTCCTCAACGAGCTGATTCGTTGTCTATCGCAACAACAGAAAGAATTTCATTCTATGAACTGCTCCAAGCAACTGATTCTCTTAGCGAGAGCAATCTGATTGGTTCTGGAAGTTTTGGCTCTGTCTACAAAGGAATTCTCAGAAGTGGAACTCATATTGCAGTTAAAGTGTTCAATCTGCAACTGGAAGCAGCATTCAAGAGTTTTGATACAGAATGTGAAGTTTTGCGCAGCCTTCGCCATAGGAATCTCATCAAAGTCATTACAAGTTGTTCCAACCTTGATTTTAAGGCTTTAGTGCTCGAGTATATGCCTAATGGAAGTCTTGACAAGTATTTGTATTCGCACAACTACTTCCTAGACATCAGGCAGAGACTAAGCATTATGATAGATGTGGCATGTGCGTTAGAATATCTTCACCATGGTTGCTCCTCTCCCGTGATTCATTGTGATTTGAAGCCTAGTAACGTCTTGCTCGATGAGGATATGGTTGCCCACCTAACCGACTTTGGTATTTCAAAACTGCTTGGTGAAGATGAGAGTGATTTATACACTAAAACCTTAGCAACATTTGGTTATATTGCCCCGGGTACGTCTCTTTGTTTTTGCTAATTTGAACATTGATTTTTCGTCTCTTTTTTTTTCCAATCAAGAAAGTATATTGCATCTTTTAATTATTTGTTTGACTGTAGAGTATGGACTGGATGGACTGGTGTCAGTAAAATGTGATGTCTATAGTTACGGGATCATGTTGCTGGAAACATTTACTAGGAGAAAGCCTAGTGATTTTGAGGGAGATCTTAGCTTGAAGCAATGGGTGAGTTATTCACTCCCAGAGGCAGTAATGAACGTTATGGATGCCAACTTGGTTACACCAACGGATAATCGCTTACGGAAGGAGTTAGATATCGTGGCATCGATCCTGAAAGTAGCATTACATTGTTGTGCTGAATCTCCGACAAGAAGGACAAACATGAAAGATGTTGTAGGGATGCTACAGAAGATCAAGATTCAACTTCTTGCATGCTCGTTTCCTATTTGAACTTTGCAACTTTATATTTTATAAATTATTATATTGAATTTATTCTATTAAAGTGTCTGCTTGATTTCCTTCTTCAATCCTCAATCTTTAATTTGTTTTAGCTCCAAACTTCTTCAACTTTACACCAATTTACTTCTACAAATAAAATAAACTATTTAGCACAATCCATAAAATTAATGCTCAAAAAGGGCAGATATAAATAATAAATGTGAGGCAAATAATGATTAAAAATATGTATTTTTGGCCTCACATCAACACCCCACACTTAAACTTTTGCTCGTCCTCGAGCAAGCATTAAACCTCATCTCAAAAAATCATACTAGGAATGTCATCACTTTGGTTAATACAAACAATTAGGCCATATACCAATTTCAAAACATCAAGTACTCTTCTCAATCATTATGCAAGACATCCAAATAAACAACAAACCTCTAACCTCCTAACCTCTAGGAAGGACTTTAAACTCATCAAATTTAAGTTTGCTCACCTACTCTCATCAAAGAAAGTTAATAAAATCACCTATCCATCATGAAACAAGTGCCCTCACAAGAAGAAATAGTCCACACACTCAATTCAAAAGATTGAATATAAATTAAGGACTTCATATCAAGAACAACTCTCACACTTACAAATAAAATTCACATGTATGCACAGAGAACCATAGGCTTGCCGATTATGTACATCTCCTCTAATTAAGCATGCTTGAATAGAATCAAATATGACTTTAACTAGTTGTAATGTAGGCTAGGGGACAAGTAAGAAAACTATATAATAGTGACTTACACTTCCTTAAGCACTTTGCACTTTAAGACTTAATCACCCATTATTTTCTTCTCTTTATTTTCAACCCTCTCTTCAACAATTATTTCACAAGTAATTCTCATCATTTCAAGAATGCTTCAATCTTTTCTTTTTTTTTTTTTTATAAAGTTTTCCTTCATAATAGCCACCTTAACTTACGTATTTTACATGCGTTAAGGTGCACCATGTCCTTGGAAGGACCATCATCAAGGTAACTTTTTTTTTTCTTTGTTTTTTTTATGTCACATTCTTTCAAAGAGGGCTTTTTAAACACTTTGTAGCTATCATTGATTACTTTTTCACTCAACCATCCCTTTTCTTCAGAATTAACAATTAGAATAACTCTAAGCTATAATGCTCAAGGAAGCAGGGTTCAAAAACTAGGGATTCAACAAAATAGTCAAGGAAAAAATATGGCTACCAGCAAAAGGCTATAGGCTCAAAAAGGCTAACTAGTGATTAGGGGTGTACATGACCGGGTTGGTTCGGGTTTTTCAAATATCAAACCAAACCATTTGTGTAAAATTTTTAAATTTATAAACCAAACCAAACTAATAAATTTGGATTTTTTTGGATTTGTCAACCTCGGGTTGGTTCGGGTTTTTCAAATATCAAACCAAACCATTTGTGTAAAATTTTTAAATTTATAAACCAAACCAAACTAATAAATTTGGATTTTTTTGGGTTTGTCAACCTCGGGTTGGTTCGGGTTTTTCAAATACCAAACCAAACCATTGTGTCAAATTTTTAATTTTTTAAATCAAACCAAACTAATAAACCTCGGATTTTTTCAGATTTTTGGATTTTTTCGGTTAAGTTTGCATACAAACATATAATTAACTTGTGCTCCAAATATTTCTTTAGTCCAACCAAAATACAATTATCTAAGGTGTTTCTTAAAAAAATAATACAAAATATGAGATTAGTACTGATGACACAAAAATATTCAATAAAAAATAATAATGAAATCATCATATAAAATAAATATTGCAAAGTCATAATGAAAATGATCATAATTTAAAAGTACTAAATCATGCTAAAATAAGTTTAATAAGTATTAGTTACATTACTAAATATTTAAGGAAAATTAAAACTAGATTATGTATTTTAATTGTCTAAACCAATGTAAAACTAAAGAACAAATATTCAATATTATTGTCACTCTTAGTGTTGAATTGATTTTGTTTTTGCATTTGTATTAATTTGATTTTGATTTAAGTTTTATCATAATTATCAACATCTATGAACTATAATATTTATTGGACCATTCCGAATTCTAAGTTTTTAACTTGAAATAATATATTAAAAGATTAAAACTATGAAATAGTATAAGAAATATTTTAAAATTATATCAAAGTAAATATTTTTATGTATAAAATAAAATTTTAAAATTACATATATAATGTCGGGTTGGTTTGGTCTCGGTTTTTTTTAGTTAAAACCAAACCAACCCAAATATAATTGGGTTTTTTTTCCAATACCAAATCAAGTCAAACCAAACCACTAGTCGGGTTTTTTTCCGGGTTGACTCGGTTTGCGGTTTGGTTCGGTTTTCGGTTCGGTTTTGTACAACCATACTAGTGATATAATATCTTAAAAGGCTAAAATTTACGACACAAATCAACGACAACCTATTATCATCTCCTAAACAAAGCAAAACTTTTTATTTCGCTTCAATAACATGCAGTGCAAGTTCTAGACTAAGATGCAAAACATGGAGTATACAAAATCTCACCACACATGGCACAAGTATCAATCAAGATGGATCAATTTCACTTTTAAGAGAGACGGGATCATAACAAACTACAAAACAAAATAAGCTATATACAAAGTCACAACCATGAGCTTAGGTGTCAAAGAGTCTGCAATTTCCTTATCAATCAAGCATTCACAAGAAAGTACTACTCAAAAATTTGGCCTAAATAGCAAGTATCACACCACTCAAAAAGGTCTTTTCTTTTCTCTAAAAAAAATAGAATAAAAATAAAAGAAAACATATTCCTAAAAAAATAAAAGACACTCGGTTCAAAGGGACTATCCTCAGGAAAAGAACTGAAAACAAAAGCCAAGGAACTCATCCTAAAAAGAGAAAAGACTCAATAAAACAGTAAAACCTAGGAATTCATTCTTCCACCCCACACTTAAAAAGATGCTATGTCCCCAAAGCATCAAATAAAATTTAAAACAAGGGTTAGAAAAACTCTCTGAGGGCTTTAAGCCTTGCTAGTAGCATGTTCTCTTTATTTTCATCAAGGGTCGTGCACACCCCACACTTAAGCTCAAACGTGCTCTTTAGCTCCAAGTTTCAGATACTCAGACATCTCCAAAACTTGTAAAAACCACACAAAAAATGACACTAAAAAAAGAAAAAAATAAAAAATAAAAAGTTACACTATAAATTGGGTTGCCTCCCAATAAGCGCTTAATTTAACGTCGCGGCACAACACAAATAAATTCACCACTTTTCTTTCCACTTTGAACTTATGAATTTTACCGCTAACTTTGCATCTAATTTTCTACTCCTCTCAAGGGGTGGTGGTATAAAGATAAAAGAACCAAGTAATATATGTCGCATCTTGCACTTCTTGGCCCTTAGGTGAGGAATGTCGTTTTGTCTATGTGGACTAAAAAACTTTAGGATGTAGGGGCCTTGTACCTCATCTATACACTCATCCATTAGTTCAGTTAATATAGAAAAGTGTTTTGAATGAGATTCAAAATGCCTCAACTCCAAAGCAACATTATTTACAACATTCTCACTTTTGTACTCTTTCTCAACATCGATATTAAGGAATAAAGCTAAGTATAGTTGAATGGTTGGAATTCCTCTTTTTGCCCCACTAATTGGTCATCATCCACGACAATTGGTAATTGGGTTTCAGATGCCTCAATCTTTTTGTTCAAGTGAGCCTCTAAGTCATGAATTTCTGAACCAAATTGATCTATTTCTTGTGTGAGCTCAACTCTTCCTTCAATTAGTTGGGTTGTCATGTATGTCAGACCATCACAGATAGACTCATGAAACTTTAGAAGTTGAGTTTGTTCTTGTAGCCAAGATTGGCTCACTATCTCTGTTTCTTCATAACTTTCTCCTTGTTGGGTTTCAATCTCTTCTAATTTAGCTAGGACTGTAATTTCCAATTGAATAGCATCAAGCACATCCAGCAGTTTTATGATTGTTTTTTGCTCTTCCACACATTCAAACATTTGTTCAGCGATTTTTGAATTTACTTTGTCCAGCATGTCCGTACATTCCATCAGTGAATTCACATTGCGCGCCTCTTGTTTTGCATTCTCCACTTCACCCCTACCAACATCACAAATAACAAAAGAATCATAATAGGGGTTCAGGGGAAGGAATAAGATTTAGGGCAACCATTCCAATGAATATATTGACGACCACATATATGACATAAAAGACATTCATCACCCAACCACGATTTATCCCAATCATCCATATCAATAAGAATACCAAATTATTCAAGAAAAAGAAAAAATATATTTGTTAAGAAAAAAAACTAAAAAAAAAAAAAACTTATAAAAACAAAACTTAAATAAATAAAAAGAAAAAATATAACCTAGACAAATAGTTAATTTTTAAGTCACTGGCAGCGGCGCCAAAAACTTGTTGCTCCCAATTGCACACGCAAGTGTACGTGGTCGAATAAGTAATATAGTGGCTCTTAAAAGAACCAAATTATCGAACCCAAAGGACTTGTCAATTAACTATTTTTACTAAATTATACTGGTCTAATTATTTATTTAGAGTGCCAAAAGAAAAGAATGCAAGAACAAAATAATAAAATTACTTACAATAGTTGGAAAATTCCAGGGCTGCAGCATGTAATGGATCTCATGTATCATATTCTTGGCTTAGAACTAATTTTAGTTGTCAAGTTACTGGTTTACAAGGTTAATTGTATGAGTCAAGCTACACACCTCTAGTCGTCTACTCCAGTTAGTAGTCTAACTACATCGTTGAGCGGGTATAAACAGACTAACTGGCAAGCATTTATATTTCATCATGTTTCGTAACCAAGCAAGTTGTTCGTCCGGGCGTCACTCCTGAACACAAACCACCTCAATTAAATGGATCGATCGAGCTCTCTATATTATCTGGTCTATCTAACCCCTCCTCTCTCGATTTTAAGATTAGACAATATATTTATCTTATGGTGATCAAGCACAAAATACTAAAACAAGAATATAGAAGTAACTTATAATGACAACCAAGAATTAGTTCAAAAACCTTAAATAATCAACATTCAATCCATAGCTACAGCCCTAGAACAAAGGGAGTTTAGCCACTAATTTCTAAGAAAACAAGAAGAAGAAAAGAACCCTAAAAAGTATTGACAATTTATATTTTGATGCGCTATGATTGATCTTCACCTCTGCCTCCTCTCCAAAATAATTATTTCTATGGACTACTTATAGATATAGAAAACCCTCAATTAAATAACTGAATCCCAATCAAATTAGGAATCCAAAACGAATAGAATTGGATTTCCCAGTTTTACGCGTGAACTGTGACCGCCTCTGCATGACTTCAACAATATGAAGGTATCTTCCGCTGCTGCCACGTGGAAGCATCCTCTTTTCCTATTTGAACTTTGCAACTTTATATTTTATAAATTATTATATTGAATTTATTTCATTAAGCTGTCTGCTTGATTTTCTTCTTCAATCTTTAATTTGTTTTAGCTCCAAACTTCTTCAACTTTACACCAATTTACTTCTACAAATAAAATACACTATTTAGCACAATCCATAAAATTAATGCTAAAAAAGGAAAGATATAAATAATAAATGTGAGGCAAATAATGCTTAAAAATATGTATTTTTGGCCTCACATCAAGCAACAATTTATACTATTTCACTAAGTAGCTTTGGTTATGCGATTTCATCTCGTGATTTGAGTCATTTGATAAAATCTGATTTTGAACATGCAATTCCATCTCATGATTTGGGATGAAATCCCAAATTTTCCAAACAGTTGGATTTGGGAATTTGATATCACCATTTTACATTTTTCAAATACAAAAATTGGTCCACAAGTTTATATTCTTTAAAAAGAAAATACTATTTTATATCAACTAACCATTAATTTCTTATGTAGACAAAATTTATAATTGATATTATTACTCTTACCAACCTTTAAACAATTTATATCGTATATAACTATTACTCTCACCAATCGAATTTGTAGTTGAGGCAAGTTTTTGAATGTACGTTACAAATGTATCCACTCAGCAAGACTTGTGAATAATTTAACATGATAGTATGTGTAGAATGAAACATCAAATTTATATTGTCAGTCTAGCAAAACTTGTGAACAATTAAATGACATAGGCAAGCTTAGCTACTCTAGCTAACTCTTATGGCGAGATAGACTTAAGACAAGTTCACAATTTCATCATCAAACAACTGGATGACTGCTAGTGGGCAAAAATGTGTTACAAATGAGAGTTGATGGGCGAATATGGTAGAAGAAGACGAGGAGCATGTCGCACCTCATAGTAAATTGAGCCCCGGAGCACCAACCTTTGTGCCTAAGGGTAGTAGCATTGCCTATGTTTCATCTCCATTACATCGGGGGCGACAATTGATTTTAGCAGGTTCTAATGTTCAAAAAGTTTATGTCAGTGACAAGGAGCTTATTGATGCATTGGGGGGTTCTAATGTTGAAAGGTTGGTTTCTCTTACAAGTTACACCTATTAACACTAACAAACAACTACAAGTTGGTGGTAGTCAGTTTGCTAACCTACAAGATGAGGAAAGTGATGAAGAGGATTGGTTGGATCAATGTTTTGAGAATGTAGCTAGGGATGCAGATATTTCTCCTAGGCAACAACGCAATACACTACAAAAAAAAGGCTAATTTGCGGGAGTTAAAATTACGAGTAGTGGGGGTTTAGAACCCCCACAATTTGTTGTTACAGGGGTTCCACAACCCCCATAGTTAGGTTTGTCACAATTAAGTTGCAGCAGTTTTTAAGCAACCCCCACAATCGACAATTAGCGGAGGTTCTAACCTCTGTAATTTATTTTCCAGGAAATAATTTTATTCCATTTTGTGGGGGGTTTTATAACCCTCCACAAATAAATTTTAGTACGTTGGGGCTATAACCTCCGCAATACTTTTGATGGAATTTTTATATTCAATTTCGTAGAGGCAATAATTTGTATAAAATTAAGCTACAACTAAATTAATAAAATATTTCATGGAATAAAAAACACAAAGATCTAACTAAATCATGAAGTTAACATAAATTAATGTCAAAGGTCATCAAATTTACAATAGACTTTCTTTAAATCAAAAGAACATAAAAACAAAAAAAATTGATACGGTGTTGTCTCTATGTACACAATGTCTACTCAACTCAACTTCTCTAAAAAATATAATACGTCAATCTGGCTTTCAGAAGAACACTTCAATTCCTTCCAAATATTTATTGATCTTTTAGACATTATTTCCTCGAACTGAACCTTGACTTTTGCACTCCTGCAACAATAGTGTATGTGCAGGACATTAGTTGTGCAACAATAGAGAGAAATGCAAAAAGGCATAGTGGAAAATAGCACATTTGACTGTAGCATTTGGACGTTTTAACAGTGACTCGCACCAGATTATTATCTAACAAGAGACTCAATGTCTACGATAGGCAGGATCGATTCTGTCAAGTGTTAGCTCAGTGCTATATCAGTAGTCAGTGACGGAACCAAATTTTCAGCAGCCTTTGTGCCTAAGGGTAATAGCATTGCCTATGTTTCATCTCCATTACATCGGGGGCAACAATTGATTTTACCAGGTTCTAATGTTCAAAAAGTTCACGTCAGTGACAAGGAGCTTATTGATGCATGGGGGGGGGGGGGGTCTGATGTTGAAAGGTTGGTTTCTCTTTTCTCTTACACCTATTAACACTAACAAACAACTACAAGTTGGTGGTAGTAGTACTTTCTCCCCAAATCAGTTTGCTAACCTACAAGATGAGGAAAGTGATGAAGAGGATTGGTTGAATCAATGTTTTAAGAATGTAGCTAGGGATGCAGATATTTCTCCTAGGCAACAATGCAATATATAACAAAAAGAAGTATGGAAGAAAGAATAGTTGGAATGGAAGGTGCTTGAGGAGGCTGTTCCAAAACACCTATCGATGTGACTGGCAAAGCAGAATCATATGACAGTGTCAATATATTCAACAAGATCCAATAATTCCAAGAAGAAGTGATGAAATATCAAGTGTTGTTGGATAGATTTGAAGAAGAGAAGAACAAAATACTTCAGGTTACTTTAGATGGGCAATCAATTCTTTTTCATTCATGCATCTTTAAAAGGAAGGTTCAGGTGTATTTTTTTTTTTTGAGAAAATGGTCTAAAAATCCCCCAACCTATACCCGAAATCCCAACTACACACTCCTACTTTACGGGTGTCCTATTACCCGCCTGAACTTTATATTTCTCTATTTTATACACACCTGAACATATTAAAAGTATAATATATACCCCTTAAAAGCTCACACCCAGATTTATATCAAAAAGTAAATGACACGCGTTTGCCATGTAATTTACCTTTTCAAAAATTAAAAAAACATTATTTTTTCCTTTATTCTAATTTTCCTTTGATAATATCCTTCTCCTCTTTCTCTTCTCTTTCCTTTCTTGCTCCATTTTTTCTTTACTTTGACCAAATTATTTTTCAAACTAACAAAGCAAGCTTAAATTTAGAAGTCATTGAGTGAAATTTTCTTCATAAACCTTCTTAACATCTGAAAATTCATCCTTGGGTTGAATGGAAAATTAGTGATGAACACAAAAAGAGTGATAGTGTTCAATATTTGGAGACTTCAAAATTTGATTTTTCAAAGTGGGTTTTGGATTTCGGTTGAAATTATTGAGAGCTTAGCAACTTTAAAAATGAACGCGGCGATTCACGATGGAGGTAGATGGCGATTGACGGCGCGAGCGGCGACTTGGTGGTGGAGTTGAGGCCGCCGGTGTTGCTCCGGTGAAGAGAAAACAAAAAGAGAAAAAAAAGGTAAAAAGAAAAAATAAAACAAAAACAACAAGGAAACTTAAATCTATAAAGACAAAAAATAAGATTTGAAGCTTGAAATCTATAAATCGGGTTGTGAGTAATTGTGAGACAAATTATGAAAATGTATTAGAAGATGGGTGAGGAGATGGGGCTGCCATAGTGGTTCAACAATGGTGATGGAGATGTATAGGTAGGGAGGGTGTTGAGTGATGAGAGAGAGAGAGGACGAAAAATGATAAAGGAAAAAGAAATGAAAAAAGTAAAGAAAATAAAATTAAAGGTAAAAGTTGGAAAATGTATTTAACAAAAAGTTAAAATATTTTTGAAATATTTTTTTGATCAGTTCTTTATCTCTCATATGCCTTTAAGAGAGTGAACACACTCTCTGCGCCACGTCAGCATTTAAGGTGCATTAATTCCGCTTTAAAATAGTTTAAGGGGTAATAGGACACTCGTAAAATATAAGTGTGTAGTTGGGATTTCGGGTATATGTTGGGGGGGTTTTAGACCATTTTCTCTTTTTTTTTTAATAAGAACTCACAAGTGTATTTTTTTTTTTTTTATAAGATTCATACATAAATTATCAGGTGTTTGTGTTTTCTATTTGAATTATCACTAACTATCATGAACTCTTCTTTCTTTAAAGGGAAAAGACCCAACTATGCCATTGAACTTTGAGAAAAAAAAACTCATAATCTATTCCATCCGTTTAGAAAATTAGTTTATCTATGTCATTTTTATTTGAGAAAATGTTCATCCATGCCATTGTTAGTTAATTAAAAATAGTTTTAATTTTGCTTGGTTATACAATGTTTACTAGCTAGCTATTCATGTCTGAAATTAATACACAGTTTGTTTTACAATTTAAAAATCAATGTAACTAATACTTGTATAAGTTATGAGGAAATTTGTACATAATGTTATCTCAAATAGACTATCAATGCAATTATAGAAAATATAATAACAAAAGGATAATGACACTTGAGAAAAAGGTAATTAAGAAATGATGCATAAATCAGAGGTCAAAAATATGATAAAGAATAATAATAATGAGATATAACTATATTAGGAAAACAAATTTAGCAGAGGTCCTTTTCCACTGTAGGTCCTACTTTTCATCACACAATTCTAAAAAGAGATGTGAAAGATTTGGTTGAATGGAAAAATCTCCTAAAAAGAGATGTTATTGCTATTCAAAGTCTCAAAACCACAGGTTACTAGTACTAATATTTGCAGTAATGGAGAAAGCCTTCACTATTTTATTCTTAACAATACTCTTGTTGCCTCACTATGTTATGTGGCCCAAACCAACATTAACACTGATCAATTAGCTCTTCTCTCTTTGAAATCCCAAATTAGTTCCGACCCCTTTCGCTTCTTGAATGAAAGTTGGTCTCCTGCTATTTCTGTTTGCCGTTGGGGTGGAGTCATTTGTGGTTCTCGTCACCAGCGAGTGAAGCCTTGAAGCTTTCCAACTTGGCTCTTACAGGCAGAATTCCCCGTGATTTTGGAAACCTCACATTTCTTGTTTCTCTTGACTTGGGAAACAACCATTTCCATGGAAATTTGCCTCAAGAAATGGCACATTTGCGTCGGCTAAAGTTTCTTGATTTAAGTTTAAACAGCTTCAGAGGGGAAATCCCTTCTTGCTTTGGGTTTTTACACCAACTTCAAGTTGTAAACCTTAGGAGTAGCAGTTTTACTGGTTCCATTCCTCCGTCACTCTCAAACGCCTCAAGGTTGGAGACTCTACAAATATCTGCCAATTTACTTCAAGGAAACATCCCCGAAGAGATTGGCAATCTTCACAACCTGAATTGGTTATCCATAGAAAATAATCAGCTTACGGGTTCTATACCATTCACAATATTCAATATTTCTAGAATCGAAGTCATTGCATTTTCATATAATAGCCTATCAGGAGATCTTCCCAATGGCTTATGCAGTGATCTCCCAATACTCAAAGAGCTTTATCTATCAATAAACAAGCTTCATGGTCATTTGCCTAAAAGCTTGTCAAATTGTTCACAACTTCAAATATTGTCTCTATCCCAAAATGATTTTGATGGACCAATACATAATGAAATTGGAAGATTGAGTAACTTGCAGACATTAGAAATCGGATACAACCATTTCACAGGTATGTTTCATCTTATGAATGCTACTACTATATATTGTCTCTAATTACCTCACATCTTTCTTTATTACACATTGGATGCAGGTATAATTCCACAAGAAATCGGAAATCTTGTTAATTTGGTGAAATTAGACATGGGGGGAAACCAGATTACCGGCTCTATCCCGATCTCCGTATTCAATATCTCATTGCTGCAATGATTGTTACTGTGGGGCAACAATCTTAGTGGATTCTTACCACGGGAGATTGGCAACTTAACAGAGATGCAATTCTTATATCTTAACCAAAATAGGTTTACTGGTACATATTCAAAGTTATAGCGATCTGTATTGAACTAGCTAGCTAGCTAGTTAAACTCATTCTTTCTTCACGTGTTGACAGGTGAAATACCCAAAGATATAAGAAATCTCGTTGAGTTGGAGGATTTTGATGTTGGGTTTAATAGTTTTAGTGGTTCACTTCCAACGGAGATGTTCAACATATCAGCACTGAGAATAATGTCTCTTCCATTCAATAATATATCAGCAACTCTACCACCAAACATAGGTTCTACCTTACCCAACATTGAAGAGCTTTATATGGGTCGTTTAACCAATCTTGTTGGGACTATTCCTCATTCTATCTCCAATTGTTCAAAGCTTACTAAACTAGATCTTTCAGGTAACAAACTCAGTGGCTTGATTCCCAATTCTCTTGGATATTTGACTCATCTACACATCCTAAACATGGAGAGAAACAATTTAACCAGCGACTCCTCATTAAGCTTCCTCACTTCCTTAGCCAATTGCAGAAGATTAACAGTTCTTTCTCTATCTTTGAACCCTCTAAATGGCATGCTTCCGGTCTCCGTAGGGAACTTCTCCAAATCTCTTGTAAAGTTTTATGCCGTTGCTTGCAAGATTAACGGCCAGATTCCAAATGAAGTTGGAAACTTAAGCAGCTTATTAGACCTTGATCTTTCTAATAATAGCTTAATTGGATCAATTCCTACATCAACTCGTAACTTGAGAAACCTTCAGCGCTTGTACTTGAACAACAACAAACTTACAGGAGTTATTGGAGATCATATATGTAAATTGCAGCATTTGGGTGTTATTTCCTTCGGTCAAAATCAACTTTCAGGATTTCTTCCTAATTGTTTAGGGAATGGTACTTCCCTTAGAGAGATACATATAAGTTCCAATAAATTGAGTTCCAAAATACCAACAAGCTTAGGAAATCTTAAAGATCTAATGAAGCTTGACTTATCATCAAACAACATGGTTGGCTCTTTACCTCCGGAAATTGGAAATCTAAAGGCTGCGACATATATGGATCTGTCAATGAATCAATTCTCAAATGGAATTCCTAGGGAAATTGGAGGATTGCAAAATCTGGTGCATCTTTCTTTGAGACACAACAAGTTGCAAGGATCTATACCTGACTCAGTGAGCAACATGGTAGGTTTGGAATTCCTAGACATTTCTCATAATAATATATCAGGAACCATTCCTATGTCTATGGAGAAACTTCAATACCTCAAGTATTTCAATGTTTCTGACAACAAATTGTATGGTGAAATACCCTCGGGGGGTCCTTTCAAGAACCTCTCGAGTCTGTTTTTCATCAACAATGAAGGATTGTGTGGTTTGTCAAGGTTTAGTGTCCCGCCATGCCCCACTTCATCAAAGCATAGATCAAATAGGAGAAATATGCTACTTCTTTTTCTTTTGCTAGGACTAGCACTTGTATTTGTTCCTATTGCCTTTGTATTCCTATGGATAAGGTATAGAAGAGGTAAAAGATCTCCGCAACTAGCTGATTCATTGTCTATTGTAACAACAGAAAGAATTTCATGCTATGAACTGCTCCAAGCAACTGATTCACTTAGCGAGAGTACTAATCTGATTGGTTCTGGAAGTTTTGGCTCTGTCTACAAAGGCGTTCTCAGAAGTGGAACGGCCATTGCAGTTAAAGTGTTCAATCTGCAACTGGAAGCGGCATTCAAGAGTTTTGATACAGAATGTGAAGTTTTGCGTAGCCTTCGCCATAGGAATCTTGTGAAAGTCATCACTAGTTGTTCCAACCTTGATTTTAAGGCTTTAGTGCTCGAGTATATGCCTAATGGAAGTCTTGATAAGTATTTGTATTCCCACAACTACTTCCTAGACATCAGACAGAGAATAAGCATTATGATAGATGTGGCATGTGCGTTGGAATATCTCCATCATGGGTGCTCCTCTCCCGTGATTCATTGTGATCTGAAGCCTAGTAACGTCTTGCTGGATGAGGATATGGTTGCCCACCTAAGTGACTTTGGCATTTCAAAACTACTTGGTGAAGATGAGAGTGATTTATACACAAAAACCTTAGCAACATTTGGTTATATAGCACCGGGTACGTCTCTTTGTTTTTGCTAATTTGAACATTGATTTTTCGTCTTTTTTTTCCAATCAAGAAAGTATATTGCATATTTAAATTAATTGTCTGACTGTAGAGTATGGACTGGATGGACTGGTGTCAATAAAATGTGATGTCTATAGTTACGGGATCATGTTGCTGGAAACGTTTACTAGGAGAAAGCCTACTGAGTTTGAGGGAGATCTTAGCTTGAAGCAATGGGTGAGTTATTCACTCCCCGAGGCAGTAATGGACGTTGTAGATGCCAATTTGGTAACACCAATGGATAATCGCTTACAGAAGGAGCTAGATGTTGTGGCATCAATCATGAAAGTGGCATTAGATTGTTGTGCTGAATCTCCGGCAAGAAGAACAAACATGAAAGATGTTGTAGGGATGCTACAGAAGATCAAGATTCAACTTCTTACATGTTGAATCTCTTGTTACAAATCAATCACTTTTTCCGTTTTGTTTTAGCACTTGATTTGTGCATGATTCTGTTTTCAGAAATGCTAGTTGGTTGCAATAAATGTCACTGTTTCTCCTTCTAATTTGCTATCCTAGCTTCGATGTATATTTATCCTTTACAAACATTGCCTTTCATTCGTCTGCCTAGAGTGACACCTTTTCAGGTATTGTATGGGCGTCAGCCTCCTATTATTTCTCGTTATGTGTTGGGCAGTGCTGCAGATGATTTTGCTGAAGAGAGATGAATTTTGCCACCACATTTATGGTCAACCAAGACTTGATGTATATTTGGTCCTAACCAATTTTGTCAAGTCTTTGGACCCACATAACCTGGAAAATTCCCTAAAATGACAACAGCCAATACAAATTAATGTTGTGTGTTAATTTATTTTAAAAAAGAAAACGGAAAATATACCCCTCATTAAAAATATGATGCATATATACCCACACAGTCTAACAAATATTTTTCCCACGTATAATATAAGTTGCTAAAAGTAGCAGTACATTTCACCACACAATTATAGAGAAAATAAGAGACTTTAGTTGACTTGCACAAATCTTAGGGGAATTTTTGCACCATTTTACATTTCTGATTGATTTGGTAGTATTAGTATTGATATGAATAAATGAAAGTAATTTACTTTTTTAAGAAAAATAATCATGTTGATCTCATTGCTATTTAAAGCCTCACTGGTTTCATTCCTCCGTCACTCTCGAATGCCTCAAGGTTAGAGACTTTAGAAATATCTGCCAATTTACTTGAAGGAAACATCCCGGAAGAGATTGGCAATCTTCACAACCTGAATGTGTTGTCCATACAACATAATCAGCTTACGGGTTCTATACCATTGACAATATTAACCCTTAAATAAACATGTGGGTGATTTTTCCTTTATGTATTATGCCTAAAAAATGATGTGATTACGTGTTCAGATAAAAGTGGTTGAAACTTATAATAAAAATTTAAGTATTTGCTAAAAATTATGTTGGTAAGTTGTTCTTTTATTAAAATAACTAAAATAACCTTAATTTGTTTTTTTTTTTTAAAAGTAATTTCTAAATGTGACCTTGTAAAGAAAAAGAGGACCACTGTATATCTTAGTGAAGAGGAAGTTACGAGATTTATATTGGAAAAAATATTTTGAGAATTTTAAAAAAATGGACAAAATAGTAAGAGACTGGGTCAAATCAAAAGTGTTCATAACCTAAAAATTATTAAGTTAGGAATAATCCACTTATGACTTTTGATTGGTTTTAGTCGTTTATAAGTACTTTGAATATTTACTAAATACGTACGTAATTAAACTAAAAAATATTGTTTATAAGTTAGTTTAACAAGCCTATAAGCTTAGTCAAATACCTTCCAAATATCTCATTTAATTTTGTACTTTTTATCTCCCAAGTGAGAAGTGATAATGATCAAGAACACACCAAGTGTATCTTTTTGGGTAACATTCATACATAAACTATCAAATGTTTGGGTTTTCTATTTGAACTATCACCAACTATCATTAACTCTTCTTTAAAGGGTAAAGACTCAACTATGACATTGAACTTTGAGAAAAGACTCATGATTTAATCCATCCGTTTAAAAATTGGTTCATTTATGTCATTTCATTTGAGAAAATGATCGTCCGTGTCATTGTTTTACACGTGGTCAATTATAATTCGGACATGTCATTAATTAAATAATTTAGTTTAAAGAGAAAAGGCTCATCAATGTTATATGTTAAAAGTTTGACTCATCTATTTCATTTCAGTTGATAAATAATGGCATGAACGAGTCTTTTCTCAAACGAAAATGACATAAATGAGTCTTATCCTAAAATTAAAAGAATTATTTAAGCTTTTTTTCCTTTTTTTAAAATCTCAAATTATTTCGGACCTTTTCACTTGTGGATATAGCTAGGTAGCTAGTGGACATACCTTTAGTAGAAGCAGAGGCGAAGCTAGGTTGGGGTTTATGGGTTCGGACGAATCCACTAGCTTTTTCGTAGACCCTATATTTGTTTTAGAAAATTAAATAAATATATACATTTAACATGTGAACCCCCAAACAAAATTGATTTAGAACCCCGAAACTCCTAACCTTGGCTCCGCCTCTGAGTAACAGGCAACTTGGAAAGTCTTTGGACTGATTAGAGGAATAACTTTGCCACCACATTCACAGTTGCAAGGAATTGGTGTATATTTGGTGTTAACCAACTTTCTCAAGTCTTTGGGCCCACATAACCTAGAAAATTCCCTGAAATGATAACAACCAATACAAATTAATGTTGTGTATTATTTTATTTTAAAAGAATAAAAGGACAAATATACCCCTCATTAAAAATGTGGTGTATATATGTTCTCATAATCTAGCAAAGGGTGCATATATATACCCTCACAGTCTAATAAATATTTTTCCAGACGTATAGTATAAGTTGATAAATGTAGCACTATACATTTCACCACAATTATATAGAGAAAATAAAACAAGAAACTTGGTTGACTTGCACAAGTCTTTGGCTGATTAGAGGAATTTTTGCATTTCTGATTGATTTTGTGGTATAGTATTGATATGACAGAATGAATAAATAAAAGTAATTTTTTTTAAAAAATAATAATAATAAAAAATCATGTTGATCTCATTGCTATTTAAAAACTCAAAGCCATACCATTTTCCTATTAATATTTGTACTTAAGGAGAAAGCCTTCTTCACATTTTGTGTCTTAAAAGTAGTCTTGTTGCTTGAGTATGTTATGGCCCAAACCAACATTAATACCACTGATCAATTAGCTCTTCTCTCTTTAAAATCCCAAATCATTTCAGACCCCTTTCACTTATTGAATGAAAGCTGGTCTCCCACTCTTTCTGTTTGTCGTTGGGTAGGAGTCACTTGTGGTTCTCGTCACCAGCGAGTGAAGTCCTTGAATCTTTCCAACATGACTCTTACAGGCAGAATTCCACAAGATTTTGGAAATCTCATATTTCTTCGTTCTCTCGACTTAGGAAGTAACAATTTCATAGGAAATTTGCCTCAAGAAATGACACGTTTGCGCCGGCTTAAGTTTCTTAATTTAAGTTTCAACAAATTCAGTGGGGAAGTTCCTTCTTGGTTTGGGTTCTTATTCCAACTTCAGTTTCTAAATATTAGGAATAACAGTTTCACTGGTTCCATTCCTCCGTCACTCTCGAATGCCTCAAGATTGGAGAGTTTAGAAATATCTGCCAATTTATTTCAAGGAAACATCCCGGAAGAGAAAGGCAATCTTCACAACCTGAAATTGTTGTCCATACAACATAATCAGCTTACGGGTTCAATACCATTCACAATTTTCAATATTTCTAGAATCCAAGTCATTGCATTTACAGGTAATAGATTATCAGGAGAGCTTCCCAAAGGTTTATGCAATGATCTCCCAATACTCAAAGAGCTTTATCTATCAACAAACAAGCTTGATGGTCATATGCCTAAAAGCTTGTCAAATTGTTCACAACTTCAAATATTGTCTCTATCCCAAAATGATTTTGATGGACGAATACATAGTGAAATTGGAAGATTGAGTAACTTGCAGATATTGTATCTCGGAACTAACCATTTCACAGGTATATTTTATCTTATGAATGCTAGTACTATATATTGTATCTAATTGATCACCTCACATCTTTTTTATTACACATTAAAATAAATGCAGGGATAATTCCACAAGAAATCGGAAATCTTGTTAATTTGGTGGAGTTAGACGTGGTGGGAAACCAGATTACCGGCTCTATCCCGATCTCCATATTCAATATCTCATCGTTGCAATTTGTTTCACTAGGGACGAACGATCTCAAGGAATCCTTACCATGGGAGATTGGCAACTTAACCAAGATGCAAATTCTAGATCTTAGCCACAATAGGTTTACTGGTACGCATTCAAAGTAATAGCAAAAGTACAACTTATATTGTATAGAGCTTGTAGAGAATAGCAGAAGTGAAGTATAAACGGAGAACCCTTCTGCTAGCCCAAGATCGTTAACGTTAACTAAGATCGGAAGATTCAACTAAAAGGGAGAAAGAATATTTTGGATAAAAGAACTTTGTTATAGAATTAGACTCTTTGATTTAAGTTGTTCTTAAGGTCACCCCTATTTATACTTGTTCTTAAGAACTTTGTATATTTATGTTTTTTACCACTACTAAGAATCTAGACTACATCTAACCTCCTCTACAAATATCTCCCTCAAATATCTATAACTCTAGACTATCTAGATTTTTCCTAACTAGAAATATCTAATTCTCTAGAATATCTACAATTTTCTTATATACAACAAATACTAAAGATATCCCTATAAAACTCTAGAAAGTTGTACTCCTACTAAATATCTAAGATATTTTTTGTACTTTCAAATAATCAACTTTATTTTTCACAGAGCTAACTAGTTAAACTCACTAGTATTCAATCTTTCAAAATGTATTGCCAGGTGAAATACCCAAGATAAACAATCTTGTTGAACTGGAGGAATTTGATGTTGGGTACAATAGTTTTAGTGGTTCATTTGCAATGGAGACTTTCAACAAATCACGGCTGAGAATAATTTCTCTTGCATCCAATAATATATCAGGAACCCTACCATCAAACATAGGTTCTATCTTACCAAACGTTGAAGAGCTTTATCTTAATAGCTTAACCAATCTTATTGGGACTATTCCTGATTCTATCTCCAATTGTTCCAAACTTACTCTCCTAGAGCTTTCAGATAACAAACTCACGGGCATGATTCCCAATTCTCTTGGATATTTGACTCATCTACAGATCCTAGTCTTGGAGATGAACAATTTAACTAGCGATTCATTTTTAAGCTTCCTGACTTCCTTAACCAATTGTAGAAATTTAACATATCTTCTTCTATCTCTGAACCCTCTAAACGGCATGCTTCCAGTATCGGCAGGGAACCTTTCCACATCTCTTATATTGTTTTACGCACATAATTGCAAGATCAAAGGCCGAATTCCAAATGAAGTCGGGAACTTAAGCAGCTTATTAGATCTCGATCTTTCTGGAAACAACTTGGTTGGATCCATTCCCAGAACAATTGGCAACTTGCAAAACATTCAGCGCTTCAACATGAGTGACAACAAACTTACAGGATTTATTGAAGATCATATATGTAAATTGCAGCATTTGGGAGATATTTTCTTGGGTCAAAACCAACTTTCAGGATCTCTTCCTAATTGTTTAGGGAACGTCACTTCTCTTAGACAGATACTTATGGGTTCTAATAAATTGAGTTCCAATATACCAACTAGCTTAGGGAATCTTAAAGATTTAGTGGTTCTTGACTTATCGTCAAACAACATGGTTGGTTCTTTACCTACAGAAATTGGAAATCTAAAGGCTGTGACACGGATGGATCTGTCGATGAATCAATTCTCAAATAGAATTCCTAGAGAAACTGGGGGATTACAAAATTTGGTGCACCTTTCTTTGAGACACAACAAGTTGCAAGGATCTATACCTGACTCAATGAGCAACATGGTAGGTTTGGAATACCTAGACATTTCACATAATAATATATCGGGAACTATTCCCATGTCTTTCGAGAAACTACAATACCTCAAGTATTTCAATGTTTCTGTCAACAAGTTGCACGGTGAAATACCCTTGCGAGGTCCTTTCAAGAACCTCTCGAGTCAATTTTTCATCAACAATGAAGCATTGTGTGGTTTGTCAAGGTTTAGTGTCCCACCATGCCCCACTTCATCAACGCATAGATCAAATAGGAAAAATATGCTAGTTCTATTTCTTTTGCTAGGAATAGCACTTGTATTTGTTCCTACTACCTTTGTGTTCTTATGGATAAGGTATAGAAGAGGTAAAAGATCTCCTCAACAGGCTGATTTATTGTCTATGGCAACAACAGAAAGAATTCCATACTATGAACTGCTCCAAGCAACTGATTCGCTTAGCGAGAGTAATCTGATTGGTTCTGGAAGTTTTGGCTCTGTTTACAAAGGTGTTCTCAGGAGTGGGACTGCCATTGCAGTTAAAGTGTTCAATCTGCAACTGGAAGCGGCATTCAAGAGTTTCGATACAGAATGTGAAGTTTTGAGCGGCCTTCGCCATAGGAATCTTGTGAAAGTCATCACTAGTTGCTCCAACCTTGATTTTAAGGCTTTAGTGCTCGAGTATATGCCTAATGGAAGTCTTGATAAGTATTTGTATTCCCACAACTACTTCCTAGACATCAGGCAGAGACTAAGCATTATGATAGATGTGGCATGTGCGTTGGAATATCTCCATCATGGGTGCTCCTCTCCCGTGATTCATTGTGATCTGAAGCCTAGTAACGTCTTGCTGGATGAGGATATGGTTGCCCACCTAAGTGACTTTGGTATTTCAAAACTGCTTGGTGAAGATGAGAGTAATTTATACACTAAAACCTTAGCAACATTTGGTTACATTGCACCAGGTTTGTCTCTTTCTTTTTGCTAATTTAAACATTGGTTTTTCGTCTTATTTTTTTCAATCAAGAAAGTATATTGCATCTGTAAATTAATTGTTTGACTGTAGAGTATGGACTGGATAGACTGGTGTCAGTAAAATGTGATGTCTATAGTTACGGGATCATGTTGCTGGAAACGTTTACTAGGAGAAAGCCTAATGAGTTTGAGGGAGATCTTAGCTTGAAGCAATGGGTGAGTCATTCACTCCCGGAGGTAGTAATGGACGTTGTAGATGCCAATTTGGTAACACCAACGGATAATCGCTTACAGAAGGGGCTAGATGTTGTGGCTGCAATCATGAAAGTTGCATTAGATTGCTGTGCTGAATCTCCGGCAAGAAGGACAAACATGAAAGATGTTGTAGGGATGTTACAGAAGATAAAGATTCAACTTCTTGCACGCTGAGCATGTTCTCGGAATGTCTTGTTCCAGATCGATCGCTTTTTTTGTTTTGTTTTAGCACTTGATTTGTGCATGATTCTGTTTTCAGAAATGCTAGTTAGTTTCAATGTATGTCACTGTTTCCTCTTAATATTAGTGTTGCAAAATGGTAGAACAAGTAAATTGAATAACTAAAACTAAATCGATCCTCTTGAAAATCTTGAAGCAGAATGATCTTTCTGTAAATTGTTAGAGGAATTAACTATATGAATACAAATAGGCATGGTAATATAGTAAATGTTTCACATGGGAAACACTAAGAGGACATATAACATCAAGACAACAAACGAAAAGTGCAATGACAAAAAATGCTATGATCATAATGCCTACGTGATTTAAAAAAAAACAGAAACAGCTCGATGCACGAGATATGGAGAAGGCTTTCATCCAAGTGTTGTAAATTGTAATGCAGGCAAACTACCCAACGTAAACATCAATGACTGAATCCACAACTCGAAATCGTGTCCTATAGGTCCCACAGAGGCAACTTTACCCCCACAACTTTTTGTTTTCATATCTTTACCTCTAAGTTTTGATTTATTGATTTTCCACTTGTTGTTGCTCATTGCCCTGCCATGTCCAAACTATATCTTTTAATGAAGGCTTTAATCCTTGATCACAAAAGTTCCTGTATTCTGCAGTGTCTCCTGATTTTTTTGTCACTTGTACAACATGGAAAGCTGGAGTAATCTCAAATATCTCTGCATCAATTGCTAATTGCCCTTTTCTCCCTTCTTTGCTTCCTTGCATTTTCACCGTCCCGTCTTTTTTCTTCACCTGTTGAAGACATAATAAATTATATAAAGTTTGTTCATTCTAAAATACTAAACTTTTAGCTAAGATGGTCATAGACACAACATCACATAAGCTAAAGGTGATCTGATTAAACTTTTAGATGAGATGAACCTACAGGCAAAGTCACATATAGGCTCAAGGGTGGTCAGATGAACATCTTTCACCGATATTATACTATGTATGGGTCATACGTACCTTAAAACTCCCCATTGAAGCTACTTCCTCTAGCCTCGAGACAATAGTGGATGCGGACTTTTGTGTCGTGAATCTAGCATCCGACCTATGACTCTTATCTTTCTCGAACAAGCTAGAGAGATCAAAACCAGGAGAAAGAGAAATGATATCGAAAGCATTCAAACAAGTAGGCTTCATTATTGCTAATGAACTCTGTTCTTTGTGTCCTGAAGAACACTCTGCATCCGAATCATCCACAATATCAAAAACACTACGTGGTGAATCATCGTCGTGTTCTTGATCCAAAATTAGTGGTTTATCAATTTGTTTGAATCCTTTCTTGAACCAATTATTGTCCATTAGCTTAGCTAATGTAATTCTTGAAAATGGATTTGGATCAAGAATTCTTGAAAGTAGTTTTTTCACTTCATATGGAAAATATTCAGGGCATTTAAACATCCCTTTACTAATTTTCTTATACATTTCCATTAAATTTGTGTCATGAAATGGAAGATAACCAGCTAACAATACAAACAAAATCACCCCACATGACCAAATATCCGCCTTTTCGCCATCATACCCTCTCTTATTTATGACCTCTGGTGCGACATATGCTGGAGTTCCACACGTCGTGTGGAGGAGGCCATCTTGTCTTTTCGTATCGAAAAGAGCACTCAACCCAAAATCAGAAACCTTTAGGTTTCCAGTTTCATCCAGGAGTATATTTTCAGGTTTCAAGTCCCTATGATATACCCCTCGACTATGACAGAAATCAACAGACGCGATTAATTGTTGAAAGTATTTTCGCGCTGCTGATTCCCTAAGCCTCCCTTTAGCAACCTTATTGAATAATTCACCACCTCTAATATATTCCATTGCAAAATAAATTTTTGTTTTGCTAGCCATTACTTCATAAAGTTCAACAACATTTGGATGTCGAATTAATCTCATAACAGAAATTTCACGTTTGATTTGGTCAATTAGGCCAACTTTCATAACTTTTTCTTTGTCAATTACCTTAACAGCTACAATTTGTCCTGTTTTTAGGTTCCTTGCATGATAGACTTTGGCAAATGTACCTTGGCCTAACAATTTACCAATCTCATATTTATGCATCAAAATTGTCCCTTTTTTCTCTGTTTTCGCGCTCTTCATACTCATCATCCTGCAAGAGGATAGATGATGCATCCCAGCACGCGAAGAAATTGAAATTATGGGCGAATCATCGTGTGTTCGCCTAGTGATTTCCCCTGGCTAATCATAGGGGAAAATTAGTCAGGGTTAGAGGAGGTGTGTTTGTGTTGGGAGAAATTAAATCCAATGAAATGGAGAAAATTTTTTGGAATTTAAAGAATTGGTAAGTTGTTTATAAATTGGTTATTTTTGGAAACTAAAGAAAGATGGTTAAATTATGATATCAAGATTTTGGGTAGTTACTATATATATAACTAACAAATAAAAATAGAAAAAGCCTATATATATTTGTACTTATATCCCATCCGGTTCGTTTTTTATGACACTATTTTCCTTTAGAATGTTGAATAATTCTTTCATATGTTTTTATTACGAGTACTTAAAACTATATATAAGAAGTTATTTCATTCATTTCAATTTATATGGTGATAATTGATTAAGCACTTATTTTCAATTATCCCAATCCAGTCCGTTTTATATCCCAATCCCTAATTGATTAAGCACTATATCTTTGACACTTGTAATCTTAGATCATATCATGATATTTCGATAGCTATAAAAACATGTGTCACTAATTAAGCGACCATTTCTTGATTGGTACATGTCATCTTTTGTGCTACATTTATATTCATTGTAAAAAAAAATGTGGAAATTGGTATTATCTATTTGATTGAGGTAAATTTAGAATTTAGAATTTATGAATTTTGAGCTCTAAAGAACGCAGTGTATTGAATAAGCGGATTTCTATCACAGAAACAGTTTTGATTAAAACTATTAAATTTTGTTGCCCCTGCCTAACAAAAACAAATAACTCGACCTCTCTGTTTAAATTTTTTTTCAATTCAAATTGCATACTAGTTCAAAAGTTTTTCTTATTTTTTTTAAAATTTCGTATTTGATCAAATTCAAACTAAAACACATAAAATAAAATAAAATAAAACGGATGGAGTAATAATAAGAAGAGAAGAAATAAGCCAAAGATTTGGCATATGTACAACAAATTCAAACATGCATAACAACATAATGTATTCTAACAATTAATTAGTTGTTTCTTTTTGCTACATGAATTACATCATTTATGTATTAAAATACACCTCAAAACTACTTCAACCAATCATCAAGTATTCTTTTTTCCTACTTGAACTATCACCATTTGCTTAACTAGATGTGTTTTAATACCTAGATCATGATAGCTCATACAGAAAAAGAAAGCCGCTGAAAATTAAAGTATGAAACTCGAAAAAATAGATAGATTTTGATCACTATCTCTATTATATATTATAATAACAACACTAATAATCCCATAGCATATATATTGATCTCTAGCTTATTAATTACTATTATGTTCTTGTTCCCTCTTCTTTCCCCATTGTTGCAAACATAGCCTTATTCTCTTTGCTGCTGCTAAGTATTCCACACCTTGAATTGGTGTCAATATGCCCAATATCTCCTTTAGTGTCTTCATCCTCAACTCATCAGCTTCTTCTAGTAAATTTGACATGTCCTCACCATGTTTATTTAAGGGCTCGATTTCATTCTCACCTGTTGAAAACAAAATTAAGTAAATAAACTATATTTTCTTAAAAAATAATTTAATTTTTTATATAGCTTTAACTTGTTTGGATCATAATTAAGCTATTATATATTGTTTCATAATATACTATCATATTGTATTATACTGTTTTAATAAATATAACTTCTAGATAGATCGTATTATTTTTTGTCGTTTCATAATCTCATGCATCAACAATTTGAAGACTAAGCTTTTAGTATTACAAAGAAAAAGTAAAATATGGGACAAAATTATTTTCTTTTATAAAAAGGATAAAAAGTAAAATATGCTTATTAAATAACAAAGACAAAATGAGGGGAAAAAAAGGTAACAATATGATCATATACGCTTATAATTATAAGATTATAATATTTATTTTATCATTATTTGTCATACTTTCTTTTTTAGTTTATTCCAAAAAAAAAAAAATGGCATACTCCCTGATCTGGTCCACTTTACTTATCATGATTATATAATTTTTCCAAAATACTTGCCATTTTGAAAAATAAAGATAAAATTAATTATTTGTCTCCACCCCCTCTACATTCTTCTACTAAATAAATGTATATATGGACAGAGATTAATATGATTAAAAAAAGAAAAGTAATATTAAATTGAAATAAAAGAATTTCTTAAACTTAATGTTCAATCAAACATCAATAAATAAATTAATATGTCACGTACCTCGTTCAGTATCGTAAATTCTGGCCGCCATAGCAAACGGTTGATCAACAACATCTTCTTGCAAGATAGCTAACCTTGAAGAAAATCTTCTCTCTTCTAAAATAATCTCTCTTTGTAACTTATCAATCATGGTAATTTGCTTACCAGAAAGCTCACCAAAGTCTCCAATTTTCATACCCTGTTATAAATACGTCGATAAAATTAGTTCATAAAAATATAACTTCTGTCTAACTCAAAATTATATTTGGACAGAATAACGATAGTCTCATTTATAAACTCAACTTATCTAAAAGTTGTTATATAGCCCACATTGACAATCTTAATTAAAGTATTATCTCGGCTGTAGTAACTCCATATTGTATTGTTATTTAGATAATTATTTGCTAACTCCGTTAATATTGTAGCTATTCCGATAACTCTTTTATTGGCGTAGAAATCAGGAATATCTACGATAGGTATCTCATCTTGTTTTTCTATCTTTTCCGGAATTAACATATCTCTGGTCAAACCAATCTTTATTACTTGTATAATTGGTTTTATTTCACATATAGATTTCTGCAGAGTCAGATAGAACTTTATGAAAAATAGAGTTCCTTTAGTAATTCGTTTGTAGGTTAAGAATGCTTTGTATAGTTCAGGTATCTTCGAAATTTCGTCTCCTGTAGCTGTGTACACTGTACTGAGTAGTCCATAATTGTAACAAGTTGTAACTAAGTTTGTATTTGTACCTGGAAGGGCAATTAGTTTGTTATAACCTTGTAGGTGTTGAGTAATGTAATCAGTATTTGGTTCTTTTGGATTTATAGCTCTGGGGTTTTTATTTAGGTAAGTTTGGATTTTATAAATATTTTCTGTATATGTACGGGTAATATGGGTATATGTATTTTTCTGTTGGGCTAAATTTGTTTTTATAAGTAGTTGTTTGTGGAGTAGGCATGATTTTTGTATCTTTGGAGTCAGATATGGTTTATCAAAAGTTTATTCATATTTGTATTTGGATAGCTTTTTTCTTCTGTAATTTTCTTTGTAGCTCGGATGTACTGCACCGCATTTAAGCAAACGTTATGGGTTTTAGGAGTTTCCCAACGCCTCCTTCTAGCTCGAATTTTAACGTCTTCCGATCGACGTAGCTCGCATTTTTAACGCCATGTCGACTACTAGCTTGCTCCTTTAGCTTTTGTATCTCACCGTCCATACTATCCACTTTTTTGCAAAGTGTAGTTAGGAGGTTGAGTATCTGATCCATTGTATTTGTCTGTTCAGTATTTTTCTCTTGAGAAAAGCTAATAAACATTTATATAAGGCAAATAGTTCTTTTCTATTTATTTCCCATTTTATTTGTGGGTCTGTATATGATCCGGAATAATATCTACAGTGATGTTCTATTTTTTCATTTATATATTTATATTTTAATACTCCTCCGTAACTATGGTCACTTGAGTCTGTTTCTACTATATAAGTAAATTGTCTATGTTCATCTGGAAAGTATAATTTTGGTAACTCTTTACACATGGTTTTAATTTTTCTGATATATTTTTTATCTTGTTCATCAAAATGATATTCTACATCTTTCTTTAATTTTTCCCATTTACTATCTGGTAGACAATTATGTTTACACATATTTGCTTCTGCTCCTGTGTCTATCATAGGTGTGTAATACCTGTTATAGTATCCTTCTATAATTATCTTTGCTAAAATGTATATTTTTGTCATTATATTAAGATGTTGTTATTTTATCATATAATTGTTCTTTTAATAATTACTTTCTTAGTTTCATAAGTTATTGTTAATTGTTTATCATCTAAATTATATGGTCTAACTGTTTCTAGCCATTTTATTCCTAAAGTAATATTATTATTTCCTTGATGTATTTTGAATTTAATTTTTATTGGTATTCCTCCAATAATTAGTTCTTGTTCAGTAGTTTCTTCTATATTTACCAAAGCTCTAGGTAATTCTGTATTTATAGTTTCTCCTGTAATTATTTCATGTTCTTTGACTAATTCTCTTGTAATTTGGTTTTCTGTTTGTCCTGTATTTATAGATATTAAATATTTTCTTTGGTCTAATATTCCTGTAATATAATATTGGTATGGTTGGATTTCATCTTGTTGTAGTTCTTTTAACTTAGGTATTAAATCATAATCTAATCTCCTAGATGTACTAGTTCTTGATGATGAAGGTGTATCATAGTTTAATCTTTTAGATGTACTTAATCTTTCTTTACTATCTCTAAATCTTCTTCAATATCTAGTTCTTTATAATCAGAATCATTATTATCAATTATCAGAATTATTTTATCAAATGGATTTTCTATTTTGATTTTTTGAATCTTATTTTTTGTCGTTGTTTTATGCTTTGTAGTTAATACATATAAATTTTTACATTTTGTCAGTAAATATTTTACTTCACAGTGCTAATTCTATGCCCGACATTTTCCAAAGATAGTACTAGTGATTTATCTATGTTTTTGTCTTCTATTGCTACTGAATAATTTGCACTTATAATAAATTTAAATTTTTGGTATATTAGATTTCCTCTAACTGCACTTATTATACTTTTTTCTATAGGTTGAATTATTCTATCATCTGCTAAATATAATTCTATAGGTGTATCTATTCCTTCTCTAAAACATGCTTTTATTAATATTTCTGTTGCTCCTAAATGTACGTATTTTATTGGATTTTTTGATTTTAAATCTTGAATTTCTTTATTAATTATTTTTTTATTTATGATAGGTATTTTAGCTTTTCCTTTAATATATTTACAATCTATTACATGTTCTTTCTGGCTTATCACATAATATTCATCTTGTTTTAATTTGAATAAATTTTTTAGTTTAGGTACTTCTAATATCTTATCTATGCTTAAGTCTAATTCTTTACCTTTTATTTGTTCAAACATATTATTGTCAAATATTATTTTTTGTTCTGTATATTCATTATCTTGGTATTCTTCTTTACTTATATGGATTTTTACATCCAAATTGGGGTGCTAATTTATTTGTACAATATTTTAGGTTTTTTACTAATATTTTTTCTAGTTTTAATTCTTCTTTATGTTTTTCACATAGTTTTATAAACCATTGTTGTAAGAATTTTACTCTAGCTCCTAGTGTATCTACTGTATTTGATTCTTCCCAATCTTTTATTATTTTTGAACTAAATGGTTCTGGTAATTTTGTGTAATATAATTTTCTTATTTCTTTACTTTCATCATTTGTATATATTCCTTTATAGTAATATTCTCTAAATGCACATGTATATTCATCTATATAACTCATTTTACATATTGCTAATTTATTCATTAAATTTACATTTTATTATTTTATCTTTCATTGTTCTTCTATTTCGTTGTCATACTTCCAAATTCATTTCTAATTGATATTTCATATTTAGTTAATATGTCTATTGCTGATGTTGCTATGTCATTATTAAGTTTCAGATTATTTCTTAATGTTTCTAAGCTTGTTGTTGTTAAATTTTGTAACCATATTTTTACTGTCTATAAGTGTTCTTTCTATATATCTGGGCATCCATTATTGATATTTTATTGTCTATTAGTTGTTTTGATATATAACCTATCCATAATTGAATTGTTTTATTTGTATACACTACTGTGATCTAAATCTAAGAAATTATTTTGATCTGTAGTTTGTCTAGGTATCCAATTTTTATTTAATCTTTTATCCCATAAAACTTTATCTCTATTTTCTTTTCATAAGTATAGTATGTTGGGGTTGTATCAATTCGTGTTTTAGAATTTGAAGTACTAGGTTTCTCATCTAAATTTCCTACATTTATTTCTATATTTTTATCTTTTTCTATAAGATCGATATGTTTCGAATATGATTCATAATTATTTTCAAATATTGTCATTTTCTTCTTCTTTTATTTCATTTATTTCTTCTATTTTTAACTCGTAATTCTTCTGCTTTCTTCTAACATTGTTTTAAATTTTTCTATTTCTTGATTTAACTTTAATTCTTCAGTTCTTTTTTTATATTCTTCTTTTGCTTTTAATTTTTCTTCATATAATTGTTTAAGTCTTTCTAATTCTTTTTGTAATTCTTGAATTCTAGTATCTTTTACTTCTTCTATTTGTTTAATTTCTTTTTTAGCTTGTTCTCTAATTTTTTCAATTTCTTTTCTTCTATCTATTTCTTCATTTTCTTTATTTAATCTTACCATAGTTGTTAGACTATCTTCTAATTTTGCTGATTCCTTATCTGGCATTAGGTATAATTGGGTTCCTATTTTTTTATATCTTCTTTCTAAGTTTGAATGTATTATTTTTATTTCTAATCAATTTCAGAAAATCTACAAAATAAGGTATGTTCATATTTCATTATGAATAGCTAAACTATCTTATTCCTGATAATCTCTTGATTATTATTTGATAATTATCATGTTATAGTATTGTTATACTGAATAAATTCGAAGTAGTTTGCTATGAACGAAGGTAAGCTGAGAATAGGTAAGCCCAGACTATGCCATCCTAAAACGGAAACCCAGTTAGGCGTGAGGAAAGCCGTTTGAGGGGAAGTACGTACCAGTTGAAGGCGCTGTTAGGGTAACTGATTGAAGCTGAAAATCATAGTAGTGACCAAAAGAATTTATTTAGGATAACTTTAATATAATCTGATAATTGATAATAACAAACAAGAAGGTTAGAAGGAATAAACTTGTTTAGAAATTATGAAAATGGTACCTACATACTTACTAAATGGAGATTATAAATATAAAATACTTATTTTATATATCCTTAGAACATTAAATATTGACATAAAAAGAGAAATTTACGACCTTTTACTTATTGAAGAAATAATAGAATTAGACCGAATAAATGAACTAATAGAACAAAATTGGCAAGAACTAACTATCCAAAATATATATGAATTATATGACTTGTGTTCAGATTAATGATAAATTACGAATATATGACATATTGGCTACAAACTATGGAAGATTTAGATCTACTAAATAAACTTTTAATAAATAATATTATAATATATCGAAGAACCCAAGATATGGAATACTTAGAATATATTTCAGAAAATATAAAAGAAATACAAAAATTTATGATAAAGAAACAGGAATATTATGAAAAAATGTTTTCATAATGGATGAAAATTATAGAGAACAACTATTAGAAAAAATTAATGAAATAAAACACGAATTAAGATTTAGACAAAATAGACTAGAAGAAAATATATGGGCAGGAGTATGCCAAAAATCTATAAAAGCACAACGAAAAACGATATTCTTATTAGATCTACAATTACAACACTTAGAATATAAATATCAACATAACTTATAATGAATAAAGAAGAATATGCTATAGAAGAAAAAATATATAAAAGTCAAGATGGACTAGAAATAAAAATAATACATTCAAACTTAGAACGAAGATATAAAAAAATAGGAACCCAATTATATCTAATGCCAGATAAAGAATCAGCAAAATTAGAAGATAGTCTAAAAACTATGGTAAGATTAAATAAAGAAAATGAAGAAACAATATTAGGATCTGCGGAATTTGAGAGAGGAAATGAGGGAATGGGAGATGAGGGATGATAATCCTCTTCTCCTTAAGTTTATTTATAGACAAATATTACATGACTTAAATCTGTCCATGTGCAATAAACTAAAAATCGTAGGAGATGTAAACCGCATAAGGTCGGTTGCGATGAACTCATAATATAAATCACAATAGACAAGATTAGTTCGACGAGCTCGACTGAAAAGATATTGGTGAAAAAGAATGATCTTTGACCTTCCCTATTTGATACATTATATAAAATCATAATAAAAAATTATTAAATAATTAAAAAAATTATAAAATAACAATCAACAAAATTAAATGTGTGTAAAAATTGGACGGATTGAACTATGATATGTTGTTTAGATCATTAATTTATTTTAGCTCATTTCAGCTTAAAAACTTTTCACGGATCAAATAATTTGTTATACATTTAAATTTAACTCAACCTGCTTATTTAACATCCTACCTGTAGATATTCCGCGATATGAGACTCGATTTCGATTCCGCTTAGCGCATAAATCAGCCGTATAAACGAAGACGGCCTACACCCGCCTATCCACAAGACCGAATTTTCCAAAGGGGTGCACCAAGTGGGGGCGAAGAACGGCGATACGTCGACTCTTGCTAGTCGACTACGGCCGTTCGCGTATTCTTGGAAGTTGTTCACCATTTTCCTTAGCAACGCATTCAATTCGTCATCGTTTAGCTCGTTTTTTCGAGCACGAACGATATCGTTTTGAAGCTTTTTTAGTTCTTCTTGTTGATTGTTCATCCATGAATTGTATAAATTTTCTTCTTTTTTTCTATCAGAGCTTGAATTTGCCATTTTTGTTTTTTTAAGAAACTCACTAGCAATATTATGAATTGAAATTTTTTGATGTATTTTTTTTAATATATGGTGTGATTTAAATAAGTCTTTTTTTTTTTTTTTGAGATGCACTAAAAGTCTTGTACATTTGTTAGTAGGTATATTTTTTGGACATTTCGTGATTTGGGGAATGCAATGTGACGTAGTTTTGTACTCATCTGTAGCCTATTTCGTGTTTACACAAAATCAGGATTAACGAACGCATCTCAGAGATATGACATAAACAGACTATCTCAATATAAATATTAATAGTTATTTTTATGGCTCATGAATTTGAATTAATTCAATTAGTGGTTTATAAAGTTAGTTATCACACTTCATAAATTTTCAATGTTAGACACCACCTCTCACTTTACAAGGGTATTTGATGGATTTAAATTCAAAGACCTATATCTAAATTTCCTATTCAAATTATTATAAATGAACATGAATGTGTTTGGTGCGAAGGAAAATAATTTCTATAAAAAATATTCTTTTAAAGAAAAATAAGTAATTTTTTTTTTGTATCGATACATAAATATAAACAAAATGTATTTTATTAAAACTATTAGTATAATAATTTGATTAGATAAGTACTATGGGAGGCGAAAGTAGGGGTCATGAAAATGAAAGCTATGAAGATAGAAATAAAAATAAAGATTATTAAAGGATTAAAAGAATATAATCAACGTAAAATGTTAATTTATTTTTTCTAATTTCACTAAAACATTATTTTTATTATTAACTAAAAAGATTTAAAAAATAGAAAATATTTTTCGCCGTAACAAACACACTATAAAGATCATATGCTAAGTGATAAAGTTCAAACGGGATAATCTCGACGTATTTGGCCTTCAAAATATTTTTTATATCTAATATAAATGGAATAAAATAAAATACTATAAGGTGTATTATAAAGACAATTCTTGGAACTCTAAATCATGCATGTGATTCATCATCTTTTAATTTGTCTTTCTTCTTTTTTGGTTCTTGTTTGTATTATTATCCCCCACCCCCAGTAATACTTAATTATTTTCTGATAAATATTTATTCAGAATATACAGATGTTTTAGGAACTGTTTTTGAAAGTTGAAAGCGTAATATATAAAAATATATTTCTTAAACTTAATTTTAACTAGTATTTATGTTATTCAATTTTAGATGAGCACAAGTAGACATTTAAATTAGTATATCATTGAACAAGTAAACATATTTGTTCTACATGACAATTTGCGTTCTACATGACATTTTATGTTTATTATGTCATATGGGATGTGTGCATATAAGTATGTTTACTTATTCAACTTTATACAAATTTAAGCATCTACTTATGTACGTCTAATATTACGCATAAATCTTTACATGTAGTAGTAATAATACTCTGAAGTTTTAAATAACAAATTTTAGACACTTGACATGTAATAGTAAAGTTTTAAATACAAATTTTAGACACTTGACATGTAATAGTAAAGTTTTAAATACAAATTTTAGACACTTGACATGTAATAGTAAAGTTTTAAATACAAATTTTAGACACTTGACATGTAATAATAGCAATCATACTCTAAAGTTTTAAATTAATAAATTTTAGACACAGTTTGAAAGTTTATATCTTTAGAAAACTTAGTGGCTTAAAATAAATTATAAACATAGGTATGATTATTAATTATTTCTTTAAGGATAAAAGAAATTTTAAAAATTAAATTATTTTTAAATAAAAAATATGATATTTTTCTAGATAAACTAAAGGAAAGTTTTTAAAATGTTTGCAAATAAAGAAAAAGTTTATGATAGAAAACGCTTTATTTATTAGAGTGAAATTTTTAAACGCAAATCTTATAAACTTGAGTCGTAAATAAATAAAAAATAAAATAGTACAAAAAGTTGCCAATGACGTCCATCTCCCTACTAAAGTGGAAATGTTTTTTGTTTGTTGAAAAGAGAACATAAATAATGATGTATCCTTAATTTTTTTTTAATTTTGCATCATTTTTAATTATTTCTTTAACATAAAAGAATAAATTGAAAGAATCCAAAACGATGGAAAATATTGTATAATCATCACATAAGAAATAGAAATTTGGAGCCCCATCTCTAGAAATCAGTTCTCTAAATTATGAGTTCAGATTTAATGAAGTTCTCAAATAAATATCATTAAAATTAAAAATAATTTTTTTAAAAAACTCGCCACGTGGCGACTCATTTTCAATTCGTGATGATAGTAGTAGTAGGATTTTGTCTTTCTTATGATAAAATAGGGGGGAAAATACAAATTGCCAACTTCTATGGGAAAAAAAGCACAAAAAGTCAAAAATATGAGATTAATACCATGTTCTTCAAAATTGTTAAAAGTATATATATATATATATATATATATATATATATATATATATATATATATATTAAAGTAGAAGATGCTTGGCAAAGCTTTTCATGAAAAAATAAACAAATTAAAATGATAGAAGAAATTGATACTTTTAGTTTAATTTAATACAATGCGTAAAATGAACAACAAACCGTATACATATGTGTTTTCGATTTTTCTGCTTTTAGTTCCTATAGAATCTATCATTTAAATACTCTTAAAGAGGGGAATAAGGATAAACATTATTGAAAAAGGTTTTTTATAAGATGGAAATGGAAACTTTTTTTTCCACATGAAATTTGTGAATAAGTGATCGTCTGATAATGAGTAAAAAATATATGTCTTTCTACTAAACAAGATGAATTAAACTCATAATTTATTAGATGCAAATATGCAATGGATCCAATGCCAATTTTGATGGCGATCAAATAGTTATTTATGTACCTTTATCTTTTGAGGCTTAAGTAGAGGCTCGTTTACGTATGTTTCTCGTATGAATCTTTTGTTCTAGTTATTGGGAATTCCATTTTCGCAGCAACACAAGATATACTTAATGAACTCTATTTATTAACAAGCATAAACAAAGAGTTTGAGAGTAAGCATTACATAGTATTCAAGATAATTTTTGGTTTTCGAAAAAACATAAAGTGAAAGAAAGAATGATAAAAAATTCAAAAACATCTTCAATTTGTAGTCATGTCTAACCATAAGCAAAAAATAAAATTTCAATAGATTCAAATAAACGTCGACAATCTAGAAGCCTAAAACCTAATTTTGCCTACTTTTGTTCAATGGCCGCCATGGCCACCGGCCAGCCTCCGCTAGGTGAGGTTGGCCAAATGCAGGGACCAATAGAGGAAAAGAAAATATCATCTGCAAACACTCTTGTTGCACCAAAAACACAACATCAGAGCTTACAGATTAAAAAAGCCTTTAACGTATTTGCATGGTGAACCTAAGCTAGTATGGGACGAGGATGAAGTACAACAAATGATTATTAACGAGGACTTACAATATGCAGTGATTGGGAAATTTTCTTATGGATGGCCTGATATATTGGATATGAGGAAATTAATCCCAAAACAATGTGAACTAAAAAGGGAAGTGAACATAGGGCTTTTGACTAACAAATGCGTATTGATCAGGGAATCACTACTTGAGGACTATGTGAAACTGTTATCAAAGCCTCAATTTTACATCACTTATAATCATTGGTCTTATCCAATGAGAACACTAAAGTGGGATCCCTTGTTTGATCCAGAGGAGGAAACGACCACTGCGATGGCATGGATCTCTTTCCTATCATTACCATCGAACTTTTTCGGTAAGGAGACTATTTTCTATGCCAACAGCAATTGGAAGACCTTTACAGGTAGATTTGGCAACTCAGAATAAAACAAGACCTAGTTATGCAAGGGTAAAGGTAGAGGTGGATCTTTTGGGAGAATTCCCAAAAAGAATTAGTATTGGAATGAGAAAGAAGACAGGGGAAATAATGGAAAAATGGGTGACAATCAATTATGATTATGTTCCAAAATATTGTAAAACATGCAAGCTCCAGGGACACAATGAGAAAGACTGCTATGTAATTCATCCAGAATTGTTTCCACAAGATGATCAGACAGAGGAGAAAGAACAGAACCAAGAGAGCAAAGATGACATGGGGGGAAAAGGTGACCAAGCGGATGGAAAAGGTGATAAGGGTAATAAACATGAACATGGTGACAGAGTACAGGTGGATAAAGAAATGACAACAGATGAGAGAGTTTTCAGGGAACAGAGGAGGAGGTATGGGTACAAAAGGGGGTATCAGATCAGAAAGACAACACAAGTATGGCATAAAAGAAATTCACAAGTTAATGTAGAGGTTACTACAAAAAATAAATTTGGGGCATTAGATGGGGAAGCTGATAAGAAAGATTCTTTTACACAAAATGCAGAGGAGGGTATTAAAATTATACTAATACAGCAGAAAACAGTAACACAATAGGAAGAAAATAGAAGGGAAAGTGAGATAGGATCCTCTAATTTTCACCTAAAAGAGGACAACATAGGATTGGAGCAAATTGATAGATCAGAACATCTTATTGACAAAGATACAGGCTCAAATGACACACAACTAAGGCACGTAGGCCAATGGCTAATAAGAAAAGGAAAAGGGGAAGGTAAATGCACTGGAATTGGAGATAGAAGATGATTTGTCAAGGAAAGAATCAGATAGTTTCATTACACCTAGGATTGATAAGAAGAAGTCACAAGATATTCAAGAAAAGCTAGAAGAAGAAGAAGAAAACATGGATGATAACGCCGGAATGCCGATCCTAGTTACCTACGTCTGCATCATAAGACGATGCAGGCCAACTGGCATTAGTACATTAAATATACGAGTATGCGAGTTGGAATGCTAAACATAACATAGGCTTGAAAAGGATCTGAAAGAAACACTTACCTTGGCTCTTCTCAACTCATGAATACTTAACTGAACTCATTTCATTATAAAGCAGTTTAAAACAAATGCAATATAAAGAAAAAGAAAACTGTTTAAAACATGTTGTCAACTCATAATCATAAAATCATAAAAGACATATCATGATCCCTCTCAAAGTCTACTTGTGCATTGCATGAATGAAGTCCCATTCCCCATCTATACTAAGCAGAACCCCTTGAGGAACCATGCAATTACTGTTGTGGGAGTTTCTCTAACCGACAACCATCACTTAAGAACTATAATGATGATACAACATTATTAGCCCCATGCTGCCCGGGCCATCCTATACCTTGCCGTGGTATATGACCTGAACTACAAAGTGGATCCACTAGTCTATGCAAAAAAGATTCATCTAAAAAGTATGACCCTTTTCTACCCATGATGGTATATGACCTGAACTACAAAGTGATCCACTAGTCTATGCAAAAAGGATTCATCTAAAAAGTATGACCCTTTTCTACCCATGATGGCTAAATGGTTTATCGAGACTTGAGTTAATGTGAACTCGCATCCCCATATCGGTGCTCAATATTACTCCCAAAAATATAATATTAGCTCTTACGTTTAAAAACAAACTTTTTCTGTGATTTGAGATTAGTGCTCAAAAACTTAGCTCACATGCTATCTTGCAAATCTCAGTTTCTCTGCTTGCTTCATTTAGAAAGCTATTACTCTTTTCTAAAAACAAGCCCGAAGGCCCTTTGGAAATCTCAGTTTTCGTTCTTATTTAAATGTGAAAAACATTTTAAATCTCTTTGGGAAATACTTAGTCCCCATATGTTTCTTTGATGAAAAGAACTTCAACTTTACTCTTTACTGAACTCAAAACTTAAGTCTTAAAACAAAGTTAAAACATTTGTGAAAGACTTTTTGAAAACTTCAAGAATTTATCTTAACTTGACTCTTGACTTCTCGACTTTGATCTTAACTGCTCTTGACTTGACTCTTAATTGATCTTGACTTGACTCTTAACTGATCCTTGATTTGAATTATGGATTCAAGGATTAAGATTTCTGATTGGAAAGATCTCATGATGTTTATGAATGACTTTGAGTAGCTAAACCTGAGAAAAGTTACGAAATCACCGTCTTGGAACAAATCCGCGACGCTGAGACGTTTCTGAATAAATGCTCACAAAATTAATTTTTGAGACAGAGGAATCCGCGTCCTAACCGCGATGCGGAGACAATTTTTCTTCACTGGGGGATCAAGTCCGCGACGCGGACCTGCGCGCCAGAACCTGCTCGACTCTTCCTTCTTCGTTTTCCAGCCCTAAATGGCCTAAACTCGATTATAGAACTCAAATTCATTTTAGATCCCGATACCCAGCGTATGTATTCAAGAACCTAACTCAATACAACCCTAAAACTCAACGTTAAGATTTCAGAAACTCCTCAATTCATCCCAATTCAAGAACGACATTCAAATTCAAGAATACGTGTCAAGAACATCAATTTTTAAACTCTTTAAGGACAAATTCTGCTGAACGAAACATGTATGGCGCGTGGGTGAAAGAACCCAACACTATGAAAGACTCACATACCTTATAGGGTCAATTCCTTAGCGAATCCACAACCAAATCGATCATTATTGGCGAATCTTGCTTTTACTTTTCTCCTTTCTCTTGCGTTCTTTCTCCAAAAGCCCTAACTCTATTTCTCAAAAGTGTAAATTGAACTAACTCAGTTTTGACCCCAACTATTTTATTAAAAATAGATTTAATTAATTTGGATAAGGGAAAGACCAAACTACCCTTCAAAAATCCGGATTGAGCATTTCCTTATTCAAATAACCCAACTTCCAAAGGGCATAACTCACTCATACAAACTCAGAATCACACAAACTTAGCGGAGTTGGAAAGACCATTCCAAGAGCTTTCCAACCATATATGGAACTACACCTAACTCATCCTGATCTAGGATTTATGGTCATTTGAAGTTGACCAAAAACTCACTTTAAAACCTTTACCAAATTTCCAGATTTTTAAATTCTTCCCAAAAATGACTATTTCCAAATTTTAAACTTCCTTCTAGTTCTTTCTAGTTGCGAGATATTACAGTATTGACTTAGTGTAGCAGATTATTGTCTCTTTCAAGCAGAGGAACAACAATGCTCAAGTCAAGATTACACCCGTTTATGCTAGATGTAGTGCCCTGGAGAGATTGGAACTGTGGGATGACCTTGAGGAGGTGGCTTACAGTACAAATTGTCCTTGGCTGGTAGGGGGAGATTTCAATACCATTACTAATGAATCAGAGAAGCTAGGAGGATTAATTGTCTCACAAATAAAAGTAGAGGATTTTGTACAATGCATAAGCTTTTGTGCCTTAAATGAGTCTCTGGAAGTTATTACACTTGGTGGAATGGCAGAATAGAGCAAGATTGTATGTTTAAAAGACTGGACAAAGTCTTTGGGAATAATGCATTTATGGCTGAATTGCAAAATACAGAAGTACAACACCTGATCAGGAAGGGTTCTAATCATGCCCCACTCCATGTTACTTGCAGTATAGGCCAGGAGCAAATTTATAAGCCTTTTAGATTCCTCAACTTCTGGACAAGACATCATAGTTTTCAAACAATAGTGGAGGAAATCTAGAAGAAGGAAGCAACAGGCTCACCATTCGCAATTGTACAAACCAAAATGAAAAGGATAAAATTAGCTTTGGTACAATGGAATAGGACAACCTTTGGAAATATTTTTCAACAGGTGGTTACATTGGAGGATTTAGTAAGGGCAAAAGAAGTTCAGTTAGAAATCAATGCATCAGAAGAAAACAGGACTGCATTGAAGAAAGCTGAGGCAGACTTAAAAGATACTTGAACATTGAGGAAGAGTATTGGAAGCAAAAAGCAGGAATGAGATGGTTTCAAGAGGGTGATAACAACACCAAGTTTTTTCATGCATATGTTAATGGGAGAAAGAGAAAGATGCAGATATCTGTGATAAAGACCCGACAAGGAGATACAATAACCACCACACAAAATCTTGGGGAAGAGGCAATGAATGTGTTTAAGGAACAATTTAAGGAGACTAATGTACCTATAACTTTTTCAATGTTAGACCTGATATCTAAAATGATATCAGAAGAGCAGAATGAAGAGATGGGAAGACTACCAACTGAAGAGGAGATCAAAGAAGTGGTTTTTGCATTAAATGAAGATATTGCAAGTGGTCCAGATGGCTTCTCTGGACAGTTTTCTCAAAGTTATTGGGAAACTGTGAAAGTGGACATAGCCACCATGGTGAGAGCATTTTTTTGTGGTCAGGAACTTCCTAGGTTTATAACACACACTAATCTAGTTCTTATTCCTAAAATGGAGGTGGTGGATAGTTTTGGTGATTTGAGACCAATAAGCTTTAGCACTTTCATTAACAAGATCATGTCAAGACTATTACATGATAGATTAGTAAAAGTACTACCTACTATTATATCCTAGAATCAAGCAGGTTTTGTGAAAGGGAGAAGCATCACAGAGAATGTGCTTCTAGCTCAGGAGAACATCAGGGATATAAATAGTAGAAACAAACTACACAATGTGGTGGTGAAATTGGACATGGCTAAAGCATATGATAGAGTGTCATGGATTTTTCTCACAAAGGTGCTAAGGAGTTTTTGATTTTTAGAAAAGATCATTGACATGGTGGTAAAGTTGATATCAAACAATTGGTACTCCGTGATTATGAATTGGCAGTCCTTTGGTTTTTTTCAATCTTCAAGAGGATTAAAACAAGGGGATCCACTTTCTCCAACTTTGTTATCATAGCAGCAGAGGTCTTGGCCAGAAATCTTAATCATTTATTCAAGGATCAGAAGTATAAAGGATTTGGACTACCAAAGTGGAGCCCTGAGATTAACCATTTGAGTTATGCTGATGATACTATATTGTTCTGTTCAGGACAATCATACTCAATGAAGAAAATGATAAAGGTGTTGAGAGAATATGAACAAGTGTCAGGACAGATAATAAATCTAGACAAGAGCTTTGTATATTTGCATGAAAAAGTGTCACTTGGTGTATGCAGGAGAATAAAGAGAATAACAGGTATTAAGCAGGGATCCTTTCCTTTCACCTATCTAGGATGCCCTATTTTCTATGGAAGGAAGAACAGATCTCACTTTGAGAGTTTGATTAAAAAGGTGATGAAGAGAATAAGCTCCTGGCAGAACAGGTTACTCTCTTTTGGAGGAAGATATGTCATAATAGCCAATGTATTACAATCATTGCCAATTTATGTACTCTCTGCCATGAACCCACCAGCTTGTGTCATTACTCAATTGCATAGAATTTTTGCTAAGTTTTTCTGGGCCAACACTACTAGTGCCAAGAATAAGCATTGGGTGGGATGGGACAAAATGTGTTATCCAAGAACTGAAGGAGGACTGGGATGAAGATCACTACATGATGTTTCAAAGGCTTTGTTTGCCAAATTATGGTGGAATTTCAGAACGTCCACAAACACTTTGTGGGCATCATTTATGTGGAACAAATATTGTAAGAAGCATCGCCCTATTATTGCTCAGGGGTATGGGACATCTCATGTTTGGAGAATAATGAAATCAATAAGGGAAGAAGTAGAACATGAAATATGGTGGCAAATTAAGGCAAGTAATTATAGTTTCTGGTTTGACAACTGGACTAAATAAGGAACTTTGTACCATATAGAAGAAAATGCAAAGGAAGAGGAGGTGAAAGTGAAGGAGTTCAGCACAAAAGAGGGGTGGGATAGGGAGAAATTTCTACAAAATTTGTCTCCAGAAATGACTGACTATATTATGGAAAACATCTCACCTCCAAACACTTTGTTTGGAAATGATGTGGCCTAGTGGATGGAAAATGCACAAGGAATATTCACAGTAAAATCAGCTTGGCAGATAATGAGAAACAAACAGGAAACTAAAAGGGACTGTGAGCTACTCTGGAATAAGGGGTTGCCTTTTAAGATTAATTTTTTCTTATGGAGAGTATGGAAAAGGAGGATTGCCACTGATGACAATCTTAAGAAGATGAGAATCAATATAGTTTCCAGATGTTAGTGCTGTGACATAAAAAGGAGGAAACAATGACACATTTATTCCTAACAGCCCCTATAGCTTACACGCTACAAGCTATGGAGGTACTTTGCTCATTTTGAAGGAATTAACACTGATGGAATGCATCTTCAACAACTCATTATAGCTTGGTGGAAACATGAGGCAACACCAAAATTGCAGAGTATATACAAAGCAATACCAGCCATCGTCATGTGGACTTTATGGAAGAGAAAGAATGTCATCAAACATGGCAGTAACATCAAATGGGAAGGAATGGTGGAAATGACAATTGAAGTGATAAGACAGATGGTAAAAACTCAATTTCCATAGATAAAGAAAATGAGATGGACATGGCAAGACATAATTCAAAGGTTCAATCAGTACAAGCCAAAGATACACTACTTAAGGGTCACTTGGAAACCTACTGAAGATCACTATGTAAAATGTAACACTGATGGAGCATGCAGAGTTAATCCTGGTTGGAGTTCTTTTGGATTTTGTATTAGAGATGATAAAGGAGATCTGATATATGCCAAAGCTAAAGGTATTGGCATTGCAACAAATATGGAAGCAGAAACTGCTGCCATCCTACAGCTCTTAGAGAGTGTTCTAACAGAAGAATTCAGAATGTGATTGTCAAGACTGATTCACTCAATCTCAAGAAAATCATTCAGTAGTCTTGGAGGGTTCCATGGGAAATAGCAGAAAAAAGTGGAAGAGATCAGAGAGATAATGGAGAAGATTAGAGCAAAGATTACACACATCTTTAGAAAGGGTAACAATTTGGCAGATTCATTAGCTAATATAGTTATAGAATCACAAGCAAAACATCAATATAGTTGTTTCTAGGAACTACCAGTGATAGAAAAAAGGATATTAAACGCAGACAAAGCACAAATTCCTACACTCAGAATCAGGACACGCGTAATCATCCCACAATGAGACTATGTCAGACCAGAAATTACATAAGCTTCACAATAGTCAAGACCAAGAAATAATAAAGACATTGAAAGGCAAGAAAATCACATTTTCACAAGTGTCATAACAAATTATTTATCTTGTCAAGAAGACATAACTGGGTACAAAAAGCTACATAGATTCTCAGGTAGCAAATATACACAAAAAGAAGGGGAGGGGGGGATGGGGCTGTGTATGTCGAGAAGGAGTAAACTCAGCTGAGAGGCTTCAATCACAGTTGAATACGTTGCAGATCATAGCACCAGATTGGATCTTCATCACGGAATTAGAGCTGAGTCATGCTGGAAATGTTTGAAAAAGTAAGAGAGTAGATAACTCAAGAAAAAAAAAAGCAAAATGGAAGAGAGCTTACCAGGGCAGATTGAGCTTTAACATGGAGAACAATGGAGGGAAGTACATCACAATCAGAAGAGAAGCATCAAGTAGGAAGAATTTTTTTCATTTGGTTACTTTCCAAAAAGAGACATTTTACCCTATCTATAAGGGATTTGATAGGAATTGGATCGAGTATTTTAGACCCATCCAAGTTTTGCTTTATTTTGGCATTGTTTTGTTTGCTTCTTGTGCCTTGTACAGACCTTATTCTGATTTATTGAATAAAAGGCTGAATAAGCCATTAAAAAAAATTAAAAAAAAAAAGTGAAAGAAAGAAAAATATCTACCTTAACAATGAACAGTAATCGAATAAAAATAATAAATAACAAATAACTTGCTATTATAGGTTAAGATTCTCTCATAGTGTAAAACAAAAAAAAAAAAGGTTTTAGACTATCAATGTATATAACTTAAATTCATCTGAATATATATATATATATATATATATATATATATTACCTTAAAAGCATGAACTCCTAACTTGAATGTTAAATTACTATTATATCCCTTACTTAGGTTGTGACTTTTTAAATGAGTTGTGACTTTTATGATAAGTTGTGACTTTTTTTGAAGGGTTGTGATTTTTCGATGAGATGTGACTTTTCCAAAGAATTGTGACTTTTTCAATAAGTTGTGACTTTTCCAAAGGGTTGTCACTTCTCAAAAGGTCATGACTTTTCCGATAAAACACACAAAAATACTTGTCCATACCACCCTTTATTGACTATAAATAGAGGGGCTTCCTCTCATTTTTTTCAATCACAATTTTTTTTAATCTTCTACTCTTCTTCTTCTTGCATTTTAAAAGATTTCGTGAGATTTATTGTCATTGAGTGAGTTCGAACAAGGTTGCAAGTGATTTCTTTGCTCTTAGTATATGCTGATTACTATCGAGTTTGTGAGTGGAAAGAAAGATTTCTTTTTGGTGAAAATAGAAAATGTACATTTTGTCGGTGTATTACTTGTGTCATTAGTTGTATGACATCCTGGTGCTGCCTTTTCTTCAATAATTTTATCATATCAAAATTAAATCAGTTGCTAATAGTGGTCCATTTGTAACTTGCTAAGTGCATGGTTGTGGTGTTAACTCCCCTTTAATGATATGCTTCAATATTCTACCAACAATAGAAGAATTAAGCAAAAAGAGGAGAAATTTTATCATGAGGATTACAAGAAATGTATCTGTCCTTTTCCTTCACTCAATATTTCTCTGGTGTCTCTACGTTCCATTTTGTACCTTCAACCTTTCTCTTCTTTTTTAACAGTTTGTGAAGGAACACACCGTCATTATTATTGTCAAAATGCGGTTGTCTTTACCTCCCCTTTTCATAGTGATCTTAGATGTTTGAGTGAACTCCCTTGTTTTTTTTTCCTCAGAGTTGTTGACTGATGAACTTCTCGATTGTCACTACCGAAAGGCCATCAATATGCATAATATATACATTAGTATGTAATGTTCCAATATATAAAGTTAACATGATGTAGTCTAAAATCATTTTGTTTTTTTTTACAATTTCTCATGTGATGTAAATATATGCTTTTGCACATCTTTTTTTAAAATTATTAAACTTCTCAAGAGTTAGAGAATTATCACAATTTGCTTTTTTGATGCGCAAGACAAAAGAATGACTTTATTTATCAATGGGAGAACCCATCGGTGGCCCCTTAAACTTGGCACGAAATTTCACTTAGACACCTCAAGTGGACGATGTTCATTTTAGACACCTCAGGTAGGATTCCGTTGTGTCATTTTGACACTTTTCACTGACATGACATGGTAAGTGTAATGCACCCAAAATCAGTACGTGAAGGGGCTCTTTTTCAGGCCAAAAAAATAATATTTAAAAGGTTTTTACTATTGTTCTTCCTCATTCTCTCCTTCACCACACACCATCCATTTACCACCGCTGCCACCATTGCTATTAATACAATCAAATTAATTTTTTTATTTATTCAGTTCCGAAAATCACCACAACCATCGTCATCTTCTCATTCTTATTCTTTAGAAAATAGCACAAAAGAGATATAGAGTGTATGAAAAAAGACGATTTCCGATTCCTATAGAGTGTATGAAAAAAGACGATTTTTGATTCCACCTTTTTCGCCGGGAAAAATGGATATGAACACTCATATTTAATAATTTTTCTTTCTTTCTCTCCTTGTCTCCCTCCTCCTCCTCTCTTTCTCTCAAAACAACACTAAGATAGAAAGAAAAAAAGAATCTAAAACAATTTTCAAGAGCAAATTAAGAAAACAAATTAAGAAAATTGTTGGGTATAGTAGAGAAGACAACTACCATGGGGGGCAAGGGGGGAGGGGAGGGGTTAAATTGATTTTTTTTAGAATAATATTTATTTACTAAATAGATTTTAAAATAATTTTTAACTTAAAATAACACATGTAATCATTTAATTCGTCGTTTGCCACGTCATCAACGAGTGTATTACACTCTCCTTCAGCTTTTTTCTTATTGTAAAAAAAGTGTCAAAAGAATATAACGGAACCCTACATGAGGTGTCTAAAATGAACATCGCACAGTTGAGGTGTCTATGTGAAATTTCGTGCCAAGTTTAGGGGGCCACCGATGGGTTCCCCCTTTATCAATGTTACTTATGTGATTTAGAATGGTAGGAAGTTTGCTTCAAAATAGTTATTACTATATAAACATTGCCTTTTTATTTTACTTATTTACTATTTATTAATATTACGGTATTTTATCAAGTTATATATATATATATATATATATATATATATATATATATATATATATATATATATATATATATATATATATATATATATATATATATATATTTGGGTAGGTATTTGTATTTAAATTAAAGTATTATATATGTCACAAATGTATTATCAAGTTAACAAGATCTTCTAACTTCAAAATATATAATTTAAATTGTTCCAAGTTCTTTTAAAAAAAAAAACTCACAACAAATGTGAATATATATGAATCATTTACAAAATAAATTTCATTTTCAATAATATGGAATAAACATTTTCATTTTGTCCCTATACTAAATTAAAATGTAATAACTATATAAAAATATAGCTAACATTAATTAAAAGTCCTATTTATTTATGTTAGTATAAAATTTATTAGAAACACAGCTATTGCACATCAATTCTTTAGTTATAACATTATAAATTATCTTAGTTATTACAAATGTTATTCACACTCTTTAACAATATTTAGTTGTAAGATTATGAATTATCATAGTTATTACATTAATTATTTGTATCTTTCATCTTTTCTTATCTTAACTTTTAACCAATAATTTTTCATATTATTGTACCACCCCTATATTTGTGATAACACAGTGTTGTTATTTTTCCTTGTACGAATCATGCTTTATTGAATAAATTGAAAATTGTTTAGAAGTATACGAATTGCATCTTTGTTGGATGTAAAATAAACATGTGATTATATATATGATCTCACAGATAGAATATATTCTTTAATTTCAGTTTTTAGTGTTTCTGGTAAAAAGAAAGGAAACATTTCTCAGTTAACTATGGATAGTCAGATAATTGGCTTTGATTTATTTAAACAGACAATTGAGAAGTCAAATATGAGAGCCAACAACAAGAACGATATTTATTATGTTATAACTTATAAAATAAAAATTAATATACAAAAATTAGTTCTAAAAAATAAAATGTAGTTGTTCTCTTCACATGTTCGTATGACATCTGAACAGTTTAACGTGAAATACACGTGCAAATACATCTTGATAGATGACAAGAAAAATACACAACAAATATTGTCTATAAGGTAATATTATTGAGATACGGCCAATTACATAATTGAACCTCAGCAAATTGAAATAAATATATACATTTAACTAATAAATTTTTTCATTGATCATCTACATATATTCGCGCGAATAAGAGCTATATATGACGATCCACATTGAACATTCATAAAAGAATCTGCACTATTATTTTGTGCAAAGATTATTATTCAAATCTTTGCTTAAATAAGCAAATATTATTTACTATAACATATATTTTCTGAATTGATAATCACGTGCAACGACATGTCGAAAAACTAGTATATATAAATTCATTAGAGAGTAAAAAAAAAATTATGTAGAAGAAATACTCAAAGATGAGAGACAAACACACACATTCTTGACCAAAAAAGGGCATAGACCAAAAATATCCCACAAATGAAAATGAAGAAATGATATTCTTGGCAAAGACAATAATAATAAAAGAATAAACCAATAATATACAACAACTATGCCTCAATCCCGAACAAGACGAGTAGGGTATATAAATCCTCATTGTTCATGTCACTCAAATAATAAAAGAATAAACCAATGTATGACGTCAATTACACCTGAATACCAAACAAGCTGAGGTCAGCTGTATTCAATAGTCACAATTCTTGTCAACTCAAATGATAAAAGAATAAACCAATATAGATCATAAATATATGTAGAGGATAGTTAGATACAACTACCCCAAGGGGGTTTAAGAGAAATGATGTATTTCCGTATTCATATGTAGTAAAACAACATGTACGTACTCAAACTTACAAAGTAGACGGACAAATTAAGCTGGATCACGCTGCCTCGCTGGATAACAACTCGAGTTCAGCCCACCACAGAGGAGAAAGCCTTGGAACTGCAGCATTTGGTGATACATCAATTGCTTCCCTTAATTTATCAATGGATTCTTTGATAGTTGGTCTCTTCCTTGGATCTTCTTGAAGGCATTGTTCAATTAATTCACAAATAACCATAAGCTCATTATTCTTGAAAGACTTCAATGATGGATCCACCAGTGAGGCGATATTCTGCTTGTCGTGACGAAAATATTGTGCCGCCTGAAAACAACCATGGTTATGATGTTAATAAATTGTATAAGGAAGTTTGATGGATCAGTTCTATCCAGAGGCAAATTCAGGATTCATTGTCAGCGAGTTCAGAATGAGCCTAATTTATACACACACATGAGCATAAAGTTGTTGGCTATGTTGCTCTGACTATCCAAAAATGTTGTCGCGCTCGCGTTGGATCCTCCAAAAATGCACTACTTTTGGAGGATCCGACACACACCACGTGGTATATTTGAAGAGTCCGACCAACATAGGTTTCTAATATATGTACTTATGGTTCGAGATGAAAGAAGTTGCCTGTCTGTGGGTGCAAAATGAGCCTAATTAATACACGCACACAAGCACAAAGTTTTCAGCTATGTTACTGACTCTCTTAAAATATAGACGCACCCGTGCTAAATCCTCCAAAAATGCACTACTTTTGGAGGATTCGACACGCACCTGGTAGCGTTTTAGAGGAGTCCGAGCAACATAGATTTTTGGCATATGTGCTTATGGTTTGAGATGAAAGCAATTTTGATGTCAGTAGGTACAGAATGAACCTAATTAATACATGCACACAAGCATAAACCTTCTGGCAATGTAGCTCGGACTCTCTAAAAATATTGACGCACCCGTGCCAGATCCTCCAAAAATGAACTATTTTTGGAGGATCCGACATGCACCTGACAACATTTTTATGAGTCTCGAGCAATATAGGTTTTTGGAATATGTACTTATCGTTCAAGATGAAAGCAATTTCCTGTTGGTGGGTACAAAATGAGCCTAATTAATAGACACACACAAGCATACAGATTCCGGCTATGTTGCTCGGATTTTCCAAAAATATTGACACACATGTGTTAGATCCTCCAAAAAATGCACTACGAGTCCGAGTAACATATAGGTTTTAGGCGTATGTGCTTATGGTTCGAGATGGAAGCAATATCTGGTTGATGGATTCAGAGTAAGCCTAATTATCACATACACAAGCATGAAGTTTTTTGCATAGTACTTATGGGTCGAGATTCAAGACGACAACAATGGGTTCAGATGAACCCCTTGAACCATCTCTAGATCCGCCTCTGGATCTAGCCAGACACAACAATTGCAGCCTAGGGATCAGAACATTAAGTTCAATACATATGAAAATAAGGATAAAGGATGTTTACCCAGTTTAGAAGAGACTCTTTTTCTTCTGAATAAGGTGATTTGCCAGAAATTATTTCTATTAAAAGAATCCCAAGGCTATAGACATTAGTCTCGGGATTAGCAAGCGGTGGCAGCACGGAATTCTCTAAATCATCACTAGAGGACTTCGGCTTGGCTGTTAGTTCTGACCAGAAATCAATCTCTGTGAGCTGTTAAAAAAAAGTACTCAGTCGTCAGTAAAAGTTTCTTGTTGACATATTTTGGGATATATAACCATGTGAAACAGACCTTAGCAGCATAATCATCGGTCAAATATATGGATTTAGAATTCAAGTTGCAATGTGGCACTGGGGGGTTTAATTCATGCATGTATTGAAGACAATACATTGTACCCATAACGGTTCTCATCCTCGCAGGCCAGTCCAGATGATCAGCTTCTTCAACTGGATCATTGAAAAAGTTGTAGTTCGTGTTATTCAGTAATAAATCCAAAAACACCATCATGAATGATTAAAGTGAAACATAGCTCTACTAGAAAGTTTTAATTACCATGAAGATGCTCGAAAAGAGTTCCATTAGGAGCATACTCAAAGACCATCATCCGAGTGAAAGGTTCATCCTCCTCGCAATATCCAATAAGATTAACAAAATTCTTGTGGTTCACTCGTGAAAATGTATCGATCTATTCAAGGTGAACAAGAAGAAACATCTATGAGTTTTATAATAAAAAAAGTGAAGTGTTACATGAAAAAGGATTTCGGAGGTGGCTAATTTGTGAAAGCAAAGAGATGATTAACCTTCTTCCGGAAGGCTGTTTCCGAGTGCACGGACCAATCTTCCAGAGAACTTATAGTAGTTGAGATAACGGCAATCTCCACTCCACTAGACAGTGTTCCCTTGTATACTATATATGAATCGCCGCTGGTAATAATGTTGCTAAAATCCTCACATGCTGTTTCGAGCTCGGATCTGTTCAGTTTTGGAACCCCTATAACAATGTTTTCACGGGCAAAAGAATTAAAATAGACGAAAAATATCACAGATTAAAATAATGGATTGCACGTTCCTATGGTTGTCGTTGAAAAGCAAATTTGTGGGGGGAATATAAGCTAGAGAAAGCAAATGTATGAGGAAAGATCAGCAACATTTTAGAAGTATAAAGGGAGGATTCCAGCCTTCAAGCGTTAGTATTGTCGTCTCAGCTAATTCACTTCTCATGAGAAAGAAGGAAATAGTTCCATTTGTACCTTCTCGTCCTAGCAAACATATAGTGAAAAAGGGTATATAACAATGCTACGCTGAGAATATTAGTCCTCTAATTCCTCATAAGACGAAGAATATCAGCATCTCCCTTTATTCCAGGTAAATTGTTATAACAAGGCTACGCTAAGAATATTTTTTTTGATAAGGTAACGCTATGCTAAGAATATTGTTAGCAATTCAACTAGTATCAGGGTGGGGAACAGAATATTAGCAGTATCACTTTTCGGCACAATATGATCGAAGTACCTGTAACAAATGCTTTTTGCAACTGTCCACTCAATCCAGTCTTCCAAGGGCCAATTGTTCTCGCTGCTCTGATTCGGCAGATTAAGAACACAGAAGCAGCAAGAATGAGCAAAATTACTCCAATGCAAATCCCAACTACGTACTTCCAAGTACTTTCCGACTTTCCAGCAGGGGGACCTTGGCTATTAGTTGGCTTTTTCACAGCAGGCGACTGTTTTACAGCACTTGCAGACTGTCCCACGGGATGTAATTTGTCTTGAGACGCATGCTGTGGAGGTGGTGATGGTAAGTTTGTAGGATGTGTTCCATCGGAATTTGGCACCGCACGAAACGACCCACTGCTTCTCGGCATTTGAATGACAGGACCCAACAGTCCTTTGATATTGGCAGGAGCAGCAGCAAGGTTACTGGATTGTTCAGCCAACTTACGGCGTGCAATCTCCTCTTGGTGCTGTGTAGTGTGGATGATGTGAGGCCTGGATAACCCTGCTAGACAATGAAGAATTATAATTAGTAAACGGTTCTTCGGAGTTATTTTGAAAAATATGACATGTTTACTCACTTGGAAGGTTGTCAGAGCAGTCTTTTCGGTCATCCATAAAGCCTGTTCCAGGAGATGGCCTAAAGAAATAGAAAAAAATGTCTCTCAATGATAAAACTTAACTAAATGACTCGTGATGTGAAAAAACTTTTAATTACTTACAGTTGGAAGAAACTGAGGTAATGCAAAAGTGTACATTTTATTGGTTCAATAAGGGAGGTTATTGTCTTGAATGGTTTCATGCTGCCTTGCCAGATGCTGTCAGAAACAGGCATGAAAGTATCAAAGTATCAGAGAAAGACATGCAAAATACCAAATTGAGAAATGAACTAGATCAATTAGATAGTGTGTCGCCACAAAGATAGACTATCCAGCATCTGATATGCAAAAAACCAGTTGAATATGAAGATAGGGTACTAAAACAAATAAAAGAATCCTACCAATGACGAAATTTTCTTATACAGAGAGTTCCAGAAGCAAAAGCAGAAGTGAGATTTTCGTCGAATTGTAATTCTGTGACTAAATGAAGCTTCCCAATTTCCAAAGGAACACTCTCCTCAAAGTTATTATTATGAATCAACCTGGAAAAACGAAGTAAACACGATTGATGAGCATTTTGAAATCACTTCGCATAATGAATGTGTATGCATATGTATATATCCATCTACACACAACAAACCATACAACAAATCATTAACTCACAAGATTCTTAGTGATTGTAGGTCTCCTATTTCTGCTGGAATTGTTCCACTCAAATTATTATCCCTTAAGTCAAGAACTTCCAGCATACCGAGTCTTCTGAATTCTTTAGGAATAGCACCGAAAAAATGATTCCCTGAGAGCACGCTGTGAAAGCAATCAGACAGCAAGAAGAAATACAGTTAAGATTCAAACACAACTTATGCGGAGAACAATGTAAATGCAGAATACAAGATGATGAAAGCTGATTAGTAGATATCCAAAGCTTATCCACCTTTGTCTCTACCTCCCAATTTACTTGACCAACATAATTCTTAGGGATCGTTTAGTTTGAAGACAACTTATGTTGGGATTAGTTATGTTGGTGATGTATTATTGCTTAGTGATTGTTTGGTTTGTTGTATAAAAAATAACATGCATTGCATAAATTTCTTAGAAGTTCCATCCACCTTATTTAGTAGAAAAAGAGTTAGAGGGATTTAATTTGTATTTTTGTCATTTTCATTATTTTATCCTAGGATAACTAATCCAGTACTATTATTCCACCCTCTGATGAGGATAACTTATACCGATACTAATTACTAATCCTGATATAACTTATCCTAGGATTAATAACCAAACAAGGGATAAGCCCTTACTAATTTTTTATCCCAGGACTATCTATGCTTGTCCATCATACACCAAACGACCCCTTACGTTCTTTCGAATTTACATAAGAAGATAGAAGACTGTTCAAAGATTATGACAACCTTCTACGGATGACGGTTCACGTAAAAAATACCATTTAAGACTTAATGAGCAAGAGCCTAAAGAAAAAGCATATTAGTATAGCTAAAGCTTACAGTGATCTCAAGTGAGTAAGATTTCCAAGCTCTGATGCAAGTGTTCCTTCCAAAGAACATCCATGGAGATTTCTGAACAGAATGAAAAAAAAAAAAGATAGGTCAACTAATTTAACGACATAAGAAGAATCACAAGAGTCGAAACAAACAATTTCACCGTGTTGCATTTGGTTTATCATTATTAGTTCAACAGACTGGTTCAGAATCAAATCACTAAACACCAACCAATAGAGAAAGTTTATTGACAAGACAATCTTAACTAGAAAACTTGAGAATCCATAACAAGAAACTTACAACATGTGCACTTTATCATCCAGGCACTCGACACCAGACCACATGCATGGGTCACAATGATCAGCATTCCAATTTTCAAGAACTCCATTTGGATCAGAATACACATTCAATTTGAATTCAAACAATGACAATCCTGTTTCTCAAATCAACAGTAATCAGCGAAACAAAGAATAAGCCAATAACATGAACAGACTAAAGAAACTAGAGAATTGCCCACGGCCTGGGGATACAGAAGACATAGCCCTAAGTGAGTAAAAAACCATGAAAGATCAAGGTTCATATCCTAGACTCCCTCTGTCTCAATTTTCGCAGCACATTTTCCTTTTTAGTTTGTCACAAAAAGAATAACATCATGTTTAGACTTTAGAAACAATTTAATCTTAATATTCAAATTATACCCATACACAAATGTCTATAACTTGTTTTAGACTACAAGCTACAAAATTCTTTCTTTCTTAAACTTTGTGTCCAACAAAACATGACCACATAAAATGGGATGGAGGGAGTAAGTAATTTCATCTTGTTGGGCTAAGTCAATCCAAAAATACTCTTAACATGGTGCAATATTGCCCGTTTTGGGGCACGCCAACACGGTTTTCACAAAAGGCCTCACACCATGTTAAGAGATCCTACACCTTATGTAGAATTGTAGATTTCCAATCTTTTTAGCTACCAATGTAGGACTTTGTTCACCTAACACATCTCATATGCCTCAGCCTCGATGGGCATAGTAACTGATGTCTATGTTGGTTGGAGGTAGAGGATATACAGTGGAGCAGTCGAATTAATGCAAGCTGGCCCGAATTGCGAACACTATGGTCCTCCAGAAGGTAAAAAAGAAAGAAAGTAGAGAATAGTAACTACCTTCAGAATTCAGAGTGCAACATTCATGAACCTCCAAAAGAAGAATTAAAATGGTGAGAAGCAATAACTTGATTCCATAAATGTTCCATCTACGCCTCATTTCTTTCCAACAGCCAGGATTCTGAACAAATTCTCATACAAAATCGCCAGCTTTTTGATATGAAATGACTCTCCTCCGAGCAACAAAAATCACTCGGACACACGAACACACAGTTGCTTATCTGCACAACTCTACACTAGACACAAAAAATAAAAAAGATTACAAACAAAATCTATCTATATTAGCCACAATGGGGTCAACTGTGGAGCCAAAATTTTCACTAACAACTTTCAAAATAGAAAGAAGTAAACACCTCTACAAGGCAAAGGGGTTCAACATGTACTACATATATATAAAACTAATTTTAACTATGTATAAACAACGTAATTTTGAACCACTCGGCCCTACCTGGCTCCACCCCTTCATGGGGTCTCTCATTTTCTTAACATTTCTATAATATAGGCTATATTACCTCTGTTTTCTCCATCATTGCAGAAACCCCAAGTCTTCAAATTTCAAAGATTCAATTTTTAGCTGAAAATGCAGGCATACAAATAACAACAGTTAATAAAGATTGAATCTTTTTTGGGAAAAAGCAAAAAAAGCCATCATAAGATAACCATATTCTCAAGCAAAATCAAACAAAAATTCAAAAAGTGGGGTAAAGATAAAAGATTTACCAGAAAAAAAGCAAACAGAGATCAAATTCTTGAAAAAAAATTCAAGAAATTTAACCCAATGGAAAATGTGGGATTTTTTATGAAATGTAGAATTAAAATCCCAAAAAAAAATATTTTTTTTTGAATATTTTTTGTTGACTGCTGTATTCAGGATGATCTCAGAAGAGGAACCTCTCTTCTACCATCCCTGAGAAAGAGGGTTGAGGTGACGGGAAAAAATGAGAAAAAAGGAAAAAGCCTTCTCTCTCTTCTTTTCTCTCTCTAACAAAAAAGTTTTTTTTGTTTTTTTTTTTCAGTTTTTTCTCACAGCCCACCAAATTTTTCTGACTCGTATAATACGCGTTTTTAGCAAATCTTTATTTATTTTTATTAATAAATTACTTACTATTTTTAAAAATATATAAATATAATATTAAGATTGATAAAATAATGTCGATAAGGATGGCCGAGTTGGTTGGCCAACGGATGTCTAATACAGAGTTGGCAATACAAATCATTTCTCTGGTTGCTCGATCGAGCTCATCACATGAAGATCACACTAGAATCTCTCAAATAGCGAATTCAAGTTTGAAACTCTCTTTGCGTCTTTTTAATCGAATTCATTGCATGAAGTTTGACTAATATAAATTATTCTTTTTGTGTTATTTGTAGATTATTGTAGTGAAGCATTTTTATTTTAAACAAGAATGGATTGGTTGTGTAGTGAATTTTCCAAATGGGAATATCAAGTTCGCAATCCCCTTCATGTTATTTCGGCCGAACTTATTGGAAAGAGCTGGCATTGAAATTCACAATTGAGAGGTTTTAAGTTCCAAAACTTACTTTATGCGACATAGAGATCACACTGGAATTCCTTAAATGGTGAGTTTCAAATTCGACACTCTGTTTGTATCTTTTTAATTGAGTTTATCATACAAAATTTATCTTTTCTTATGTAATGTATGAACTATGGGTTTTGTTTTTATTTTTTTGTTGTAGGTCCTACTCATTGTCTTTGTCCGTGCCTGCGTGCCTGCCACTTCAAGAATAAAAAGGCACTAAAGAATTTGCAATCATTATCCAATGATATAGTAAGATAATTTGATTTTTAAATTTTTTTGTTAAAGAGATACTCCTTCTGTTTTATTTGTTTATTCTATTTTGACTTGATACGAAACTTAAAAAGTAAAAGAACTTTTAAATCTTATGATCTTAAATTAAAAATATTTCAAATATATAAAATATCTTTTAATCTTAATATGTCAGTTGAAAAGTTGAAACTAAAGAATTACTTAAAAAAAACAGACATTATTTTTTAAAATGGCGTAAAGAAAAAAAAAAGGATAAACTAATTGAAATTAAAGATATATTTTATTTGTCCCAAAAAATGATCATGGCTGGCAATACACACTCATGGTGTACCACGATAGCTCTCCCATTTATTTTAGTTTAATATTTTTAGTAATTAGTATACCCACTATATGTATTAAATACTTTATTATAAATTTAATTATTATTATCTATTGATTAAGAATTATTGTAAGAACTCATAAATACAAAATTTTGGATTCGCCTCTAAACTTACCTTTTTGGTTTTATTGCAGATGAAGCACTTGCAAATGAAGAAGTCCGTATTGCAGAGCCAAACTTATTTGAATTCATTTCATAATGTATCGTATTGTTTTGATGAATATGATGTTTGAATTGATTATATCATTTTTCATCATTTTATCAATGTCACGCACCGGCAATATGAAGAATGACCTTACAATATTACAAACCAAAAAAAAAGTATGAATAATAATGACAGTAGAAATAACAATTTTATAAATTAACATTCATATATAAACAAAGCAACTAGCAACGTGGTATAACCTTGCACTTTATCAATTTAGGTATATATGTAGGACAGACCAGTGTACTAAGCTCTTAGCATGGGTTCGGGGAAAGGCCAAACCATAAAGTTCTATTGTACGTAGTCTTACCCTACATTTATGCGAAAGGCGGTTTAAAAACAACATAATTTGGGATGAGTATAAAATTCATCAAGGTTCTTTTCAGGCAACAACAAAAGCACTAGTTGAACCTTCAAAATGCTTAACTGAACCCAAAAGAGCCTTTGCAGCACCAAAATGTCTGATTCTATATACACCTGAAGCAGCTGACTCTGGTATCCTCCACTCGATTGTCGCCTTACTCCGAGTGCTGAGTTTAGCAGGTCTTGACCATATAAACCGAAGGCAGAAATCATCGTCATCATAAGCAGGAACCCAAGTGTCCTTTCCTTGAAGAATCTCGACTAGAGCAAATGTACCTTCAGTCATGAGGTCATTTCTGGGGCATGCTGACCAGAAAGCAACCGAGACAAGGTCACCCCTCTTGAAAGTCGAACTTTGAGGAACATCGGTGATTAAGTCACCAAATTTGGAACCAAGTGGTGTAGCATCCATTACAACCGGTGTCAACAAGCTTATCTGTTTTTCTAGCAAATCAGGGGGTTGAGGACCTGCTTGCAAGGTCTTTCCTGTGATAAGAGCAGACGCTAGCGTCTTGAACTGTTGGATGTAAGCGCTAAGTGTATGTGGACCATACAGAGTAGAGGCACCCTAAAAAAATCACGCAAAGTTATTCAAGAACAATAGTAGAGTAACTTTGCACATTCGAAATGTGCTAGTTCTAAGAGACAACTAATTGACATTAACATGACAAAAGAGACTCCTTAAGTTTTGGCCTTTAGTCCTAATTTCAGAACAGAAAAGCAGATTAAAAAAACAAATTTTGGGTTTGACGGATTCCTCATAAGACGGGAAAATAAAGCTAGAAGCAGAGAGTGATTGCAACTAAAAAGACGAAACTAGATTTTAATTTGCGAAACATTAAGGTGAAGTTAAAGGAGTGTACTATATAATTCAGTTCATTGTTCGAGATAAGAATCATAAGACTTTTCTACTGCCTTATACTTAACCTCATCGCAATAGATACCATTAGAGTCGGTCTTTAGTGTCATGCACTATTTTCAAACAATCAAATGTCAACCACGTCTTCCGAAAATTTCTGAAGCTCCTGTAATATTTGGTCTTAAATATGCACATCTTTTGGGAGAACATATCAAGGTTGTAATAGAATGAGTGTATTTAAAACCTTACCCTATGGGATACCAAGTCCCTTTATTTCTTTTTCTTGACTCTGAAAATTGGACAGAAAAGAGGGTCTTACATGCTTTAGGTACATACTAATGTGCAATGAGTATACCGGACTTCTCTGAACATTTATATTCAAACCGATGCACTATAATTTCTACTTAACTGACCTCATATCTCTGTATCTCGTACTCCTCAAAGGTGGTTATATATTGTGAATATGTATTAGTCAATCCAGCTAGCACAACATGAATATTGCTACCAAACTCCTTGGTACCCCCACTCGTGAGCACTGTCTTCACAGCATCTCGTAGGCGTCTACCCGCCATTGTAGTGAATTCTGTTTTGAGCATAAAAGGAAATATGTGAGGTATGAGAAGAAGACATATCAGAATCTGCCAATGCATAAGAAATCACCAGAAATAAAAGACATCGCAAGTCTTGATTGATACCTCCAGGTACGCTGAGAATGACCAGCTGCCCTATTCTTAGAATCTGAACAGGAAGTATTGAAGGCTGCAAAAATGGAAAACAAAGGAATCAATCATTGAACATTATAAACAGGACATCATGTAGAGGGTTTCTAGTATTGTGGAGGGAGGTTTACGCATTTGGATTAGGATTTTAAACTTTTACGTATTGAAGCCAAAAAAAAACAAAACAAGTATGGCAAGTAAACCAGAAAATGGATCGTATGCTTCTCTATGGTAGCAATTCATTAAATGGCATATTGTTGAGCAGGATGAAGACTTCCCATCACTCATTTATCAAAGTCAAAATATTTTTTTTCTTCAGTTAGCAACCATACAGAGTTTAAACCTTCTCATCATTAGCAGGACATACAAACAGTACCATTATTTCTTCCTCTCATCTATATCTGCCCGTACATATGGTTAAAGTGAGATGAAAATTGTAAAGCTTGATAACACAATCTATGGATTTTAAGCTGTACAGGCTTTAGTTGTCAACTGCTAGTGGTAGAATGATAATCAAATATGTACTCTTGCCCTCAAATTTCAAAATGAGAATAATAGATTAAGAACCATGTGTTCTATTGTGCCAAAGTAATTAAACACATTTGAGATTCCGAATTACATTTTCTTCAATCGGGCACTCTTCCTGACAAAAAGATTAAGTATTCCTTTTAGCCGGAAAACACAAGTGCACATGCATTCTACCAATAGGAACTTGAGGAAGAAGAACATATAACCGTTTGTTGCCAGGGATCCTCTACGTGTGGAAATATTTAACAACTGACAGAGCAAGAAGCTACTTACTGCCCAATCATATGGCACCTTCATTTCACCAGTATCAAGCAAAATGGGCTTGGGGTGTTGACACTTGTTTTGTTCAGCACTTGGTGTTTTAAGCAAGTTTCGCACCAACCTCCAAAATGCATTTCCCTGAAGATTTTTCCAGTAAAATGAGCAAACATAAAGCACTTCATTCACTCTGATTGATAATGGTCAAATAGACAAGAAAAATCTTTTTAAATACCTGGTCATCTCCCTGCTTAAAATCAAATGCTCCGGGTCCATCAGTTGTACCGGCAGCAAATGCAAATCCCATTGCAGCAGGACAGGTTTTAACCGTTTCAGTACTACCACCCTCTTTTGTAACTGTTACCTCAAGATTGGAGAAGTCCACATAGGTGTGGCGAAAATCAATCTTCCCCTTTACTTGCTCTGTTGCTGTATCGAAAAGCTCGACAGCTTTTTTAAATTGTCTCTCTCCAATGATGCGCGTACTCTCAAATTCATCAGGATATCTACCATCAAGCGAAGGATGACATTATGATCAAACTATCCAAATAGTACTTAACAAAGATTGAAATTATCCGAAATCAAAGTAATAGACTATAATGCATACCCTGGTCCTCGACCATAACATAACTCGTTCTTTCCACCGCATGTACTATGATTGAAGTCACAAGGAAGCCCTGTGTCTATGCAGAATGTACCGAGAACATTGGGACTTACATCACCACAGTTGGATTGACAAAAAGCAGAAACAAATTTTGGCCGATCAGCCAACCTTAAGGCACTTCTGACACGTCTGGCCACGCTCATTAACCTTGTCACTGGCTTACCTGGAGAAGACTGGAAAGAAGCAGCAAGTTCTAGTAGCTCATGATCTGCATTTAATTGCAATCTGATTAATGAGTGTCCTTGGTATTGAAACAATTAATATTCTCAACTTTCAGCAGCAGTCTAGTCCTATTGTCCTCTGAGCTATCTCTTATTTACATCGTTCTATTTATCCCAAACAGAAAGTGACAGGTCCAGAGAAGAACTCTATGGATTAGAAATTGGAACATGTTACCATATTTCACTCATAATTGATGAAGAATGCAGTCTATGCTTCCACTTAATCAGTAACTTATCTGCATCTAGTGTTTTATGTAAAGACTGCCTGGGTCCGCTCACCAACTACATGAACCTCAAGATGACAAAGACTAGCCCTCGTCCGCAGACCAGGTCCAGGGAACAAAGACCACCTTGGAGTCATACTCAATGCATAACTATTTGGAAAAGCTGAGACCACACACTTCTATTTCGCAACTTTTTGGTACAAAATAGCTAAACAACCTTCCCGTTGTGTTTCACCTTTTCGCCTTCCAATCCAAACAACCCGAGCATTAACTCCAATGTATAGGTAAAAAGTCAAACTTGGAAAGTGTAATTATAGTATATGATGTTTACTTTTACGGTTAGATGCAATTACTTGATCAGAGTCATACACAATGGGGAAAAAACTTTCCACTCCTCGTAGATGTGAGTCAGACGATATCTACATTTAGTCCCTATATTAATCAACCGACATGTTTACAAGACTTTATGTTCATTCTAGCTTTTTTTCCAACAAACTCCATCAGATTCAGTAACCCTACTAGGTTTTGGCACCGACCTTTGCTACAACCTCTTCCCCCAACCACACATTCCCTCCCAATCACCTAAACGTACCCCATCTCTCTCTCTCTCTCTCTCTCTCAAACCACTACAATTGTTCCTCCAAACTCCGTGGGGGTTGGGAGTCTGAAAAAGTAGATAATGACAGTAAAATTAGTTAAATCAGCTTACAATGAGTTTAATTATTTCAATAATGAGACTAGAATAGCTCATGTCAAAAAAGTCAAGGTTACTGTTAAGTAATATAATATAGAGGTTTAAAGAAAAACAAACTCAATACATCCTAGAAGGTGCAAAATTGTCTGAGGGAAGTACAATCTAGGTACAATCTACAAGTAGTAACCAATCATCACTTTGGCTCTACTGAGATAATTCATCACATGGAAAAGGAGAAAATCACTTACGCTTCCCACGAACAGTTGGTATGATGTTTGAGACTCTTCGGGGAAGTTCGCTTGCTTTAGATACATTAAACTTTGATGGTTCAGTATTTCTCTGATCATACCAGTCTTCCATAAACCGTGCAGCAGCTCCTTTGTTGTCCCCACTAATCAAAGAGTTAGTTCGACTCATAGAAGTTCCATGAGTTGCAAACCAATTAAAGCTGCCAACCGGGCCCCATTCATCATCACTAAACTTTAAAAGGGTCATTTCTTTGTCAACATTGTACTTATATTTACCACGTTCTCCAGCAGGATTATTCAAATAAGCACTAGGACTACGATTCACACCAGCATCCAGTAGCTCCCCTGTTGATGACAGCCAAAATTCAATTAGTCTAATGCCGAGATTAACTTGTTAATTACCCAAGATCTGTCAAAGTTTCTGCTGTGGAATATATAGTTCTCTTTCTTTTTTACAGTAGTGAAACTCGAAAAGAACACAAGCAAAAGGAAAGACACTAGTACTTGAGCAATTTACTCGAATGCACACAACCCATCCACTCAAAATAGTTGATTAAGTAATACTAGTAACAAACAATCATAGATAAATAAATAAACCCCAAAGTCTAATGCCGAGATTAACTTGTTAATTACCCAAGATCTGTCAAAGTTTCTGCTGTGGAATATATAGTTCTCTTTCTTTTTTACAGTAGTGAAACTCGAAAAGAACACAAGCAAAAGGAAAGACACTAGTACTTGAGCAATTTACTCGAATGCACACAACCCATCCACTCAAAATAGTTGATTAAGTAATACTAGTAACAAACAATCATAGATAAATAAATAAACCCCAAAGTCCAGACTAATAAGATCAAAGCAGAAGTCTAAAGATTGGCAGGTAACACGTAAGTTCACCCAATATATTTTTTCTGGCATCACTTAGCCATCTGTTTCATAAGACCACAAACAGAAGACAGTAAGCAACTAAGAGGACAGGCACCAATCATCATAACAAATATTAAAATGACACATGACGAACAATTGGAAAGACCTAAGACAGATGGACATAGAAGAAAACTAAAAGCTGCAATCCTACGTCTCATTGTCAAGCAAAAGATACAGAAGAAATCAACAGCCTACCTTTATTGACAAATATTGATCCAGGTCGGAGGTTTTCATGAGCTTGTATGATACTTTGCTCAATCCCATTAACTACAGCATCAAATGATTGACGGACAAAACCAAGAGATGTTACGATATATACTATGTATTGTAGATAACCACCAGGGCCAGCATGGGTGTGAATCCCACTAATAGCAACATTTTGTTCGGTGTAAAGATTCCCATACCTGGAAAAGAAGCAGTTAAAACAAAATTTGAAATCATAATAGGAATTGGGCTTAGTACACCATCAAACATGAACCTAAATCCAGTTAACATAACAAGATTTTTTTGCATTTTGTCATACTTCACAGATTCAATGGGAAATAAATAAACCATACTAAGGAAGGTATGAGCACCTAGCCTTCAATCTCTCAAGAACTTTGATGGTTACAATCTGCGAGGCCATGCAAGCATCAAGGTTCACAAAAGCAACACGCTTCCCTTGAGGTTCAGCTACAATGAAGGTACGAGCTCGCAATCTGAAGTGAACACCCGACACAATCTGTTCCATGTTAGCATATCCCATCATGTTGACATCAGCAGCCGGCCCAGTTATATCATAGCTTCCAAGCCCAATTAAGTAATTGGAAGCTTCCACTCCTCCTTTCCCATTCCCTTGTGATAATAACAACAACAGAACCAACCAAACCATCCCTATAGATCTCCCAACCTCACCTTTCAGACAAACAGATACTCCGATCAAGTTAACAACGCAACGCAACTTTCCAGCTTAATCAGTTCAATACATCCTCCTATACCAAAATGAATTACAACCAAAATTTTAAAGATCCAGACTTTGAATACTAATTGCAGCTACTAGAGATCTATATCAGCTCAACGAATAGGGAAATCCTCTAGATATCAACAAACATAAGATACTAAGCAGTTACTAGCTTTAACTTAACCCCAGCAGGGAAAAGAACCTGAGTAAGTGATGCATCAAATTGCGCTATACAATTATAGTTGAATCAGCTAGTCTCAATCATGATATATATAAATGAATTGGCAGATAAGGAGAAAAAAGAAACAGATAATCCTGTCAAGTTATCAACACGACACTGTCTTGCAGCTTAATCAATCCAACACACACTCTCATAACAAAATGAATTACAACCTAAACTTCAAAAGATTCAAACTTTAGATACTAATTGCATCTAACAATCTATATTTCAGCTCAACAACTGGGAATTCCTCTAACATCAACAAAAATAAGCAAAACTTTACACTAAGTTTCATGCTAACTCCAAGTAAACACACGAAAAAACCAAAAGGGGTTCAACATCTACGACATACACATAAGAAATAGCATTAATCATGTATAAACAACGTAAGTTTCCGCCCCTCAGCCCCTCCTAGCTCCACCCCGGCAGATGAAAAAAAACACTACATTTTGAAACCATAATTGGGTTCAATTGTAAAAACATAAAGATTGCAACCCATTATCTCAAAATTCTAAATTCGCCTTAAAACCCACTAAAAAAAACCCTAAGTTGAGAAATTACCAATGCTCTACCAATTGAACTACAAATTGAAATTGTGCTAATAATAGCAATTCTTATAGAATCAACTACTCATATATAAAAGTAACAAACAGAAAAATTGTTGCGGAAGAGTGAAGTATGAACTTACAATTATAATAGGAAACTTCATTTTTCTGCTAAAGTGAACAAAATACTTTACAACAACGATGTTACCTGTTCACACTTCACCATTACACTTCCTGGGTAATCGGGGTGGCAGAGGGACCCACATCTCATGACGTGTCCTCTTGAAATTGCCGTATTCGTCGGATCGAATTTATGGTTTTATTTATTTTTGTCTTCTGTATAGTTTCTGTGATTTTTGGGCTTTGGGGAAGAAGACGATGGGGGGCTAATATTCAAACATATCTTTCTTTTTTATTCTAAAAGATCAAAATTTACTTTAAAATTTAAGATTTTCAATAAAAGTAATTCCACATGCAACAAGATTCAAAATCGCATTTTTTAATTAAGGGAAAAAAATATTGACCTAGTTATCATAATTTTTTGTGATAATATTCCAACAAATAGTTTTTAATTTAATAAAAATATCTTTATTCTTCTTTTCTTCGAAATTGAGATTGATTGAAATAGTTTTGTTTGTGGTTTTCAAGAAAGGGGTAATGTTTTTATTCATTCTACTTTATTTAAAATTCAACTTACTGGATATTGTTATTATTATGCTCAATTTACTTTTTATTGATTTTTCTATTAAATTCATTTCATCTGTTTGTTAACAAATTTTTGGTAAAGAAAGACGATATATTAAACATAAAAAGGATCAAAAATATTTCTAACTTATTGAATTTCAGTTTAAAAAAACACACTCTCTTTTCACATGTTGAATCAAAATATCTTCAATATCTTTTGATTTAGAATATCTCTAAAAATTAACAGTTGACTAATTTATTTTGAATGTTTTGAAAATACTTTTTCAAAACTATTTATATACTCTCTCCGTTCCTAATTATTTGTCCACTTTTGAATTAGCACACCTATTAAGAAAATAATTAACGACATAGTGAGTTTACCATTTTACCCCTATTAGTCATTTAATTAAGGGTATAATAGATAAAAAGAATTTGTCCTTTTTTGATTTGTCAAAATGAATAAGTAATTAGGAATAATTATAAAAGGAAAAGTGAACAAGTAATTAGAGATAGAGGGAGTATAATCTAATGAAATGATGCTACTGAGGTGGAATGAAGATTGGGAAGAGACTATGCACTTCAAATATCATTTAAGAAACTTCTTTTCTTCTACTTCTATAAAAAGCATATTTAAAAACAATACATATTTTAAAAAATTTGCAATCATAATTATAAATTTTTTTAAAAAAAAAAAAAAAAGAGTAGCACTATGGATCCATAATTTAGTTTCCTCCCCCTTTTTATATTATTGAACAAACCACACCGCAAAAAGAAATATTTTAAAAAAATGAAAGACAAAAAGAAGTGGATAATTAGTTCACATTGGGGAAAACAAAGACAAATAAATAATGCTCCAAATCTAAACAAATCAAAGGAAACTGCAATGTGGTAATCTAATGACCCATTATTTGTTGCGTTGAAGTGAAAAATATTTTTTATATTGTCCGATCATCTAAATAATATTTAAATGAAGAAGATTTTAAAATATAAACTTTATAATCTTACAAATAAACCTATTATAGAAAAGTAAAATTAACTTGATGATGTAATTTTTTTATTATACTGACAATGAGTATAACTTAAATATTTATTTAATTTTAATTTATGTGTTCAATATTCTAATTTTGACTACTAAACGGATCATTTTGTTTGAGTTATAAGTTTATAGTTCAATATTTTCACCAAGCCTCATGTTAGATGTTTTTTTTATAATGTATTTGAGTTTTTATTCCGCTATTTAATTTAAGTTCATGACATATTAACTATTCTCTTTGTCTCAATTTATGTGATATTTTTTCGTTTTTCGAGAGTCAAATTGTTTAAGTTTGACAAAAAATTTACGTTTGAAATATTTAATTTTTTTTAAAAATGAAATTTATATATTTGTAAAGTACGTAAAATTACTATGAACTCAATAATTGAAAATTCAAAATAATTAAAAGATATATAAAAAATTTACGGTCAAAGATAGACTTATTTGAATCTCAAAATTTGAAAAGTGTCAAATAAATTGAGACGGACGGAATATTAAGTATTCGATTTTTAAATAAATGGATGGGAGGTGGACCAATCATGAATGCTAACATCTACCTCTTACATTAAATGCTAACATATATATTATGTCAAAATCTAAATGTTCTCTTTTTCCATCTTTCAATACCAATTCTCATCATTTTTTTATTTTCCAAACTAGACAAGATAGACAAGTAAAGATTGATCAATGGAGCATTATTTTAATTGTTTTGTTCATGTATTCGTGAGCGATAATTGATTGTAAACTTTTTTTTTCTAGACAAAAAATGTGATCAGGAGATAATGAGTTCAAACTATGGAAATAATCCTTATGAAAGTCGAAGGTAGGTTGCATATAATATATTCTTGTGGTCCGATATTTTTCCAAACTTAGTACATAGAGATACTTTATTTTAAAAATAAAAAAAAAAAATCTTCTTCAACTTATAATAGGATGGAAGTTGGAACTATCTTAATGGATTATGGAGTAATTCAGAAACCCAATATCACATGGTCCATGGTCCAAGAAGGCCCAAAATTAAGGCCCACAACCCAAATTCCCCAAAAAATGAAAACAAAGGGATCTTTTTAACTTGAGCAATTGAGACTTGAGACTTCTTACGAAGTCAAAGAACGAAGTCGCTTCTCTAATAGTCCCGTTGAGTAGGAGAACGTTAATTTTTCTTGAAAAAAAAAAAGTCTTTTCATGTGATTGTTCTTCACGATTGTACAAATTAAGCTTCCAAAAATTAAAAAAAAATGTTTTCTACAGCAACTCAATGAGATGTAAGTTGAATTTTTCATATTTATAAAGTAGAATAAAAGTGCGTTTATGTTTCTACTTTATAAATATGATTTCAAACATAGACTAATTCGACTGGGCTCTATATTACATTCTTTTGAACTTAATATAAATCTAAAAATCCCTAAATCCAATCTAATCCGACCAATACACGAGCCTATCTCAAATTCTTCTAATAAAGCAAGGATTTTAGTTGAAAATGTTTGACTTTAGTTAATAGAGTAGTATATTTTTTTCATTTTCCTTTAGTTAATAGTATAATTTTTTTAGCAAAGAATATTCAATTAACCACCCTTCCTAATTCATGAGTATGACTTGTCCTTACCTTTAATAGTAAGTATCTTATCTATCTCCCTAAGCTTATCAATTACGAGTTTTTTTTCAATGTAATATTTTACAATAATAATAATAATAATAATAATAATAATAATAATAATAAAAGATAATCTGATGAAAAAATGTGTTTTATTATCAGTTTTACCACGTATAAAAACAAAAAATCTAGATATTTAATATGAAATCTCTTATAATAATGTTTTGATTTACAATTTTAACAAATATTATTAATTGTTTTGATTTAGGAGGTGTAGGGGTCTGGGTTGCTTCTATTTTGTAGTGAATGAACTTTAATTTGTTTTTGCCCTAATTGTTATTAATTGAATAAGTTAGTATTATATGGTTAGACTAGTCAGGGAAATTAAAATATGCTATTTAAGTACCTTTAACTAACATTTATGCCACTCACATGTCATAATGAATATTTAATAAATTAATAATTCTTATGAACAATTAAATTATTGAAATACGTACAATATGTCCTCCAATGTTCAAAAGTTACTATTTCAAATAATTAAATTAAAGGTACTTGCTTCAAATTTTGAAAAAATAATTAAGTTATAAATTATTAATAATTTAATTTTAATGAAACTTTTGAAAATTAGATCACAACTCTTTTCATTTAACCTTCAACAATACAAGTTTAACATAATAAGAGAGTAATTAAAGATAGAACTATTAATAATTTTAAAATTTTGTGAATATTCATATGTAAAGGGATTGGAAGTAAAAATTTCAAGTAATTAAAATTTGAATATGCTTTGTCAAATATGTTTCCTTAATTTTTTTTCCTTAAATGAACTTTACGATGCACAAATCTAAACTAATTAATCCAACTCATTCTAAATATCAAATAATTATAAACAAAACACTTTTATTCTATTTTCTTTTATCTTGAAAGCAAGCAGTGGATAAAGGAGTGAAGTTTACCAAACACATGAAAAATATTTTAAAAAATATACAACTTATAACTAATGGAATGATACTATAATGATAGTTGTTATTGTCCTTAACTCCAACTAGTTTTTATCATTTTTATCACCTACTAATATTAGACATGTTGACTAAAAATGTACTATTTTTTTCTTGTACATGATGGGAAATTGGGAGGGCCACATCATGGAAGAAAGAAGATTTTTTTTCCCCACTCTTAAGTTTGCATTTGAAATAGGCCTCTACATTAGGTTTTATTGTGTGGTTGATCATTCTTTTGAATCAATTATTATTTATTATTACTTTGGTAAGTTAGAAAATTAGCTAAAAGTGGTGATATCAAATGGACTTTTAAGCTTATGGGCAGCGAACGTGATATGATAATCGATATTTGAAGTATAATTTATATATTCATGTGGGTGATGTAAATAATCATAAATTTAAGTAATTAATAAACTCATAATTATTAAAAAGAAAATCCATTGCCCCCTTAAAGTTGAATATTATAGGTGGAATAACCTGGGAGACCCATGTACTTGGCTCCGTTTGTCATCAGTTAGACCCTCCTACTCATCACTTTGCCAACCAAATCCTTAAACTCATCAAAACACAATATTTTAAACCCCTCTACCATTGACCGAGCTTATATGGCATTAATATTGATGAGTTGGAAATATGTGTGATTACACATGCTTGAAAGTGAGTTAAAACAATATTTTACTTTTAAAAAAATCAATTTAACAAAATTAAAAAATAAGATTCATCTTCTTCAATCCTCCTTCACCCACACCCGCCCTTTCTTCTTCTCCACCAGCCCTCTCTCCTCTACCCCTCACCACAGCCCTCAACTTTCTTCTTTCTCTAGCCCCACATTCACTCTTCTCCGCCTCTTCTTCTTCTTCTTTTTTTTTTATACAAATCAGTAGCCTCAACTTCTTCTAAAATTTTCGTTTTTTAGGTTTGAAAAATATTAGTATCATTCTTTTATTAGATGGTTTCAACGAGGAGAAGCGGATAATGTGAAGGATGATTGTAACTATTGAAAATTTTAAAACTCCACTGATAAGCTTGAAAATGCTTAAAAAGAATAAATGGGTCTTGTGAATTTGTAAAATTAATTAAAATTTTTGATTGGGGTTCATTGAGTTTGTGTTGGTGAACTTGTAGTTGAATTTACAAGTTAAATCAAGAAGAATTTGATCTAATGGGTATGAATCTAGTGCTCAATTTGTGACCAAATATGAAGAAGATGACTATTTGAAAAGTTTAAGAAATTTAAAAATTGATCTATTTAATTTTTTTTTAGCACTTAATTTCGCATGTGCATGGCACTAAATAATGATATGGAATTCCACGTGTAATTGCGTCCATTACACGCACACTGACCGGAGGAGAAAAGGGCTTAAAATGTTGTATTCTGATGGGTTTAAGGGTCTAATTGGCAAAGTGATGAGTATGAGAGTTCAACTGACAAACAGAGTCAAGTACAAGAGTCTTTCAGGTCATTCCGCTAATATTATATTAAAAAAATATAAAAAGAGAACAACATCAAAGAAATGCGGGTTATGAATTTTTTATGAATAAGTAGCAACAAGACACAAAATAAGAATTATTAGTACATATTGTAATTATTAACAATATGTCTATCACCATATTTACAGGGTCCCATAAATTTTCAATATGTACGCGTTAGTACCAATTTAAAAATAAACTAATGAGTATTTAATTGCCTACTAAATATCTAGGTAATATGTCTTCATCAATCATCATGCATGAAGAATTCGTAGTATTTTTTTTTAGAAAAAATAATTAAAGAAATGATTAAAATATTCTTTATAATGACTTGAAAATAATAGAATGTCAACTCTTCATGCATACGTTAAGACAATATGATTTTCTTATTCTTGCACACAATTCATGTCAAACTATTTCAATCCTTTTCTTTTGTTTTTCCACAGTTTTCACTAAATTTATTAAATATTTGATAGATATCAAAAGTGCTTGCTTTTACAGACTTAAAAGACCAAAATTAATCAAGAATAAAATTTAAAAATCATTTAAAACCTATCTTAATTATAATGGACCACTTTTGTTATTAATTTCTCGTAATTATAACTTGTTTTATTACAACAAAAATTCACCAATTGTTAGACCCCCACTACTTTTCATTCCCACGTAATTCATAAATTCTCTCTTCAATGATTACTTAATTAATTATTTAGTTTTTCGCTTTTCCATCCGATATCTATTACTTGCTTCGAGATCTCGATTAATAATTCAAATTATTTTAATCTAAAACACGCTAAAGAGGAAACTGCTCCCTGTCGAGATGTTTTTTCATTTTCCAGACATCAATTCAAAATTTCTAGTTAAAAATGAAAAAAATCTTATTCATCCTATCACAACTCGTATATTATATATCTTTTCCGGTTTCTCATAATTATTCCTTGTTTTATTGCAACGGTCTCACAAAAATTCACCAATTGTTAGACCCCCACTATTTTGCATTATATTCACAGGTAATTCTCATTTAATTCCCTCTTCAATGGTTGCTTAATTATAGATATATAATTTTTATGAAAGAAAAAACGTGCTAAGAGTAGATAGGAACATAGAGGTTGACTAATTTTTAGAAATGTGGCTTAATTAGTCTAAGTTTTGGTGGGAGGATCAAATGTTCAAGAAAAGTATTCAAAGTTTCTTACCTTCCATAATTTAGCCTAATAATTAAAAAATTATACTATATAATGAGTATACGGAAGTTAAATTCAATAATATATTTAGGAGAATCAAGACCTATTTTTGATAGTCACTTTGAAATTATGATATATGATATGACATGATTTGTTTTAAATCCATGAAATTATATTGATATATTATGACTTGTATGATACAGTTGTAAACAACAAAAATTCTTTATCTCTTGTGTTTGTAGTCATGATGATCAACCATGATTTGTGTATAATGCAAAATGATAACTATGTTGAATATCGCATGAAGTTACATCGATTCATCGCTATTTTATGTTAAAATTTTGAAATGTGTTTTTTTTCTCCTTTTTGTTTGTAGCTTTAATATTACAACAATCCAATATGATTAGTAAGTAATCTAACACAATAATTAGGTTCATACTTCATCATAACATGTAGTTATTCAAATTTGAGTTTTGATGCGATCTATCATAACTTACCTGTCACAATTTTGAAATGTATTGTATTTCTATTTTTTATATGTAGGTATTGATATCATGACGATCCTACATGATTTGAGAGTAATCCAACATAATAATTAGACTAAATATAACAATTAGCTATTGATACCAACTATTTTTATTTTTGTTTGGTTTCTCAACTCATTAGTGTTTGACATTTGTTTTGGGTTTAATTAATCAGAATTTGCATAGAAAAGTTTTATATTGGATTGCCGGTAAAGAACTTCCTACCAAAGACCTCATACTCACTACAAGAAAATAATAAATTAGCAATGAATTAAATTCCATAGCTAAACAATAAGAATTCTATACTAATCTCATTTAGCTAAAAATTATTAGAAAATTTAATTAGCTTAGAGTTTATTAGCGACATATTAATTAGAGATTACCCATAAATTTTATAGCTAATTTCATTTTTTCTAATAGAAAAAAGGTTCATACTAGGGTCCACTTCTTGGTGTTCATAGAATTCTTTTGACTCTTTGGAATATAGCCGACCTACCTTAGATAATTTGGGCTCTCATGATGGAGAAGTTATAAAATATTTCAAGAAAAAAAATGGAGATTTTTTTTGTCTAGTAATAATAAATAGGAGAAATTTCACTATCAAGGATAGGATAGGAAGAAACAAATTCAGAATTTTGAATTTATGAAATTTAAATTTAAAAAAAAAAATAGATTTCTAGATTTTAAATTATTCATTTGTACAAATTTAATAGATTTCTTTAAACAAATGCAAATTTTTGCTTAGTCTTTCATAGTGGGATGAATAAGATCATTTTATTCTTAATCAAATGTCTCAAATTCAAATTTCGTAAATAAATAAACTTCACATAATTTAGGAGTATTTTTAGCAATAATATATGAGTCTAAATTAATTGAATTAGTTAATTTCCGAAAAAGAGAACTCCAAAAATTTGGAATTATAATATTTAGAAACCTTTTGAGTTACTATATACAGGAAACTACTCACCCTATCAATTGATATAACTCCAACAAGAATATTTCTTTTTGTTTTGTTTTGTTTTTTACTCGATATTCAGCAATATAATATTATGAAGACTTGATTAAATTTTAATTTGCATTCAAAAATCTCATATTAACAATAAAACTTTTCCTAATCCCACCAAAAGTATTTTTACAAATTGAATTCATTAATTGACTATTTATTTTAGAGTATAGCCACATGACTTCCAATTTAAGTCAAACAATTAAGATAATCACATGCCAATGGAATTAGAGAATTATCGGGGACAACTGTCAAAGAAGAGATGAATATTAGAAGAGTTTAAAAAATTAATTTTTTGGGAAAATTAATTACATGATATATTGATTAATTTCAACCAAATGTTTGACCAGTTTAATCTGTACTATCCATAAAGAAAGAATTATTGCATCAAAATGAGCTACCAATTATGTTTTGTTCAAAAGAATCTTTATTAAATTTCTTTTATCATGTAAAAATCCATAAAACAAATATTCTCTTTGTTTTAATTTATATAGTATAGTTTATCTGAACATAAATTTTAGAACACAATTTTTTTAAAATCTTGTATTTTTAAATATGTTGTAAGAGTTAAGTGACTATAAAAGCATGCCAAGAATAAAATGATAAAGTTTAAATAAGTTAAATATTTTAAATGAAAAAATATATTATTTTTAGAAAAACGAACTATGAATACAAAAAATGATCTAACTCATACGCATCGCCAATTTAAAGATTGTTTTTACTATATGTGAATTTTAAGCTATAATAACAAATTAGTTACAATCAGATCACCAATTTGTCACAACCTAAGTCATGGCACGCACTTACAAAATTATTTCTAGGGCAACACCATCATTGAACCAAGCGTAAGTATTAGGTAAATTTGAGATATACTTTTCTGATAAGGTGTCTTGTTCACCTCATCTTCAAAAGCTTGCCAGCAGAAAGCATGTCAATCTTGTTAGACACGCCCTCATCAGCATCGGCCATCCGTCACAGACATCACACCATTAAAGTTTTTCAACATATTATTTGCCTACAATTATCTAATAGGATCAATACTTTTTTTTATTAACATCCTAAATATATAGTTTAAACTCATAAAAAAAATGAGTTTAAATATATCGTTAGTATAAATATTTGTTTATACTTATCAGGTCACTCAAATGATATCTATTTGTAAACCTTCTTAAAATATGAGATCTTTTAATTTTGAAAATAAGACATTATTATCTAACTACAACAAATAAGCGATCTGATGGTGTAAAAATTCCTTATACTAATTGTGTTGTTTTGACTACAAAATCGTGGCATGCTTGTTTGTTGAAGTGAATTGGATGACCGGACCGAGGATTGTCCCCTTTTTCCCTCACCCTCCTTTTTTTCTAATATGAATGTTGAATCATCAAAGCCTGTGTGACTTGATCTATCGTCCAATCATCCTATGTGACTAGCGCTTTCAAAAGGCAATCTATATTCAGTAGGGGCCTTTAGTAAGTAAGTTAAAAAATAATGTCACATAAAATGAAATAAGATAGTAATAAGAATATATATATGAACCTTGTGGATGACTATTAGCATTAAAAAATAATTCCATGGTTTGACAAATGGAACAAAAATCTCCCAACACCCATAGAAAAAAGTGACACCAATTAAGTTTCTCCTTTCCCTACCCCAAACCCCAACAATAGAAAAGACTTTTATTTGTGTCTGATCATGATCATCATCCATACAACATCTTGAAGGAAGAAGGAGGCTTCTTTTTATGGTTTGTATTTATAGAATTAAATTTGAATTTACTATAATTACTACTTCTTCTCTTCTTCTTCACTTAAATTACAAAACAAGTGTAAAAAAAATGATTTTTTGATGAAATCCGTCAAAATAGTGTTTGATAATAAATTTTGAATTATATTTTGAAAATTTATCTTCAAAAAATTTGTATGGCCAAAAAATTTAATCAGATTTTGAAAATTTTACCTTCAAATTTTTTAAAGTGGTGTGACCCTAGTTTTTGGGAGAACTTTCACTTCTGTTTACAAAATTTTAATTTTTTTCGAAGTAAAATGCATGTTCAAACACAACTTTAAGTTTCAAAACTCAAATTTCAAATCTATGATCAAACAGAAGGAAAATTTCATGTTTTTCTTTTGTGTTATAAATCTTGCTATTCATAAAAATTCTAATTCCGTTATCTCGATTATCAATCGATCGATAAGATTTATAATCAGTCTTCTTTGGATCTTTGATACTTGGTTTTTATTCATTTTCTTCTAAAATAAGAGAGAGAAGGGATTAACTACTAAATTTATCATTAAATAGCTCGTAGCTAACAAGATCGTTTGATAATCCATCATAAATAAGGTTTTTTTTTTGTTTATTGGCATATGTTGTCCATTGCTAATTCATGTCTCTCTCTTTTTTTTCTTTTTTTTTTTTGTAATTAGGAACATAGGGTTAATTAGTTTCTTCTTCTCCTTCTTCTTGATCCCTTATATACTTAAGGTTTTATTAGCTACAAATTTTATCGATAATATATTGCTAAGGTTATTATTGGATGAATTAAATTTCTCCTTTTTCCAATAAGACAAGTATCATCTACCATAGTTTGCTTACATATATAAGAAGTTAGGGTTCAATCATGATTAATCATTACTACAATATTTTTCTTTTTCTTGAATATATGTTGATAGGGTTTAATTACTAGATGTATTTTAATATTATTTTATTTAAAATTCATCGATCAAAATATATCACATAAATTGAGTTATGGAGGTTAATTTAGATCTAAGATGAGTTTAAATGAAATAATATGGTCAATTATTGTGTCTACGATAAATTAAACGTTCGGTATGTAGTCAAAGTATGGAGTAAATAACGTAACTGTAGAAGGCATCTCAGTATTAGTAAGCCCACCCGAAGATGAGTGTTCTCCTATTCCCCTGACCCTTCGGTAGAACAATCGAGACAACAATAGGTTCTTTGCTCCTGCGGGATGGAGTGACAAAAGTTTTTTTTTATGTGAATTCTAGCGAAGATACTTATATACAAATGACCCTACTTGTTTGAGACTGAAACTATTATAATAGTAATTACTTATAAATATCCTTTTAGGTAACTTGATATATAGTATAAAAAAGTTATTCACACCAAACAATATATATAACTTAAACTCTTTGTTTATTACGACTTGTTATTAGTTTCTATCAAAATATTGATTCATGTTCTTTTTTCTATAAATACACAATTCCTAAAATATGTGGAATTATACTGAGTATGTTATTGTTATCGTACTCCAGGGCTTGTTCTTGCATCAACAATAATGACAAGTGATTCCATTGATCTGAATGAAGAAGTTGGTGATCAAGAAGCTATTGAAGTTATTATTAGTGATGAAAGTCATGAGAAAATTATAGATGAAAATAATAATAGTACTAGTTGTGGGGATTATGAAAGTAACAAAAGAGTCAGACAATATGTTAGATCAAAATTACCAAGGCTAAGATGGACTCCTGAACTTCATCTCTCTTTTGTTAGTGCAATTGATAGACTTGGTGGTCAAGAAAGTAAGTCTACCTACTTCTTTTACAATCTAGATATACTTTGCATTTATAATATTATTAATAAAAAAAAAGATTTGCTTATACTATTACTATTTCAATTTATGTGACAAAGTTGAATTGACTCAACGTTTTTTTTTAAAAAAAACTTGTGATTGTAAACTATATACTATTATTATGTTTGATTGAACGATAAAACTTTTGAACCTTGTGATAATCAACGTACAGTAATATTTAGCCATTTTTCGATAATGTGTCTGAGTTTTACTTGTAGAATTTGAAACATAATGATATTTTGCAGGAGCAACTCCAAAATTGGTTCTACAAATGATGAATGTGAGAGGACTTAGCATTGCCCATGTAAAAAGTCACCTCCAGGTTTAATTTCTTTTCACTATTAAAAAAAAAATAGTAATTAGCGACAGACAACTTTAATTGCTAAAAATAAAAATTTGTCACTAATCTTATTTAATAAAGGTTTAACGATAAATTATCAAAAAATATTATTAGCTATATGCGATTAATTAACTATAGATTAACGATAAATTTCATAGATAATTCTTATTTGTTGCTCATAACCTACTACTTTACTTTATGTAGATGTATCGAAGCAAGAAACTTGGAGAATTTGGACAAGGTAAAATTAATGTGAAAAAAGATAGAAATTTTCCTTTTTAATTTTGAGTTAATTATTTATGCTTATTTTATCTTTTCATGTAGACTAGATATTGGTACTTCTATAAACGTAAGACATATTTAAAATCATAAATTATTAGAACATTTTTTATATGCATCAACTATAATTCTTTCTTTCTTAAATTCTCCGTACATAAAACTGTCATCTTCATATAAAATAAGATAAAAGAAAATAGGAATTAAGTTCATATGAATTATATATAGCATGCATTGACCACTTCTCGATTCTGTCTTTTAAAAATAACTAATGGCTTTGGAATTTAAAATTACACAATCGTAACTCCAAGATAATAGATAGTTATATTATTTTTTAATCACAAGAATTATTGTCATATAATTTCAGATTTCATAAGTGAACTCCAGATAATTATGAAGTCGTGAAATTTGAAACTCTATGTAAGTTATTTTTCAAAGATAAAGAGACCGAAAAGTGATCGATAAACGCTATTTGGTTATTTATTTTTACAGTACTAGGCCATGGTTATAGGACAAATCAAGGAAGAAGTTTTCTCTATGGAAAATTAAGCCAAAGATTATTTAACCCTCTTCAAGACTTCAAAATGAAGAATGGTGCAATTGTTTTAGCAAGGAATTTTAATGATGATGACAATACTGTTAACAACCATTTCCAAATTTCATTTGCAAGAACTCCACATGAGACAAAGGAAATTTTTTCCAGGTAATTAATTAACCTCGTATTCCTTTGTTTCATTTTACGTGATACTAGTTTCTTAAGTTACATATATCGTCACTATAAGAAATTGATTACAATAGTAGGTCATTCAACCTATATTCATTTTTAGTTAAGTCTCTTTAAAACTTGGAACTTGTGATATTGAGCTAAGAGAAATTATCTGCTATAACAAGTAAATGTGATTGATTTAACTTTAAATTTATCATTTACCCTCATTAAGATTATTTTATAGCTGCACAAATATCAACTATGTTGTTATTGTTATATATGCAGATACTTAGAAAATCATGAAATTTGTCCTATTAGGCAAAGGCATTTTCTTGAAGAAAAAAGGTGGCCTCCATGTGAATTCAATCAAAATAAATTGAATTCTCAATCTTTGTTTCATCAAACTGGACCAAAATGGAGTTGCACATATAACAGCCTTGGTCCAAAATTTAAGACCCCTCTTAGATTTGAGGTATGCTTTATCAATATTTTGTACTAATTTTGATTTAGACTATGTTATCTATCTTCTAAAAAAATTAGTCATATTTGAATCTTATTGGTTTTTGTGGAGAAGATGTAAGTATTCAACCCATAACTAAAGGTTTCGGGTTATGACCTTTAGTGGTGGGATTGCTTCACTCATGGGTAGGGGTCTAGTGGTGAGACTACTTCACTCATAACTAAAGGTTTCGGGTTCGAGCTCTGAGTATAGAGAAAGTCCTGTTGGGAGCGCCTCCCCCGAATGGACCTTGCAGTGCGCGATTCGAATTTAGTCAGGACTCCAATGCGAGCTTCGGACTCCGGGTGGGAATCCAAAGAAAAAAAGAATCTTGAAAAAGGGTACAATACAACAAAATATAATGATAACATATTTAGTATAATTCCATATGTAGGATCAGAGAGGGGAGAGGTAAAGAGGTTATTTTGATAAAAATCTTGGAAAGGAAATATTTTATTATTTTGTTGGGTAATCATGAAAAAACTCATTCTTTTTTCCCCTCCCTATTAAGTATTAACTCAAAGGTTCATGTACTTAACACTACAATAAAAGAGACATTTAGAGGTAACAAATCAAATTTTCATTTTAGTGGCAATATATTGAGTTAATATCATTGTAGCTAGAGTCACTATAAAGTCTTTAGTAATATTTATATAGAATATTTTTATCATATTATTGCCGCTAAATATAATATAGCAATAATTATATTATTACCGTTAAATAATTGCAGCAAAATTCTTTATTTGTTGTAGTGCAAGTCGTAAGTATGTATGGTTACCATATGGGTAATTTTTCACTTTTATGACTGTTTTACTTGTTATTAATATGTAGATGAAACAAGACAAGATGTTCATTAAAGAAAAAGATAATTGGCTGCCTGATTTACAATTGGGATTGAGCACAACTGAAGACAATAATATTAAGGAGAAAAACTCATCAGATATAAACACTATGCTCTCTCTTTCTTTGCCTTCTTATTCATCAAGTGCAACCTAAGAGATGGCCCTATGATGTGCTGACAAATGTACGGATTGGATCGAATATGAACAGATTGAAAATGAGTTATAAAAAAATGGAGAAAATATTTGATCTGCTCATTGCATTTGTTGTGATGTTATTGGCACATATAAGATCAACCTAGGTATAGGAGGCTAGTAGTTGACATCTCTCTATGTATGCATATATCATAAAAAAGGTTCAATTGCATTGGGTGAGATCTCCTAAGTACTTGCTTTAGTTGGTTGTTCAATTTGTGTTGCTTGAATTCTTCAAAAATATCATTTTGTATGTATCAGATTCTTCAAAAGTTTATTTATATTTTTAGAGGATTCAATATGTATGCAACATAAATTTTGTTCAATATATCCAAGCAACATAGGTTGTCATTATGTACTCTCTTAGGTTGGCATGTATGCACCCCCCCCCTCGGCCCCCGGGTTATGGACTAAGAAATAGATTGTTACTTGTCTTTTCGAATTCCAAAATCTTGATGTAGTCAAATAAAAGTACTCCCTCAATTCTATCTAAGTGATGATATCTGAATGGAGGAAGCAATTTCATTCATTCTAACATATCCCTAGAAAAAATATATATCGTAAATTTCACTATGAAATATTATGACCAATAAGGTTTGCTTCTTTTTTCTTTTTTTTTTTTTAGTGCAAAACAACCTTATGCAACTCTGTCTTACTTTCAATATATATTATTCTGCAAATTAACCAACTTTAATCGATAATTGGAAGTATATTATTTTAGATAAATAAATTTCCAAAACTACTTTATATTAAGATATTTTATTTCCTAAACAAATAAAAAAGATAAAAGTATTTTTGTATTATTAATCTATTAATTGGCTCAATATGATAACCACATGAATGTGCATGCATGTAGTTGTGTTTGTTACTTTTAAAACAAATTTAATACTAGAAATGTACATACATAATTTAGTTTGATATCCTATAGATTTCATAAGCACGAGGAGATATAGCAAATATTTAGCCCTTTAATTCCAATTACAAGTAGGGATGGCAATGGTCAGGTGTAGGGTGGGGCGGTGCGGGTTGAGCTTAATCCGTCAAATTTTAATTCGCCTTGCTCCGCATAACAATTCTTTTCATTTTCAATCCACCCTACCCCGCCCCGTATAGACCCGCCCTACCTCGCCCCGCATAATTTTTTTAATATTTTTTTTTCTAGTTATGTTTGATACTAAAAATAAAATTCATAAAAATAAATTCATTTTTTCATTAAGTTGTATTAATTTAATAGGATAGTGACTTAAAATTTTAATTTTTAGAGCTCAATTGGGAAACATGTAAGAAATTGTATTCTTTTTTATTGAACCATTTTCATTTATTATCTTGAATATTTTAGTAGCTTTAATGAAATTATATTAATAAATAATGTTCTATCACTCTTATAACATGTAAAAAGTTAAAATTAAGCTTGAACCCACATAAAATCACATATACCCGCAACCCGTCCCACCCCACATTAATTTTTAAAAAACCCACTTCAACCGGCCCCGCATCCAACCCACCCCACACAACCTTAAACCCGCCCCGCCCCACATAGCCTTAAACCCACCCCACCCCGCCCCGCCCCACATAGCCTTAAACCCACCCCGCCCCGCCCCGCCCCATTGCCATCCCTAATTACAAGTCTAACACAATTATCAAAACAAATTGGAAAACTTGTTATCCTTCGGTCCTCTAGTTTATCAATATAGTTGTTCGGATGTATATTTTATGTATAAATATGTATATTATATGGATAGTGTAGTGTATGTATATTTCAACATAAAGTATACGTTATGTATACATATTTCTTGTTAATAAATTTTAAACATTTGATAAGATATGAATGCTTTTTTTGTTATAGTATTGGCATTGATAAAATTTCGAGAGTCGTTTCGATTATTATGTCTTTTAAATATTTTAAGTTGTTGAATATTATGATACAACATTTTAAAAGTAACAAAGGACATTTAATTTGAAATTTATAATCTAAAACACATTTTATATATGTGTGTGTGTGTGGTTATAAATCATCTCAATAAATTTAATGTTAGATATAAACTACCGAGAAAAAAATGAAAAACTCTAAAAATTGACTTCTAATGGTATCCTATTTTTGTCACTTTAATCAACCATAAACCATAAATCTAATTAATCAGATTTTATCATATGATGTTTCAATTTCGTATATTCACTAGAAAAGGACCCCCACCTCCTACCCCACTAATGCACCCATCTCTCCATTCTCTAACATGTTGCCCACTAACTTGTACAAGTATTAATGCACATTAAATGGATCTTTTTTGATTGACTTTTTTTATTTCATGATATATAATGACTATATCATTCTGATTTCTCATTCGATATCCAGAATACATATTAATATTGATTCACATCATATAAAACTTATTTAAGGGTGAAATATTCTTTACTAAAAAAAGTTTCATATTTAAGAATTGAATTCGGAATTTTTAATTAAAAGTAAAGAGATTTTATTTATCCTGCGACAATTCTTGATAGTAAATTTAATGAGTATGCTACTATTGGAAAACTTAGTATTGGATCTGAAAAATCTTTAATTTCAAAAGGAAAATCTTGGTGGAGTATATTTGTTGCTTGAATATTGGAACTTTTTGGTAAATGATAGGGTAGAAGCTCATGGTTTTGTTGTTAGACATTTTTTTAGTTATTATTAATAATATAACATATTTTTGGAAATAGGACAAGCAAATATTTGACATTACTCTAAGCACTATATAATTTAATTATACTTGACTCTTCATATAAGTAAAAGGGCCCATATTTACCACCTCACTTCTCCATGAAAACCACATCCCACCTGACTTTGCTTGGAGATATTGAAAGATTGAAACTAGTCTCAAAAGAAAATAATCCCCGACCCCATAAAAATGAAAAATAATAAATAAAAATAAATAAGAGAAAAAAAAAATCAATTTCATAATTTCTTGAAAAAAGATGGTCCAATTCTCTTGTTTTTTTTCCTTCTAATTTTAGTTTTATGAAAAATCATAATTTTCGATGAAAATTTCTATCATGGGATGTATGATGGAAAGACCGACAAAAATAGGTGTGACGAATACAATTTCGACAAATTTTTATGGAAAATCCATAAGAAATTCCAGTTTTGAGTAGTCTCCTATCAATATGGGCATAGATGATTTTTGACGTGAAATGGTATCATAAAAAAGATTGTTATCTATTTCAACTTTTAAGTGGACGAAAGTGACTAATAAAATCTATGTGACTTCGTTTATTTCAATTTATATTACCAAGTTTGAATAGATCATAAAGGTTAATATAGAGAATTGAAGTTATTGAAAATTTGTCCTAACATATCTTATAATTATTCGATTCTTATATAAGATTTTTGAAATTTATGATTTTAACTACATTTCAAAACATTTATAGTATTGCCTACAGTGTAGTTAGTCTGTTCAACTACTTCAGCTAGGAAAATTCAACAATACAATGCTGACATGTGTCAAATAGGTAGACACCTGTCCTATCATTTAAATTGTGGGCCCCATTTAAGCTGACTTGGCAATCCAATCATGGACAAACATGTGTCACTAGTAATTAGGCATATACCACATAGGTCCCAAATTTTCATATATTTGCAAAATGATCCTGAAATTGATGGATTCAAAAGGGAATATTGAATGAGGTTCAATTATTCATGACATATTTAAATATTACAGAACCAGATCACTTATAAATTAGTTATACGTAGATTTCTATAATAAGCACATACTTAGTACTTTGTTATATCTTTTCTAGTGTTTATGATATAGTTTAACTCAACATAAAAAAAATTATAAAAATTTTTACAATCTGTAATTTTAAACATATTTTAACATTTGCACGAATTAAGAGTTTCAAAACTAAAACTGATAATACTTTTGAATATGTCATAATATTTGCATTACTATAAAATCTTTTCAATAAGAAATTTAAATCCAATTATTTTCAAATATATAAATATACAATTTTTTTTTAATTAAGCGAATTAATAAGAAAATATTGTCCAAAAAATTATAAGGGTACAACTAATATGCTACATAACAAATTAAAGGTGCAATTTTTCTTGCACTATCAATATAAAATACTAACTCAAAAGTCCAAAAGGAATAGAAAAAGTAGAAGCATCTACAAAAAGAAAGCAAAAAAGGCAAAAACCCCCAAAAGCACAAAATAAATCATCATTTTTATCCAAAAAGGTCGAAAAAAATAAAATAAAAACTACACTTATAATTCATTGATAAAGAGACTTCTTTTCCCTTTTTCTATATTCTTTCCCTTCTTTCTCCTCCCAAAAAACCTCAAAAAATCATTTTTATCCATTATGAGAAATGCAATTAGATGTTTCATATCTTGTATTCTTCCATGTGGTGCACTTGATGTTATTAGAATTGTTCATTCTAATGGTAAAGTTGAAGAAATTAGTGATTCTCATATAAAAGCTTCACAAATTATGAAACTTTATCCCAAACACATATTAAAAACACCAACATCTTCATATTCATCATCAAATGATCATCAACAAAATATTTCTACTAATCCAAAAATTGTTATTGTCCCTCCTGATGCTGAGCTACAACGTGGAAAAATTTACTTCCTTATGCCAATGTGCTCATCTTCTTCTTCTTCTTCTTCTTCATCTACCCCTCGTGAAAAGTCAAGAACTCGTTCTAAGAAGAAGATGAGGCAAGTTACATCGGAGGGACATAAAAATGAGTATAATGCTAACCTATTAATTTCTGATGATGAATATCTATTAACTGAAAAGGCGTCAACTCAAAGGGATAAAAGAAGAGGAAGAGTTAGAGTATGGAGACCTCATCTAGAAAGCATCTCTGAGATTGTTAGTGAATTATGATAACTTTTTTTTTTTTAATATTAAAAAAAAATGTTCAAATCAAATTTTTTATCTTTATACGGAACAAAATATTTCAATTTTACATTTCGTTATACTTTAGGATCATCCATATTGCTTCGATTATTAGTTTGAGAATTTGTATTTGCTCTTAATTTTAACGAAGCTTAGCGTCAACATGGTATATATTTTAGTGTCAAGTACTTTAATTTGGACACAAAAAAATAATTAAATTTACCGTTTCACTTTTGACTAGGGTATAAAATTATCTTTTTGTATACTTTAGGTCGGAGTTCTGTTTGGGTGAAGGGCAAATATTAAAATTTATGCTTAAAACAAGGGTATGAATGCACCAAAATGTGTAACGGAGAATAAAATTCAAATATTTTGTATAGTTAGAGGGATATTTATTTTTTTAATCCATTTTCTTTTGCCTTATATGTTTTTAAAGTTAATTTCAAGAATATTCTTCACTAAGTAAGGTTCTAAAAAGAAGTTATTAGCTCTATGTTGAACCTTTGCTATTTTATTTCTTTTTTCGATCTTTTAATTTAATTTAATTTTTAATATATGCATAGAAAGAAAAACAATAATGTGCTAAGACCATCTCCAATCCCACTCTATTTTACTCTCCATTCTCTATATTTGGAGAGTAAAATAGAGAATGAGCTCTCCAACCACCCGCCATTTCACTCTTTATTCTCCATATATAGAGAGTTGAATTTGGAGAACTACCATTAACACTCTCTATTTCACTTTTTTATTATTTTATTATTATTTCTATTGTTTTGTAATTAACATATTATTTTTCATAAAAGACTATGAATTAAATCTCTAATATTTGTAATTCTTTTATGTAATATAATATTTTAAAAATATATATTATTTAATATTTACTACTTTCATTCCGAATTAATAATATTTTAATTTTTTAATTTTTTTGGGTCAATTTAATATAATTTGATTTTATTATTAATTTTCACTATAAAGAATGCACAATTTAAAATGGTCTACAATTGTTCAAACTATTGTAATCCACGTTCTCAAAAGAAGAAATATTACACGATGAAACAAGAATTGAGCTGAAAAGATGTTGAACATACATTTGGAGGTTTGCAATCACGTTTTGCAATTATTGTAGGACAATCACATTTTTGGAGAAAGGAAGTGTTGCATGATATAATGACTATATGTATTATATTGCACAACATGATAATTGAGGATGGACGTAATCTTAATGCACCAATTCAAGATGTCGTAGATGCTCCAATTGCAATGATAAAAATGGTGGTAGGTGAAAATCTTCGTTTTGAACAATTTTTAGCTAGACATAAAAAAATTACAGACAAAAATGCTCATTTCGAACTCCATAACGTGTTAATAGAGCATTTATGTAAGCAATGTAATAATCTTAAAAGTTAGGTATATATGTAATGCTTATATAATTATTTTTCATTAATGATTTCACTTTTATTTGAATTGTTCATGAATTTGTATATTATATAATATTTGCTTCCAATTTATGTTATTTAGAAATTTAGAATAAAATATAATTTTATATTAAAAAAAATTGAAAAAACAAAATTTTATATCACATGAAAATTATATAAAAGTGATTATTTCGAAAAAAAAAAGAAAGAAGAGATTTATATTATGAAATAAGAAAATAAGAATGAAATAGATAATATTGAGGAGAGAGAAAAATATTCTTTTTTGGAGAGTAAAATAGAGAATTGAGTTGGAATTAATTGTCTGAAAAAAATAAAGAACTCTATATTTGGAGAGTGAAATAGAGAACAGGGTTGGAGATGCCCTAAGAAGTTGTACAAATAGTTTTGAATTTTGTACATAATATTATTTTTACTTCTATTGGAAAAAAATATAGTGATCAGAACTATTTCTTTCTTTTTAATTTTCATTTGACTTTTCTCATCATTATTTTGTTAAAATACACCCCTTCTGTTTCAATTTCTGACACTGTATGAATTTTAAGATTGAAACTTGACCGTAAATTTGAACATGTAATTTTCTAAGTTTCTTAAAATAAAATTTATATATAAAAATACACTCCTTTTGTTTCAATTTATGACACTATATGAATTTTAAGAATGAAACTTGACCGTAAATTTGAACATGTAATTTTCTTAATTTCTTAAAATAAAATTTATATATTTAAAAACTATGAAAAACGTAAGTAACTTGTAAGTCATAATTATTAACAATTCAAAAGCATATGAAAAAATCACTATTAAAGAAAAAATTGTTTCTCTTTTAAAATTCGAAAGATATATATCAGATTAATTGAGACAACAATATTTTAGTTGGTGTGAATTGAATGAGATTGAAGTGATGGTCATGTGATCAAAGCACAATAAATTAAATATCAATATCTTAGAAATGATTTTGTTTGGGAAAAATAATAATATTTTTTTTAAACAAAAGTTATCAATTTGCTTATTTCCAGGCTCTAGTTCCCCTCTTCTGTCGGAATGATGTTGAAATCTGATTTTCTTCTAAAATTAAAATAGTTTTTTTTTTTCTTTCCAACTTTTATTAATTTTAAATTAATAAAGAATATATCTTCTTTTTTTTTTTGAAAAAGAATTATTACATTGGAGAACATGGAAAAAATAATTTACTACAAATAAGAACATGAATTTTCTACTCGCTAAAAAGTTCATAGCTGATTGTTTTTTTTTAATAATTCACCGTTAAATTAGATTAACAATTTATCTTTATTATTTAGCGACTTTGTCCCTTTTTGTAATATAATTGATCACATATATTATTCATCTCTGAATAAAATTAACGATATATATTTGCTATTTAGTAATAAAATTTATTTGTTGCTAATTCTTATTTTTTAAATGTCATTAAAATATTTGTGGCCAAGCTAATGATAGAATATTCACAACTAAAAAGTTAAAAAAGAGAAATAAAAATCATGACCCATGTGGGAATAAATAAATAGACTGGTGAAAATCCATAAGTGATTCTTCCTTGGATCATACTTAGATATTGTTATGATCATATATTAGTAGAAAAACCTATATATATTCACAACTAGAATATAGTTTAGATTATCATGAAAATTTGCATCATATATACACACACTTTAATTACTAGAAATTTATGGATTTCCTATGGTCGTTTTCGTTTGAATATTGAAAATTAGCGATTTTCTGATATAGTGTTTCAATGAATATATTTTCTGTGAATTCTATTGGAGATACTATCAGAAAATCATTAATTTCTATCGAAAATCTTTTTTTTTAAAAAATAAATAAATAAATATAGAGTTTGTCAAAATTTGCTCATTAGTGTGATCGTACTAACACTAGCACATCCAATTTCATTAGAACTCCAAAGTTAAGCATGTTTAGATGAAAATTATACTAGGATGGGTGATTCGAAGGAAGTTCTTCTTTTGAAGGAAAGCGTTGAAGCAACTATAAAATTATCGACGTGTGACCTATATTGATGGGTTTGAGCCATGAAAATAACCACTAAAAAAAACTCAACATCCATCCCTTAGGGTGTTGCAACCCTTCTCCGTAACCTACTAACTCAAAATGCTTTGTACGAGCGACCCTTAGCTTGTCAAACATGATTAATGTTTTTTGATGATTTTTTCATTAAAAATCCCTTACCAACAAGATAAAAGCTCAACAGGATGTTAGCCAGAATTAGTGAGTTTTTGATAGTAAAATTCAATGAGAAAAACATATGTTTCTAGTAGTGACTCTTATTTATTTATTTTGGATATAAAGACTACAATTTGGGGAATAATTGTCCCCACAAATATGCCTTCCTTTTTTTTTTCCAAGCATAGAATATAAAATAATGCATTTTTACTTGCACTAACTAAACAAAGGCATTTCTCCTTTTGTATTATAAAAAATAAATAAATTGATGAGACTATATATAATCTAATTTATTTATTTTTCATGCCAAGAGAATCCCAAAAAGTTTCATAAAAAATCACCATTGAGACCTTTCAATTGTCTACAAGGTCAACTATGACTATTTCTTCAAGATATATTATTATTCAATTGCTTAAAAAAGCTGTTTATAATATCTCTTCGTGTAAAAAATACGTTATATTTCTAAATTTATAAAAGTATATTACTGTCGAAGTGTATATGAAGCAGCAATACAAATCTAATATAACATGTGAGTAAGTAAATAGTGAAATTAATAATTAATTATGACAGACTTATGAATACAAAGAAATAAAAAAGATGATTCAATTAATCAAAAGTTAAATATACTTAGTAAGATATCACATGTAATTAAATTTTATTAATAATAGAGAAATTAAAAAATTATTAATTTGTTTTTAAGCTATGTTTTTTTAGCATGGTAAGGGGTGGGAGAGATGATTGATGATACCATACATTCTGATTCATTTCAGTTTCTAAAATTTTCTCCGCTAAATAGGGGACCAAAAAAAGGGATATATAATTATTTGGAATATATAAAATTATTGGATCATTGATATATGGATGTATTTATTTAGAGATAGAAAAGAATAATATTACATAGTTTTCAAACTTTTTTATCAAGAATCTTTTACTAATGTTTAAGGAAATAAACATCTCCTATCTTTTGGTTATCGATATCTGAAATTTATTAATTGAATTAATTGAATCGTACTAGATAGATTCACTAAGGGAAATATTTTTACTAGAAATTTATTCTACACTCGTGACTTGAAACTAAAACGATTCTCTAATTAATGAAAGAGGGATCTCAATTATCTCATCCGAGAATAGCTAAGAACTTCTAATTGAAGAAACAAAAACTAAATAATAGATGTACATATGTTATTGCTCTTACGTCTTTATCTTTCAATATATTTTTCTCCTTTTCCATATCTTTTCTTTTTCCTTTTTTATTTCTTATCTGATTTTTGATGTTACATTTTATTGTATGTAATTTTCTTAAGAGGCATTCTATTTGGACGTTGTCATTTAATTTAATTTGTATCCACTTTTCAAAATTTATTTAACTAATATTCACTTTTGACATGGTTTGGATAAAATTCAGGGACACCTTCGTCCCACCCGCCAACACTAGATCGCATCCTTAAGTGTAATGTAATTTCAACTTGTTATGTAGAGATTTTAGAAAATATATTTTGTGTTAACATAATTATAAAGGTTTTAGTGACTATTCATATGTGGTTTAATTTCAAAATTGAATTCTCAATTTGTTTACCTACTCCATTATGATCCAATTAACTTTGGAGTAATGGGGAACATAGAACTTGAAATATTCTTTTTGAGAAGACAAGTATATTGAGTTAGTTCATGTAGCTCCAACTACAAAGCCAAGAGCAAAGAACTTGGAACAAGAAACAAAAATAATAGTAATAATAATAATTGACTTTTATTAGTGATTGTGATGGAAAAGAAATGCATTAGCTACCACTATATATATGGAGTTATTTTTAATGTTGATAACAATATATTCAGTATACAAGTAGAGTTTTGATATATTATATGCAAATTTTGTTTTTATTTTTTATAGGGTAAATAAGTTGTGTTTCTGATAGACCGTCCACTCATTTCTACCTTTGTAGGTAAATAAACTATTTTCGATAGACTGTTGACTTGAAAAAATATTTTGAAGCAAAAAATTATTTTTAATGTTGACTCCTATACCAAATCCTAACACTCATCTTCAAATCTTTTTCTCTTTGGTATATTCCCTTTGCACCACATTATCCAACTAATTGAAAGAGAGTTTTTTTTCTATTTTTTTTTTTGTAAAAGAAACATTTAAAAGAAGAAAAAAAAAAGACTACTTTTTCATACTTCTTTTTTTTGTGTATTATGAAGAGGGTGATACATACATATATCAATTTGAAAAAATTATGTGACTCATAAGCCTTTCGTATCTACAGATATATAATTAAATGGCGGATTTCAGAGGTAGCTAAAAAATGATCAATTAGCTCATAGAGAAACAATAAACATGAAGTTGCAAACTAAAACAATAAAAATGAAGTGAATAAAGATGAACAAACAACTATTAATTAACCTTTCACTATTAGTAAGCATTTTCCTAATTTTGATTTAATAGACTTTTTGTGTTGAGTTAATTAATTCGATGTGTTCACCTTAGATATCTAGCAAAGAACGGGCTGGATAAAAAAAAAATCAAAAATCAATATTTCCCCCTCTTTAAAAATTGAAGGATCGGAAGACATACAAAACCACCTCATTATATACTATAAGCACGAGTTTAAGTTTCTATATATTGACAGTGTATTAAAACAAAAACTTAAATAATATGATCAGGTTATTGTAAAAAGTAATTGTAGATAACTTTATTTAATACGCATTCATTTTGATGACCTACAACAACGGGTAAGTAACCTGCTATATAAGAGGTTAAATTACATTAACATAATATCAAAATTCATTGCACTTTTTTGTGCACACAACTTAAATCCTACCTGTCAATATCTTATGGTTCATGACCATTTGATAGTACTATCGATATATATAAGCTAAACTCTATTAAGATAGTTTGACTTTAGATTCAATTTTGTTAAGATAGACTAATATCTTCAGGCAATAATTCAAGTTCCTTAAATACTTCATCGCATTCTGATGAAGCTTCTTTCTTCAGGAAGAATAGAGGGTTCGCGTGGCGAGTAGTATCAGCAATACCATTGTTGTTTGTGATGGTGATTCTTGCAGCTTCCTGTGCATTACTTTCATTTGGTATCTCAGTACAATCATCCATGGTGCTCTTCTTGAGCATCATCTCACAGATCTCGTCCTCGTGGTCGCGTTCCACAAGGAGTTCATAGAAACCATGCTCATCGGTTTTACCCTCCACTGTCGCGGTGATAGTATCAGTTGTTTGGTTCCTACATTGTAATTGTACCTCGGCACCTGCATGCATGATATTTAAGTAAAGATACTATCTCTAATTTTTAAAGCTTTTTTAAAATAAGCCGGTTCAATAATTCAGATAATAATATGTAATACTCCTATCGGATTTTCAAGAAATACATAATATATTTGAAGGATTTAACCTATATATGATGACATCATTTTTAATCAAACAATATAACATAAGGCAAATGTGCATATCAAACTATTTTTGTAAATCTTATAATCCCAAATCATATAGATCTAATAAATTGGTCTAAACACTGAAATCAAAATTGTTACATGTATTCAGCCTCCACCAAATTACAAATTATGTTGATAATAATGATAAACAAGACATCATCTTTTCATAACTTCGGAAAAATATTTTTATAAAAATTTATTACACTAACGATGTATACCTGACATGGGCTTGCTAAGCCGATTTTCGAATTGAGTGCGACAAACGTCACAATATACTTTTCCATCTACCTTGAAATGAGTTTGACTTTGAGTTGGAGTTTCAGCCTCAGTCTGAATTACCCCAAAGAGGGAAAACAAACAAATTACACTGATAATTAGAATAATTTCACTTGATTTTGTCATATTTTTTTAAAATTTTTTTTTCTTGTTTTATTCTTTCTTTTTTTTGTATGTTGTAATTTTTTTAAAGAGGAAAGTGAGTGGAATGTGTAATTGAGGGGTTGATTTATATTTTGCATTTTCAGTTATTGTTGTGAGGTTATCATGTTCTTTTGGTCTTTATGTGGTTACAAGTAATTTTATTTTACTTAAATTGAATAATTTTTAGTAATTGAGAAGTTACTCCTATTTTCACTCATCTACATGGTTTCTAAGGTTGAATTGTGTGTCAAATGGACGAATTTGTTCTAGATTGAATGGATCAAACTTGACGGGAGGTTTCTTTCGTACCAAGAGTGTGTTGGGAAGGTGAGAAAAGATAGATTGAATAAATGGTCGGATTTGGTCTTTGATTGAATGAATTAACCATGTTAAATGACCAACGAATCATAATTAGATTCAGCCATATTTTATTCAAGATAAAATGCAATGCATATGGTCAAATATCTTAAATAGAAAATCACAATCTAACACGTTAAATTCAGATAAAACATGATATATATATTTTTAACTCATTAAGTCTTACAACTTCTATCAAGATACACTATCAATATCACAATCCTTCGGGTCCTTTCCAAAACTCAGCGTAAACGTGGAATGATTCATGCACCGAATTGCCCTTTCACCATCACAAACTTGAATTATATCATATATTTAATTTCACCCTCAAAACTAAACTTTATTAGCTAATATTGCATTAATGTTTAGTTGAGTCTACTTTTTAAATCCAAGGAACCTTGATATTCATGGTTTAAGTATGTGATAAATCCATGACAAGCCTTTTATCAATTGAAATGGAATTGTCATCTTATTCTTGGGCAATGTATCACGTAAATTAAAAGGCATTGCAATGCACGAAGCATCCCGCACAGGGTCCAAAGAAAGGTGCACTGTGCACTCCAAAAGAGGTATGATGTAGACAACCTATCCTGATGCAAACTTTGATTCCATGGCTTGAACCCATGACCTGTAGGTTATATGGAAAACAACTTTACTGTTGCTCCAAAGCCCTCGTTCCACGGAACGACAGTGAGGAGACAGTGAGACACAGACAAAAACTGAAGACTAGTACAAAGTAAAATCAGTAGCTTTGGTGGCTTATACAATGTTGATTTCTTTGTATTCTCCATTAAGTTTTGTCTCTTTACATGCAGATACCATACTATAAATTCAGTTCCCTCAATGAGATAAGCATAACAGCAACAAAAAGTCATTAAAAGTGAAGCAAGTCATGGCAGAAAAGGAAGGAGCAATTGTCAAGAAGGGTCACGAGGAAGGCTTGAAAATGGCCCTTTCCCTTCTTGAAGAATATCAACTCCCAGCAGGGCTTCTCCCTTTGGCTGATGTGATCGAAGTTGGGTTCGTGAAGACCACCGGGTACATGTGGATCCTGCAAACTAAAAAAGTTGAACATAACTTCAAGATGATTAGTAAGCTGGTTAGTTATGGTGCTGAAATAACTGGATACGTCGAGAAGAAGAGGATCAAGAAGCTCAAGGGAGTGAAGGCTAAGGAACTGATGCTATGGCCTCCAGTTGGTGACATCTCAGTCGACGACTCTCCTACTGGCAAGATTCACTTCAAGAGTCTTGCTGGCATTACAAAAACTTTCCCGGTTGAGGCTTTTGCAGCTGGACAGTAACCGGAGAAAGCATATCTTCAGATTTATATGTTTTTGTCTGCACTTGTTTTGCTTTCTTCTTACGCTTGAACCTGTTTGATAGTCAACTCCATGTTGAGCCAAATAAGAAATTGTTGTTAGATGTTTTTTCATGAAAGAAATGATGAAAGATACATTTTGTGTAACTAAGTTTCTTTGTTTACAATCAAAAACAAACAACATATCCAGTGTAATTCCACAAGTGGGGTATGGGGAGGGTAGAGTGTATGCAAAATTTATCCCGAGATTGGGAGATTTGTTTACAATCATCAGCAAGTAACATTTGTTTCTGCTCTGTAAGCTGAAATCACACAAAGTTGCACAAAGTGACAGGAATTCTAGATAAAAATCAGCACAATACAAGGAGGTAGAGGTATTCTTTTCGTCCATCCTGTCAATGCATCCTGCAGTTATCAAATTAATTTAATGCCACTGAATAACCAAATTTATTGCAACTTGAATGCGAACCTTACCTCAAATATGCTGAAAACGCCATCATTGTCCACGAAGTTTCTATAAATTAGCAGAAAACTTCATCTCGGTTAATCTTGATTTTCCTTTTATCAGGTAAACGTATATTCATTCATACACATAGTCAAAGGCCTGGTTGTATACAAGGAATGTACCAAAAGGTAAAGAATCTATAACAAAATATGATTCTCTATAAAATCCACCCGATCTTCTATACAACTTGGAACTCTAAAAAAAAAGGGGAGGGGGGGGGCATCAAAGGTTGCTTCTCAATTGAGAAAAGCTCGACTCTACCCCTTCAAAAGGACTCATATTTCTCTCTCTCTCTACACCACCCACATTAATACTGCATCTTCTCCTCCTTCATTCCACTCTTCGAACTGAACATCAATTCATTGCATAGCCCAAGAAGTACCACATCATTCAAACATATCCCACCATAACTCATGGAAAGACCACAATGAAAAAGAACTACATGACTACATCCTCTCCCGCCTCCATGCACAAATAACACCAGCTGACGCAGACAACCTTCTGCCTTCTATGATTTTCCGTTGTCAAGATCACCCCTCTAGTAGCTAGCCAAGTGAAAAAGCACACCTTCATCGGCACTTTGGATATGTAAACTGCATCAAAACTTCCTCTTCCTAACCAAAGGTTTCTCAAAATAAGACTAAACCAAGGACATACCATTCTTCCCCATCCCCCACCACAAGGTATCGCGAATATCAACTAAAAATGAATTGGTATTGATCACTGCAGATCCTTCTTGTCTTTTAAGGCAGGAGAATGACTTCTACAGACAACTAAATAGACCGAATAATTTTGAGATATGATAAAAGTAATAATATGTACTCGTGTACAAAATTGTGGAACAACCTCAACAGAAAATTGCAAGAGTGAAGATAATATGAAGTCTAATAGCGCAACAGCTACAGAGCTTTAATTGTCCATATCTTGCAAAAATTCCTGGAAGGGAAGCCTTGGAGCAACAATAAAGTTGTCTCCATGTGGTGGAACAAGCTCAACAGAAAATTGCAAGAGTGAAGATACCATGAAGTCTAATAGCGCAACAGCTACAGAGCTTTAATTGTCCGTATCTTGCAAAAATTTCTGGAAGGAAAGCCTTGGAGCAACGGTAAAGTTGTCTCCATGTGACCTTTAGGTCACGAGTTTGAGATGTGGAAGCAGCCACTAGTGTTTGCATTAGGGTAGACTGTCTACATCATAACCCTTAGGGTACAGCCCTTCCCCAGACCTGCTAACACAGGATACTTTGTGCACTGAACTGCCCTTTTTTATCTAGAGTAACTTTCTTGGATCTCCAGGGGACTCTCCCCTACCCAAAGTGAACGATTCTACAACTATAAATACCTCAGTCACTTTGAAGATATTAAGAACTTTTTCTTTTGAAAATATAAAGAGATTTACTCAATGCTGCAAATGCTGGTAGGAAGTTTTCTGTCTACATGAACTAGGATTGGATGTATAAACATTCAGCATTTATTAATGAATTGTTCAGCATTTGCTTTATTTTGTTAATCAAACATACACATCTCATCTCTTACTTCTTTAAATAAATGTCCAATAAAGATTGCGTCAAATTATCAGAAGAGCTGCTGCCTAAAAAAGTGTTTGATTTCCTGAAATTATAATTCCCTGCAATCTTGACACTCTGAGTTCCCCTTTGGTAGCAGAAAAGCAATGATCCTAATCGGCAGAAGATGGACAAATAATTGTTCTACAAATAAACCCTTTCAACTTGACATAAAAAATGTCATTGTTTACCATCTATGGCCCCTCAAATCACCATAGTATTCAGCATGAAAAGGTGTCGCATAGAAACTTAAAAAATGACTACCAATCAAAAAGAAAATAACAGTATAACTAGAAGCCAATAAGGAAACCGTAATGAACTGGATCTAAGACGAGGAACCCTCATGCATTCCAAGAAAATAATTTCTCTGTTCCACATTTCTGAGTCCTAAGATCAAGATCGTTTTTTTTTTTTTGATAACCGAGAAATTCGTCTGTGACCCGCCCTTTGGACCAATCACAACCTTCTAAACTCAATGGATAATTGGCCCGCTCCTCTACCCTTCTCCACTTAAATACCGGGCTTCGCTTTACATGGTGTGGGGCTTGAAGGGCTTGAACCTGCAACCTAAGCCACAAATCCTCCACCTTTTGCCACTCGAGCTAGGCCTTGGGGTCTAAGATCAAGATAGTTTAAAAGAAAGAACTTTCCACTATGACTCAAAATGAAAATGTGCTCGGAGAAACAAAAATAAAAAGACAGTTGTTAAAGGTTCAAGATAGGACCCAAAGAAACATATGTTTAAATTCCACCAGTATCTCTCTCATTATAGCAAAAGTATGGAACTCAGGCAAATCTACGTATTGAAAATATTAACAAAAGTTCCCCTATACTCTAGCAGGATCGGTCAAAGAAACATACATAATTTTTCTCTGCAATAGTTTTACATAAACTGACAATGGTTTGAGCTGACCGGTTAGATCTTCAATAGTTGAAAACATGCAAGTCCATCAGGGTCTTATAATACCCCTTTTCTATCTCCACTTCTTCCACCTGATGAAGCAGAAGGGTTTCAATAATGAAATCCTCCCAATCAACATCAAATTTCATTTTCTTTCTCCTTCTCTTTCCAGCATTTACGTGTTCGAGGGAGCCTACATCAATCGTATCAATTGAACTAGCATCCGAAGGATACATTGTCTTATGGATTCGATACTTTGCAGCCTTTATCTTTTCTTTTCTCCTTTCATATGCCAAGCAACCACTATCAAAAGAAGGAGGCATAACACTTAAGCCCACATCTTTCTCCACTATTTGCTTCACTAAAAGCTTTTTGCTCATTTCTGATTCGCCCTTCCACCAATCTGTGTATGAAAGCATGCCATACCTTCTCTTCCTTTTCCTAATGCTATTATCTCTGCTATTTGTCGACTCCTGTACATACATTTCATTTTTCATCTTCGAATAAATCATTGCCAAACACTCTTGGGAAATTTGGAATCTATTTGGACCTTCAATACTCAACCTTGTAGAGTGATCTATCTGAAAGTACTGCGAGTCATTTACAGTGTCGTCAGCATCTAAAGTATAGTCATTTCCGTTGCTCAAACAATCATCGATCAAATAATCCAGATCAAACCCAACATCCTCAAAATTCTTATTTTTATTTCTATTCTTCGACATTGACTTCAACTCCATGTATTGAATAACAAAAGTCGCATGCTTCATAATATTCTTAACCGTAACATCCTCACCCCAAGGCAAACCTCGAGCAACCTTCACAAGCCTCTCTAAAAGCTCCTTATACCTCAACCTACAAGTAACAACCGCCACTTGCAACTCATTTGCCACATCCTCAATCACCACATCAACTTGATTCAACTGCGCAACAAACAACAAAACTGCTGCCACAACAGGCAACGGTCTCCTCCCCGTTGTCACATACCACTTCACCAAACACTGCACCAAAAAAACACCCTGTTTCAACATCCTCCCAATCAAATCCTCAGAAACCTCACTAAAACTCGGAGCATTCCTAATATAATGCTCGAACGAATCAACAATATCAAATTCAGGCAACTTCAAATCAAGAAAATCAACAACCCGATAAACCATCCTACCCAATTCATAAATATCACAACACACTATATTCGCTACCGTAACAATAGCCAACGGCTTTCCATCTATCCTCATAACAATACAAGCACAAGCACCTATTAATACAGTAAACCATCTACCCTGCCCGTATTCGCCGTTAGTAACTTTCACTACCATATCCTTAACTTCAGTAGATTTCGAGCTCGAAAATCCTAATTGGTACATTAAATCTTCGATTTCTTTCTGGGCGTTGTAAATTTTTGTTTCGTTGTAGTTATAAACAGTCCCGGTACCGGCGGTGCCGGTGCGGACTTGTGTTCCGGTTGGACCACTGATTCCACCGATTTGGGCATCGTAATTATCGTAATCTTGTAAAAATCCACATGATAAACAAACGGGATTACCTGTTGTATCATCTGAACCGATTGTACGCTTTTGACAATTCTTGCAGGAACGAGAATTCTCCATGGATGAACCGAGAAGATTCAGCTCAATTTTTTTGAGCTAGGGTGTTTTTGTTGTTGATGATAAATTAGGAAGGGGGATTAGGGGAAACCCGAATGCATTACATGAGGCCCAAATCAATTAACGGCCAACAAAAAAGGCATAATACATAAACGTGAATACGTAATGTTTGACACACGTATTCTATATGTTATATTATGCGTCATATATGATATAATAATATAAATTTATTTGAGTGTATCTCATGTGAATTATCATGTAAAATGTGTATGTCTATTTGTTTAATTTTATACATTTTTAAATATTTTTTTTTTATGCACATCCAAAGTTAGAAGATATAGATAGTAATTGAAACTACTTGTGTGTTTACTGTTTGCCGAGCAGTGGTGATGAAAGAAAAAATCACTCGATCGCAACTGATATCAGAGTCAAAGTGATGAATTTGATTTTTAAGAGCAACATCCTACATGAGGATAGGTGTTAGGAGGGGCGGGGTTGTTGGGTAATGTTAATATCCTGTTTATGGCAAAACCCACAAAAGAAGTAGGCTGTCCGAATCGTAGTTATGATTGAACATAATGCTTGTTTGATGAACTTAGATAATAAATAAGGTAATGCTCTTGCTATATTAATTGGACCCCCTTCTCTTTTTTTTTTCTTTTTTTTTTTCAGTTTTACTTGCATTATTAATTATTGTCTACTCTCTCTGTATCATATTATTTGTTTACATCATTAAAAATATATGTCCCAAATTACTAATCAAGTTATAAATTAAGATAAGATTAATTTAAAACTTTTAGTTTTGTCCTTCAAATTATTATTTTTTAAAGTATAAATATTGTAAGTTTCAAAAAAAAAAAAGTTCCTACATTGTTAATTTTGGTATAATGGATAAGATACATAAATAGAGTATATTTAAAAAAGTTAAAGAGTAAATTAATAAAAAAAATAAAAAATACACGTTTTGTTTGTAATTTTTTAAAAGGTGTGTAACGGAGAAAGTGCACAAATCATATAGAAAAGAGAGAGTAACATTGTTTTAATTACTCAGGTTAAATACTATATAATTCTATTAGTATATAAAAACTACTATAAGTCGCAATTTGAAACATCAATATGGTAAAAGTATATATATATTAAGTATAGTTGATCCAAAAAATTTATATAATTTAACTCTCGAAAAGTGAAACATGACAAGTGTTAGGGGACAGATTGAGTAATTTGACTAGTCTAGGTAATGTAAGTGTCCCTTTGTGACACTCTTATGCGACATTGTATAACCTTCTACTTGTAATTAAGATATTATATCATCTACTTTCTACCAAAAAAAAGAAAAAAGAAAAAAAGAGTGGACATAAAAGATGAAATATATATTACAAAATTAAATCCAACATATTAATTAAAAATAAAATAGAAAACAAACTTCCATATATATTGCCTAAAACAATTTTAATTAAAAAAAGTGTTGCCTCTTTGTTTCCACTTTGTAATGCGTTCTTTGCTGTTTGAAGAAATATTCACATCTATTTTCTTGATTTGTTTTTGTTGTATTGTGTGGATATGCTTTAAAAAATAATAATTCAAAGAACCATGAAAATAGGTCTATAAATACCCAAGAAATATAATAGTTTATTCATTAAAAAAATATTGGAAAATTTTAAGTGTTAAATTATGGCTTATACGTTTAATTGTAGTCACATTTTTGCTACTTTACTAAGATTGAATTTGTGGATTATTCAAGCTACCTCTCATACTTTATACGAATCATCAATGGTTGAAAAACATGAACAATGGATGGCTAAGTATGGACGTGAATACAAAGATGAAATAGAAAAGGCAGAGAGGTTCAAGGTATTCAAACAAAATTTTGAGTATATTCAGTCGATAAATAAAAATGAAACACGATCGTATAAATTAGGCATCAATGAATTTGCTGATCGTAGAAAAGAGGAATTTAAGTCTATTCGTAATGGATACAAAGTATCGTCTAAGCAACATATAAAAACTATGTCTTTTCAATATGAAAATGCTTCATCTCCATTTATGGTAGATTGGAGGAAAAAAGGTGCGGTTACTAGGATTAAAGACCAAGGGCAATGTGGTAAGTTATCAAACAAATCAATTTTCTTAATAATTTGCGATACAAAATTGGACTAAGTTATTATTTTATAGCAACACCAATAGATCAATTTTTACACTATTATAATGTGAATGATTTTGCAGGATGTTGTTGGGCGTTTTCCGCTGTGGCTGCTATAGAAGGACTTAACAAGATTAAAACGGGTAAATTGATCTCATTGTCTGAGCAAGAGTTGGTTGATTGCGATATAGGTTCAAATGAGGGTTGTGAAGGAGGTCTCATGGATTACGCTTTTAAATTCATTATAAAAAATAACGGAATTACTTCGGAAAATAGTTATCCTTACAAGGGAATCGATAGTACATGTAACAAGAACAAATTATTAAACCATATCGCGAAAATTTCTAGGTATGAAGATGTTCCAGCTAATAGTGAATCAGCTTTACTCAAAGCTGTTGCAAATCAACTTGTATCTGTTGCAATTGATGCTGGTGGATCAGATTTTCAATTTTATTCTAGTGGCGTGTTCACAGGACATTGTGGAAATGAACTAGATCATGGTGTTCCTGCAGTTGGTTATGGAGTAGCTATAGGTGGTACTAAATATTGGCTCGTGAAGAACTCGTGGGGAACTAGTTGGGGCGAAAACGGATACATTAGAATGTTAAGAGATGTTAATGTTAAGGGAGGACTTTGTGGGATTGCCATGCAAGCTTCTTATCCAATCACTTAAATTTTTCACAAATATGATATTTTCATCCTTAATTAATCAACCATGTATGTGGTTTAATTCGGAGTATTAGATTATTTGTACGCAAATATAATGATGGATATTGTCCAATGTAAAACAAGATTCAATACTGAGAAATGAGATACATTCTTTTTTATTTGAATCAGTACAACATTAATCAAACAAGCACTAAAGATCATGTGCTATTAATTTAGACCAAATTTTCTAAACAATAGGATATGAAGCCATAGTAGCTATCCTACAAAGACCATCATTATTTCCAATATCTCTAGCAATTTTCATATAACCATTTTCACCCCAACTAGACCCCCATGAATTCTTAATTAACCAATATTTTGCACCATTTTCATTATTTGTACCATAACCAATTATTGTAACTGCATGATTAACTTCATCACCACAATTTCCATCATAAACTCCACTTTGGTACGACTTAAAGTCTTCATTCACCGCGATACCCACCGATACGGGTTGTCGCGCCACCGCGGTAAGTAACGTTGGTTCACTTGATGGAGGTAACGTTTCGTAGCTACTCATTTTTACTATCGAGTCTTGTATTTTGCATGAATCTTGATTTTCTTCGTAAGGGTAGTTCGATTCTGCTGCGATACCATTATTTTTTACGATGTAATCGTAGGCCGTGGTTATTAATCCGCCGTTACAACCGTCGTTTTCGGTTGAGCAATCTAGTAGTTGTTGCTCGGAGAGTGAAATTAATTTTCCCGTTGAGAGTTTGTTTGCTCCTTCTAAGGCCGCGACCGCGGAAAATGCCCAACAACATCCTATATATTGAATGCAATATGTAAATGAGTTTAAATTTTATAGGCTATAGGCTAACGATAACGATGTAAAATAATAAATATAAAGAAGTATTTATCATACATATATAGTGGCAAGAGATACATGAAATAGACTATAGTATAGGATGATGGATTATTGATAATTTTATTTATCTTTCTGCCTAATCAAACAATACTTGATCTCAAACACAAAATATAGATATTTCTACGACGATAAACCATTAATTAGTAAACTAAGAAGTACAAGCTAGGTAAGTTCAAAATATAGAGACATCATTTTTTCTGAAACAGACTAAAAAACGTGTCATATTAATTGAGACAGAACGAGTATTTAGCAAGAAGAGAATATGAAATCAAAAAAGTAAAGAGTATATAAGTATAGTCAAAAGTTTTCTTGAATAGGGAAATTGTGACTTACCACATCGACCTTGATCTTTGATGCTAGTGACAACACCACTCTTTCTCCAATCCATTTCAGATGGAACATCACTTATATTTTCATACTTGAATGATGAAATTGTTGTTGGAGATAATTTTTGAGATTTTATAGAAGAAAACTTATTATTAAGTCCATGATTAGTAGTATAATACCTCAAGAATTCCTCAGAAGTAAGATCAGCAAATTTATTAATGCCTAATTTATATGACTTACTACCATTGTTGTTGAATGACTCGATAAATTTGATGTTCTTCTTGAAAATATTCAATCTTTTCGCCTTTTCTATACCATTTCGTAAGTTCTTCCATGTCGCGCCATCCACGACTCGTATCTTTCCAACATGGAGGATGAATCTTGAAGGTCTCTACAAGTGACTTGAGATGCATACATCCCAAAAATCACAAAGAGAAGGGTGAATTGTGTTTTCCATTCAAGAACCAAAGCCATAATTACAAGAAAATACCTAGGCAAAATAATTGTTTTCGTTTTTTTTGGTTATCGTAATAAGATATATTGATTGTCCTTTGGTCTACAAGGGGCTATTTATAGGGATGTTAGGATGTGGTTTTTTACGCAAATGTCCTCTTTTTAGGTTATTATTTAGATTTTGGTCCCTATTTTGACAAGTCATTGCAAATTTAGCCTATGAGTTGGGACCAACAAAACACTCAAGTGTCGTCTTACGTCTATAAAATTTTAGAATGTAGTCTAATATTTTTTCATAGGACTTTCAGTTTTTGCAAAAGAGATCTTTACATTGTGGTAAAAGGTTTTCTCTAAATATTGAGCTAAAGTGGTCCAAAAATACTTTTACAAAGGAGTGATATTATCTGTTTTAGATCAAGATTGCATTGTTTTTCCTAGAAGGCCGAAGTCCAATTGTCGTGTGTGTATTCAAAGCTACATGTAAATAAATATCGTAAACTAGCATGGACAAGCAAATTAAAGGCACTAAGTCCAGCCTCACGCCACACTTCATCATTTTCATACTCGTATCACCAAAATCATTGGTTCCGATGCAAGTAGTTGAGCTAAAATGATCAAAGAATACTCTTAACATGGTGAAATTTTGTCTGCTTTAGATTAAACTCACAAAGACTTCTTCCCTACAAGACCACAAAAGATTAAGAATATTTAACACTATAGTATGATGAAATTTTTTAATATTACTTTTTTAAAAAAAAAAAAAGAATTCCAAGAAAATGGGTAGGATGTTCACATATGTCTATACGGAGATGTGTATTTAACAACCTTTGCAGCATGAAATAGGAAATTAATTTCCTTTAGATTGAGAGCTACTATGGTCCACTTCTATACCTCCTTATAAAAATCAAGATTTTTAACTTCTCTATGATGATAGAGACAAGACAAAACAAGTTTCAAACTTAAAAAAAACAAAATCAATCGTGTCTAGTCAGATATCTTCATATAAATTGAGATAACATTTTCCTAATCATTATTGTTAACGCAATTAACACTTATAACATTTAGTACTTCAGATGCTTATGTTGTGTATAATATTAATTTTATAGTGGATCGATTTCAACGAGCCTTTCACATTAGTACTATTAGTAATCGACTCCATAGCTTTTTCAATAAACGTTAGTTTTTCGATCAAGTTTTAAATGACCTTCGAGTTAGATCGTGCATTTCAAATATGAAGCCTCATACGAAGGTTTAGACAAAGGTCTTATTGAGATAAAGTCAATCATTATGAGTGTTATTCATATCGACTGGTCCAATTGATTCATTGCCTCTCGAGCACAACTATAATCATACAAGGATTGATGATTGAGGATCCATACAGAGTTTTATCAAATATCTATCGAGAAACATATGCTTTCTTCAGGAAATGAATACTTTATGATAGCTGAAACAAGTCAAATTAAGTTTACATATTAAATTTTTGAACTGATCAAATATCGTCAGATAAAAAAAAAAGAGTGGATTGACATTAAATTTTTTTTTCTCTTAGCGCGTAAAATGTAAAATGTGTTTCTGCTATTTGATCAAAGTCCACAAAGAAGTGTAAACAAGTCAGTGTCTTTTTGCCTTTTAATCAACATGAATGTGTAACTTTCTTTTAGTCAAGTCTTTTTTCCTTTTTACTTCATAAAAGTATTACAAAATTTCAAGCTATTTGTTATAACTAAAAGAAATACAACTATATGTGTTTTTTGGATTGCAACTCAACATTCAATTACGTGCATCATATTTGATTACTTTTAAAAAAATTATACATAAAATATTTAATTTGACGGAGAGATCTTTGTTACTATTTAAAAACACTGACTCTTTTTTATCCCTAAAATCTTGACCAGATATAGGGGTGGCAAAATTAAACACAACTTGGTCAATCCACTCAACTCGTTTAAGTTGGCAGGTTATTGAACCGCCATTCATTAGCTCAACCCATTAAAAATTAGGTTGATATGTAATCCTAATTGGCTCATGAAAAATTTTGTCAAGACATTTTCAAAAAAACTTTTTTCTTTAATTTATATATATGTTATATATAGTCATAATAAAGAAAAAAATAATTTTATTAAGCACTAATAGTTTAAAAGAACAAATAAAAAATTAAGCTTAGTAAAAATTGGGTTAGTTTGGATCTTGACCCGTTATTAACTCATTACCTAATTCGTTTTGACCCAAGCAGATTTGGATTGGGTTAAGTCTTGACCCAATTATTGTCTTAATCCATTATGACCCGCCTAAATTTGATTCAACCCAAAATAAATATTATTTTATATTTCATAAATAAAAAACATATTTAACTTTGAAAAGCTTGACCAAAAAAATATAATTCGAACTCTGACAAAATAATAATTCAGATAATCAATCAACTGAACTATTAAAATTTCCTGTCTTGTTCAATAAATTGTGTCAATTTACCGTATGATTTCTTTGCGAAAATTGCGCAAAATGTGAATAAGTGTAAGAAATTATCCAATTTCTAAAAGCTGAAAAGAACGTGTCTTGGAAATGGTGAAACAATTTCATTCCTTAGTATATTTAACAACCTTTTGTTTCATCACTTAAAGTTCTAATATTTGTGAAGCATAAGATTATTATTATTTTTGAATGAATAAGCAACATTTCTTCGTTATTTAAGTTTATAAATAACCAAGAAATGTAATAGCTTATTCATTTTAGTTTTACCTAGGACGCATTTCAACATCTTTATATGTGTCTGTAGCTTGACGCAGAATATGATAAACAATCTCAAGCAATTTAATTTTTTCACTTTATTCTCATCACAAGAATATGTAAGAATTTTAATGTTTGAATTGAGATTTCAAATGATAAAGCTTAATTGATTTTTTTTTTCAAATAATAACACTAGTGTACACGTCGTTTTGTATTCAGGAAAAAACACTAGTAATTTACGTGTCAATGAGAAAAAAAGAAGCAAGCCCAAGATTAATCATCTCTTACTAAATTAAGAAAGAGTATTAATGGGCCACTTGCAAACAACATCATATAATATCGGGAAAATTATGGAACAAGGCAAAAATGTCAACATATTAATGAAACAACTATAGTTTTAGAAAGTTATAATAAACCATTATAGGTTGGTTTTATGAAACAACTATAGTTTTAGAAAATTATAATAAACCATTATAGGTTGGTTTTATAGCAAATACACTCTCTCTCCTGTCAATAAGAAGAAATTCATTCAAATGTATTATGTATCAATTGTATTCAATCAAATATAGGTGAGAATTTTGTATTTTATATCAATTATTTTCGAAAAATTATATTTGTATGTTGTATTAATTGTATTTGTATTTATACGAATATAAGATGCATTCATCCTCTCTATCAAATGTAGTATGTATCAATTGTATCCAATCAAATGTATGTGATAAATTTGTATTTTATGACGATTTGTATTTGAAAAACTAAATTTATATTTCACAGTATTTGTATTTTTTATCAATTGTATTTGAAATACAATGAATACAACATGTATTCATCCTCTCTCCTCCATCTGTTGATCTCGCTCACCTCTTTCGCTCTCACACACACACCCCTCTCCTCCCTCTCTCGATCTCACTCGCCTATATCCTCCTAATATGTATTCATTTTGACACAAATCAGTTTGTAGTTGTATTTTTTTCTCCGAAATCTACGAAAAAAATACTATGAATAATAATGCGTAGCAAATCAAGTATAGCTATGAATGTTAATTAGTGAAACTGTAGCTAAGAAATCCTATTTACGGCTGTTTTTGAAAGTTTCCCAATACAACCAATCAAGTGGCCCTTCATCTCCACATGAAGCCCACTATCTAGATGTAATCCACTTACATCTAAAGCCCATTTTGTTTTTCCAACAATCATTGACATACAAGACCATGCCTTAACTATTTCAAACCAACAATCTTTTTTCTATTATTATATTTGTTCTCTCTAAATATCAATCATGTAAAGGTAGACAGTTAGTGGTATTTTATAGGTAAAAAGGAGAAGAGGTTGGGTGGTGACAATGACCCTAGTTGTTGTGCATGGGCAGTCATGACACTAGATAAATCGGGCAATTTATGATATACAATAATGTTCATTCATTAAATTAGATTCACAAAATTTTATTTGGGACAAAATGTTTCTTATCGAAGGTAATTTTATTTTCAAATTTGAATTTAAGATCTATGACTAAAGATGAATTAAATACTACTTACCACAAGAGCATGATTTAAAATTTAAACTCTGTGAGTTCAATCTCTAAGGTTTTTTTAGTGTTCAACTCATCGTAGTCTTAAAGAGTTAAGAGTTATGAATTCAGATTTAACATTTGATTATCTTAGTGGATTTTGAATCGAAATAGGATAAAGAACGTGTGAAGAATCATAAGAAAGAGGACGGTAAAAGCTAAAAACTAGGAGATTATCTTTGTCAGAAGTAGAAGTGAGATTTCAATCTCCAGAAAAGTTAAGAGGATTTCTTAAAAGACTCAACATAAAATTATCATCCACATCAAAAGTATACTGAATTCAAACAAAATCGATAAAGATTGAATCTGTTGAGTGCCGACCACCACTGTATGCAACCACATATACTTCAGGGGTGTCATTTGTCGGAAAACTACACTGTGTAATTAGGTATGTATTTTTTATGTATATATACAATATATATCAACTCCCTTTAGCTTATTATAAGATTTACTTCTTTACATTTTGACACTCTTTAATGATTCCACCATCGACGGTCACTACAATCTTTAGTGGTTGACAAACATATTTTACTTATATAATGGCTAGCGTCTAGCAATACTAGTGAAAGGATTTCTCTTTAAATAATAGATATTATAATTAATATTCTTATTTATTTGGTCCATCCTTAACAAGTTGTCTGATGGAGACAAAACAATGTGACTACAGCTCTACAGTAGACAAAAGTCACAACACAAACACTACACGCATTAGCACAAATCACACTACCATTTTGGAAAGGGAAACGCAAGTGTGTTTCATGGCATTGCCCCGAGTAAACGTGGATCTAAAATATGAAGTTTACGAACTTTTATTAGAGATGTCGAATAAGTACTTGGGCAGAATACATGAAGATTAAAACGAATCGAATTAATAAATAAGTAAATTATGGTTTGCCCATAAGTTATTTTGACTGAAATGGACTATAATTAAGTCATGATGGATCATGACCAAATCTTTTTCGGTTTTAACTAAATTTTAGTTTCTTTGTTATTTGTTATAAATATAATTTGTTTACGTACCTAATAATTTTTTAAAATTATTATAACTATATATAACATATCAAGTAAAAAGAGTATTCTTTCAAAAATTATTTTGATAAAATATCTTATGACCGTCAATTTGAGGCGTATATATCGACCTAAATTTCAGATAGGCTAAATTGGGTAGATAAAAAATGGTCAAGTTGATGAATGGACCGATCAAACTTAATGATTGAATGAGTTATATTTCTACGGACTAAGTTTATCACTGATATATCTTATAATAACCTGAAATTAATAATAGATCTGTCCCATTATAATGCACCAAAAGTTTGATGAGTAATATTATAATTGAATACTAATATTTTTCAAATAATATAAAGATAAAACTATACTTTTTTATCAAAAAATTTAAAAATGAAATAACTTTTTTCGTAAAGAAAATATCTAGATTGTAATAGGTACCGTAATCACCGGGAACTTGATTAGAAAAGATTGTAATTAAAGTGATAATTCATTTGTACTTAATAATAATTATGTTTTGGCCCTCTTGTGATCATTAACAAAGATTTTTGTGTTCAAATTTAGTATGCGTTTATTTATAAATTTTAAAAAAATTTCACGTTATTTAAAATTTATTATATTAGAATTATGTTTGATTGTACTTTTTGTAAAGGAGATCTTCAAAAGTTGCTAAAAATGGAGTTAAAAAATAGATTTGACACATTTTTTAAAATTTTAAATTCAACCTCAAATTGAATTTGAAAATTTATAGCTAAACTCTTATTTTAAATAAAATAAAAAATTATTCCAAAATAAATGAATGATTTTCAGGATCAAACGAATTCATAGTACACTATAATTATGTCTTGGCCCTCTTGTGATCATTAACAAAGAATATTGTGTTGAAATTCAGTAGGTGTTTATCCATAAATTCATTTTTTTTTTCATGTTATTTAGAACTTATGACGCTATGCTTGTATTTTTGTAAAGGAGAGAACGAGTACTTTATTCGAAATTTGTGAAGACATTGGAAAACAGATTTGACACACTTTTTCAAATTTTAAATTCAAATTTAATTTTATAGCTAAACTTTGATTTTAAAATAAAATATAAAACTATTTGGTAATGAATTAATAATTTTCATGATCAAACTAATCATAGTACACTATAATTGGAATATTCTCATTTCTCTGTCTTTCACCCACTTATGTTTTTTGAACTTACAAATGTTTAATTTAACTATTGACTTTCCAAAAAAATTATAGATAGAGAGTATAAATCCAAATAAATGAGAAACTCACCCTTTTATGTTCATTAAAGAATAAGAATACAAATAATTAAAGTGTCATTGAATCATAATAAATTAATTAAAGCAACGAACTATACATTTTTTTTAATGTATGGTGGAAACAATGAAGATGGGTAAATGATGCTAATGGTACTTTACTAGCCATAGTAACTATAAATTTCTCTATGGCAAGGTTGATAAATCTTTAAAGAAATATTTTAAGTGGATTTTATATTGGAGTATAATAAAAAAATAAAAAGTTTTACGAGACATAACTTAAGTTTATATTATCGTACGTTTTCTAACTTAAGTAGCTTATTTACTATAAATAGTATAGGTTCATATTTTCCTTTTTTCTTGTCTTTTTTTGGTAGTAAATGATCTGGACGATAGTTTTGTCTTGAACCAATCAAAGTTAAAAATCTCAAGCGTAATATACACTATCAATGAAGAACTTTTATAAAGATAACTAAGAGCCAAAATAATTCCCAATATATATTACTACTCAACACGTGAACTCTTTATCCTTCGAGATGGATAGTGAAGGTGTACGCAAGCTATTATCTATTTTTGTATTTTTTTCTTAAGGCGCTTCATAATATCCTCCTATAAAACGGTTAATTAGGGATTGTGAGCAAAAAATGAATAAGGTATAGGTCATTTGAGCGGTAAAAGTACTTTGGATATCGAATGGTCTGATCAATTTGTCCGATCTATTTTTTTTTTTAAATGACAATAGGGTAGGAATCTGTTTATACGCTACAACTCACCTATTTTTCAAGTACTAGTACAAGTATGAAGATAATCATATTTAAAATTTTGAGGAATTAAAATTTCTTAACTATTTACGAAATGAATAGAAAAAGTTTGACTTTTTTAGATCTTGTATGTGTTAAAATGGATATAAAACTAAAAGAAAAATCGTAAATGGCTTTTAAAATCAATTGCTATAAAATTTAAAGAAGTAAAAGGACAAAAAAAAAATGGGGAAAAGAAATTACGTACACCCACCCTATTTTAATTTTGGTGACATACTTTTTTTTTAATTTGTCTAAAATATAATACCAAATTTCCTTATTTAAAATTAATTTAATTATAAACTTTCTATTTTACTTTTAATAACATAATTAATTAATAGCATTAACTTATTAATACCATAAATTTTAAAAAAAAAATTATGTCCAATTAAATATTGTCACATAAATTGAGACGAAAAAACTTTATATATATATATATATATATATATATATATATACACGTATAGTGAATCAATTTTGAAGCACCAACTTTCTTTTCCATAGTACTCTCTTCTCTCTCTCCATTCTTCTTTCACACAAAAAAATAAAAAACTCCAAAACCAAATGGTTTTTTGCTAATTATGTCAAATTTATTTCTTAAATCACTTGCCTTATTTATTATTTTTATTTCTTTAGAAATTGTTAAATCAGAGCTTATAGTACACAATAATAGAGAATTATTGAGTAATTGCAATTTATTTCAAGGCCAATGGGTTATTGACCCTTCATTTCCTCTTTACCAATCTTCAAATTGCCCATTTATTGATCCAGAATTTGATTGTCAAAAATATGGAAGACCTGATAAAGAGTATCTCAAATATGCTTGGAAGCCTAATTCTTGCAACTTACCAAGGTACAAAAAAAATATTTAATATTTATATATCATCAGTGTAAATTTCTTGATATGCATTATTTAAGTTGCAGGTCTTGAAACAACCTTTTTACCTCTTTCGTGAGGTAGGGGTAAAAATTATATACAATATATCTTTCATAGACTTCACCTTGCAGGACTATAATACTGATATGTTGTTGTCATTGTTGTTGTATTATCAGTATAAATTCTTTAATATGCATTCGAGGTTCTCTACCTTCTTGAATTAGAGATAAAGTTGGTGTACTCTCTATCTCCTTCCGACCTCACAATTCACATTGTAGGACTACAATATTAGTATGATATTGTTAAACCATCAGTGTGAAGAATTTTTTTTAGTATATGTTTGTTTAGGGCGGAGCTATGTAAAATTAAAAGGTTCGATATATAAATTGTTGAATCTCTTTGACGTAAAAGTAGATTCTTATGTTGTGGTAAAAGGAGTTCAAAGTGGTTTAGCTTTACAATACTTCAAATACCAAGTGCAACATTTACATTTAAAGAGATAAATATTTACTATCGCGATATTTTAACATGTTATAGTAACTAACTTATTTTATTTTCCAAGTTGCTATATATGTCTTTGGTGGAGATTTTCGAGAAAATACTATCGCATATTCCTCTAATTCTTTATAAAAGATATTTAAATCCGTTAAAAATAGAAGTTAAAGAGAATATTTATGCTCCTAGAGTCGTGTTTTTTTAAATGGACATCTGAGATCAGGGGTCCATTCCCTTGTTTTTTTTGCCCTTTTCAAGATTTTGATTGATATTTGTGTCCCTGTAAGTTTTGTTTTCTTCACTTTTATTTATTTATTTTAATTTTTTTGCAGATTTGATGGAATTGATTTTTTGAAAAGATGGAATGGAAAAAAAATAATGTTTGTTGGTGATTCATTGAGTTTAAACATGTGGGAATCTTTAGCTTGTATGTTACATTCATCAGTGCCAAATGCCACCACTTCTTTTACCAGAAAAGAATCAATTTCTGCTGTGACTTTTCAGGTTTGCGAGTTTTCCATTTGAATTATTATCAATTATTTATTATTAAAATATATCTTAATTATCAAATAGGAAAATTAAAAAACTAATAATCAAAATGTGGTTTAATAAATAACTAGTGATAATTCAGATTAAAAAACTCACACATTTAAAAACAAAATTACTTTAGGTATATTTTGGTCCTTTGCTCTATTTATTATGGAATGTTAAATATTTTTTGTTACCTTGTTTTGAGGCTTAAGCATTAAATACAGAGTAGCTTTTATTAAAAAATGTTACGTAAGTAAGATTTTTTATGTGAATTAACATTAATCCAGCTTTTTAATAAGAATATCAAATATAAAAAGAAATTTTAATTTTTTTTTTTTTTTGTCTCTGATTTTTTTGCTTTTTCTTTCTTTCTAGAAGTTGCCATTTTTATCTTTCTCAGAATGTGCATGGGAGACAAGAATTTTTATAATAAGATTTTTTATGTGAATTAATATTAATCCAGCTTTTTAATAAGAATATCAAATATAAAAAGAAATTTTAAAAATATTTTTTTTTTGTCTCTGATTTTTTTGCTTTTTCTTTCTTTCTAGAAGTTGCCATTTTTATCTTTCTCAGAATGTGCATGGGAGACAAGAATTTTTATTGTTTTTATGTTTGTTTTTTATTGTGTAAAAACCCGTGATTTGTCAGAGGCGTGAACAACAATTTTAACTTTATTTTAAAATTGCTGTTTCCAATTTGCTAAGAAATTATTATTTTGTTATTTTTGGTTATATTGGAGCAATAATATTTCTCCTTAACACCATTATTATAAAGTCTCATTATAACAATTTATATTTTCTTAAAACATTGAATATTCGCTTGGTCTTTGCTACCTTTAGTTTGGAGTTTCGATTAATTTAAATTTGTCTCGCATAAGGCCAATTAAGGGGAGAAAACACTTTTTACCAATTCTTTTGTTTTATTATGATTCGAAATCGAGATGAAAATCTTAAACATTCCACCATAATCATTGATGATCATGTAATATAGTTTTCAATATATAATAATTATATTTAAAGACTTGAAAAAAAAACTATACATATAAATTTAGAAAGAAAATGAAGTAGCTCGATCATCGTACTATATAAATCTTCGACATATAAAATGAAATCAAGAAAATATTCAAAGGTCCTTGTGCCTTTGAACCATTATGAATTGTGGTGGAATGAGTTAAATCTCTTTCTCGAGTCTTGTAAATGAAAAAATATATTAATAATTTTTTTTTTTTAATGAGTCTTACAAGACGTAAATTTTTATCGTAACAAACTACTAGTGGTAGGTCCAATTTTTATGTCATGGCACATATAAATATTTTCCCCCTTAACCAATTTTAGCAAAATGCTCAAACCTAACATTAAAAGTCACTGACTTGATTGTGTAAAATTAGTTTCTGATATTTATTGTTGTCAACTTGTGCTTATATATATTGAAACTTTAAGGGTATTCTGTTATATGTGTGGTCTAGAATTTGTTTTATATCTTACTATAGATGTTATTTTTAGTTATATAAATGTTCTATAAGGGATTTTTTATAAATAAAATTCAGTAGATCTTTGTAGGATCAATTTCTTCTAATCAAATTGTAATCAATTATAAGAAATCATTAGTCATTCGGAATCCATAAACTTCATTAAATATTTGATTGATTAGATTCTGTATTTGTATTATAAAAATTTCATACCTATAAATATTTGATTGCGAACTAGTAATAAAGACACACTATGAGTTTGATGGCTGTTCGGAATTCATAAATTTCAAATCCTAGCTTAATTAGCCCCTGAACAATGATTTAATGTTTACTCTCTTGCACGTGGACGGAGCTAGGATAGTGCAGGGAAATTCATCTAAACTTTTTGATGAAAATTATGTTGTATATATAATATTGAATCCCTTAGGTATATATATATATATTTTATTTTTTTTATATTTTAAATCATCTTAGTAAAAAATTTAATTTCGTTACTATCCATTACTATCTGCTCCCACATTTTTCTCTTGCTAATTCTCTTAATGCTTTGCACAGGATTATGGAGTAGCTTTATTCCTTTATAGAACCCCATATTTGGTAGATATAGTAAGAGAAAAAATTGGAAGAGTGTTGAAATTGGATTCTATACAACAAGGTGATGCTTGGAAAGGAATGGATATGTTGATTTTCAACTCTTGGCATTGGTGGACTCACAAGGGAAAATCTCAAGGGTAACATATTTATATCACCTAACCACTTTTCATATCTCTTCAAATAATTCAAAAGATACACACAAAGAAATGAGTCATCAATGTGCAAGTCTAATTCTTTTTTATGTGCCAAGTACGTATAAGTCTAATTCTTTTTTATGAATCAAATACATTAAGAAGTAATTGATAATAGGTGAAACAAGACTCGAATTCAGACTTGAACATAGCTACAATATTAAAGAGGGGTTCGAATAAAATTAATAGTGTTTGTTTAAATCTATGAGTTCAGTGGCAAGTTCAGAACTCATAAACTTCAAATCCTGGTTTCATCTCTATCTAGGACCTTTACCTACTCTTGATATTATGTTGAAGTGTATAATCGTTCCATCTAAAAACTTAAGCATGTACTCAAAGCATACTTTTTGTTTACTTAATTTTATCTTCCATAGTTATAACCATAGCATAACATCTTTGGCGTATCCACCACCAACCCATAGGCAAGCAACATATCTTGATCTATCATAGCAGAGCCATTGAAAAAATCGAGTGAATATATAGCCTTAACGATCGTTTTAGAAGTAGAGGTTCACATGAAATGACCAATCTTACAATTTTTATTGTTGTAGATGGGACTATATGCAAGAAGGCACAAAAGTGTCAAAAGATATGGACCGTTCGATAGCATTTTACAAAGGCCTAACAACTTGGGCAAGATGGGTTGATCAAAATGTTGATTCTTCTAAAACCAAAGTTTTTTTCCAAGGCATTTCTCCCACTCATTATATGTAAGTTCATTTATTTATTTTTTGATTACATTTAATTAATTTCTTCAAATCTTAAACTAATATCACATGGCTTTATATATATATATACATTAAGGGTGTGTTTGGTATGAGAAGAAAAAATCTAGAAAAAATATTTTATATACATTAAGAGTGTGTTTGGTATGAGAAGAAAAAATCTAGAAATAATATTTGATAAGACATAAGTTATTTTCAATGGAAAACATTTTTTAATCAAAGGAAGGATCTATTACTTGTGAGTAGACGGTGAAAGTCATTTTCCTTATAACAATCGTAACTTTTAACTTATATTATTTGTTTAAACCAACACTTGGTGAGTTTTGTATGGAGGAAGATTCTGAAAAATATTTTTTAATTTTCTTTAAAAATCAAAAAAATGACTTTAGTAGTTGAAATGCGAAAACAAGTTTCATAAATAATATTTTATATTGATAATAATCTCCTTCCCTCCCCTCCCCTGCCCCACCTCCCAAGATCCCACCCTCGCGCCCCCTCAATGCCCAACCCCACACACTAACCCCACCCCTACCAATCAAATGCTCAACATCATCATCCTATAATATTTGCCTAGATTATATATACATTCTTCTCATATAATAACTTTTTCTTCATCATCAAACACTAGAAAATAAATTTAAAAAATTACTGATTTTTCACAAAAACAATTTTCGTGAAAAATATTTTCCATCGTACCTAACACACTCTTAGACATTACTATTTAATCCCTAACACTACTCAAGAAGATTCATCAGAACAATCTCCAATTCGCTAATATTATTATTAATCTCTAATACATATCCTCTTATAAATGATATTTTTCACTCACCAATCAAATATCAGAAAACATAAAATATGACTTTTGTCGTACCAAACATGCCTTGAAGTTGCAACTTCCAAAGCTTATGAGTCACATTAATTATGTTTACATTTTGATTAATTAGGGGCAAAGAATGGGGTTCATCAACAAAGAATTGCAATTCAGAGCAAGTGCCACTATCAGGATCAACATATCCAGGAGGATTACCATCATCTACTATTGTTGTTAACAAAGTATTAAGTAGTATTAAGACAAAAGTTTATCTACTTGACATTACATTTTTGTCACAATTAAGGAAAGATGCTCATCCATCAGCATATAGTGGACAACACCCTGGTAATGATTGTAGTCATTGGTGTCTTCCTGGTCTACCAGACACTTGGAACCAACTTCTTTATGCATCATTGGTTATGTAAAATTACAATTTAACTTACATGCACTGACGGTATAAAGTGACTTTTATACTATCAGGTCAATCAAAAGGATATGTACGAAAATTGACACAAGTTATCTGCTACAATGTTTTATGATTCAGACTTTTTTAAAATATCGATGAGTATGTGACAATTTTACAGAAAGTGGTGCATTTGTGAAGGATCTTATTTTATGGTTTGTGATGTAATAAGTAAAGATTTAAAGGGCTAGAGGACTTTATTTCAAGTTTTCGTCTGTGTTATTTATTAAGTTATTTTGATAACAATAGTGTTGAGATCAATTACTGCGCGCCTTAACTATAATAAAATCGGTTTTCATCGTTAATAAATATGCACATTAAAAAAAGTATTAAAGTCTTTAACGACAGTAATTAATTGTCATTAAATTCAATGTATATAGACTTTAGAAACATTTACAAATAGTGCAAATTGTCGCTAAAAGAACATATTTAACAACAATTAAGCTATTGTCATTAAAGATCATTTTTGGTATAGCGCTTGATTAAATTGTCATGCAACAAACACATGTACATGTATCGAGTAAGTCTATCCATTAAGATTGGAGTTGATAGGTTCAAACTTTGCGACATAACAAGTTCCATTTTATTTTAGAGTTGATGGTTATAATACACCTAAAATATCCTAATTGTTTGATTTTCATAAACTATCAAGTGCATGCGCGAATTTTCTATCTGAACCTAACTATTTATCAAAAATACCTCAACTATAAGTTGTTTTCTTTTCTACCTAAAATATCACCATCATTTAGATAAAAAAAGAAGAACGATTAATAATTAAAATGTGCTTTTATAAATAACTAATAAATAGTTCACATTAGAAACTCACATATCGTATAATTCAGATGTGATATAAAGTGGCTAGTAAATACAATATTTATATTTATTATCAATCAATCGAACTGTGCTTTGAAAAATATAAGATAATGGATCCTATTTTTTAAATATTTTATTTTCAACTAGCTATATGTCGACCTTGTCCATCTATATATTAGGAATACAAAATTCAAGGGGTACAAGTGGTATCATCAAATTTGACTTGTTGAATTTTGAATGGACTTTTATCAAAACTTTTATTATATTTATTTGATGAATAATTTGGCACTATATATAAGCAGCTTTAATTTGACTTAATATAGATCTTTTTATTATTTTCAATCTGTATGTATTTGACATTTGTATTAAAGTTTAATTAAATTTGGATTCGTGTATAGTAATATCCATTTTAGGGGTGCGACACTTTTAATATGATTTTTTCTATTCTCAAAGATTTGAATTCTAGACATTCAGTTAAGGTTGCAGTCGTATAAGAATCTCAACCATTTCACTTTAATTTAATTTGTGTAGGTACGTACTTAATATAATTATTGCTTGAGTTGAATGTTTGAAATTTTTATGATATGTTTGTTAATTGCATAATGATAGATCTTTGAGTTGACTATTTAATTTGAATATATTTATGCTGATACTATATATATATATATATGTTGAGTGTTTGAATATATTTATGATGCTGTATGATATGTTTGATAGTTGCACAATCATTATTGAGTTGAGAATATGACTATGTCAATGATTGATGCTATAAGATCAAAACTTTACGCTTTATTTTAATATGAAAGTAATGTAACTTAATAATACTTTTTTTCTATAATTTTTGAATATATAAATTTTAATTTAAAAATATTATAATTTAATTTAACTCAATATAAGACATAAAAGATGTTGAGTTGTTTTGCTAACATCGACCTATCTTATTGTTTTTCCCACCAAGCCAAACAAGGGTTAAATCTACCTTAAATTCATTATCAATATAAATATTATAAATTTGGTTTACAAGAAAAGTTTATAATATGAATGTGTTACCGATAAATTCTGCTCCACTATGATAATTTACAAATCATACTGAAGAAGTAAAATTATAATAAATAAATTTGATATAATAAGTTTGACCAAAAGAATATGTACTAAACATATTTCTTATATTATTATATAAACAAATGATATTTATAGATTAAGATGTCAAACTTATACATATAATTATAAAAATATTGCATATATTACCCGTTACAACAAATAAATATCTATTTACTACATTAGTTTTTTCTTCAACTAGCCGATCACTTGAATGCACCCAAAAAGGAAAGGATAAAAAAACATTGGGAGCAACCCCTTAATAAAATAATTATGATCTTGTTAAATCCAAAAAAGACAAATAATATAAACTAAAAAGAACGTCAAATCCTATATATTGAATTTTTTTTTTATAAAAGTATTTCTCATTTGATATTCGATATTGAAATTCAATTGGTTAATTCAAATTCATGTATTGTAGACTGTCGCGTGAACATGAGACTCTAATTAAAAGTGGAGAGTTGTCCTCCACAACGTTAATGCACGATTGGTTTATATATATTGAAGTTATAAAAGAAATATGAAGTAAGACATAATGCACCTATTTTTTTAATCTTATATAAATAAAAACTAAATAAAAATATCATAATTGGACTTTGAATGTCTACTCGAGCCATAAATTGGACTATAAATACATTAACTCAATTACTATCCATATCCTAACTTAAATTCTTCATCCATATCTTATATTATTTCATTTTTTTCATTTCCTTCTTCTTTTTCGCGATAGAAAAAATGAAAACTGGAGACAAGTTCGAGAGATTTTCAAGTTGTAGAGGTGTAGCTTTCGAAATAAAGCCTCGTAACGATCCATTTTCCGTCCCTAAACCACCTACTAGTGAAGCTAATTCCCATGGTAGCAATAGATTTTGGCTACCATATTAGCAAAAAAATCGTTCCATCGTCTTCATCTTTCATGCAACGATCAATGAGTCGCACTAGTAGTCATTTTTGTGATCTTGATATAGACGCAAATGAAGATGAAGATGAAGACGAAGACGTTGATACTTTGTCTTACATTGAAAAAGGTTGTTATGACAAGGAGGGGTTAATTTTGCAAATTCCTCAAAAGGGCTCATCACCATTACCATTTCTACCTCCTAAAACACTAAGCAAACGCGAAAAAAAAAAAAATTTTCATCACGATTGTCCATCATCCTTCTTGATCAAGGGTTGTTTACAGTATACAAGCAATTATTCGCGCTATCTTTAGTTCTAAATATCATTTTTTTAATTCTTGCTAGTACGGGAAATTTCCCATACGCAAGAAAAAAAGCTGTCCTATTTTCAATTGGCAATATCTTCGCTTTGACACTCTGTCGAAGCGAAGCATTTTTAAGAGTTGTATTTTGGGTCGCGGTGAGTTGCTTGGGATGGTCTTGGATTCCTACACGAATCAAGACTATTGTTACGTCTTTACTCCAGTCACTAGGTGGAATCCATAGTGGTTGTGCAATTTCATCGATTGCATGGCTCATTTACGCGTTAATCCTAACGTTGAATGACAGAGAAAACACTTCCCCTGAAATCGTTATCGTTGCTTTTGCTATCCTTTCACTTCTCTCCCTCTCCTCCCTCGCTGCATTTCCTCTCGTTCGACATCTCCATCATAATTTCTTCGAGAGGATTCATCGTTTTTGTTGGATGGATAGCGTTATCACTTCTTTGGATTTTCATTACCTTAACAGTTTCTTATAATCCTAAAACTAAATCTTACAACAACGAGGAAATTGGCTCCAAACTTATCAAACAACAAGAATTTTTGTTCACATTGGCTATAACATTGCTAATAGTCATCCCTTGGATGACCGTGAGACGTGTTCCAGTTAAGATCACGTCTCCATCAGGACATGCAACGATTATAAAATTCGAGGGAGGAGTCAAAGCAGGGATTTTAGGACGAATTAGTCCTTCTCCCCTGTCTGAATGGCACGCGTTTGGGATCATTTCGGATGGGAAGGAAGAGCACATGATGTTGGCAGGGGCGGTTGGTGACTTCACGAAAACCTTAGTATCGAACCCCCCTAGCCATTTATGGGTACGACAAGTTCATTTCGCGGGCTTGCCTTATTTAGTAAACATGTATAATAGGGTACTAGTGGTTGCAACGGGGTCTGGAATATGTGTATTTTTATCGTTCCTTTTGCAACCTAGCGCGGCTAACGTGTGTTTTCTATGGGTGACAAAAGGGGTGGAACAAAATTATGGTAAGGAAATAAAAGAGATGTTAAGTGGGCATTCGAAGGAGAAAGTGATTATACACGATACAACCTTGTTAGGACGTCCAAACGTATCAGAAATGAGCATTGAGACAGCGCAAAAATGGGGAGCTGAAGTTGTAATTGTTACTAGCAATCCAGAAGGGAGTAGAGATGTGGTTAATGCTTGCAAAAAATCTGGAATTCCTGCATTTGGTCCTATTTGGGATTCTTGAAATTCAATTCATTTTTTTTTTTGTGGAATACTTAGCTTATTACTATAGTTTTTGTCAATCTCATACATTAGGTCTTATTGTAAGCATTTTATTTCTATTCTTTTTCCTAATAATATGAAGTACTATAGAAAAAAAAAGGATTTTAAAGTTTTAAGATATTTGTATTTGATGGCTTGTGTGAGTCCACCACGAGTCAAGGGACCAGGCTCCTGACTGAGAATAACTAAGAATAGAAGGCAAACAATCAAGTAACAGCAAGTAAAAAGGCACACATGATGTTACGTGGAAATCTTCTTTCTCAACGAAGGAAAAAAGAAACACCACCTACCCTCGTACGATTTCACCAACAACCTCACTATCAACAAGCCAAGTTTCAGATTACAAACACTGGCAAACCTCTTAATCCCTTCCCCCTTGTAATAACTCTATGCCCAAATGGACGAATTGGGCTAAGTAAGCGTGTACATATCCAAATTAAACGAGAACGTGATGATACACAATATACAACTTTGCTAGGTCGTCCAAACGAATCAGAAATGAACGTTGAGGCAGCGCGAAAATGGCGAGCTGAAGTTGTTATTGTGGACCGTGATACTCAGTGAGCATAATAGAAATTTCGTTAAAGGTATTCAAGGATATTCAAAAATTCATATATATATGAACAAAATGTATTACAACAGAAATTAACAATGGATAACTTTTGTAGCTACAACAAAATCTGTCACAGAATAATAAAGGATTATCAAAAAATGTTGTTAGCTACAAGCAATTTAGTGTAGGATTAGAGATGAAGTTCGTAATCAATTTCAATTATTTTTTTAGTGTTTGTCTAATATATGCTTAGTTTAAACTCAATTTTGACAAACAAACAAAGAGATCAATTCATTACTGTAAAGATATGGCACCTGGGCCTAACTCAACCCCAAAAAAAAGAGGAGGGAGGAGGAGGTCCATATCCATATATAGGACACTCCAATTCCCATTCCCAAACATTACCACATTTTTACAATTACTAGAAACACACGTATTTCTCATGCATGAAATTTTCAACAGGATCCATACAAAATATGCTCATCGAAAACTATTTCTGATAGAGTACTCCTATCGAAAAATTCCAAATAACCAACGGCATTCCGATGGAAATGAAAAATCTTACATATTATTATTATGACAACAATAACATACTCAGTGTATCTCATAAATTGAGGTCCAAAGAGGGTAGTATGTACGCAACCTTGTTTTAAATTTGGTTGATGGGAGGAAATGTGAGAGATGGTGAAATGAATGGTCCATTGAGCAATCCTTTGGCTATGTGGTGATAAGCTGCCTCTGTTAAGTGAATTCCATCACAATTTGTAAAACTTGAAGCATCCAAACATGCCTTAGAGCCAATATGACCACATCTTGCTGAATTGTTGAAGTTGTATGGACCTCCACCTCCACAACATGCTACTAGTGTATTGGAAAATCCTGTCAAAATTAGAAGAAATTAAATTAAACAAAGTTGTGTTAAATGACAAGGGTATGTATGTATCATTTGTTGAACGACAAGGTATATATGTATTACTTTTTTTAACTTAGTATTGGAGGCTTTTAAACATCCAATCTTTTATGCTACTTTATTTTGAGTGCTTTCAAAAGTCAAAGGCGGATGTAGCTTATTAGTGACAAGTTCAACAAAATCAAGTATATAATTTCGATACGAAATATGGATATATATATATATATTTCAAAAGGACTAAAGTTTTAACATACATCATATCGTGAATCATAATCTCAAAGATATAATAAGTTTAGTTCTAAAAATTTTAAATTCTAAACCTATTAAATTCAAGTCTTATATTCGCTTTTGTCTAAGATATACATACATGTTCTCTCTCTTTCTCACACACACAAACACACACACATTTAAGTACGGAAGCACACTCTATCATGATTAATTTTTCCATTTTTAGGATTCAGATCCGAAACATATAGTTAAGGACGGAAGGATCCAAAATCATTCCACGGTAATTTTTGATAACTATATATAATATATTAAAAACTATATATATTAGTATAACCATTCAATATTCAAAACTTAGTAGTATCCATTATTAAAAAAAGGTTTTTTTTTATAAAAAAAAAAAAACGAATCTAAAGGTCATCATGAACTTACCATAATGCTTTGGGGAATGAATCAATCTCTTGGCAGCTCCATAATAATCAGCATATATGATCTTTGCATGAGGATATTCTTTTCTTAAATTCTCAATTCCTAGTTTTAACTTAGCATTATGATATTTGGAGAAGGCATTATAGGCTTTTAAACATCCATGTTTGTCATATGCTTCTTTGTTTGTAGTGCCAAATATGGTCAAGAACACTGCTGAGCATCCAATTGGGAAATTCCCAGGCACTATCAATTCAACTGCCCCTTCTTCTATCAATACCTAAGAACAAATTATGAAAGGGAAATGGTTAATTGACACTCCATCCGTTTTAAAAAAAATGATCTAGTTTGATTTGGCACGAAATTTAAGAAAATAAAGAAGATTTTTGAATCTTTTGGTCCTAAATTAAAGTTATGTCAAAATATATAAAATTGCCCTTTAAACTTGTGACCTTAAACATGCCACGTGGAAAATTGAAATTAAAATATTGCGATAAAAGGAAAGAGGTCATTCATTTTTAAACAGACTAAAAAAGAAAGTAGGTCATTCTTTTTTAAAATAGAGAGAGTATTATGTATCAATTTATTTGAAGGGGTTCGGAGTATGAGGCTCAAGATATTTAGAATGAGGTTTACTTATTTGAAAACTATGGGCAAGGTATTACTCCATTTGTCATCCTAAATTACTTATCCGCATGTTTCGCTTCTTAAAAGTTAATTTAACTAATGTTTTGAAGCTAAACTGAATTAGATTAACACCATATTTTAAAATTAAAATTTGCATATTCAAAAACAATAACACTTTCACATAAATAGGAGGGAGGGGGTATTTTTTTTATTTCCACTTTATACAATGTATCAAGCTTGTATAATTAGTGACAATTATGTATACCGATTAGAAAAAGTAAATAATAAATTTGGAAATTAACTAAAAGGTATAATATATAAATAGACACTCGACCCCAATTGACAAGTATTAAACACTCCAACTTTGAGAGTGTACATCTAAACACCTTAACTTGCTCACAACTAGCAACTAATTAACACTCCAACTCGTCTGAGTTGTATTTCATGGACACCTGACATTGATGTGATACATAAATTTCAATAATTATTTTGTAAGTTGATCAATTGCACTCAACTCACACAGTAGAGATGAGTCTAAGCGTCTAAATATGTATACTTAAAGTTGAAAATTAACTTATCAATTGAAGTCAAGTTTAAATGTCCATTTATATATTATGTCTACTCAAAACTGTACTTCAAAAAAAAAAAAAGATGAGAAATTTGAAAAAATAGAGTCAAAGCTTACACTTGTTGCTTCAATTATGGTTTCAACAACTAGCGGTACAAGAGCTATAAGTTGTTTAATGCTTCCACCAAGAAAGGAGGGGTAGTTATAGTCATTTCCTCCTATTTCTCCAACTATAAAGAGTGATTTTTTAAAATATTCTCTACAATCTGCATAACAAAAAATAAAAATATTAAAATTCAAAGATTAAAAACACAAAAGGGGGAGGAAGAAAAACTATGATCTTTAATTTGTTGAAAATTCCAAAAAAAAATTTTAGCATCTGATTTCAACCCTTAATGACATGAGTTATTGGGACTAGGGTGAAAGCTAAAACATTGGCTAACAGTTTGACATAACTCAATAGTTTTGGCTCAAATCGTAATATGCAATATATATAAATAATTTATCAAAAATCTAGTAAGTTCTGTTTCTAGAATTCAAAACTCAAAATCTTAGTTTTGCCTCTGATTGGAACCTTAACCAGTATTCATACAAAATGACAAGACATCATAAATTCTTACATCACTAGCTCATTTTAAATGATATTTTTGATACTTTACATATATTCGACTTACATATCAATTAAATGTCATCACATAAAGTAAACAGAGGAAGTAAATAGTTCATGGTAAATTTTAAAAAATAAATTATAACCATACCTTTTTTGGTGGCACAAATGTTAGACTTCACTTCTTGGAACCATCCCAATTGGTGAGTTAAAGAAATATTTGTCCATAAAATTTTAATATTTTTACTATAGAAATATTCAGCAGCAATAGCAGTAGCTCCAGCAGTAGCAAAATTCACTCCATTTTCAGCTTTTATGCCCTTTTTCAATGCCAAATAAGGTGGAAGCAGTGGCAATCCATATGCCTCAGCTACATATAGTATAAGTATTAGTGGCAGAATCCGAATTTTCACTTTAAAAATTTGTATGATGAAATAATATATGAAGAAATTAAGAGGATTAGTCAATATCTATGATATATACATAAAAATAAATAAATTAATGTTCAATATAATTTTCTGGCAAAAGAATTTCATCCAAACCCCTTAACTTCATTCATAATAGCGCTTACTATATGAGCAATGCCCTCTTGTCTTGATCGATTATTCCATAGAGTAGTTGTTACTTCTCATCAACACAAGTACTGAGTGACTCTATCTATCAAGATTTAGGCATATGAGAAAAAATTGACCTAGTGCTTTTTGCGTTCACTAAAATCATGATTTTCGTCCAAGAATTCATTGACTACTAAATCATACCTCTTTAGATCATGCACCTCCCCCCTTTTCAAACTTCTCTTTTTTTCTTATGACAGTAGTGTCATGTTAGCTTTTGCGCATCTCGACTGATTATTCCACCAAATATTTGCTACCTCTCATTAGCACATGTACTGAGTGACTCTACTTACCAAGATTTAATCATACAAGAAAAATTTACCTAGTGTTGTTAGCCTTTCGCTAAGATCTGAATCTAAAACCTCATAATTCTCGTTTTAACTTATCTACTACTAAGTCACCCTTGAATACTGACATTTTATATACTAACATTGAAATAAACATAACAAAAGAAGTCAATTACTAATCTTCCATTTGAGCACCGGCCGGTGGCATGTTTGAAGAATGTTTCTCCATAGGGGAGTTTTCCGATTACCGGAAAAGTCATGGCGCCGGAGAGAAGGAAGTTTCCGGTGTCGGCGAGTGAATCACCAAAACTAAATATTGCATTATAAGATTGTGGATGGGATGAAACAAAGCTCAAAGAACAAAACACAATCAAGAAGATGATAATTTTCATCAAGATAGACATTTTTTTATTACTTAAAAAAAAAAAAAAAGAGTACAAAGCTCTTTCTTATTTGCTTTACTTCACTTCACTACTATTAATAAGAGAGGACAATATATATTTTAAAAAATGGTTTTCCACCTAGTGTTTGGTATCTTATTTTGAAGCCTCGATTAATTTAAATTCATCTTACGTAAGGCCAGTTAAAGAGAGGAGACACTTCATATCAAGATTTTTTGTTTTATCGCGATCTGGAATCAAGACCTCTAATTAAGGATGGAAATCTTATACATCCCAACACAATCATTGATACTCATTTTGTACAGTCTTCAATGTTTAAATGTTATCTTTAAAGACTTGAAAAAAATATATATTTAAATTCAAAAAGAAAATTAAGTAGTTTGATCATCGTAATATAAATCTCCATCGCATAAAATGAAATATATAAAAATATTCAAATATTACTTTGAACCCTAAAAAATTATCGTAAAATGAATTAATAAGATCCTCTTTTAATGAGTCTTACGCGATGTAAAATTTCAATTCAAATTAGTCGAGAGCTAACTAAATACTTGACGCTTTGACATTGAAAAATGCAACTAATTAACTAGTGGTAGGCCCAATTTTTATTTCATGACACTTTTTATTGGGACCTTTTGGTTGTTGGGGGGGCGGGGGGGGGGGGGGGGGGGCATGATATATAAACATTTTCTCTCCTTAATTAGCTTAGTCAAATTTAGCAAAATCCTCAAACATAAATTAATTTCTGATATTTGTTATTTTCAACTCGTCTTCATATTTATTAAACTTTAAGGGTTGTGTTTGAATCTATTTAATTATGATAAAATTTAAGAAAGAAATTTAAACAAAATTCAAATCATGTGATTTTAAAATGTCTTAATATTTGTGTGGATATAGCCTATAAGACTTTTTGATACTTTTGAGCTTAAACATGTCATAAGTTCTGAATCTTCTTTGTCTACGAATAAGGAATTTATAAATAATGCAACTATGAGTCTCATGGACAATTTGATCCTACTTCAGAATGAACTTGATGACATGTTTAACACATGCAAGTCAGACGAAAAACACAAAAAAATGATATTTCTAGTGATGGACGAATGAGCAATGCGTAAGAACCTATGTTAGGCTATAGTTCACTCAAAATTATGAAGTAAGACATTGATTTTTCAGCAAGATCAATTTTTCTGATTATATGATGAACTCTTTTTACTCGATTTTAGATCATAACCGATAGACTTCCGTCTATTTTCGACCTATTTTTAGTAGTGACAAATTATGAATAATTTGTTATAATAAATTAAAGTAAACTATATAGATGACATTAAAAATCTTTACACCTTTTCTTAAATAAATCAAAACAGGTCAATTTTGTAGCAATTATTAGGACGGGCCAAATCTTCCTAGTCTTTTTTTCTTGTTTTGTTAGATATGTGACTTAAATATTAGGTGTATGAAAATTAAATTATGCTACTCTTTTTGGTGGTGGTGATAAATGATGCAGGTAGTAAGCTTGGGAAAAGCAAAATCTTAAATATATAGACTAGAAGTAGGTGAAGGACAAAAGTAGATAGTCATTTCATTGATAGGATAAGAATAATTATTTCAGAAAAAAAAAACATAAAATCATTTTATCCCATGTTTAATTATGAATATTAATTAGTTTTAAAATTATTTAATTATTTTATGGAAAAAATAATTGGGAAAATTATGCATATAAGCAAACATATAATAGTTAATTACTTAACATGGTTATAGTTTGCCTTAATTACAATTCACTGCCTACTTTTAGCTATAATTATGCGGCTCAACATTTTAGTTTTGTATAATTCGCACGTTTGTATAATTCAGAATTTGTATAGTATAATTTCTATAACTTTTGTATAATTCGTAATTTGTATAATATAATTTGTATAACTGTGTTACACTTCAGATGTTTGTAATTGTATAAATTCATTATTTCGAGTTTATACAAAAATAACTGAATTATACAAATGTACCTGCAAATTTATACAAATTCGTGAATTATACAAACGAGATAGCTTAAATTGTAGCTAGAGCCCATAAATATGCACACTATAGCTATGGAGCATAATTAAATTTATTGTAGTGCCTATTTGTGAAAGTTCCTCAAAAATAATTTGTGTATATGACTGTGTAACTACTGGGCTAACCTTAGGCCCACTCTCTCATCAGTCTTTTCGCCCAGTCCTTTTACTTTCTTTTGGGAAATATTCATAAATAGCACAATTTATAAATAAAGTATAGCAATATTATTGAGTTCTCTTTAATTTATTCTTGAATTCATTTTATCTCTATCTTCGGTTTTTTTTGTTTTTCTAATTTATTTTTTGTTAGCTTCATCATGTTTCTTGATTTTCTTTATTGAGTTCTTGGATCCATAACGCGATTCTTATCAACACGCTCACATTGTCAGCCCTATGTCTAAATAAAGAAGAAGGTGATATATAGTTCAACAATCAACATAAAACCAACAGATTTATATGATGTATTCTTACAATACATAATACTCCTCTTATATACAAAATTAGTAACAATTAAAATTGGATACACGTAAAAACGTACATCTCTATAGACTATAGTAAATCAAATAATTATAAACTTAAATAAAGTTACATTTGCATATCAAGAACAAATTAAATTACAAGATTACTTTAAAACAAGCTAATTAAAAGTTGGTGTATCATATATGTTACAATTCCAACTTTTCAAGATAAAAGTCTCTAATATATATTGGACAATTATATATACACAATCCCTTGTAGTGTGTACACTATTGGTCTGATATTCCCTTATTACAAAGTCCATTATTCATTTGGGGAATTGTGTATGGACCTTGTAATAAACCTTTGGCTATTAATTTGTATGCTGCCTCTGTCAAATGTACACCATCCCAACTAACATATGAAGAAGGTGTATCACAATAATTTGAGGATTGTGATCCACATGGTCTCTTTGAATCATAATTGTATGGACCTCCTCCTCCACAACATGCTACAATAGTGCTTGTAAAACCTACATAACAAATTTATGTTAGTGAAATAATGATGACGTTTCATTTCTATGTGTTGACAGTTTAAATAATTTTCATTGTTTTTTGATAATTTAAAAGATCAAAGAAATACGAGCAACTGACTAGAATAAGTTGAATTAGTAACTTGGGAAATTGGACAAACACTTTTGAAAAAAATGTGAATTTCAGATGGACTTTCCATCAGAACTCTGTCAAAAATTCGATCTCATTGCAAATACACTTCTAAAAATACGCAATTTTTTGAGGGAGATCCATCGAAAATTTAATAGGTCTGTCAGAAAAGCTTTCGACGAACCTACCTCAGACATTTCCATCAAAATTAAAGTGTTTTTTTTCTAGTGATTATTTTCGATATATTCCTGACTATTTCTGAGTCGACTTTTCATCCACCTACCCCAATTCCAATAGTGAAATGTGTTAAATGCATTGATAGTATATATATAAATTATTGTCAGAGAGTATATAAGTTAAATCTATAACGATATGACGACGTAAAAAATAAAATTTTACTTACCAAATTTTTTGGGAGATCTGTAAATTTGCATGGCTGCATTGTAGTAATCAGCATAGATTATGTTGGCATGAGGATGAATTTCACGAAGTTTATGAATTTCTTGTTGAAGTAATTGGTTATGATATTCAGCAAAATCATTTAACCAATTAATACAACCAGTTGAATCATCATATTCTTGTTTATTTGAATTTTTAAAAATTGTTAGATAAGAAGCTGAACATCCAATTGGTAAATTTCCAGGTACTATCAATGTTTGTGCTCCAAGTTCAATTAATTCCTGCAAATATAATCAAATAAATCTTATTAATAGAAATTAAAAAAAATTGTTTTAAGTAACGCTACAAATATAATATGCTTTAGAAACTGATAAATTTTATAGTTAAACGGTAAAATACTGTCACTAATCTTATTTAAAAAATAATTAATCTTGAACAGTTTATTTATGGAAAATGTATGTATAGCCCCAAAAAATAGACCGCCCTTCAAACTAGGTCAAGTTGTACTTGTTTAAATTGACTTGATAGTGATACGATTAGTTAAGCCTTATTTGTCACCTCCATAATAATAACTCATGGCTATTATAAGAAAACCATTTACAAAGGAGTAATATTAAATACATTCGTATATGAACAATCACGATCTGATGATGTTCCTTTCAAAAGAGGAAAGAGTTATAGTAATAGATCATCAAAAAATCTTATTCATCGGAAAAATATATATTTAGTCATAATTAGCTATCGTTTTTTTTTCAAAAAAAATTGTTGCTAATTCTATTTTTTTTTTTTTTTTGGTGTAATATATAAATTAAATTGATGGAAAATAATAATTGATACTTACATTAATGGCTAGGCCAATAGCTGAAATAACTGCAGGCACAAATGATTGAACTTCTTCTCCTGTTTTTCCTTGAGAAAATGGATGATTATAATCATTTCCTCCAATTTCTCCCACTAAAAATAATGAATTTTCAAGAAATTCTTTGCAACCTGATTAATATTTAAAATAATTAGAATAATAATGATTTATAGAGGCAACTTGAAAAAAAAAAATAGAAATAAAATCAAATGGCTCACATACTTTTAAAAAATTATCTATTTACCTTCCTAATTACTATTTTCATGGCCGTCTTGAAAAACATCTTGAAAAACAGGACAAAAATTAGGATATAACTAACAGTTCACCATAAGGAGTATAAAATTAACCTTGTGCCACTAGAACAAGCTAGAGAAACTATCCATAAGACTATCATTAAAATCCAGCTAAAGCCGTATTTCTTTGTTTTTTATTTTAAATTTATTAGTGCACGTGAAGTATAGTACTATATTATAAATGCGTATTGAGGGTTTGATGGAGAATATTATTAAATAATATATGTAATAGTTTTAGTTTTCTATTTTACAAAAAATATATCATCCACAAAACTATTTATTTTACATTTTTTTTAAAAAACATTTTAATATGGTGTCCCCACTAGGCCACTAATGTATTTCTTTTGCGTTCTTTAGTTCTTAATAAAGGATATTGTCCATATATCTAATCAAGTAATTGCGTTTTTTATTAGGACTCAAATATATAATTACTCTTGTTGATAAGATTTGATTACTTTTTATTAGTGGTTGATCATAAAGGGAATAAGATTTTATCCTAAACAAAAGTATATTTGATTTAAAGACTATACTTTATTAGTCTTTAGGTTTATCAACTATTGGATCTGTGCTGTGGCAATATTGAAATTTTAAAAGTTAATTACTGTGATTTATAATATTTTTTTAATGTAATTTTTAATAAGTAAATTTATATATCTCGATATATAAATTTAAATATTGAATCTGTCTATAAAAATAATTAACTTGGTATGACTAGCTAGATTTTTTTTTCCTTATTGACAAACTCTATTCATCTTTGATTTGTCAATTTAGCAACCACATTTCTTTACTTAATTAAAGTTTGAACTTAAAGTTGGATCAACTTCTCAACTACTCCTTGTCAAGTCTTCTCTAATTAATTATTCTTTTTTCCATTAAGTAAAATGGAAGACTAAAAATAATATAGATATTGGTCCGCTTGAATTATTTGCGGTTTAAGAGAGTGATGACTTTTGCCTCACTTATTCCAAAAAAAAGAAAAAGAAAAAAAAGGAATAAACATATTTTAAAATTTAAAAACAATTTAGTTTTAATTTTTTATTTTATCCTTAATAACAAATATTTATGATATATTTAGGAGCTAGAACAACTTTCAAAAGGTTTATGGTCACAATTAATATGTCATATTTAAAATCACAATTTTTTTAAAAAAAAATCATTTTTTTAAACGTCATGTTCAGTCATATTACACCATATAAATTGAAACAAACTATATACTTAATGATGTGGGGTACTCATAAAAATGTGTTGCGCAACATTAAACCGGGATCAAGATTAATGACTTTGTATAATGTTCAATAAAAGATTATTATACTAATATGTAATATAAGTTAATAGTACTAATTAATAATTGGAGTAGAGAAAAAGCAATAAATTGGTTGCTTAACATGAATAATAATATTTATAGGTAGTACTCCTTAAGTTAAGGTTATATCAATCTTATTTTATTTTTAACTTGCTTAGAATTTCTTTTTCTTGTATTATTTTTAGGCCTTTGTTACGAAAATGATATAGTATCTTTTTTTTTCTTCTTCTTAGTATTTATATTAGGGCCTGATGAATTTGAATTTATGTGTACAGTAACGCTCCATATTAGAATTTTTTTTTCAAATCCAAAATCTCTATATAAGTGGTGAGAAAATCATGTTCATTCTACCACATCTTTGGTAATGAAAATGACATGTCATCTACTATATATGGTGTTTGGTCCATTTAAAGCGATAACGCTCCCTATAGAGATTTTTTCTGTATCAAACATTTAAATCCAAAGCATCTAATTAAGAGTGAAGAAATCTTGTTCAATTCCATCATACCCTTAATATCTATTTTTGAAAATGACGAAATATCTTGTTTGGTGTTTGGTCCAGTTAAGGGGAAAAACATTTTTTTATCAGATTTCTTTTCTTATCAATTCTAACTCTGGACCTCTAATTTAGAACGAAAAAATCACGTGGATTCCACCGCAACTAAATTGGTGGTGAAAATGACATGTCATCCTTTAGGTGTTTGGTCCACTTTGAGGTTTGCCGCAAAAAAAAATTAGAATAACTCCAAAAAAAATGTCAATTATTTCATTGGGACTTACTTGTTGGTGAGTCACACAAAATTGGTAACATTTGTTTGAACCATTCCAATTGAGTTCCTAGTGAAACATTAGTGGCTGGATTCTTGATTCCTCTTTTCTCCAAATATGAAATATCCACAGCTGTTGCTCCTGCCACTGCAAAATTCACTCCTCTAATTGAATTTTTGCTACTTGACATGTTTTTCATAACACCAACATAGGGTGGCACAAGTGGAAATCCCATACCCTCCGCTGTAAAGAAGATCAAAAGTTTCAGAAGTTTTTCGTTTAGCTTGATGAAACAGTATTGCATAATCGAGACGAAAGGACGTATACATTAATAGACTTATCAGAACTCAAATTTGATGAATTTAAATCTATAAAGTTCTCAGTACTGAAATCATAGTAGCTTTCAAAATATATCAAAATTCAACATTTAATATTTGTAGAAATTAATTTTGTGATTCTCAATATATATATTTATGTTCCATGTCAAAAATATTGATTCGATGGAGTAATGGGATTTATAGCTAGCCATTAAGCCATAGGGAAAAATGTATAGAAAGAAGAATGGGACACCTTTGATATATATATAATTAATACTATCACATTAGCTAAAAGATAAAAAAAATTATCGAGAATTTTATTAATACGTACCGATGAAATCTATAACGAGGCGGCCATCGGAAAATCGACCGGTAGGATGATGAAAGAAGGTTTCGCCATAAGGAAGCACCGATGAAGCAACAACTTTATTGGATTTTGAGAGGAGAATTAAGTTTCCGGTATCGGCTAACGAATCGCCGAAGCTAATTATCGACTCATAACATCCATAAACATGTCCAAACGATGTAATTAACAAAATAATCATAATTATAAAAGAATTAGAAGAAGAAGCCATGGAAATTATTTCAAGTTTTTTTTTTTTTTTTTTTTTATAAAAACAAATGGTTTTTTGTGTTTTTGGCTATTGAATATTTTAGAGGGTTCAAAATTATTATTTGAAGTCCTCTAAGGAGTTTATGAAATTGGAGTTGAATTTATAGAAGATTTTGTTGACCTACCAACCACAAATTGTCCAAATGGTAATTAATCAAGGACCTACTAGGAAATACACTATGAGTATTTTGTTTATTTTTTTTTATTGTGGTCAAAATATGGAAATTTGCACTTATAATCCTTCAAATATCAATGAATTATAATTTTGGTTCTTTTGAAACAGTTAAACCATTTTATAACATCATCATTTGTTCTAATATTTCTAATTATTGTTATAATGAAATATTGTTATAAAAAACATATAATATAACATAGCATGAAAAATCAGTTGCGAAATTTTTCGACACTTCTAGTGAAATGTAGTTATAGGAAGATGATTTTTTTATAAACAGGTATGACAATATATGTATAAACAAATCGAAGGTAATATAAGAATAACCTAGATTAACATATTTCATACATAATGGACCAAAGATACAAATTTTAATAAATTAAAAGTTAAATCATGTGCTTACTTATATACATAAGGATCAATAAGTAAAATTTATCAATAATCAAGGAACCATATTTACATTTACAAAAAAAACAAAATATTAAGTAACCATTAAATTGTTTTGTATCTAGTCATTGTTATTGTTATGAAATAATCAATATTCCAATACTTTCAGATACTATAGTTTTAAAAAAATTATGTTGTCCACGTCATAAAAACTTATGGATTAGTGCACCTAAAAATTTGTTTACTTTTCTTCCCCGTTATTTTATTAATATAGATATAGATATTATAAAAACTTAAATATATATTTTTGAATAAACTTATAGGAACTTTGATTGACTCACCAACCACCAATGTCTAATGGACAAGGTCTTAATAGGATATTTCCCTTGTTCTTAGTGACTTGTAATATTTATTTTGGAATTTAACTAATTTATATTCATGTTGGCAAATTTTACTTTATTGAGCAAAGTGTTTTATACTAAAAAGTAAAAACAATTCTATCTTTATTTCAAATATGAAATTTCTATTTAATAATGAAGGGGTACTTTGACAAAAGTCAGGGAAAAGCTAGAATATAGTTTATGATTTCGTGAATTCAGGAATTTGATTCAAATTCTATAAATATCTTTAAAATATTAGTTAAATATATATAAATTATTAATTTAAAATGACTTGAATTAATCTAAATTCAAAACCTTTATATTTTGGTTCTATCTCTAATATATATAAATACAAAATTTAAAATTTATAAACTTATAATAACATCAAGTTAATACATATTAATAATAATTGGATTCATAATCACAATTTATAAATATTTAATTAGAAAATTCTTTTTTATACATATTTCAAGACCGAGGAAAAATTATTCAATTCACGTGAATCCGAAGAGGCAGGGCGATCCTTGTCTTCTTTTATTTGGTAATACATAAATGTTTTATATTTTTGTCAACAAAGACTACCTAATTTATTTTTTTTGTAAATACAAGATGTGCATACAATGTAGAAAGAATATATGTGCATATATAGAATAGAAAAAAAAAAAAGTAAGAAAGTTTCAATTATCCGTAGAGGTCAATGGATAATATATCCCTATATAATTTTTTTTTTTAATCTTTTGTTTTATTGGCGTTAAGGCCTATGAATCATGTATTAATTCGAGATTACTATAGAGAATTTAAATTTAAATTTTGTCTTTAATTTTAATTAAATTTAAATATATACTGCGTCATTATGCCTAAACACAAACATGTATATTATTCACGATAAGGTGGTGGAGGTGAGGTGGGGGTAGCGAGATGGAGTATATAATAACAATATATTCAGTACAATCTTATAATTGCCTCTGTCGAGGTAAATTGTATGTTGACCTTATTTTTACCTCATAGAGATAGTCAGATTGTTTCTGATGGACTCTAGACTAAAAATAAAGCAAATTAAAGCAGTTTGGAAATGAGTATACAGACATAAGGACAGCCAACAACGAAATAATGTGAAATAAAAAGCATTACACAATATATGTATATATATGACAACAAAATAATGTGATATTCGAAGCCAAAAAAGACAAATAATATTTTTTAAAAAAACAAATAAAAGTTTAGTGGTGTCCACATCCCACATTTAAAAGTCATTTCATGATATATATATCTCCTACTTGATTGGAAAAAAAGACACCATCCCACATTTAAAAGTCATTTCATGGTATATATCTCTTACTTGATTGGAAAAAAAAAATGTTGTAATTAATTTTAGGTTGTGACACTAATCAATGATTATGGCTAAACATTTATCCATAGTAGGTGCAAAATAACCTTTGTTTAAACTATATTTGGCAAAAGACGTCCGATTAATTAGGTGTAATACTTTCTCTGTTTTGAAAAAGATTTGGAACAATTTTTTATTTTATATATATATATATATATATATATATATATATATATATATATATATATATATATAAAATTTTAAAGACAAATCTAAATTTAAAACGAAATTATTAAATTCTACTGAAATCGAATTTAAAAGAATTGACTCACTTTAAACTTAATTATTTAGATTAAATTTGAATTTTAGTTTCTTCAACCCAATAAATTAAACTGAAATTTTCATATTTAATTCGAACTACCAACCACCCACCCTAAATTAATATTATTGATTTAGTTAATGTATATAGTAGGAGCAATTTCTTTGCTCCGTTTTTATGATACACTAGTTTAATAACAGGCCCAAATATAACAATTTCTTGCAATATTTAAAAATAAATTTAATATTTAATGACATGATTTTTAATAACTATTTAATATTGTGATATATTTAAAATCATGTATTTAATATTAAAAAAATATAATGAAATGAAGTAAATTCTTTTATTCTGATACCAAATTCGAACCTATAAATCCTAATAAGAAATATTTTTCTTGTTAATCGACTTCAAGTGACTCGTTTTAATTAAATTAATCAAAATTTCAACATAGATAATGAATACATAAGGAATTGGATAAGTTTTCAAGAAAAATATAACATATTGTACTTCCTCCGTTCATTTTTATTTGTTATATTGCGCTTTTCAAAAGTCAATTTGACTAATTTTCAAAGTTAAATTAGATTATATTAATTCGATATTTTAAACAAAATATTTAGCTATTCAAAAACTATACGAAAAGTACTGTACATTGCAATTTTTACATATTAATCTGATGAAAAAATTTATCATAAAATGTTAGTTAAAATTCTTATAATTTGATTCTAAAAATGAAAAGTATAACCATTAATAGTGGACGAAGGTAGTACTAATAAACACCACAAAAAACACAACAAATATCATACAAATATCACCACATTTTAAATGCCACAAATTTCAAGAGACAAAAAAAATAAAACTGGACAAAATGCACAGATGGAAAGTTGAATATAGTGGGTCCTATAATTGGATAAGATTTTGAGAAAAATGACTTTAAACCATTTGGCATTTTATAATAGGAAAAAAATACAAATATTTAGGAGATGAAAGCTAAGTTGATATTAATTATTAATGTGAATTAGGAAGAAAGGGGGTTGGTGGGAAGAGATAATATATGTACGATGATTATGTAAAATTTGATTCTCATGTGGGCTATGTTGTTACCTAATAATTTAATTTTTTGTTATAAAAGTATTTGTTTGTTTCAAGATAAATATTAAAAGGAGAGTATAAAAAGGGACATATAATATCATTTTCTTGTGGTCGTTATTGTAGAAGGCAATTTTCAATTAGTATAGTAGGAAATGCTTTTTTTTCAAATGAAATCTTATATGGCATGAATTTGAATATAATCAGACTTCATTATAGATATCAAATTAAATTTCGAACAGACTCTTTGTGTTAGAAAGAAAAAACTAATAGTAGTAAATTAGTATGATTTCTATCTTAATTTACCTGACACATTTTTTTTAGTCCCATCTAAAAAAGTATGTCACATTTCTATGATAAAAAATAACATAATTTTTAAATTCTCTTTTTATCTTTAGTAAGATAATTCATAATCATACAAATAATCAAAATATGTCTTGACCATAAATTTTAAAAAATTTTCTTATATTTAAATTACGTATTCAGTCGAATATCTTTACATAAATTGAAACCGAAGATAAGGAAACTAGTAAGAAGTGTCCATAGATATTGACTAGCACAACTAAAAATGGATAAATGTATTTAGACTACTAACTCCAACTGAAATTGACTTCTTCTTTTTCATATTTGGAAATTGAATTTAATAGCTAAATATAAAGTAAGAATAAATTATTTGACCATAAACAATTATTGTCTTGCCTATAATTGATTTAGCATTTATAAATATGTCAGTGCTTAGTTAACGTGTATTTACATTTTTAGTCAAAAAAGGAAAATATTCACCAACCACTCTACTAACATCAACAAATATTCCTCCTTTTTTTTTTTTTTTTATAGAATTCACCCAAGATCACGAGTAAATTATTAAACAAAAAATATAAATTCATAAAAATGGTAAATGAACTAATCTTGTTTCATTACAATTCGATTAGAGAATTTGATCTTTTAAATTTTGAAGATTGTTTTTATGATGTTTTTTTCCTGAAATTGAGAGGGGAGAACGATATATCTTCTGATTTAGATTCCAAATCATTTTAAGAATTTTGAAATATTTCTGTAGGAAATGTACATTTTCAATGAGTCTTTATCAAACATAAAGAAAGGATAGTGAATTTATTAAATTAACCTCCATATTATAGATATTTACTTTCAAGCCTAAATATTTTAGCCATAATACATTAATGTGCCGTTTAACTTAATCTCATTTCACATATATGCTCTCCAACTTACGGTATGCACAAATAGCTAGACACTTAAACTTCTATAAAGTTGATCAATTAGACTCATGAGTGTTACGTGGTATAATACACATAGGACACTATGTAGGACGCAAATTGTCATGTAAGATGTCACGTGTGTCTATTTGTTGAACTTTATGCAAGTTTAAATGTTTAATTGTGCACACCCAAAGTTAAAATACATAAATGTGAGTTGATGCCAAGTTAAAGAATATATTTATGTATTATATTAATATTTTAATGTTTTATTATATCATAAATTAAACTAGCAATTACTATGTACAAATATATTTATATGTCAATCCATAAAATAGCAATTACTAATGGAGTCTAAAACCTAAATAAGCCACAAAAAAAATAAAAGTGACCAAAATAAGCCATTATTCTAGTAAGTAACTAAAATAGGCTTAGTGGAAGAAAAAATTCCGTTTCATGAACTATTCCAAACATTTTCCGTTAGTCTCATAACGTGTATATTATAATATATAACAAAACTATTCTTACACTTTGTAAAGTAGAAGTTTTTCTTACACTTTGTAAAGTGGAAGTTTTTCTTACACTATATAAAGTGGAAGAAAAAATTATGTTTTACAAAGAGGAATATTTTTCACGTTTTGCATTAAATTGTATCTCTTTATGAAGCTTTTGCAGTGTTTGTCATACAATTATATTGACCTGACATATAATAAAAACGGAAAAAATTATTACATTATGTATTTTTATTTTTTTATTCTGAAAACTCGTCCAAGCTCTATTTAAGGAAAAAATTAATACATTATGTATGGAACCCTCAAAAAGTCGGTCAACGATTTGTCACTATAGATAATCCACTCTCAAAAGTTTACTTGTCCTTGTGACAAAAATGAAGTAGGATATTTTCCGACTATAATCAAATTATAATCAGTACTATTTATACCCATTCTTTTATAAATTGATGAAAGAAATTTATGATATCTGACATTAATTAAATATTTAGCATTGTGTTTGGAAAGAAAATTATAATAAACGGTATTTTCGTCATGTATAATTTTGCCATCCCAATAAATCGAAACTCTAACTTTTGGTTTAGAAGACATTTTTTTTGTAATTGAAATGAAGAAAAAGAAAAGACTAAAGATGTTGAAGATACTATGTTTGAACGCCCTTAGATAGAGCTTGAAGGAATTTTCAGAATAAAAAAATAAAAATACATAATGTAATAATTTTTTCCGTTTTAATGATTTGTCAAATCAATATAATCGTATGACAAACACTGCAAAAGCTTCATAAAGAGATACAATTTAATGCAAAACGTGAAAAATATTCCTCTTTGTAAAACATAATTTTTTTCTTCCACTTTATTAAGTGTAAGAAAAACTTCCACTTTACAAAGTGTAAGAAAAACTTACACTTTACAAAGTGTAAGAAATAGTTCGATTTTACAAGGTGTAAAAAATAGTTCCGTTATATATTAAAATATACACGTTATGAGACTAACGGAAAACGTTTGGAATATTGCATAAAATGGAATTTTTTCTTCCACTAAGCCTATTTTAGTTACTTACTAGAATAGTGGCTTATTTTGGTCACTTTTATCTTTTTGTGGCTTATTTTGGTTCCGGATTCTTACTAATGCTATTGTAGACATTAAAATTTTGGGGGACTCTACAAGATGTGTTCAACTCGAGTTGGGAATTTACAAGGTGTGTTCAATTTCAATTAGAGTTCTTGGAGGCTACTCAACCTTAAACCTAGTTCATGCCTATATAAAGGGTACAACATTTCCTTAAAAAGACATCTAAAAAATTCCACCACAAATTCATGGAATATTCATAAAGAGATCATAGTCTCGAAAATTCCACCACAAATTCATGGAATATTTATAAAGAGATCAAATTCATATCATCTTAATTAGATAAATATGTCACTACGACCCTCGAATTATAGAATCCAATCCAAATCATCCAAATTAGGAAAATACGTCACTAACTGCCCTCGAATCATGGATAAATGGATAAATCTTAATAGAGAGAAGAATCAAGCGAGAAACAAATTTGTACTTGCAATATTGATCAATAAAATTATTTTTCTTCATATTTTACTTGTGATTGTAATTTATTTTCTGTCACTTTAAAATTTGTTGCAATCAAATTGGCACGCCCAGTGGGAACAAATCTGTCCTTCATCTCTTCTCTCATAAATCAAATATGAAAATCTGATCTGCAAAGGTGGAAGAATGAATACTTTAAGTCTCGTCTTTAAGTTTCATCAAATCTACACTCCAACAAGCCTTGAAGCAAGGGTCATTTGTAGACATTAAAATTTTGTGAGACTCTACAACACGTGTAAAATTCAAGTTGGGACTCTACAAGGCGTGTTCAATTCCAATTAGAATTCTTTGAGGCTGCTCAACGCTAAACCCTAGTTCATGCCTATATAAAGGGTACGATATATATTCCCTTGAAAAGGCATGTCGAAAATTCCACCACAAATTCATGGAATATTCATAAAGAGATCAAAATCTCAAAAATTCCACCACAAATTCATGGAATATTCATAAAGAGATTAAATCCAAATCATCTTAATTCAAGAAATACTCCACGAACGGCCCTTGAATTATAGAAATCAAGTCCAAATTTGGGAAATACGCTACTACCGGCCCTCAAATCATGGATAAATCTTAAGAGATAGAAGAATCAAGGGAGAAACACATTTGTACTCGCAACATTAATCAATAAAATTATGTTTCTTCATATTCTATTTGTGATTGTAATATATTTTCTGTCACTTTAAAATTTGTTACAAATAGATACGATCAAACCTTTTTATAGCAATTGTTATCTATAATAATATTTCATTATAATAGACCATATGTGTGAAATCGATTCTTTCATACACTATAATATTCAAAAGATAATGAAACAAATATCGTTATTATATAAAAAGTAACTATTATAGTCATATTCAAATAATGTATAGTTCTTGTCATATGCAGGAAGAGCTCAACTCATCAAGAGTGAATTGCATGCCATCCAAATGTTTTGGTCCCAAATATTCTCTCTACCAAAGAAAATCATCCAAACAGTGGAAGCTATATGTAGGAAATTCTTATGGACTGGTAGTATTGAGACTTCTAGAAAGGCTTTGATTGCATGGAATAAGCTGTGTAGGCCCAAGTCAAATGGAGGATTGCACTTCCTTGATATTTATACTTGGAATAAGGTTGCAATTGAAAAGCTAATGTGGAATTTGTGCAGGAAAAAAGACAAACTCTAGGTGGCTTGGATTCATAGCTATTATGGGCAGCATGGTGTGTGGAACATACAAGCAAAGCAAGCTTCTTGGATAGTGTAAAGAATACTCAAAGCAGCTCAATATCTCCAAGAGGGTTGGATTAAATGAGGAACGTGTAAAAAACATGGAAAGCTATTCTATAGGTGTTGCTTCCAATTGCACACGCAAGTGTACGTGGTTGCGCAAGTAATATAGTGGCCCTAAAAGAGCTGGATTATCGAACCCAAAGGACTTGTCAATTAACTATTTACTAAATTATACTAATTCTAATTATTTATTCAAGGGGAGGATTTCAAAAGATGAATATATTAACTAAACTAAAAATAAAGATAAAATAACTAAAAAGCAATTAACTAAGAAAAGATAGATGTTTACACAATCAATGAATGAATCGATCTAGGTAGGGGTGTACAAAACCGAACCAAACTGCAAATCGAGTCAAACCGAAAAAAAAACCGACTAGTGGTTTGGTTTGACTTGGTTTGGTATTGGAAAAAAAAACCCGACTATATTTGGGTTGGTTTGGTTTTAACTAGAAAAAACCAACCCGAGACCAAGCCAACCTGACATTATATATGTAATTTTAAAATTTTATTTTATACATAAAAATATTTACTTTGATATAATTTTAAAATATTTCTTATACTATTTCATAGTTTTTATCTTTTAATATATTATTTCAAGTTTAAAACTTAAAATTCGGAATGGTCCAATAAAGATTATAGTTCATAGATATTGATAATTATAATAGAATTTAAATCAAAATCAATTAATATTAATGCAAAAAGAAAATCAATTCAACACTAAGAATGACAATAATATTAAATATTTGTTATTTAGTTTTACATTGGTTTAGACAATTAAAATACATAATCTAATTTTAATTTTCCTTAAATATTTAGTAATGTAACTAATACTTGTCAAACTTATTTTAGCATGATTTAATACTTTTAAATTATGATCGTTTTCATTATGACTTTGCAATATTTATTTTATATGATGATTTCATTATTATTTTTTATTGAATATTTTAGTGTCATCAGTACTCATCTCATATTTTGTGTTATTTTCTTAAGAAACACCTTAGATAATTGTATTTTAGTTGGACTAAAGAAATATTTGGAGCAGAAGTTAATTATATGTTTGTATGCAAACTTTACCGAAAAAATCCAAAAATCTGAAAAAATCCGAGGTTTATTAGTTTGGTTTGATTTATAAATTTAATAAAAATTCGACACAATGGTTTGGTTTGGTATTTAAAAATCCGAACCAACCTGAGGTTGAAAAAATTTGAATTTTATTAGTTTGATTTGGTTTATAAATTAAAATTTTTTACACAAATGGTTTGGTTTGATATTTGAAAAACCCGAATCAACCCGGTCATGTACACACCTAGATCTAGGATTATAATTTAACTAACAATCATGTTTAACATCAATTTCATCAACTTATTTGATTATCTAGTTATTGATTCACAGGGTTAAATGTATGATCATGGTCTCCCGATCTCTAATCACCTACGATAAATAACAACCCAACTACATCGTTGAGCAGGGATAGGCTGGATTAAGTACCGAGCATTACGATTTCTTCCTGTATAGTGACCAAGCATGGTTTCTAGGTATATCCTAGATACAAATTAACCCTAATTATTAAGAGAAAATCATGCTCCTTATATTCCACGTTCTATCCTCTTATTCCTCTCCCGAGTTCAATTCGGACAATATGTTTATTTCAATGGTGATCGAGTATCAAAATAGTAATCACGAGAATATAAGAACAACTAATATGATAAACAAATCATGCCAAATCAAAATCACTAAACAATCATATTGTAACTAAATATAATTCAAGAACGAGAAGTTTAACTCCACATAGATATAGAGCAATTACAACGAATCATTCAAAGAAAAGATGTAAAATAAAATAAAAGAGAAGAAAAAACCCTAAATCAAAAGTTAATTTCTACATTCATCCTCCTTCCCTTTAATAATTATTATTATGGACTATTTATAGATGTAGGAAACCCTGACTAAAATAATTGAGTCCAAAATAAATTGAGAATCCAAAACATTGACGGAATTGGATTCCACGTGAAACTGTGCTTCGTCCGCCGCCTTCAATCAGGAGTGCCTTCACTTGATGCCACGTGGCAGCAACAACAACTAATATCACGCTTTCTTCGCTTGCATTCTGCAACTTTCTAACATATATGAAATATTATTATTATATTAAAGTTAATTCATTAAGCTGTCTGTTTGATTTCCTTCTTCAATCTTCCATCTTTAATTTTTTTTAGTTCCAAACTTTTTTATTTTTCCATCAATTTAATCCTACAAATAAAATATATTATTAAGCACAATTCATAAAATCTATGCTCAAAAAGGATAAATATAAATAATAAATGTGAGGCAAATAATGATTAAAAATATATATTTTGGCCTCACATCAATAGGCAAAATATATATGCAGATGAGGGATTCCATGGAGAAGGTAGAATGGAGGTCATTGGTATGGAAAAATGTGGGGGATCCTAAATGGTTGTTCATAATGTATTTAGCAGTAAATGGAAGGTTTGCGAATTGCGACTATAGATAGACTGGCTAAATGGGGTGTCATACAATCTCTTGAATGTCCTCTATGTCTGATGAAGAATGAAGACCTTGATCATATGTTTTTTCAATGTCCCTATACTGCAGAAGTGTGGAGACGAGTCTTAACTTGGCAAGGGATTAACAGAAGCACAATGCACTCGACAGCTGAAGTCCAATGGGCAGGTAAATATATGAAAGGGAGAAGTAGCACAGGACTTGTGTACAAACTAGCAATGGCTAGTTCCATATATCATCTGTGGCTAGAACATAACAGCAGAATATTCACACAGAAGAAGCAATAGACAAGCACAATTGTTAGGTATATTATCCAGGAGGCGCATGGACGAGGTAGTAGATATCCTAAGTTAGCCAATAGACTACATGCTATGAATATGTATCCGTAAAAGGTAAAATGAGAAAGTTGGTTGAAGAGAGCAAGGATGGAGCTTATGTCCATGCCTGCTAAGTTTTTTTTTCGCTTTGTAATGTTCACTTGGTAAAATAAAATCATTTAATTACAAAAAAAAAAAAAAAAATGTTGCTGCATTATTTATTTTGCGCATGAATAGCATGTATTTAGTTACTATTCTCTCTGTCCACTTTTAATTGTCATGTTAGTTACTATTAAATTAGATTACATTAATTTAATATTTAAAAAAAATTCAAATATTTAAAAACTATACGAAAGGTACTATAAATTGCAATTTTTTTACATATCAATATAATGAAAAAATACATCATATAATTTAACTCTAACAAAAAAACCATGATAATTTAAAGTGGACGGAGGTAGTATAAAACTAGTGGAAGTATTTAAATGTGAATTAGTTTAGAAGATTTACGTGTTACAATCTTTTATGCTCAAAAGTAAATCTTTAACCATTATAACTTGATTTGTCGATTGTGGGAGAATTCACGTGTTTCATATGAACGTACTTTATGCACGGCTTAATTCTCTTACATGTAAGTACCACGTAGGTTAATAAAAATGGTGGCATGCATATTTTAATTGTATAATGATAAATATGTGCCTAAAATTAGATGCTAAGGATAGATATATCAAAAAAATATGACGAAGGGTAAATATTAACCCTTTTCTAAAAGTACAAAGGTAAATATGACCATTTTTCATTTTCAGAATTAACTTGAAAATAAAAATTGAAAGAATTTATAGTAATTATAGCAAAGTTCCAATACACATTCTGACGCGATAGTAAAAATTTATTCGTACATAATGTTCACATTAAACGAATGAATGCAAAATACGTATTCTTTTAAGTACCTATTTATAACTTGATCATGATTAAGTATATGTATTCTTACTTTAAATTTTAACTATCATGGTTAAATTTCTTAATTTAATAATAATATCGAGTGCGACTAAATTCTTATTTCTAATGAACCTAACTTGTTTTGATTCTTTTCGTCTATATCTTTTGCGTGTAAATCCTGCAACATGATAACATTATTATTTTTTTGTCAAAAAATAATTTTTAAAAAATATTGTTAACAATTCCTTCCTAACTTCTAGTTGAATATAAATTGATTTATTAATTAGGTTTCTTTGTATTTAGCCAATGTTATTAGGAAATAATTTAAGATTCCAATACTTTTATATAGGTTTAAATAAGGTGTCACCACGACTAATGCAAATAGACTCTTAAATTTTATTATTACAATTTAATGACGTGTTATAGTCAAGAATAAAAAAAGAAAAATACAAAAGAAAATATAAAAAATTTGAGTGATGCCCTTGTCGAAAAGGATTATTTGTTTATGAATAATGAAAAAAATTAACTTTTTTCTTTATGTTTCATACATATCCATGAATTGATTAATTTGTAATTACTTTTATCAATATGGGTTGCGATGTTATGCTAAAATCTCTTTATACTGATTAAAAATCTTGAGTTTGAATTTTTAGGAATGAAAAGATTTTGTTAGAAATATCGCCCTCAGATCCATGAATCCAAAATTAATCGAATGCTAATATGATTATCAGACACCAAATAAAAAATCAAAAGAAAGTAGAAATAATTAATCAAACCCAAAATTATTCGTTTTAATGTGGGGACAAATCAATGATTATGTTAAGGTGTTTATCCATATTAGGTGCAAATTAACCTTTAATTAATTAAATTAGGTTTTGCTGGCAAGGTGACATTTGTTAATGCAACTATATATAAGTGTCATGTCATGTTTCCACTTCGACCAGGTAGAGTAGTAATCCACCTGAGTGTTTGATTTTACTTAAATAATGAATTTGTGTTAATAAATTTATTAAAGAAGTAAATTTATTACAATTCGATTAGAGAATTATTAAAGAAAAAATATAAGTTCATAAAAATGGTAAATGAACTAATCTTGTTTCATTACAATTCGATTAGAGAATTTGATCTTTTAAATTTTGAAGATTGTTTTTATGATGTTTTTTTTCCTGAAATTGAGAGGGGAAAACGATATGTCTTCTGATTTAGAGACCAAATCATTTTAAGAATTTTGAAATATTTCTGTAGGAAATGTACATTTTCAATGAGTCTTTATCAAACATAAAGAAAGAATAATGAATTTATTAAATTAACCTCCATATTATAGATATTTACTTTCAAGCCTAAATATTTTAGCCATAATATATTAATATGTCATTTTTACCTCATTTCACATATATGCCCTTCAACTTACGGTGTGCACAAATAGACACTTAAATTTTTATAAAGTTGATCAATTAGACTCATGAGTCTTGCGTGGTAATAAACATTGGACACTATGTAGGACGCAAATGGTCATGTAGGATGTAACAGGTGTCTATTTGTTGAACTCTATACAAGTTTAAGTGTTTAGTTGTGCATACCCAAAGTTAGAATACAGAAATGTGAGTTGAGGCCAAGTTAAAGGACATATTTATGTATTACAACAATATTTAATACTTTATTATATCATAAATTAAACTAGCAATTACTATGTACAAATATATTTATATGTTAATACATAAAATAGCAATTACTAATGCTATTGTAGACATTAAAATTTTGGGGAACTCTACAAGACGTGTTCAATTCAAGTTGGGACTCTACAACGTGTGTTCAATTCCAATTAAAATTATTGGAGGCTACTCAACCTTAAACTCTAGGTCATGTCTATATAAAGAGTACTATATTTCCTTAAAAAGACATCTAAAAAATTCCATCACAAATTTATGAAATATTCATAAAGAGATTAAAATCTCGAAAATTCCACCACAAATTCATGAAATATTTATAAAGAGATAAAATTCAAATCATCTTAATTAGAGAAATATGTCACTATGACCCTCGAATTATAGAATCCAGTCCAAATCATCCAAATTAGGAAAACACCTCACTAACTGCCCTCGAATCATGGATAAATCTTAAGAGAGAGAAGAATCAAGGGAGAAACAATTTTGTACTTGCAATATTGATCAATAAAATTATTTTTCTTCATATTTTACTTGTGATTGTAATTTATTTTCTGTCACTTTAAAATTTGTTGCAAACAAATTGGCACGCCCAATGGGAACAAATCTGCCCTTCTTTTCTTCTCTCATAAATAAAATCTGAAAATCTGATCTGCAAAGGTGGAAGAATGAGTACTTCAAGTCTCGTCTTTGAGTTTCAGCAAGTCTACACTTCAACAAGTCTTGAAGCAGGGGGCATTTGTAGACATTGAAATTTTGTGGGACTTTACAAGACTTGTAAAATTCAAATTGGGACTCTTACAAGGTATGTTCAATTCCAATTAGAATTCTTGGAGGCTACTCGACCCTAAACCCTAGTTCATGCCTATATAAAGGGTACTATGTATATATATATATATATATTCCATTGAAAAGACATCTCGAAAATTCCACCACAAATTCATGGAATATTCATAAAGAGATCAAAATCTCAAAAATTCCACCACAAATTCACGGAATATTCATAAAGAGATCAAATTCAAACCATCTTAATTGGAGAAATACATCACTAACGACCCTCAAATTATAGAAATCAAGTCCAAATTCGGAAAATACGCCACTAACGATCCTCGAATCATGGATGAATCTTAAGAAAGAGAAGAATCAAGGGTGGAACAAATTTATACTCTCAATGATAATCAATAAAATTATGTTTCTTCATATTTTATTTGTAATTGTAATATATTTTCTGTCACTTCAAAATTTGTTGCAAACAGATACGACGAGACCTTTCTATAACAATTTGTTATCTATAATAATATTTCATTATTTCAAATCTTTCATACACTATAATATTCAAAAGATAATGAAATAAATATCGTTATTATATAAAAAGTAACTATTGTAGTCAACTTCAAATAGTTGCTGCATTATTAAATTTGCGAATGAATTGCATGTATTTAGTTACTATATAACTAGTGGAAGTATTTAAATGTGAATTAGTTTAGAAGATTTACGTGTATCTTTTATTGTCAAAAGTAAATCTTTAACCATTATAACTTGATTTGTCGATTGTGGAGAATTTACGTGTTTCATATGAACTTCCTTTATCCACACGAGACCACGACTTAGATTATTTTTATATTTGTTAAATACTTTTTCGAAGTCAAAAAATAATTTAAAAATAGGCTTGATTAACTTTTAAGCCAATCCAAACACCCTCTTAATCCTCTTACATGTCGAATTAATTTTACTTTGCAAATGAACATAAAAATCTTACCTTTTGTTAGATCTTCATACTCTTCTCTATGTATGAAGCTTTCTATCTAATGTGATATAAGATGATGGGTATTGAAATTAGGGCTAATGAGTCGTGAAAGAACTCCTAGTAATTATAGCAAAGTTCCAATTCACATTTATGACGATAGTAAAAATTTATTCCTAAGTAATGTTCACATTAAACAAATGAATGCTAAATACTTATCCTTTTAAGTACCTATTTATAACTTGGTCATGATTAAGTATATGTATTCTTATTTTAAATTTTAACTATCATGGTTAAATTTCTTAATTTAATAATAATATCGAGTGTGACTAAATATTTATTTCTAAGGAACCTAACTTGCTTGCATTCTTTTCGTCTATATCTTTTGCGTGTAAATCCTGCAACATGATAACATTATTTTTTTGTTAAAATAATTTTTTAAAAATATTGTTAACAATTCCTTCCTAACTTCTAGTTGAATAAATCAATTTATTAATTAGGTTTCTTTGTATTTAGCCAATGTTATTAGAAAATAATTCAAGATTCCAATACTTTTATATAGGTTTAAATAAGGTGTCTCCATGACGAAAGCAAATAGACTCTTAAATTTTATTATTACAACTAGATTAGTATTGCCCGTGCTATGCACAGGCCCAACAACGTGAATTATGATGTAATTTATTTGTGTTTAATCTGAGTTGTCACCAGAGATCTAGGACCTAAGTTGTATTTATATTTGAAAAATGTTAGAATATATATAATATATTGTTTATATTTATATATATAAATATATTGACATACATGTAAGATTGTTTGATTCCGAAAATTTTTTGATTTTTTTTTACAAAATGAAAAAGTCATCCCAATTGTTGGGCACGGTATGCACTTAAACAATAATCCATATTTTTATTAAATATTTATTTAATAAATCGATAATATTTATTTAATAAATCGGTTCGATACAATTTTGTTCGATTGGTTTGGTCGATCTTTTATATTCTTTTTACACCCCTACATACAATCATATATATCGCACTTACCTATTACTGAAATGACTAGTTTTTATTACTTCCTTTAATACACTTGCAAAATCAAACCCAAGTGTATGTGTCATTGGCTCATTACACTATCCACCATCCTATGCTACATGATTAACACAATGTATCACTTTTCTACCAGTGTTTGTACTTCGTAGTTTGCACCATGAGCACATAAATCACATAGGGATATTGAAAATGTTGTCCATGGCCAGAATATTTCGCTGCTTTGTACGTTTCAAAGAGCTCTTCCTATTCCAAAAAGAGAATAAGAGATTAAACATTTCGAAATAGAAAGCGATAAACCAATAAAAATCCATAGCCACATTTATAAAATTACTATGGAGAACATGTGTGAGTGAGAGAGAAAAATTACTTTGGAGAACACGTGTGTGTGAGAGAGAGAGAGAGAAAGCAAGACAACGTATTAGATCAAATCAAGAAACAGTGAAAAAAAACTACTTATGAGTACTATACCCAATAGTCAAGACTCCAAGTTATACTCCTTTAGAGAGGGGTCGAGGAGGGCACAAACTTAATAAAGGCCAAAAACCGTTGCTACAATCTAAGGATGCATCAAAAATTTAATTCTTTCTCAAACCAATATAGGATCCTTTCATCATTAAGAATAAAACAATTAACAATTCCTTGTTTTTTCTTTGATAAGCCAATGCTGACGAGCAAAAACTCTATGGAGATGCTGGAAATTATGCAAACAATGACCAAAATAATTTATCACATTTTGAGTTCCTTTTAGCATCACATGTTGCAACCAAATTGACACAAAATAGTTGATGAAAACAAGCATGTGCAAGAATCAAATTCAAAAAAATGTTTATCATGTCTGAAATAGAAAAAAAATACTTATCTTCACCAACTACCTTATCTCAACCTTTTAGTGTCAACAAGGCAACATTCATGCTAGCTGTTGGTGCTTAACAATATGCACACCTCATGGAATGAAATGTTCGTTTTTAATAAGACTGAAAATGTCGGCAGAATGACAAAATACAAAATACAAGCATGCATAAACTTTTCACTCAGAATTTGTATATTCTTCCTCCTAAGAAGCAAGACCGAATTCAATTTAATGCTCCTTGCTCTATAAAAGAACACTAACTTAGAGTAATCTATCATATATGTCTAAACCTACCAATGGTAAAAGACTTATCTTGTCACCTAGGGCGCTGCTTCTTGTTAGATTCAGTTTTGAATGTGATCAGTTAAAACATATCGATTATTGGCTTATACATATGCTAAACAGATAAATGAACCAATAAGATATTGGTCACTGCTTATCGATCGTTAATGGTGGCTCGGTTATAGGTTCAACAATATGGGCTGTAATTCTTTTCTTCATATAAGTCGATATCTAGAAATCATGATCCCGCCTAGAATAAACTATACCAACTCTCTTGAATTAATGGTCCAAATTGATAGCATAGCTACCCCCACATGCTTTTGACATAGAAGTTACTAAATAATTAGTCTAATATCAATCTTAATCTTAGACTCTTAATCACTTAGTTACTAAAACACATGAATGCTTAAGAAAATAAGTTTTTTTTTTTTCTATTTCAGCCATGATAAACATTAACAGAAAACAACTAATCAAAAGTTATTCAGTTACACCAAAGCAGAATCGACTCTACTGACAAGTGGCGTGGAAAATATGATTTATTGAATTCAAGCAGGAAGAGGGAAACAACCCGAAATCAGAAATACTTACCTGTTACTAATAAAGTTTCTGTTGAAAACATAGCCAATAATGTAATGCTTAAGCATTTCTCCGAAGTGCTAATAGTATGACTTACAATGTTATAATCCACTACTTGCAATGACTAAATTTGATAAATTTTAAAATTTGACTGGAATAGGTACAAAAAGTTGACTCTTGTTCATAGTTATCTATCCCAATATCCCGATAGCATCTCATGAGTTAACAAATTTCAAAGTATTCACAGAGATTTTTTCAAAATCATTACCTAAGCTGCCAAGGGACATGCCATGTTCCTCCATCCGACACGGCAACTTGGGACCTTCTCGCATTCGATGATACCTTCTTCATCTTCTAGAGGTGTGATGATGTCCACTCTGTTTTCCACATTTGCATGTGAAGTAGAACTCTCCATGATCATTTGGAATGGAGAAACGAAAATGTGATCATATAACAAATCACCACCCATAAAAAGAAAAAATGAATATTCGACAAAAAAACCAACAATTTATACATCAAACACATAGTAACATACTTTTTTGAAGAGTCTGAGCGCCAATTGATAAGAGATGATCACAAGATATATGCAAGAAAGTGGTTTAAGAAGCATTGTCGGTCATCCAAAAACAATATAAGAACACAGATATTACCATAGACACCATCTGATTTCACATGCCAATCACGGTAAAATTTGCACATATCGCACACAAACTTAGCGTGTTTTCCTTCTGATTGCTTTAGTTCTTCAAGATCAGCATCTAAAAGCAGGGAAGCATACTCTTATTTTAGAGGTGAACAAAATTATTAAAGGTCCAAAATATAGAAGCATTCGACATATTTAAGCAGTGAACATTCACCTTTCAATTTGACTTGTGTTGTAATGCTGATGCCTACAACATCAATATTTGCCCCCGACGTAAACACATCAGCAGCCTCAGGGTCCCCATATATCTGCTTCGTCAGCAAACTAAGCAAATGAGTAAACAGTAACAAATTGGATAAGTGAATACAACAAAGACTGTTTCTTCAACTTTGCATACTGAATAAGTGAAAATGCAAAAAACGTTGAGCTTGTAGACGTTGACAACAATATGAAATGATGTATAATACACAAGAATTCGTAAGTATTTCTGTTAACATAATGCCAAGAAGGACCCATATTATACTCAACTTACAAGGATAACTTGTTGTCTACTAAACATTTCTACGTAGTGCATGGTAAATATTAAAGACAGACGTTTTGCACAGACATTTCAGGACCAGACAACTACATAAACATGCTTCCACATTGTAAGACATTACAACAACAACAACATGCCAAATGTAATCTCACAAATGGGGCCTGGGAAGGGTGGTGTGTATGCAGACCTTACCTCTATCTTTTTGAAGTAGAAAGGTCGTGTCCGATAGACCATTGGCTCAAAAAAGCATATCAACGCAGGTTTGAAAAAGGAATTGTAAAACATTGTAGATATTATAGTATTTATATACCCCATTGGGAAAGAAATCACCCACATTTGCTTCTGCGACAGGATTAACATTTCCTAAAGCAAAGAAGGAACACCAAGTACAACCACTCTCTCCACCTTGCTTGCAAAGGTTGAGTCCCTCTTGACAGCCTAACCAACAGAAAACGATGAAACTTTTGTTATTGCAAGGGAAAAATTGGAAACTTAAAAATCAAAAGTTTTAAGATACGGCATACCAAAGCCAAGTTTGTCAATGGTCCTAATGCAAGTATAGACACTTCACCAAGATATTCAGAAACTTTTTCCACCAAGAATTCAGATGCAGACTTGTCGATTTTTTTTTTTTTGAATTTGGAGACGGTAAAAATAAGTTGCCTAATCCAACTGAACCATGAACAAAGTCTGCAACACGTGGTTCCCCTCTCTACAGCAAGAAACAAGAGTTAGGTGACAGTGTATTGAGAAGCTACAAGGGAGAAAGGAAAGTAAGCATAAACTGAACTTTTTTTTTGTGTAAAAGCAACCATCGTTTTTCCTCTTTAATCTATTCTAATATCTATCTACACAGTAGAAAAAACTTTAAAAATTAGCTTCATGTTACGTGTATTCAAGTGATGCTGCAGCAATCACTTGTCTCTTTGGAATACATAGTATGTGAGATTGCAAAGAGAAAAAATTGTAACTATTAGAAGGAATATACGGTAAAAATAAAAACAAAATTACCTTCAGAGGTTCAGAGCTATCCTCTACCACAGGAACATCGGGATATCCTGCAGCTTCACACTATCATTTTGCAAATTAAGTTAAAGAAGTAATTGATCAAGAACTTGATCCATAAATATCTAGAAGATGGAAATTCTAAACATGATGAAAAGAGAGAAATTTAGATAAATAAAATTAAAATAAAAAACATACCAAAAGTAATGCATTTCATGTAGCATCTTTTGTAGTAACGTTGCCAAATATAGTAGCCAAGCCTATGATCTCAACTTCTGGTGTCTGAAATGCCATTAGTATTGTCATCTATTATCAACGAAAACAAAATTAGCTCCAATGTGACAAATGGAAACCACATCGAACATGAAGCTCATCAGGAAACACACATAAACCCAACTCAGCCTACTGAGTACCTATTATGAGAGAGATACAGGTCTTTCTTTTTCATTCACCGGCACAATTTATCCCACATATTTGAGACGACAGAAATGAAAGAATTTCTTGATTATTTTTTCAAGCATCACTAAGTATTATACTTTTATCTTTTTCCTGGTTGATGAGTCATCATATTTTTAAGAGTGCATTAGTTTCTACTTGAATGAAACACAACTTCTATGCGAAAGAGTCACCAGAAGATATGCTCCTGGGGAATTTCCTCTTTCACGAAGAAATAGCTTTCCCGGAAAAGAGATTTCAGAACAGAAAGGGCAAACTGTTCCAAGCTAAGATAAGTGCTAAGAAGCTTCCTTCAAACTTGTCAATCTGGGAAACCTCATCAAGTATGCTCTTTTGGGATAAGGAAGAGAACAGAAGGAAATCAGACGTTCAAGGAAAACATCCTGCTATTGCATTGTGTTTTCCCTTCTCGAAGACATCTTTCTCTGATCAAAGAACGACTCTCCTCAAGTTGGATTTTGGTTTGGTTTCACAGGTTGCATTTATTTGATACTTCTTTCTTACTCTCTCTAGTATACAACTCACAGCATACTCTTACTGATATTTCGTCTTGTCCTTTATTATATAATAGCCAACCATCTTTGCTACTTTAGCTTCCTCAATATTATTCAGTCCAGAGTGATGTTACAGATTGTTAAAAGTAAAGAGTGAGTACAACATAAACAAAGTTTGCAAACTAAAATCCTACTATAGTTGTTACGGAAGAATTATAGAAACCACCTTCTAAAATTTGTCGGAAACGGTAATATAATTTCTTACGTTCCTATGTGTTAGTGTTAGTACTATCTCTCAATTTCTTTATGTAAGTAACAAAACATCCCTTGACTAAAAGAAGTCTCAAAATTAGAAAAGATCATATACAAAGTTGATTGCATACTTTCATATATTAAAAGTATAGCTAATTTAGGATGACGAAAAGCTATTCATCTCCAACAAAAAACAATCCCAAAATTCACAAGTTCCGGAATGAATGAGATTATATGCTATCTGATTATTGTAATCAAAATGGACACAATAAAGTAACTTGGACCCCTTTACTTTACAGAATCTGCCCTTCCCTTTGCACTTTTAACAACAAAAAAGAAGAATCTTCAAGTACACAAAACTGAATTCCCAAAAAGATAACACATTCCTATAAGAACTCCCCAAATTAAGCTAGGTGTACCTGTAGTATAATCATTTCTCTAAGGGTCAAAATTGGATTCGTCAAAGCAAAACGAGGGACAGTTGTTGACACCTAATTTTGACCCTCCCCGACAATAATTAATTTCCGAGTTTCTTAATTTTCAAACGATTTAGAATAATTAACCTTATAAAATTTAAATATTTTCAAGCTTACGTTAAGTAATTTTAGCCGATTTTTATAAGTATTTTATAATTATATATGTAATTGGTATTTCTTAAATATTCAAAAATCTTCTCAAAAAGGTTTATGTTGATTAAATTTTCAATCGAACTAATTGGGTTTTAAGTATATTTATAATTTTAAGTTATTAAACTTATTAGTCTAATTATTTTATTTCGTTGATTTAGAGAAGCTTGTCAATTAATTGATTATAATTCATCGTATTTAAAGTTTAGCCGAATTCGCTAAATTAAATTCAATTTGGCTATGTGTTGAATCCTACGGCTATAATTGCAATTCATCTAGCTATTTCGTGTTTTCCAAATCTAACCTTTTTGCCCCATCTTAATCCTTTCTATTTTAAGGCAATCAGAAGGCAAAGTTGGCCCATGCACTCAGAATTTCGAGCAGCCCATAGTTTTCTTATTTTTAGGACCCAACTCCATTTTCTTGCTTCCTACAGCCCCATCAACACGTTACAACAACAGCAAACCGATCCAGACCCCTGTACCGTCGTCCTCTTCACGCGCAAAGCGAAGCGAACCCGAAAACCAATCGCGAAATCACGAGACAACAGAAGCCCCAACAATCCCTCACGCGTGAACCACTTCAGAGAGTGAATCAATTCCAGCTCCAACGTTCATAGATAGAGCAGCGCTGCAAACTCCTTGTCGTTTTCTTCCTTTTTCCCTCTCCCGCAGTATGACAATAGCAGCAACAAGCTGCATCTCAGTCCTTGGGGTTGTGGGATCGAGCCACGAAGCACGCCAAGGACAATCGATTGATCCGAGACGTCCATTTCTCCTTTCCTCTTTCGGAATTGTTTGAAGTTTCAGAAAAAGGTTGCATCCCCTTAATGGTGAAAGAAGTTTTGGATTTTGAAATTCGAAATGGTCGCTTGAATCCGTTTTTTTATCCCTTTCCCCCATTTTTCGAACCCTAATTTTGCCTATAAATATCCTCTTCTCTATTCATTGTGGGGTGGTGATACTTCAAGGATAGAGAGAATCATAGCTTAAAAAGAGAAAGAAATTTTAAGTTTGCAAATAGAGAGTCGATATTTGAACATAAATATTCCCAAATAGCTTCAAAAGGATTTGAGTTTTCTTCGAGTTCGTTTCTCCTTTCTCGCCTCGTCGAAGTTAGCCTGAGTTCTTGGAATCTCGCTGTGGTCGTGGAAAGCTCTGTTCAGCTTGCTCGGTCCCTGTTTGCTGCCCGGAAAAAAGGTAATATCTACTCCTTTGTTTACTTTTCATTTCGATTCCGAGTATTGTGAGATGAGTCTGTCTTTGTTGGTTTTTTTTTTTCTTGGCTTCGTCCTGATTTGGTTTGAATATGAATATTCATTGTCTTTACCGTTGAAATTTCTGGCCGACTATTGTGTTATTCATGTCTCATTTTAATTAAAAGCTCAAATCAAGTTGTTGTTGTTTTACGTTCTAGTTTTTTTTTGTGTTATTGTGAATCATATGCTCTTCTCGCCTCGATTTTTTTATGCCTTTCATGTGTTGATATTTGGAGCACTGATCAATTTTTTTTTTTGTTGTTGTCTTCGTTCATTGTTGTAGATTTCTAGCAAGTTTAGTCTAATCTTGTATGGTTCATCCCTGTTTTCTTGAATATTTTGAGTAGTGTCTATATGACTTTTGTTTCTATTCATGATATTATGTTCACATCTCATGCTATCGTAATGCGCCAGTTTAGCTATGGTCATTCTTATCTTCTAAATAAAAATAACCCTCCTATCTTTTGCTAAAATCTAAAAATATTTATTCTAATTTTGGCTTACTATTATCTTAGCCATGCACTTGATGTTGAAAATTTCCTTAAAGTAGGGTGTTTCATTTATGACTTAGCGTTCTGTTTAGTGTTTATAAGCTAATTTCCTCGTGTCAAAATATTTAAGTTCGAATTTATTTTGGTGTTGCCTGCTAGTTAGGATCATGGAAATCGCAAGATATTGTATTTCTCCTTCATTTTTTAGGTATGCTTTTTTTTTTTTTTTTTTCAGTTTAGCATAATATTTTAAAATTCCCTTTTCTAACCTTTTAAATTCTAATGCTCATAAGTACATGTATATGTTGCTGTTAATTTTCTAAGCTTGCTGTTTGTTAATTCTTGTCACTTGTTAAGTTAGTTCATTATGTCTTTCTTAAAGTAGTTTGTTATTTTTGGTCTAATAGTTAGGTTTCTGTTGCATTTTGATTTTGAAGTGCCTGAATAACTTCTAATTTTAATTAAGTCACGTCTTAATCGTTTTCTTCATCTCAAGTATTAATTTTATTTTCTTTTGTTTGTTGTGTGATCGCCTTCCGAGTCCGTTGTGGACTTGCCTTCATCGCATTCCCGAGTTGAGCCATAAAGGCTCCATTTGTGTTTTCTTCATGTTTGAGTCGACCAGATCATCAGAAACAGGAGCTACTGGCCTCCAAAAAGTCCAAAAAATGGACTGTATACACTGGGTATACACTAGTATACAAGTATAAAACATTGAAATACAGGAGAAAATTGTGAGAATACAGATTGAAGGGCAAAATACAGGAAAAGGAACAAACATGCAGGATGTTAAAAAAAAAAATTTAGGCCGAGAGATGGCTTAAAATAATTATACACAGTATGATACATTTTGTGTATACATAACAGGTTCAGGCGAAAATGGGCCCAAAAAGGTCCAAAAGAACGGCCCAGCTGCAGAATTTTTATTGGCCCAAGATCATGTTGGGAATTTTTAGAATAGGACAGATTCAGTACATTTGGGGAATTTGGGCTAAAGGCCCAAATTCAATATTTCCTTCTTTGCTCTTATTTATTTGTTTATTGTATTTGCCTAAAATTTTAGTTGGATTATGGCTTGACTTAATTAATTTCCCAGAGTTATTTCTTTTTTTATATAAAAAATTAAAATATTTATATTTTACACTTAGCTTTATTTTATTATTATTGGCCTTGCAACTTGAATTATTTCCTTTAGAATGATCCCTTTAGTTTATTTCCCCTTAAAAAATAATAATGATAAAAATAATATATAAATAAATAAAATAAAGATAAATGAGTTCTTTTTACTTAATTAATTTTTAAAAAAATTATTCAAAGTCATTTTTAATCAAATTGCCGGTCAACCACAAGTTATTGGACAATCCGAGGGCCTAACACCTTTTCGGAATGTACATTAAACTCGAACCCTTTTTCAATGAGTGGCTCTGTTCTTTTAGAAATTCGATTTCTCTTAAATCATAAGTTTAATCAATTTTTCGAAAACTTAGTCATTTTCCTTTTCTTTTATATTTTTTCGAGTAAAACAAGGACATCATAAATCTTTACATCAATTATAAAATTGGGGGAGACCGGAGAGAATTAGACAGAATAATAACGACGTCAAACCTATATTTTAGTGGTAAAATTTAAAAGTTGGAAAAGAACTGGAAGAAATTTGTTACAAAATTGAAAGAAGAACATACCTGGAATTCGTTGTTGTTGGAGTTGGAGCAAGAGAAATGGAAGAACTGATTCTTGTGTTGAAAATATTGCGTCTATTTTGTGCTAATGAGGAAGATGGAGTAAAGTTAAGGAGAGACTGATAACTTACCTGAAACTGAAAGAACCAAAAGACTAAACAAACTTGAAACTAACAGCAAGATGAACTGTTTGGAAAAGAGAAGATGAAGCGTTATTTAAGGCGTCGTTTGGTTCGAATATGAGTTATGATGGGATAAGTTATGTTGAGATTAGTTATGATGGAATAAGTTATCCTGGGATTATTTTATTATTGAGTGTTTGGTTTGTTATATTCAAAATAATATATATTGATAAATTTTAAGAACAAGTTGTTTGTTTACAAAATTATCCTTCACTTTATTTAAAGTTTTTAAATTCTTCTTTGCGAGCTTTAGTTATTCATTTTTTAAAATAATTTTTTTATTTTATTTAACTTAAATATTTTTGTTTATGTATTCCCATGATAAGTACCATGTGTATTTAAAAATATAACTTTTTTCTTATTTAGCTTAAAAATAGAACTTTCCTCTTAAGTTTGTTAAAGAGAATAAAATTTATGAAAAATCAAAATAAAATAAACATAAGAATTAGTCAAATAAATTCATAAATAAAAATTGTATTTATATAGTATAATTTTTTAATAGAAAAATATGTATAATTATCATAAAAATAAGGAGTAGTAAATATTATTATACATGATATTAAAAAAAAAGTAAATATACATAAATGTGAAAAAATGATGTATAAAAAGGATTTAAAGGGACATATTTGTCATTTACCTATTTTATCACGGGATAGCTATACCATCCATGGGGAGGGATAACTTATCCCGGTACTAATTATTAATCCTGGGATAAGTTATCCCGGACTTGCCAACCAAACAACATAATTTTTTTTTATCCCATCACTATTTCCTTATCCCATCACTATTATTTTTAATCTCTCACACCAAACGAGCCCTAAAGGTATGAGTGGAAATTTCTAGACAGAAATATTTAGTAATTGTGTGTGATATTTAGCCACGTGGAGGAAACTTAATGGACAAGTTAAATAATATTTTATACATAAAAATAAATTAAATATGATGTAGAATGACAATTATATCGTCGTAGGTACATAATAAAATGACAATTATACCCTTGAATATTACAAAAGCAAAGCGTTGTTAGATTTTTTTTTTTTCATTAAGATTGAGACAAAATGAAACATACCAGATATTAAAATTCAGTTCATCCCAAAGTAAATGAAAATCATAAAAGAATGAATAAATACCCTATCAAGAAGATGAACAAATCTCCATTAATGATCCCAAAAAAGTGAAGTGTGCAATTTGGGTTTCTTCCCGATCGATTTTATGAAGATGGAGCTATTGCTTTGGGTCTTCTCTTTCTGCTATTCCTATTTTTTTTTTTTAATTTAAAACAAAAATTGATAATATCCTGGCAATTACTATTCTGCCATTCAATCATATTAGATTTTCGAAATAGCCATTGGTCGTCCTTGGTCTTCACCTTTCTATATAATAGAAATTTAACGACGTGTTATACTCAAGAATTAAAAAAAAAATATAGAAAAGAAAATATAAAAAATTTGAGTGATGTCCTTGTCGAAAAGGATTATTTGTATATGGATAATGAAAAAAATTAACTTTTTTCTTTATGTTTCATAGATATCCATGATTTGATTAATTTGTAATTACTTTTATCAATATGGATTGTGATGTTATGCTAAAATCTCTTTATACTAATTAAAAACTTGAGTTTGAATTTTTAGGAATGAAAAGATTTTGTTAGAAATATCGCCCTCAGATGCGTGAATCCAAAATTAATCGAATACTAATATGGTTATCAGACACCAAATAAAAAATCAAAAGAAAGTTGAAATACTTAATCGAATCCAAAATTATTCGTTTTAATGTGGGGACAAATCAATGATTATGTTAAGGTGTTTATGCATATTAGGTGCAAATTAACATTTAATTAATTAAACTAGGTTTTGCTGACAAGGTGACATTTGTTAATGCAACTATATATAAGTGTCATGTCATGTTTCCACTTCGACCAGGTAGAGTTAATAATCCACGTGCCTGTTTGATCGAACTCAGTAAATTTTACTTACATAATGTATTTGTGTTAATAAACTCCTTAATAAATATATATACTTTTTCCGTTTGCTTTTACTTGTTATTTTTTTTAAAATAAATTTTTATTTTTACTTTTCACTTTTGACATATCAAGAAAAGTTAATAATTTTTTTTTCATGTTTTACCCTCAGTATTAAATACATATTTTTCAAATCATTTTCTAATACTTAATTTAATAGGGGGTAGTTTAAGAAAATACATATATAATTAATTATTTTCTCAATGGTAATGTCAAGTTAAACTATGATAAGTAAAAGTAAACGGAGGGAACACTAGATATAGAATATAATTATCATCACATATTAAAATCGTTTATAGAATTCAGAACTCATAGTTGATATTCTAATTTTGCCTCCATCAAACTGTGATAAGTAAAAGTAAACGGAGGAAGCACTAAATATAGAATATAATTATTATCACGTATTAAAATCGTTTATAGAATTAGAACTCATTGTTGATATTCTAATTTTGCTTCCACCAACGAATACAACATATTCAACAAGATTCATATTTAAAAAGTTTATATTAAATAAACTAATAATATTCGAAATAATTTACACACATGTTAACTAATAATATTAAATAATTTTATCTATCAAAACTTGAACAAAATAGTAAAATATAACTTAGTAGTGTTTTTATCTTTTGATGGGATGTACACTTAAAATTTTGTTGGGTAAACAAGTCATTTTTCTTGTCTTAAATAATAGCTTTAAAAGTAATAGTAATTACTTACTGCTCGAAATAACTTATTTCAGAATTGTTATTTCTTTATTCCTAATATCAAACGATTTAATTATTTTAGTTCCCAAATAAAAGTATGAAAAAAAAGGGGAGGGAAGGTGGGTGGTCTCCATCCGATTTTGACATTACAAAATATTTTATGTTGTGCAAGTGGTTTCTTGAAGATTCTAGTGTTTTCTTTTCCCAACTAAAGTTGGAAAAAAAAAAACAATCATATTAATTAACCTAATTAGTAACTCTTTAATTACCTAATATGCTTAATTAGTATGGTACTACTTAATTTTTGGCCGGTGGGAGCAATTCTTCACTTAGATGAAGAAATGTTTTCCCTTTAAATAGGCCCTTAGATTTTAGTTGAATTAATAAATTGTAAATATAGTATGATTATATCAATAACAACAATATATACAATAGGGGTGTACCTGAACCAAAAATTGAACCAAACCACAAACCGAGTCAAATCGAGAAAAAAAATCCGACTAGTGGTTGGTTTGACTTGGTTTGGTATTAAAAAAAACCCGACTATATTTGGGTTGGTTTGGTTTTATCTAAAAAAAATCAATCCGAGACCAAACCAACCCGACATTATACATAAAATTTTAAAATTTTATTTTATACATAAAAATATTTACTTTGATATAATTTTTTAATATTTCTTATACTTTTTCATAGTTTTTATCTTTTAATATATTATTTCAAGTTTAAAACTTAAAATTCTGAATGGTTCCATAAAGATTATGGTCCACACTAATTATAATAAAGCTTAAATCAAAATAATACTAATGCGAAAAGAAAATCAATTCAACACTAAGAATGACAATAATATTGAATATTTATTCTTTGGTTTTACATTGGTTTAGACAATTCAAATACATAATCTAATTTTAATTTCCTTTAATATTTAGTCATGTAACTAATACTTATTAAACTTATTTTTGCATGATTTAGTACTTTTAAATTATGATCATTTTCATTATGACTTGTTAATTTGCAATATTTGTTTTACGCGTTTCATTATTATTATTTTTTTTATTGGATATTTTAGTGTCATTACTCATATCATATTTTGTGTTATTTTCTTAAGAAACACCTTAGATAATTGTATTTTGGTAGGACTAAAGAAATATTTAAAGTATAAGTAAATTATATGTTTGTATGAATACTTTACCGAAAAAACCCGAAAATCCAAAAAATCCGAAAAAATCCAAAAAAAACCCGAGGTTCAAAGACCCGAGTTTATTGGTGTGGTTTGGTTTATACATTTAAAGATCCGACACAAATGGTTTGGTTGATATTTGAAAAACCTGAATCAACCTGGTCATGTACACCCCTAATATACACTATGATTTTTTAAAGAGAATTTTCATAAAAACAAGTATCAGGCATTAAATATGACTCCTTAGCTACAGTTTCATTCGCAGCTACACTTTGATTTGCTTTATACTTGTTGTATTTTTTCATGAATTTGGGAGAAAAAAAATACAAACACAAACTGATTTGTATCAAAATGAATACATATAAGGAGGAGATAAACAAGCAAGACCGAGAGAGGGAGGTGAGAGGCCACAAAATCGAGAGAGAGAGGAGAAAACTAGGGAGAAGAGAGGCGAGAGAGATCGAGAAAGAGGAAGGAAAAAGGTGTGCGAGATAGAGAGAGTGAGAAGAGAGGCGAGCGAGATCGACAAAGGATGAATACATGTTGTATTTGTTGCATCACTAATACAATTGATACAAAATACAAATACAATTGATATAAAATACAAATATAATTTTTCAAAAAAATTGATGTAAAATATAAATTTCTCACCTATATTTGATTGGATACAATGATTAATACCTAACACATTTGACAGAATATTGTATTCATATGAATGCATATTGTATTCGTTGTCTCACCAATACAATTGATACAAAATACAAAAATAATTTTTCGAATACAATTGATATAAAATACAAATCTCTCATCTATATTTGATTGAATACAATTGATACACAATACATTTGAATGGAGGGCAAGAGGGGGAGAGGAGGGGGGGGGGGGCAGTGTGATGAGAGACAAGGGTGAGAGAAGGAGAGAAGAAATAAATTTGCAATAAAACCCTACATATAATGAATGTAATATTTTAAACTATAGTGATCTATCGTAAATATATATCACATATTTTTCTTGTTATGTAATTTTCCCTTTTAAATGAGGTCGGAAAAGGACGGGTATATGGAGATTTTATCTTTTATCTTTGTGAGATACAAAGATTGTTTCTCATGAACAAACTTAAAGAAAAACATTTTTTAGAAGACTTCTCTGGAACAAAATGCAAGAGTAATAAATAAAAATTAGTTATGATGAAAATATTGAAGATAAGAGGTATATGACATTAAAAATAGTCACTACAAGAAATAGAGATTTTTTTCTACCGCGAATTAATAAAAAAATTGTGCTATAAAATACGATTTTCCCATTACATTCTTTCACCAAACTAGCTAGCTCATTATAAAACAAAAAACCATGATGAAAAATAGATTCCCCATTGATATACTAGGAATAGTCATTAAATTTTTTTTTTTTTCATCAATTTAATCAAAATATCTATAAAAAAAATTCGAAAAAATAGTGGCTTTTTTAGTGGTAAGTAAAGATTATCCAAGTAAAAATTAAAAAATAACAATAATAAGATAATTAAAAAATTAAGTAATACTAACATATAATAATATTATATGTGAGGAAACAAATAGATACTCCAAACATGTAATATTATTAACATTCTGAAGTGTGGAAACTGATATGATAAATATGTAGTTATGTGTTTAGATAAAAGTATTAAAATTGATAACAAACAGTTGATAAGAAAAAATCTATGATTAAAAAGAGAACTCTATTAAGAAATTATTATTTTGTTTTTCACTTTGGTATACGATCATATTATATGTTTGGAGTATCTATTTGTTTCCTCACATTATCAAGAAATTCTAGAATTTTAATCAACTCTAGATATATAATAGTCCCAACCAAAGAATTACTCATTGAAGAAGGTAAAAGAACATCACACAAGAAGGGTAAAGAGAAAATGCCAAGAGGCTTGTCCAAAGTGGATATCTAGTGCTAAATAATGCAAGAAGCCCAATTATTGTACAAACCACCAAAACTATTAGCACTTGTGCTGAATAATCCCAAGTTAAGTCCTTTGCATATACTATAGCCAATAGTGTTGTCATGCCCATGATGTTGTTCCTGATCACTCCAACATATATCTGTTTGAAAAAAAAAATCAAAATGATCAAGATGTAAAGTTTATGAATTCTGAATTTGTCATCAAACGAACAATTTGTTTTAGTTATTGAGTTTGGAATATTTATACTTGATGAACTTTTTCTTTTTTTATGTAAATACAGGGTCGAAGCAAAAGTTATTAGGTACGTCAGAACTCGTACTTCTCGCATATTTGGTCAAATTTTCAAGAAGCCAACAAAGTTTATTTTCTTTTTGAAAAAAATCTTATTTTAGAGAGTTGAGGTGTTTGACCAAGCTTTTATGGGGGGGGGGGGGGGGAATTAAGTGTTTTAGTATTAGCAGAAATTGTTTTTCAAAACTTGGAAAAAGCAGCCTTGTCCAAAAGCACTTTTGGAATATCGGCCAAGCAAAGATTGTTGCTCTAATATTGTCAAAAATATTTTTTTCAAATTGATTAGTCAAATACGAACTACTATTCTTTAGAAGTACTTTTTTTCGAAAGCAATACATAGATAGACATCTTAACTTGACCTCAACTAGCAATTGAATATCCCAACTTTGTAAACACGCATCTAAACACCTTAATTTGGTTTAAGTTAACCTCATAAACACTCCGACTTTGAAAATCCACATCTAGAATGCACAATTTGAGAATAATGCACATCCGAAAAAGTGTGCAACTTAAGGTGACTAGACGTGCAACTTAAACCAAGCTAATGTGTAGATACACATTTTCAAAGTTGGGTGTTTAGTTGTCAATTGATGCCAAGTTAAAGTGTCTAGATATGCAACTTAAACCAAGTTTAGGTGTAGATATACGTTTTCAAAGTTGTCTGATTTAGTTGTTAGATGAGGCCAAGTTAAGGTGTAGATATACATTTTCAAAGTTGGTTGTTCAGTTGTCAGATGAGGCCAAATTAAGGTGTCTATCTATGTATTTTGCCTTTTCGAAAAGTACTTCAAACGGAAACACACTTTCAAAATAAACAAATTTTGAAAGCTTGACTAAACAGACTATTACCTACCTCTGAGAAGGTCAAAGAAGCAGTTTTTGAGCACTTCTGACTTGCTGGATAGATTGCTGCTATTGTCATTCTTGCATTTAGAGCCAATGGTACTATCACAAAGGGGATGAGGAAAGAAGGCATTCCAATAGCTTCAGACAACTTTTTAATACTATTTACTAGTGGTTTTGAGCACAAAGTCATCATTGCAATTCCCAAAATCACTTGAAAAATAGATTTGTTAAAAGCCCATGTCAACAATTTATAGTTGATTTTTCCATCTTTTTCCACCTCATACACCAATTTTTCAACTTCACCCCACATAATCTACATACAACAAGATCACACATTAAGTCAGTCGTCAAGAGGAATCTTTACATCGAAACTTAAAATAAGAAAAAAGAATGAATTGAAGGATAAACATATGTACATACGTATTGAATATCAAATGATTGATGACAACATGTATATGTATCTTTAAAAAGTAAAGTAGGCAAACCTCTAGGTCCTTAGTAGCGTTAGCAAAGAAGTAGATAACCCTAATATACATCAATTAGTACATCGCAACAGGGGACGACCATATTTGTTTAATTTATCTCTTTCAACATGAATTCCAAAGAAATTAACGAACAAGTTACTATTTTATACAAACAAGAATATACAGAGTATAATCTCACAAGTGGAGTCTGGATAGGTTATACAACCTTACCCTTGCCCTGTGAAGGTAGAGAGCTAGCTAGTTGTTTCTGATAGACCCTCGTGTCAAGTATGATCTCCTCTTATAGATAGACTAAAAATCAAACAAAGTTCTTTATGTATTCAATTGAAAAAGAAAGACTTATCCTTTTCCTAAGATGATCAAACGTGATTTGTAACAATCATATAGTGACGTCGAAAAGATAACTTTCTTAATTTAGAAATTGTTCCTTAAAATAAAGTTGAGGAGAGGTGATTAGACATGACATGACGTAACTTTAGCTTACTGAGGACATGACGTTAGATAGGAGGTTATGAAGGACACGGATTAGAGTAGGAGGCTAGTTAGATAGTTGAGAGGTTGTTTCTAATAGATCCTCGGCTCAAATAAGTCGGTCTCTCCTATATATTTGTCAAGATGGAGGTATTAGGACAAATATTGCTAATATTACCTTGTCATATTCATCAATGGCCCTCTTCTTGTCCTTGCAATTAGTCACACGAATAGCCTCATTGAGCCATCTTGTCATCCCATCAACAAACTCGTGTTCATCGATCATGTTATTACGATTTGTATCAAAATCATTCATCACCTTCCTGACCGAATCATCGCTATTTAGTTGCACATCACCATATTTCACTGAAAGTACTAATTTTTCCAGTTCAGGCTGTGTTATGAAATTGTTCCCATCACTATCATATTGATGGAAGATTCTGCAACCATTACAAGCAAATATTAGACACATTTGTCCTACGTGACGTCTTACCTGACAATTTTGTGTCATATGTGGTGTCCTATGAGTATTATGTCATCTAGACCGTGTGTGTCTCCTTGTTCAACTTTATACAAGTTTAAGTGTCTATTTAGTCGTGTTTGGTATGACAAAGTCATTTTTCAGGAATATATGTCCCATGAGAATGTCATTTTTTTGTGTTTGGGTACCAAAAACATCACCCTTTTATCTGAGGAGCAGAGTCAAGTTTGTTACTGTCAGCAACTCAGCCTTGTATATTATCAATAGTGACTCAGATCACCTCCCCAAACCTACCTAACTTAATTATGTGTGAGCAATCAATTGTGATAAATTGGCCGATCCATAATTGTGAGAAATAACTTCTATCATACCAAACATACAGGAACTTACTCTTTTATACGTTCAACGTTGGGACTTCCGTCATCGTTGAGAATGTGTTCAGCTTCTAATGCTTGGCTTTCAACATGCTTCAAGATTTTTGCCATTAGTTGCTCAATTTCAGCTATTTCATCCCTTTGCTTCTTAGTATAATGTTGAACAACCTGTTAACATATTGAAAAGTTCTCAAATGAAGTTACAAAAGTGAAAGTAAAAATATATATATGATAATCAGAGACGGACCCAAGATTTGAATATGAGAAAGGCACCACTATCTTTTATTTATTTTTAAACATAAAGGGGAAAATGAGAGATTTTAGAGTATCAATAGTGATTCAGATCATCACCTCATGCAAAATTCTTCTAGTAGTAGAATCATCACTTCTAGCTAACATCTTAGCTTCTTCTATCCATCTTTTGCATCCTTCAACAAACTCGTCCTCATCGATTCTCGTGTCATTGTTAAGGTCAAAAGCCGTCAATATTTTCGAAATAGCATAATTTTTATCAACCTTAATCTTCCCAGATTGCATATTGTTTACCAAATTCTCCAATTCAACAAGTGTTATGCTTTTGTTTGCATCCCTATCTGTCTCAGAAAATAACCTAGCAACATTTTTAGTTAGTACCAACCATCGAAAAATAATTACACGCTTAAATATGGTATCAGAGCAGGCACAGGTCCAGAAGTGAAATTACCTTTGGATGACCTGAATATCAGGTCGTCCTTGTTTATCAATGAGCATCCCACTTGCATGCCTTTGCATATGCTGAAGAAAAGCAGCTAGGAGATTCTCATATTTCGAATATTCTAAACTTCTTTCTTGAATCCATGGATCCAAAAGCTATGAAAAAACAAGAAATCAAAAAATTTCAAGTCAATAAGAATAAAATTGCATAATAAACGAACATATTATGTAGGCATAATACATAAACATGCCCCTTAACTGGACCTCAGCTGATATCTATGCCCTTTCAACTTTGGATATGCACACGTAAACACTTAAATTTGTATAATGTTGAATAAATAGACACATGCATCTTACATAGCATCCTATGTGTGCACATATGACTTTTGATTTGTATTGTGTCACGTAGGACTCGTGTGTCTACTTGTTCAACTTTATACGGTCTTACATCCAAGTTGGAAGGCATATATGTCAGTTGAAATAAAGTAAAAAGGCACATTTATATATCACGCCTATTATGTACTAAGCTACCACTTCCCCTTAAGGTTTGACCTTTTCCTAGACCCTATATGAATGTGAGATGCTTCGTGCACCAGACTACTCTTTTTTTGTCATACAATACTACTCACGGAGAAAAGCAACAACGGTGGATAAAGTTTCATAGTAAAATTATATTATTTATCGCGATTCGATATAAATTACCTGATAAATGAAGTACGTCAATAAAAAAGTGACTGAAATTACAAGTGTGGTGAAAATCACAATACGCCTTCCAAAATATGTGTTGAAAGCATTAACAAGTTGCGCAAGAGCAAATGGGATCAAGGAGAGAAGCATAATTCCTGCTGTGTAATTAGTCTTTTTGTCAATTGTAACACCATTATCTGTAAAATAATATTGAAGAGATTAAGATAACAACTAATTAAGCATCAATAATTAACAAGAAAAGTTGAAAGAATTTTCTTCTTTCGATGGATAGAATTAATCGTACTTTCACTATTGTGGATCGAGAAGCAGTTTGTGTCTGACTAATCAAGTTGAAAAATACATCTGTAGATTTGTAATTTGTGTTGACTAATCAATTTGAAAACACTTTTGTCAATATTAGACCTGTAATTTGTGTTTGGCTAATCAATTTGAAAAACACTTTTGTCAATATTAGATCTGTAATTTGTGTTTGGCTAATCAATTTGAAAAACACTTTTGTCAATATTAGATCTGTAATTTGTGTATGGCTAATCAATTTAAAAAACACTTTTGTCAATATTAGATCTGTAATTTGTGTTTGGCTAATCAATTTGAAAAACACTTTTGTCAATATTAGATCGGTAATTTGTGTTTGACTAATCAATTTGAAAAACACTTTTGTCAATATTAGATCTGTAATTTGTGTTTGGCTAATTAATTTGAAAAACACTTTTATCAATATTAGATCTGTAATTTATGTTTGGCTAATCAATTTGAAAAACAATATATGCATGCTACGACTCAAACATACTTATTTTTTTTACTTAAAAGCTTGGTGAAAGAACTTAATTTTCTAAAATAAGCATTTTTTGAAAAGAAAAAGACTTTTTGGACTTCTGATAAGCTTAACCAAACAGACCATAAGAGCTTATAGAAAACTTACTACTTAAAACCTGCAAAGAGTTGAAAAGTGAGTAGGATTCTGCAGGTTGCATAGTTGATTTTTGATGCTTCTCTTTTGAGCCAAATATGACACATATTCCCCACATAATAGTAAGATTAAACACTGTGGCTCCAACATTAGTGCTTACTCCAGTAGACACCTGATTTTGAGCTTTATCTTTACTAGAAAAAACTCCAGATGCTACAATTAAAAAAAATAGTATTAGTATCATAATAAAGCCATAATTAATTGATCGGGTTAAAACAACTCAAAGATACTCTTGATATGGTGTGATATGTCTGTTTTGGGCCAAGCTAGTACGGTTTTTCCCTAAAGCCCTTAATCCATTAAGAGTATACCATACCTTATAAGTAGTTTCCTTTTCTTTCCTATTTTCCATGTAGGACTTTGTTCACACTCACCAATAATCTCCCCGTTGAACTAAGTTCCACATGACCCATTACTATTCACGGGAATAATTTGGAGATTAATTATGTGTCACCCAACGTCAACACAGTATTTATGATCACCAAAGCCCACTAGCTTGTATGCGTCGTCAAAACAACATTAATTAAGATACTTTTTATATGGTGTGACACCGTCTACTTTAGATCAAGTCTACACGGTTTTCCTCAAAAGGTTTCACATCATTAAGAGTATCCAACATCTTACAAGTAACTTGTTTTTCTTTTTTTTGGGTAACTAATTTAGTTGGACTAATCACCAAAACTTTACAAATCTTCAATTTAGCCACATTCCTTTTCTTTTCTACTTAACATATAGATGTTGTTCACACACCCAACGAAACAAGAAAAAAGGTAAACAAAACGACGATAAAAATAACATTTTTACTAACCAATAACCAAGATAATCCTTGGGAAAGCCTTCAAGATTTGAAACAGAGTAGCCCCAAAGATGCCCGTACCAAGTATGTTGAAGAGAGTCTTACTTCCATTCGAGACGAGCTTTTCTCCTACGATCAACAAGTACTGATATATCGCGATTAGGAAGATGAAACCTCCAACGCTATCAGCACACGGAAAAAAACCATATAGATGTTCACATTGGCTATACATAGCTTGATTTTCGACTCGATTAACTCCATTCGAGATAAATTGATCTGAAGAATTTAGTCTTAAAATCCTGCTTTGCACCTTACTAACAACAAAAATAAATGTTATTATCCATATGGAAAGGCTTTGCATTATTGAAGAATGAAGTGTATAGTATTGAATGATTGAATCCATAGATAAAAGGTTACTTTTATAGTGGAAATTCTTCAATTTATTAGTCTTAGATCAACATCAGAGAAATTGACTATAAAAGTTAGCAATGCACACAACTGACCCACTCCACTGGTCTAACTAATCTAGATTCGCGCAGAGTAGGCCAACTTATGAAATAATGCGCTTCCTATCAAGAAATTCTCTATTTCCTAAATCCTGATTCTTTAAGGGAAACTAAATGTGGGACTTTATCTCGCGCCCAGGACAGGACATATGGAGCGTGAGCAATTTAACATGGGGTCCACTATTGGTAACATATTCATTTATTTACATGGTATCACGACCAGGACCAACCCAATTCATAACTTCATAGATATCCCCCTCCCTCTACAATCTTATATTGTCCACACTCTAGATGTCCAGTCTTAAGCGTGTAGAAAGCATCGAGTCCCCACATCAGTAGGCATAAGGTCGTTGGTCTCCTTATATGATTTTGGGCAATCCTTCGATCATAAGCTAGATTTTGAAGTTAAGTTAGACCTCAGAATTCATTCCTTTATAGAAAGTGATCGAGATTTCTTTAAAAAGACTAAAAGAAATAGTTAAATTGAAACATAGGTTTAATGGAAAAAAATTGTTTACTTATAACAACACAAAATCAAATAGAGAATACCACGCACAGCTTCAAAGATTACAAATTTGAAAGAATTGATTAAGCATTAAGCTTCAAGGACTAGAAATTGACAAGATACTACAACTGGCAAGCAAGTACTCCAACTTCGAGATTGCATAGCTACACCCCTTAACTTGGTTTCGACAACTAAATATTTCAACTCGTTACATTGCGTCTCGTGGACACCTACACTAACATGGCACTTCATTTTGTAAGTTATAGTGTTCAAGTGACATAATTGAAGCGAATAAGTTGTCTAGACATGCATATTCAAAGTCGGAGGGTTTAGTTACTAACGGAGACTAAGTTTGAGTATTGTTTATATATTACGCGTAGTTTATTTTGGTCAAATTTCTAAAAACTGCATAGTTATCTTTTTTTGTGTGTGTGGCTTTTCCAAAAAGTTTTTTAGCTTATTTTGACAAGTATTCTTTTTCCAAAAATGTTTTTCGAAAAATTAATTTGGAAATTAGTAATTTGTGTTTGACTAATTAATTTGAAAAACATGTTTGCGAATATTAACACCAATTTGAAATATGTGTTTACTCAAACATCATGATTATAAATATCAAAATATATATAATAAAAAATTAAAACGAAATAATATTATTATCGTGAATCGTGATGATATAATGCTATTGATGCTAGCCTCATAGGACGATTCGTCACCATGATTTTAGTACACCATTTTAAATTGTATTCGCTTGATTCAAACTAACTAATGTTTTATACAAATTTAGATATAAAATAAATTTTTTAAAACTAAAACTTATATATTAACTATATACAAGATAAACTTCAAAATATTTAAAAAATATTCAAAAGAAATTATAATTAAAAAAGGAATAATTTCGGAGATCACTCCTCAGGTTTGACCTCATAACACTAACTTTTGTTGTAGCTTACAATATTACGCTCACCTTCTTTATTTTAACATTTTTGTAACAATTTTCTTAATTTAGTTATTATTAAAATAAAAAAATTATAGTCAGACTTTTTATCCCTTTTCTCCGAAATATCGATGAAAAAATTAAAACAAACAAATTAAAACAGAAGTATATTAAAAATGATTGGGGAAGAATATAGTCAAGTCTAAATAAAGTTACTAGACATACCCTACTGACATTTCTCCATAATATACAATTGATTGAAAGACCACCTTTTATATAAAGTTGTGACAAATTATAGTGCACTACTTGAAAATTTCAAGTAACATAATCAAACTAATGTTTATACTAATATGGCTTGTCAATGTCCACTTTTTTTGTGTTGTTAGTGTTTAATTACAAATACTAGATGTTAAAATCATATAAAACATATGGACCCAAACCTATTATATATTTTTACAAAAAAGAAAAGGGGTATAGAGATATACATTGCACAAAAGGCGAAGATTTCGTTTTGAATTATCTTACTCCACTATCTTTAGAAAGTATCTGATAATGAAATTTAGGTCTAACTTAATCTTGAAATTATTAGTTCGTAAGTTAAGTATTATGTAAGACTATACAAAGAGACGATATATTTGTGCAATCAACATGGGTGAATGTAATTATTCAGTTATAGGTTCATTTGAATCTAGTATTTTTTACTAGAAACATAATGTTTTTATGTAAAAGTCCGTTAAAATGCAACAAATAGTAGGTTTAAACACATAACTTAGAAAGTACAACATGTTTGATATTCAGAATTTTAAAGATTGAATCGATAGAGAACTTCAGTCTTCGATCTACTTTTGGCAACCAAGGTGGGATAATTAATACCCACGGGCCGTCGCACGCGTAGAGTTAGTATATTTGGAGTTTGAACAAACATAATATGAAAGTTTAAGATTGGATAAAGAAGATGAATCTTCGTCTTAATTCAATTAAAATGCTAATAACTAATTAAATTAAACAATGCTAATTGTTTATTTAAGATTTATATTGCTCGATTTGATTAAAGATTATTAAAGTATCTCAAAGACAAAAACATTTTAAATACCAAATGCTTGTGAATATTGATAAACTAGCGATCAAGATATATTGTACTTTCTCTGTTCCAATTTGTGTAAATAATATATATCATAACTTATAATTTACACTAATTGACTCCTCCCCACTCCCTCTTACTCATCCCTGGTCCTTACACCATTGTATTTTATTTTACCGAACATCAAAAAAATAAGTAAGAAAGTCCATTAGAAAGGAATTAATGTGACTATTAATACAAGAAATTAATAAATTGTACTTCTAGTTCGGTTCAGATAGGAAAAGCAAGTCTACATTGATCGTCTCCTTTTCGTTGCCTCCCACTCACCCCCATTTGTGCAGCCGAAACCATCATAGGGCTTACCTAGATTATATGTAAATATACTTGGGATAATATTTTTTTATTACTTCAGTTTATGTCGAGAACATTTTCCTTCCTACCAAACACACCCTTCATCCTCTATATTTTCTAGGGAAAAAAAAGGAAGGGAACCACCAATGTGCTTTTTGGAATGAAATCTTCGCGTAAATAGCTGAACAAATTTCCTATTTACTTTTTCTAATCAATATACATAGAGTATAGACTAATTATACACAAATATACACATCTGTATGAATTATACATCTATCAGCTATTTTTAATATAATCAGTCGGATTAAATTAATTCTTCTTTTGGAATTTTTATTATAGGCTTGATTTTACAAAAATATTCCATGCCATATTAAAAAAACTCCTACCCTCACATCCTTCCTAAACAAAAGGAGAGGTAATTTGTTACTTCATTTGAGGTAAAATCATTAATCCATTTTATTATAATCTCTCTCTCTCCCCCACTTTCTTCCCCTCTCTCCAAAAGAAAAAAAAAACTAATTAATAAGAAAGAGCTTGTCATTAAAAGAGAGGGTGAAAGCAAAAATTACTCAAAAAGAGAAAGTGGTTTGTTTGTTTTTCAATTCATATGTAGAAAAAGAAAACATCATTAGCAAATAAATAATATTAATTAAAAGAGGGAAAATGGGGGCATATAGAGCTGATGAAGATTATGATTATTTGTTTAAAGTTGTTCTTATAGGTGATTCTGGTGTTGGCAAATCAAATTTGCTTTCTCGTTTTACAAAAAATGAATTTAGCCAAGAATCTAAATCTACAATTGGTGTTGAATTTGCTACAAGAACAATTCATGTTGATGATAAGATTATCAAAGCTCAGATTTGGGACACTGCTGGTCAAGAAAGGTGTCAATTCTCTCTCTATTTATATGACTAAATCGTAACGGATTCAAAATTTTAACTCCATTAGTTTTTTGCACTAGGGTAGGGTAGGAAGAATAGTAAAAAATAAAAGTGTTTATGTCAATCCAACGTTACAATTCTTTGTTTTCTTATAAAAATTCTAGTTAGATGATCATTGTAGCCACTACTTTTACGATACCGCCCCGCGAATTATCTAATTATTTTTCATGTCTCATAAAAAAGGTATCGAGCCATCACTAGTGCATATTATCGAGGAGCAGTGGGTGCCTTACTTGTTTATGACATTACTCGTCATGTAACGTTTGAAAATGTAGCAAGATGGCTCAAAGAACTCAGAGACCACACAGACCAAAACATCGTCGTCATGCTCGTCGGAAACAAGGCGGATCTCCGCCACCTCCGGGCCGTCCCCACAGGTGAATCGAGCGGTTTTGCAGAAAGAGAGAACACATTCTTCATGGAAACATCTGCACTCGAGGCACTCAATGTTGAAAACGCCTTCACAGAAGTACTCACTCAGATATATCGAGTTGTTAGTCGAAAAGCTCTTGATATTGGAGATGATCCAACTTCTGTGCCAAGAGGACAAGCAATTAACATTGGGAAAGATGATGTATCTGCTGTTAAGAAGGGTGGATGTTGTTCCGGTTAAGCAAAAAGATCGATCCAGAGGTGAATCCAGAATCTAGAGTCAACGGGTTCAGAATGGTCAGTGTTGTCTTTGTTTTTGGTGTACACACAATTCGAGAAGAAAATAATGGATTCAGTTGAACCCACCCTAGATCCACCTCTGGATGCAAGTATATATATATATACACACACATCAAATCCCATTTTCAACAAATGTAAGTTAGGCCAAAAGAACTAATAGCGTATTATTTTGTGGAGGAAATTAAAGGGGGATGGGAAGTACATTTAGCTTAAAAGTTTACTTGTTTTATATTTTTCATGTGTAAATTGTAAATCAAAGGGAATTTCAGCTAAGGAAACTTTGTTGTTACAAAATATTTGCAATAGACTGAATGTTACAAGAAGTTGTATTTTGCTTCACCAACCAAAAATAGAAGTAAAGGTGGGTTTTTTTCCCTTTTCTAAATGAACGAAAAGAAACACATTCGTTTCTTTTATCTTCTTCTATGCCAAGTGGACAGAGCTAGAGTTCTAGTTACGAGTTCACCAAAACACAATTGTTTTGACTCAAAAAGTTGTGTTTGTGTTAAGAAGTCTACTTAATATGTAACTTCAAACAGTTGTGCACAACAATCCTTAGGAGTTTCTTGGGTAGTTTATCAGGATTCAGGGGGGCAGATGCTTCCTAAGAGTAACAGTGATGTGCAAAGGGACGCCTAAGCTAGGATCCTGCTCGTGAGCATAATTCTCAAGTAAACATTGGAGGATCCGACACGCACCTGTCAAGATTTTTAAAGAGTCTGAGCAACATAGGTTTGGGATGGACCAGGTGTCTTCCACCCAATGGTTTTCTGCTCCTTGTTAGTGGATGCAATAACTAGACAAAAGTAAAGTTTGTGGGAAGTCTTCTTTTATGTCTTGTCTGTACGAAAGTTGGCTACACATTGTGACTAGCTCACTTTTGCATTAACGTGAGAATACAAAGGTTGTTCTTCAACCACACTATGCTGCAGCGATGCCAACTAAACTCACATTTAGGATGAGATCAGAGTAGAAGAAACGAAAAAGAAATGTAAATCTCCCTTGATCCTTTATACCTGGAAAAAGTCTTGTCCAGCACTGTAACTAGTTGTACAAATATTGAATGGGGCGGTGCCAAAAATGTTCATCTACTATTTTCAGTAACTGGTCTTACCAAAGCAAATGAACTTTGGGGATTCGTTGACATCAATAATTCCAGTACAACAGCATCACTGGGGCGGCTTATCTTGAGACCTTGTTCTATCAAGTCTGCATTCAAAGATTGTCCTCACTAAGTAGCTGACATCATCATAGGCTTAGACGTTTGTATGAAAGAAACAGCTTAGTGTGAATGTTCGTATTTACCAGGAGAAAGCTTTTCCGTTCCATAGAGCTCTTTCACTAAAGGGTTTGCTTCCCATTGACTTTCAGCAGCACGACTTGTAGGCTGGAATCCAGCAATTTTACCATCCCCAGATAAAACAACCTGATTAGCATACGTACAAGCACATCAACTATGATAAACACATCTAAACCAACAACTTCCAGGAACATATGCACTAGTCAATTGAAAACGTTCATGACAAGTCTGTAGCCATGTTCAACTGGCAACTATAGAAGAGTTGAAATCCAGATGAGAAAAATAAGTTAAAAAGGGCAGAGAAAGGCCTTACAAGAAAAGAAAAGCTAAAAGCTAGAAGCTAAAATCAGAAGTAATGGGAGCTGAGGAAAAAGTAGCAATGACAGTAGGATCTTCAACAATCAAATTTTATAATTCAGAAATCCCGTGAACTCAAAGTGCAAACCTGACTACAATTAGCTCATTTCAGGAAATTTTGAATCATTTATCAAGGGGGTCCAATAGTTGTGAACAGGATTATTGCGTGATCTAAGCTTAGATCAAGCATTCAAGCTTGATAACTAGCTTGTTTAATTGTGCTTGTCCATAAAATGCAGTGGTTAGCTCTTACATTTCTCGCTTATTCCCAAAGGAATATATTTGGCTAAATGTTCACAAAAGACCAAAGCCTTCCGTTGTCCTAGATTCTTACCATAACTAGCACAACACCATGCCTATCCTGATTATAGTTGATCTTGTGCTTTTATGTTCATAATGACAAAAAAGAGACAATAAACCCAGAAACTGCATCCTAAGAAGAGACCTGATAACTGGCAATATCTTGTGCAGCTGCTTTCATCTCATCTTCAATTCCTTCTGATGGCGTGGAGCTGGAATTGAGATCTAAAACTTTGGAATCCATCTCATTCTTCAGGTATATTGGAAGCTCCCCAATCCAAGCAGAGCTGCCAGAACCCATGACTGCATCTCCAGGCCAACAATAAAATTCCTTGATTCTCCTAACAATGGAGACACAGTAATCTTCCAACTACAGAAACAAAGAGCATTTAGCAATGTGATGATTGAACAATATTACCTACTGATAAAAAGAGACGGAATGCCTAGGGTAAAATGATAATCAACTAAAAAAGTGTAAAAAGCAATAGAAGTGGCCAATAATGCAAAGGCACGCATCATCCACTACACGGTCATAGTAAATATGGACCACAACAAATATAGAAATAGTAACTTCTTATGACAAGTAATAGAACTGAGGGTGTGTTTGAACAAATAAAATCCATACCTTGCAAGATTCCATGGACTGAGGCTGATTGGAGATCATGTCAGATGAATTGACTGGATTAACATCCGGGTGATAGTGTTTTCTAATCGGGAGATAAGGAAGATAACGTTGACCAAGAATTCTTATAGCAACAAGAAAAATTCCACTTGCAAGGACCATAGAGATTGCCTTTGACATAGAAGTGCTTCTCTAGAATTCAAAAGGTGAAAATATTATTATCCATTTGGTTCCAGAAGACATCTTTGGTACTTGAAGTAATCATTTAAATAAAAGAAAACTTATATTCATATCCGATACTCCCAAAAGATATAGAATGCATGAATGTGAAGGAAGGCAATATCCAAAGAAGATACCAACTAGCCATTCAGGGATTCATGTGTCAGTCAAACACAAACCACTTCGAAAAGGGAGTTCAAATACTTCAAATAGCTAACTAATGAGGGTGCTTTATTAAAACTGCATTTGTTTACATATTAAAAATTTTAAAAGAAGAATGGTTACAGAAGAAATTATCACTTCATGGATAATAACGAATAAAGCAGGCATGTAAAGAGCTTATATATCATACCTTGCTATATGGTGAATTGAAAGATTTTGCAACAACACCCGATGATAATTGTTTGTAGGGAAGTGTATAGACATCTTCATAATACATATCTAGAATGTCACTTAGACCAACCTGGAAAAGTAAAACAAGACAAAATAATTATTAGAGATGATTACAACGCCCATCAAGTGTGGACTTCAAATGAACTTATTCCAGTAGATCACATCACATCTTAACCTGAGTCTTATAAGCAGACCAAAAAGGAAAAGCATTTGGAAACATCTAGGGAGATATAAGCATTTGATGACAGAGATGTTTGTAGTCTATTGACTTCACACACTCCAATACCTTGCACTATTGATACACACACCTACTAGGAGGGTTCATCAACTAAAATAAAATGGATGACCTAATACACGTCTCACTGTTAGAAGCCAAGGTTGCAAATTTTAGAACCTTATGCTTTGGGGATAAATAAATTGTATGAACAACAAAAATCAAGGTGCTAGAAGACTAAAGTGGTCATATCTTTACCATCTACAACTTTTTCTAAACAATCTTGACATAAAAAAGAGGGAACTATAAGTAAGAAACTAAAGAGCTTTTAAGAAAGTTATATCTCAGAGTGCTTTCTCAAAAGTTATATCTCAGAGTGACACTGACGAGAGCTTCCAAGGCGAAGGGAGAATTGAAAATTAAACTGATTTCAATTTCTCCACTAGAGCCCAACACACATTAAATTACTACTCCCTCCATTTCAATTTGTTTGTCTTGTTTTGACTTGCACAAAGTTTAAAAAAGTAAAGAAGACTCTTGAATCTTGTGGTCTTAAACTAAAGATATGTAAAATGTACCAAATGCCTTTAATCGTGTGCTCTTAAATATACCATGTGGAAAGTTGGAACTACAGAGTTGCCAAAAAAAGGAAAGATGCATTCTTTTTAAACGGACTAAAAAGGAAAGTAAGACAAACAAATTGAAATAGAGGGAGTATTTAATAGGAACTAAAATTGTTATATATATACACACACACAAAAAAAAAAAAAAAAGTCCCTAACAGCTGAAACTACCAAGCAGGACCAGTCAATTGGCCAATGAGAAACAAGAAACGGCTCTAGCAAAACTGACCATTCAAGATTTGGCACTAGTATAAATGTTAGACATTTTCTTCATACGTGCATTCCCAGTGTTAAATCTTCCAAAGATTAAGGCAATCGAACTTTTCAACCTTTTATTGATAGCCATAGACGATAAGCGAATTCTCCACCAATGCATTAGCTTACCCCATAGGGTGACTAGGTTCAAACTCTTTTAGTGCTAGGCAATCCAGAGATAAATATTGGAGAATTTAATGGTTGTGAATTAATCAAATCAACAAAGCAAAGCACATCACGGTGAAACAATACTTACCAAATGCATCTATCTCTTGATAATTGTCCACAAATACTAAAACAACATCAACCCCAATGATAAGTGATGTCTATTCGACTAACTCATGACTAACTAGTGCCTCAAGGCAAAGGAGCTAACTTAGTTATCTTTATATGATACTTTTTGATGAAGTATCTGTTGTATGATATACATTTCATTAACCTTAAAGCTGATGCAAGAAACAGAAATGCAGAGAACATGGAGTTACCATTTGGGAGTGAGTCAGAAAAACCTCCCATGTGTTTGTTGCTGTTTCCTTCCACCCTTCAAACTTCACATTGTCAAGTTTCTCAGCATCAATCTGCAATTTGTAAGCAGGTACACACTCACTCAGCCAAGCAATAAATTCAGGGCCTCCAATTTGTTCCAGTTTGGAGTATGCAGTTGAAGTTAACCAATTGCCCATCCATTTTCCCTCCCTTGGTCTGTAATTTGCCCTTTCGGAAGAAAATTTCTGGAGCAAAACATTGGCATTCGCAACTATCTCATATTCCATTAAGTTGTATAGAGTAACAGAGGAATCTTTTGAGACAATGCTTTTATGTGTGTCAAACCAGGGGAAAAACTTCTTTGGGGCTCCACCAGGAGTTCCATTAAAGAAATGTTTTTTTGTGCTTTCGAGAGCAGAAAGACAAATAACTTCTGCAATAACAGAAATGACTCGTTCATCTGATGACTTGATGGCAAAAGATGGAGGTACCTGCTGATAGGAAAGGAATAACAGAACTCAACCTATCAGTATCATGTAGCACCTGCAAGGCAAAAATTATAAATCTGACATTATAAAAGAGCATAATGAACCGAATTACAAGATAAAAAGATAGAAACATTAAAAAAGCTCCCCACCTCTCTTGGTGTTTCAAGATCATCCATATTCCTTTCTGTTCCTGGTATAAAAAGTACTAGTTCAAAGTTCCAAAGATGTTGCAGCGTTACTTGTCTAAATGTCATGGCAAGTATATTTGTAGACATCGTGCCGGAAAGCATCTCTTTAGTTATGGTACTTCTAAGCTTATGAGCTTTCTCCATAACTTTTCTTGCTGGTAAGAACTGCCAGAATGTCAAACTTTAGACATACTATAACCATCATTGCAATAAACAGAATCAAGGGCATGAAACTGCGCCACAAAAAAAATGAAGATCAGCTACATATGAAGATGGCCCTTGCATTTCCGTGCCTCGAGCAGTGGGTGACGGAAGTAGCTATTCCACCATAGTTTTAAGATAGGGCTTGCTTAATGATGCAGGATAAACAGAACAAAACTTTCTTCTAGGTAGATTAGGAAAATGAACGAGGCAGTGGGTCACGGAAGTAGCAATTCCACCATAGTTTTAAGATAGGGCTTGCTTAATGATGCAGGATAAACAGAACAAAACTTTCTTCTAGGTAGATTAGGAAAATGAAGATAAGTTTACATCTGCATTAATTTTCAAATATCAGACACAACTATATTAGTGCTTCTGAAGTAGCAATACTACCATTATCTCAATACCCAACCTTTCTTATTGATGCAGGATGAACAGAACAAAACTTACTTCTAGGTAGATTAAACAAATGAAATTACTTCTACAAATGCACAAGTAAAGTCTAATTTTTCAAATATCAATCACAACTTATATTAGTGCTTCTGAAGTAGCAATTCTACGGCCTTGCTTAATGATGCAGGATAAACAGAATAAAACTTACTTTTCAGGTCAATTAAATAAATGGAGCTGATTTAACATATGCACAAGTAAAGTCTATTTTTAAAAAAATATTAGCACAAACCAGGGGAAGAGCCAGGGTACCACAAGGGGTTCATCCCAACTTCCTTCATCGAAAAATTCCACCATGTATATAATGTCAAAATATTATTTTTATGTACATATAGTAGATATTGAATCCCCAACACACCCAGGGACAGAGCCGAGGTACCGCTACGGGTTCAACCCTTCGTCCAAAACTTTCACTATGCATATAATGTAAAAATTAATTTTTATGTAAAAATGTAATGTTGAATTCCTTAGTTTCTTCATGAGTTTACCTCTTTGTATTTTGAGCACTCCTAGTAAAAATCAGGGCTCCACCATTGAGCACAACTATATTAGTATGTCTACATAAACTCATTGGTCCAGTAAAAATAATACTTTGCTCACCAGTCTAGATATGCACAAGTGAAGTCTAATTATTCAAATATCAGCACACCTATATTACTCTCAATGTCCCAATTAAAGTATCTTACTTTCCTTTTTGATCTATCTCGGAAAGAGTCATTCTTTCTATATTTAGTAAATTTTCCAATTCATTCTTTTTTTTTTAAATTAAGTTTTCCAATTCATTCTACTTACAAGTTTAAAGACAACACATCTTTAATCAGCAAACACGAATTCAAAAGTCTCTCTTTATTTTCTAAACTCCATGTCCAGTCAAACAAAAACACTTAAATTGGGGCAGAAGTAGTACTTGTACATAAACTCACCAGTCTAGTAGAAATAGTACAGTGCTCACAAGTCTACATATGCACAAGTGATGTCTGATTATTCAAATATCAGCACAACTATATTACTCCCACTGCCCCAATCTAAGTGTCTTACTTTCCTTTTTGGTTTGTCCCAAAAAGAGTCCCTCTTTATATATTTAGTAAGTTTTCCAATTCCAACATTCCACCGGCAAATACAAAATTCAAAATTCTCTCTTTATTTCTTAAACTTCGTTCTGAAACACTTTAAATTGAGACGGAAGGAGTAGTACTTGTACATAAACTCACCAGTCTAGTAGAAATAGTACTATGCTCATCAGAAGGTCCCGGAAACAGTGTTTCAACAACCATAGCATCCATACCAGCGGCAATATGTTCTCCAGCAGCTTCACCACCGTCCGCTGCAGCAGCAGTGAGTGCCTGCTGGAAGTCAACAGCACCAACCAATGTGAGTCGAGCTAAATCGTTCTCATAAGTTCTTAAACAAGGTACAGATTTCTCATCTCCGTTGAAATCAGCTACTGCCTCGAGAATATTTTCCTCCGTCATCGGCTTAAACGGCTTCTGCTGCGCCGAGCATGAAATGGAACGGCGACGGTTTCTGTAAGGTGTGAAGTGTAAGTTCCGGAAGAAAAAAGGACGCTTTCTGATTGCGGAATTGGTTTCCGGTGAGATTGAATTGGCCGGAGAGTGAGTGAGAGTAAGTGTGAAGGCCATTGTTGAGGGGTTTCAGATGGCTAGGGTTTATTTCAAATTCGGCGCGTTCTGGCGGCTACTAAGTAATTGGGGCTCCGACTTTTGAGTGTGAATAAACGGGTGATTTGCAAGGGATGCTTTTGGTTCTTCCGTCCTTTTCGAATTTTGAGATTTAAACACATTTTTTTTATAGTAATTAATTTTATAATTTTAAAAATATTTTAAATTGTGAATTATTATAACGTATAGTATTCTTTTTACCTTATTTACAAAAAAGTAGATGTTAATTCAAAAGATTTTGTTAAAAAAGGTTTTGTTATCGGTATTCTAAGTGTGTCACATCAATTGGAAAAGAGGGAATAGTAAAAAAATGCTTTCATCTTAATAGAATAATGAGATAATGGTCAAAAACACACACGAAATGTTATATTTTTGCGAGTTTTATACCTAAACTATCTTGTGTTTACATTTTCTATTTTTTTATATAAAAATAAATACGGTAGGGAAAGGGGGAGGGGCAATGAGGTGGGGGAATCCAATCCTTTCCATTTTCTATCTGAACTATCACTAACTAATTAGCAGAACACACCTAAGGAGCAAAAATGTGGGTTCGAACTTTATATATGAGTGAATAACAAGCATATATTGAATTAGATTTATACATAAAATATAATCACCAATTCTAAGCTCACAACGTCTAAATTCTGAATCTATCGTTGTTTTGTAGCCTTTCTTGTTATGATCTCTATTTAGATATAACAAATAGAACCTTTTTTTTGTTTCAAAGTTCATGAATAAACAGAGCTTTTGTGCTACCAATTGCATAGTTCTTGCAAACATATGTTACAAAATCTGCCTTTAAATACACACAATTGTTTACATTACTTCAAATAACCATATAATAGAACTCATGATACTTTGTACAAGCTTCAAGGACAGAAACTTCACATAACTAAAGCTCGATAGGTACTCTCCTACTCGTTGTTCCCTCGAGTTTCTGGTATGGCTGCTTTCCATTTACAGATGATCGATGCCTATGCAATTCCCTCGTGTTCTTATCGAGGTAATGGAGTAGGAAAACCATACCTATCGACGTAGCAAACATAGGAATAGGACCAAAAAACCACAACAACAAAGGTGTAGCAAAATAAAGTGATCTAAGTCCTAGTGACCAAAAATCACCTCCCCTGATCACAGCCAATTCAACGTAGCTTATCGGTATATCAGTATCAGGCGTACTGATTAGGTAATTCGCGTGAATGAAGCACCTCGATGATTGAACAAAGCACGAAAAAGCCAGCATAAAGCAGAGAAGTAGGCTAATGAATTTGATGGACATTGTTTCTAGTCTTGTGTCACCATATATTAGTTCACTACTGAAAACACTATTGTTGGCCATCCAAGCTCCAATAAGAAAACTCAAACTTAGTGAAACAGATGCTAAGAATGTTGCTCCAGAGAGACTAGATCCTAGAACAGTTAGAGCTGTATCAATGTTCTTTTTATCATCCTGCAAGAATTCCACATAAAATTTAATCAAATGTAACAATTGTCTATCGGAAACAGACTCTATACCTCTCTAAGGTAGGAGTGACGTATGTGTACACTCTACTCTCTCCAAACCCCTTTTGGTGGAACTAGACTAGATATGTTGTTGTTGTGTTTCGAGGTAACGATTGAGAGAATACATTGGTAATTAGTAATTACTATAGATAGTGGCGGAACCAGAAATCCTAACAAGGAGATTTGAGAAGCATGCTAATCCTTGTTGTGTTGAGGAGATTCAATGATTTATATATACGTAAAAGAATATATTTTTATCCTACTTACACCATGTGATTTACGAAGAGGAATCAACTAAAAACCCCTTCCTTTCGTTTAGCTCCACTATTAATCGTGGAGGCTATAACGCTTAACAATTACGAAGAACAAGGTATTAGTAGCAACAATAACAACATATTCAGTATAATTTCACAAGTGGATTTGGAAATGGTGGTGTATACGCAGCCTTACCCCTAATTTAAGGAGGTAGAGACCGGCTGGTGGACCCTCGGCTCAAGTAAAGCATAACATGGCACTAGTAGCATAATCATAACTTAAAGTTTTAACATAAGACAATAAGATAAAACGACGCAAGTATGTTATTTCATATCTATCATCATACTAAACAACATAAAAAGTGAAAACAAAGAATCAAAACTAAAATTGAAATATGTTATTTCAACTTACCAACATAATTTTTTCAACCCAAGCTCTTTTGTCATTATTTTCAAATCCCATAACAGTAGTATGAGGAACTTTTAGGTATCTATAGAGCAAATGAAGATGATAACCAAACATAATAATTAAGCCAATTGGTACCAAGAACAAATCAAGGTACTCTTTTTGGAAAACCATTATAATTTTCTTCTCTTCTAATGTGAAAAAAAGTTTGATGATTTCAATCATAATATTGTTGTACAAAATTTGTTGCTTCAAAGTAATTAAATGGCATCTTTTGTTTGTAAATTTATTAAGCAATCTCTTAACTTAACTTAGATGTGTTGGAAAAAACTACTTGCAAATGTGAAATTCAAGAATCAATTCACACATGTCATACTAAAATTGGAAGCAATTTGATAAGAAAGTATTGTTGCTTGGTTTAATATCGAATCGAACCGAAAATCAAATCAAACCGTAAATCGAGTCAAATAAAAAAAAATAGTGGTTTGGTTTTGGAAAAAAAATCGACTATATTTGGTCTGGTTTGATTTTAACTAAAAAAACTCAACCCCACTCTAAATCAATCAGACATTATATATATAATTTTAAATTTTATTTTACACATAAGAATATTTATTTTGATATAATTTCTAAATATTTCTTTTACTTTTTCATAGTTTTTACCTTTTAACATATTAGTTCAAGTTTGAAACTTAGAATTTTGAGTAGTCCAATAAATGTTATAGTCCATGGATGTTAGTAACTCTAATAAGCTCAAATCAAAATCAAATTACTATTAATGCTAACAAAAAAAAATCAATTCAACACTAAGAATGACACTAATGTTGATTATTTATTCTTTAGTTTTACATTGGTAATTAGACAATTAAAATATATAGTCTAATTTTAATTTTTCTTTAATATTAAATAATGCAATTAATATTTATTAAACTTATTTTAGCATGATTCAGTACTTTTAAATTATGATTATTTTTCTAATGACTTATTAATTTGCAATATTTGTTTTTATGCATTTTCTTGAGAAGCACCTTAGATGTATTTTAATGTAATTGAAGAAATATTTGGAGCATAAGTTAATTATATGTTTGTAACTTTGTATAATACTTTACTAGAAAAATCCAAAAACCTCGAGGTTGAAAACCCCGATTTTTATTAATTTGATTTGATTTATAAATTTAAAAATCTGGCACAATTGATTTGGTTTGATATTTGAAAATTTTGAACTAACCTGGCCACGCACACCCTAATTACTACTACTACTATTTTCCCTTTGAAATTTCCCATTGAAAAATGTTCATTTGACTATTTTCATAGGTTTTTTTTTATTGAATCAGTGAGAAAAGAAAAAAGAGCAGTGTTTTTCCACACAAAAATCAGGAAACTTCTCATTATTTCAATGAGTGCTTTACCATTGAGCTGGTTTGGTTAAAAAAAAAAAACAAAGTGGGAAAATCATGTATCCTAACATAAATTTTCTATTAATTCGCAACGGAAAAAATCTTTATTTCTAGTAGTGCTAATTGCCTTTTATTAATATAAAAAGTTCAATAGAAACGAAATGCAAACAGATTGATGGTTGTAACTTGTAATGCAGCTCAACCACTGGAGCTAGCCTCACTTGTCCGAGATGTCTTATTTAAGACAAGCTCGGGCATAATATAAGTCAAAGGGTAAGATAAGGAAATTTCACAAATGATTATGGTAAAATTCACCATCAAGAAACAGATTAAGCTACAAATATAACAACTGGCTAAAACTGCAGATAAATTTAAATTTGTTAGTGATAAAGAACTTTAGGAATTTTTATAAATTTACAAGAGAAATAAAATTCATCCTTTTACACTTCACCTCAACTCTGTTTTCCCCTTCTCTCCAAAATTAAACCAAAAATCAAGTATTGATAGACAAAGTATTAAGCAATTAGCAAATTAAAAAAATTCACACATCTTCACTTTCACGATACAACAACTATGCCTCAATCCCAAACAAGTTGGTCTCGAGTCTCAACCATATGAATCATCACTGTCCATGTCGCTACATCTAAGCAAAGATATGTTGACAATCTTTAAGCTACATTTCCTTGATCTGATGCGTCTTCGTGGTAATAAGGGGTCAACTTGCCATCTGTTAACGCTGTCTTGAGCTGGTCTCCGCCACCAACTTCCTGCAGCATTTTTACGACTTTTCTCATCGAGGGTCGGTTAATTGGGAGGGGGCTAGTGCAGAGGAGGCCAATTTGTAGGACTTTGCTTATGTCCTCCTTGAAACAAGAGTCGAGTTTCGGGTCAATAACATGATCTATACCCTTCTGGTCTAGAGTAGCGCAAACCCACTTCACCAAATCCTTTTCCCCATATTCAGGACCCACAGGGAGTTTCCCTGTCACTAGCTCGAGGATTACCACGCCAAAACTGTATATATCACTCTTCTCATTCACCTGAAGTGTGTAGGCATATTCTGCAATGCGAACAGAATTTAGTTCAACCGGAGGAGCTCTACGAGAACCAGAAAGCAAATGTAAACAAAGAATGACCTGTTCTTGGAGCAAACCTTAGTGTTAATGTACAAGGGCACTCAAGTTAGTACTATATTGCTCGGATCCTCCAAAAGTGTTGTTGCACCTGTATTGGATCCTCCAAAATTGATTAACTTTGGGAGAACCCGACAAAGACATGCCACATTTTTTGAAGGATTTGAGCAACATAGCTCAAGAACGGACAAAAATTATTCATATATAGCTAGCTGTCTACCTGATTATAGATATTGGACGTTTAACAATCATCAACGACGATATACCCAATGTAATCCCACAAGTAGGGTCTGAGGAGCGTAGAGTGTACATCAGACCTTATTCGACGCTTAATTATAATATTACAATATATGAAATAAGTTATGTTTAGGCATACATCTTAACTACAATTTGTAATGGAAGGCATAAAACAATTTCAACAAAATCATGTTAGTAAAACTCCCAAAGTGAAGGATTAATCCTCTAACCTGGAGCAATATAACCGCAAGACCCAGCAATGACTGACATAGACATGGTTCCCTTGTCATCGACATCAATCACCTTTGCCACACCAAAATCAGCAACTCGAGCTCCAAACTCCCCGTCCAACAAGATATTGTTCGACTTAAAGTCTCTGTGAACAATCGGAGGAGCACAATCATGATGCAAATATGAGAGTCCCTCTGCAGCATCCATAGCTATCTTAAATCTCTTAGGCCAATCCAACAACCCGCTTTTGCTGCTGTGTAGCAAATCGCCCAAGCTTCCATTAGGCATGTACTCGTAAACTAAAAGTTTGCAACCCCTTGTTGTACAACAACACCATAGCCTAACGATGTTCTTGTGTCGAATCTTGCCCAATGTCTCAACCTCCGCTTCAAATCCATCATCCTGATGGTTACCTTTCTCGATGTCACAATTCTCATCTGCTTTTTTCAAACTTCTTGAAAGTTTTTTCACAGCAGCAGCTTCACCATTACTCAAAACGACCTTGTAAACCTTCCCGGAAGAACCACTACCAATCAAGTTGTCTTCATCTAGAGCTCCCAGTACTTCATACTCATCGAAACCTAACTTATGAAACGAAGTCAAGGTCCATTTCGATCTATCCAACCCTTTTGCTTTCTTGTAATTCCTGTACTTCCAATAGAACGAAACTACCCCAACTATAAACACCAAAACAGCAAGTACGAAAAGCAATCTCAGTAACCATACATAACCAGCAGTTTTACCTTCATCTTTTCCATCACATAAACCTCCAATATCTCCACATAAACCGGGATTCCCCAGAAAGCTATTCTTGTACATTCCCTTTGCATATGAGGGAGGAATACCACCCGAAAGACCATTATTCGATAAATTCAGCTGATTGAGCTTCAAATTCTGCAACGCAACCGGAATTTCCCCTGAAAACTTGTTTCCTGATAGGTCAAGATAGTTCAAAACCAACAAGCTCCCGATTTCCCAGGGAATTTCTCCAGAAAGATCATTGTTTGCCAAGTTCAATTCATTCAATTTCTTCAAAGAATGAACCCCACTAGGAAACTTACCACTTAATTCATTGTTGTGAAAATCCATTCTTCCCAATTGCTCAAGATTCACTATACTAACCGGTAACGACCCTGAAAACTTGTTATCATTTCCCACAAAATCAACCAGACTTTCCAAAAAACCAATCTCTTCAGGAATATTACCCGAAAATTCGTTCTTTGACAAAATCAAAGCTGATAAATTCAATGCGCCAGCTATAGTTTTCGCAATTCCACCAGAAAATGAATTGTCCGTTAACTGAAGCAGCGAAAGGCGTGGCAGCCCCCAAAATTCCACAGGGACATCGCCTGAGAACTTATTATGAGCTAATCTCACACGTAATAAGCTCCGGCATTGGCTTAAACTCACCGGAATTCCACCGGAAAACAAGTTATCTATCATCAAAACCTCCTCTAAAACCCCATTTCCGCACAAATTCACCGGAATTTCACCCGAAAACTCATTGTTTGAAACATCAATCCATACCAATGGCGAAAATTTACCAAGATCTTTAGGTAAAGTTCCATTTAAACTATTACCAAAGAGCTTTAATTCATATAAATTGCGTGAATTTGCAATGGCTATAGGTAACTCACCATACAATTGATTCTCATAAAGATTGAGTGACTCAAGTGGCAACTCACACAACCCGCTCGGGATCGACCCGGTAACCCGATTCATCGACACGTCGACCCGCCTCAACGAGGTCATATTCGACCACCCATTCACCGGAAACTCGCCGGAGAACGAGTTATTGTACAGCTCAATTTGCTCAACACTAGTTAACTCAGTGAGCCAGCTCGGAATCGGACCGTACAAGTTGTTTAACGCAAGGTCCAAGTTAACAAGCTTATTTAATCCCCTTAATGTACCCGGAACCTCACCAATTAACCCACAGTCAGTTAACCAAAGCACCTCGAGATTCGTGAGGTTCCCAATCTCCGGTGGGACCCGACCCGGAGAAAACGGGTTGTACGACAAATTCAGCTGTTTCAAACTCGAAATGTTTCCAATCTCCGGAGGGATAGTCCCGGTTAACAAATTTTCAACCAGACCCAGAACTTCAAGTCGCCGGAAACCCCCAAAACTCGCCGGAATTTCGCCGGTAAAGTTATTTCCGGTCAAATCAAGGTATTTCAGCTCAGGAAGCTTCGCCAAACTCGATGGAAGACTACCCACTAACAAATTTTGAGCTAAATCGAGATGGACAAGAGATTTACAAGAGGATAGCTCCTCCACCGGAAGTGTCGAGTTAATAGAGTTATTGTAGAATGAAATGTACTTAATATACTTGAGCCGGCAAAGAAGAGAAGCCGGAAATGGGCCAGCGATATTGGTATTGGAGAGGTCAATAGATGTAACAGAACGAGTTAAAGAGTCGCATTTTACTCCAAACCAGTTACAGGGTGAAGAGTTATCATGGAGATTCCAGTTTGAAAAAACACCATTTGGGTCATCAAATCCAAGCTTTATGGTGTGTAAATAAAGGGTTTCTTGGTTTATTGAGAGAATCAATGTGGGTAATAGAAGTATAAGCAAGATTTGAAGATGCATTGTTGAAGGAGATGAATGGATTAGTGGATTTTGTTCTGGAAAAAGTGATTAAGCCATTGTTGTACGTTTCGAGAGAGACTTTGAAAAATCTTTGATTATATATATGTTGTTCATGTTTTTTAGAAAAAACATTTTTTCCATCGAGAATATGATTGTGTTTTCATATGAATTTTATTACTCCCTCCGTCAAACAATAACATTAGTTCATCTTATTAAAAATAGTTATCTCGTATAAATTGTCCAATTTCCTTTACGTCTAATAATGTTCACATCTTATTATAATAAATAGATATCTTGTATAAGTTGTCCAACTTACTAAAGGAAGAAAGGATTAATTAAAATTCTACTTGTGAAGAAGTTTTTTGAGTGGTGAATTTGTAAAGTTATTTTTTTTATTTATGATTTTTTAATATGCGCCATAAAAAGAAAAAATGATCGACTAATATGGAACATAGAGAGTAGCACATTTACTTAATTATATGAACTTTCATCTTATTGATATGGATTCGAATTCTATGTTGTAAACTCTTTTTCCTTCCCTTTATCTTTATGTGACAAAAAAAAGATTTAAAATAAATATTTTATTTAAATTATTTGATTAAATATGTGTTTGGTATGAAGAAAAATGTTCTCTTAAAAAATAAAAAATAAATGACTTCTTGTCTTTATTTCTTGTGTTTGGTGCTGAGTAAACAAAAATATGTATATATACCATCTAGATTATAGACAAAGAGTATGAGAGTTGCAAGTAGGGGTAAGGGAGCAATATGTTGAAGGGTGAGAAAGAGACGTCAACGTGAGATATTATTTGTGGAACTTATATTTCTTTGTTTCTAATAGAAAGTTACGTTGTTTTCGTATATTTGAAGGGCATTTTCATAAAAGAAAAAAAAACAATTTAGTAAATAAAGCATTTTGTGTCTATGTAAGGATTAAGGGAAAGGTCGTTGATCATACTCTTAAAAGGTTGATAATTTGAGTGTGATGCAAATAATCTATCATAAAGTAAGTAATAATATTGACTTTTACGATTCAAACCACGACCTATAAATTATAGGAGGATAACTTTATCGTTTCTATAAAAGTTTTTTCAAAGCAGACCAGCAAATATTTCCTCATGCAATGGTGTGTTTTTCAAGTTATCTTGGTAGCTTCAACTTCTAACTCATTGTTTTTTTTACCATGCACGACATATTCATTTTCCAACAAGATATTGTTGGGGGTAAAAATGAGATATTATCATTATGTTCCTCATTTTTTGCCTTCTTGTTTCTCACTATTAGCATTTCTTTACATTAAAAAAGGAGCAAATTATAACTATTGACTAAACTATTTCAAGAATTAGGATAAAAATTTAGTAATTACTCATTTTTTGCTCTTTTCAATGGTAAAATTGGATTTGACTCGAACACTGATGTATTATTCATGAATATCGATTAGAAATAATAAATAATGAATTCTATTGATTATTTTATTGTAATCTTTCTAGTAAAGTTCCCTTTCATAATTGTCCTCTCATGGTTGAACCCCACACCATATTTCTCTGCAATTTCCAATCTTTTCCAAAATTCCTTATAGGTGAGTTTAAGGTTTTGCCCTCTTCTCTTTTCTTCTTTTCCTTTTGTCATTTTTGTCATATTGTTTTTAGGAAATCTTCATTCTTTTTTCTTTTTTTTTGCTTCACATTGATTCGATTAATTCAGATTCATGTTGGAGAAATTTACTTCGGAAGTACTAAAGTACTTTCCGAGGCGGCTTGAAGGCTAAGCCTCTAATTAAGGTTGTTAACTCTGCCCCAAAAAATTTGAAGGCCCCAAATTCGAGATATAAAAATAGAGTCGTCTTTTTGGAGCTCGCCTCTAGAAATTCATTGAGCTATTTTTTTTTTGTCTCAAATTTCAGATTTCATTAGATTAAGAATGAAAGAATATTTAACAATTTTTGGTACAAATACTTCCTTTATGTATATTATATTGTATGTACAACCCCATCTTGCCTAGCTTTCTCTTCTTTCTATACCAAAAGGAAGAAGACCACTCCATTTTACTATAAAATTACTCTTTGAATGATTAGTTTGTGATTATGTTAATCAAACAAATTAAAAGTATGCAAGATGTAACAGCCTGTTTTAAAGTAAGAATCTTCAACTAGTTTTTGAATTCCCTAGTCAGATCAATTTCAATTAAGTAACGTCGTAGATAAATTCTATATCTGTAAAATATAAAAACAAATATTGAGTATATAAAAAAAATAATAATTTTAGTGACGCATCTTAAAACTTCAACTAGGTCGAAAGTGAACGATTTAACAGTTTTTGATTGTATTTTTATTTTATTTTGTATAAGCGACAATATTTGCATGAAATTGTTTCAAATTACCATAATTAAATGATATCTTTGCGCTGCTTATAAATATTTTTTTTTTATTAATTATCATTAAAATATATAAGTGCTTAGAACTTAGGAAAAATCCTTTTGGCCTGAATTTGGCCAGAATGGTATTTTACTTATGTTATTTACCTTTTTGAATGTTTTTATCCTTTTAACTTTAATACCTTTTAACTAAAAATGGAAAAAAGATCAGTTTATTTTTTTAAAAAAAAATTTATAGACTTTTTAAATTTCTGATCAAATTCTGACCAAATTTTCTAATCATTTAGCTTTACCCTAAAACTTAAACTCGTGAAAAAATTTAGTTACAGCTCCAAACCTCATTATTACATTGGGTAGGATTTTGTAAATTTATGTCCTAAAATAAAGGATATTAATTAATGATTTGTGTTTCAATTTTTCATCCAAGCAAATGCAACATATCTATTCTTTTCTCACATGAAATAAATGTTTTAACTTGTTTGAATATTAATTGATCAAATTCAGCATTAAAAAAAGAGAATTGAAATAATTAAGTTAGTAGCTAGGATTTTTTTTGTCTGTTGTTTATTTATGTCATGAAACATTATAATCATTTTGTCTAAAAAGACCATAGTACATAACTTTACATTATGGCCTGTATTTCTTTTTTGTGACAATAAATAACTTTGGCCATTTATGGTTTTTTTTTTTTCAGGACTCAGGGGCGGAGCTAGAATGTTGTCTAGAGCGGATGCAATTTTATAGAATCGGGCTTATTTTAATTCGATATTGCTAATGTAGAATATAATTCTTATATGTAAAATTTCAATATCAATTTATAATTTAAAAATTTAATAAGTTCAATATTAAGGGTGTGTTGGTACGAAGAAAAATATTTTTTGATATGATTGGTCAAAAGTTTGAAGAAAATTTCATTTAGAAATTTAAGTTGTTTAAGAATCAGAAAAATGACTTCTCTATTCGAATCGGAGAAAACTAGTTAAGTGACATTCCACATTGAATATGTCATCTACCAGCAGCCTTCGACACACCTTATCTTTACCTTACTCCTACTTGGCCACCCTCATAACATCTGACACTATCGAAAGCGGAGGCGTATCCTGGATTTATAGATGATGGGTGCACTGTTACAAAAAGGTGGATATAAGATATAAATTTGATCGGTTAGGTTCTTTTTACTGAAAACCATTAAAAATTTAAAATTATAGGTCCAAAATTAATGTTTATCTATCCAAACTAGTTACAAAATCTTAGAAAGAAAACTAAAACACAAATTTCTAACCTCACCTAGAGAGGTGCACCTAATCATCATCGTACAACATTATATGATACTTCGAGTGGGGTTCACACATCTATATTTAAATATATTTTTAAAACTATAATACTACTATATATGATTTTGGGAGGGGACCACGGGTTCACGTGAACCCGATGACCCCCTTCTATATACGCCCCTTGTCACGACCCGAGCCTACACTCTGGATGTGGCCGGCACTCGAGAACCATTGTTGGTCCCCAAGCAAACCCTCATCCTGGTTGACTACAAGCAAAAGACTAACTCAAGCATACAAAGCTTAAAAACTGAATAAAAATTCATGAAACTCAATTGCAAAGCTTTAACTCAAATGAAAAACTCTGACCAAAAATAAAATATTCAACTCGCCATAAAATAGGCAACTTAAGTCTTTAAAACATTTAACAAAATAAATGAACAGACTTCTGAAACTCTATTGTCTATCTATGAAGCCTCTAAATGACAAAGATGGAAGTCGGGACAAGACCCACGACATCCTAACAACTGATATAACTGAAAAGTAAATGAAATCCTCCAGAAGCAAAAAGGCTCGCCATAGCTAACTCGAACTCCATGTGGTATCAATGAAGCTCCTGTTAATGATCCCGAATACCTGAATCTGCATCATGAAAAGATGCAGGCCAAATGGCTCAGTACATGGAATGTACGAGCATGTAAGGGGAATTCTAAAGCATAACATAAGCTTGAAACTTGATAAAAAGGGAAACATACTTACCTATTCTCAAACTTACTCAACTCAAGGAATACTCAGGATACTCAAAACTACTGAAACTTACTCAACTCAGAAGTACTTAAGGATAAGATACTCAACTCAGTAATAAGGTTCTCAACTCAGGATACTAACTCAAGATACTCAACTCGAAAGACTCAACTCATGATACTCAAGGATAAAGCAATAGTAAAAGATGCAATATATATGAAAAGTTGTAAAACTGTGGATAACAACTCAATGTATTGAAAAATATAATAATACTCAATGTGCATATAAAAATACAATATAACTTTGTGGGAGTTTCTCTAACCGACAACCACCACTATGAGCCTAAGTGATGATACAACGTTTTGCCAACGCTACCAGAATTGTCCTATACTTTGTTGTCATATAGAGCGCCTTAAGTGAGTGGATCCACTAGTCTATGCTAAAAATCACTAAGGAGTCATCTAAAAAGTATGATCCTTTCTACCCATGATGGCTACATGGTTTATGAAGACTTGAGTTATTATGAACTCGCGTCCCCATGTCAGTGTTCAATACCACTCCCAAAATATACTCAGCTCATATGTTTTAAAAACAAAACTTTTTCTTTCGTTTGAGATAATTACTCAAAATTTAGCTTAAAAGCTCTCTTGGAAATCGATATTTCCTTTCTTGTTCAAATGTGAAAACACTTTAACTCTTGGGAATACTTAGTTCCCGTATAATCTTTTGAAGAAATGAACTTTACTCTTACTCTTTACTCAACTCAAAGCTTAAGTCTTAAAACAAAGTTAAAACTTTTGTAAAAGACTTCTTAAAATATGGTTCATGCCGAATTATGGACATGAACGACTCAATGCAAGGTTTTCAATATCCATAGATAGAACTTAATACTTGAAACTCAAGAACTTCAATGATACTACTCATTTCAAGAATGTTCAACTCAGAGGGTTCATGCGGAATTATGAGCATGAACTACTCAACTCAAGGACTCAAAGATACTATTCATCTCAAGATTGTTCGACTTATAAGGTTCATGCGGAATTATGGGCATGAACAATTCAACTCAAGGACTTCATGGGTAACATGGAATAGTCCCATGATTAGAAATATAATCTCACAAGGGATTAGGAACTCAATACTTAAGACTTAGAACTTGAAGATACTACTCCTCTCAAAGGTACTCAACTAATGGAGTTCATGCGGAAGTTATGGGCATGAACAACTCGACTCAAAGGTCAAAATATCAATAAGGAACTCATGTATACGACTCTTCTCATTCTCATACTTACTTACTCAAAGCTTAACTCAAATCGATGATGGATCTCAAAGGATTCACAATTGAACTCAAAGGCATCCTTGAACTTTACTCTTAACTTTCTCTTGAATGTAAATTATGAATTCAAGGTTATGATCATGTTATGAATGATTTCTAGGTGTTTAGAAGTAGCTTAGAGTAGTTAGAATCGAAAGGGAGTGAATGTGCACTTTAAACGAACTCAAATGGAGCAACTGACTACAAACTGGATGGAGCAGGCGACCCTTGCGCACTAAGTGACGCGGGATGCCAGCCCCTAAACTACAAAGGATAATTTGGGGCTCACTGGCTGGCGCGACACGCCAGGCCCCAACCCGAAAAAATCGACGAATTTCTTTGCTCATTTTCTCACCCTAACTCGCCTAGAATCGAACGGTTTCTTCCCCAATTACTTGGATTCGATTACTTAACATAAGTACACTCTAATCTACTCAATACAGCCCTCAAAACACTCACTTACATCTCAAGAAATCATCAAAACCCCAACACAACAAGATTTAGAATGAACTTCAATAACACCTATCAAGAATTCATCAAGAACTCTAATCTTTCAACTTCAAGAATGAAATTTGTGCTGAAAATAATGTGATTGGCATATGGGTGAACAAACCCAACACTATTGAAGCTTACATACCTCTTAGGGATTAAACCCATAGTGAAAATCCGCAACAAAACGCAAGACTCTCGACGAACGCTTTGATCTTCTCCTCTTTTCTCTTCTTGAACTCTCAACTAAAACCCTAGGCGTATATTAGGATTATAAAACTGAACCTAATAGGATTAGACCCTTAAAACCTCACTAAAAGCGAATTAAATCTAATTGGATAAGAAAAAGACCAAAATACCCCTCACTATTTTTCGGGTAACTTTCCTTAACTGGACAGCCTAACTTCAAAAGGGCATATCTCACTCATTCAAACTCGAAACTTGGCAAACTCGGTGGCGTTGGAAAGATAATTCAAAGATCTTTCCTACGGTATCTGGTAGCACACCTAAATCATCCTGAGCTAGGAGTTATGGTCGTTTGAAATTGACCAAAAACTTAGAAGAACTAAGAAATGACTTGAATGAACTATCTTTAGTTCCTATTGGAACTCAAAGTGCTACTTCTAGTGACTTTAACACTCAAGAAAATTTAAAAATTTTCTGAGGTGTTACATCCATGACCGTGACCGAAAGTAAGTAATAAACCACATATTTTTCACCTTAAAAATTAAACCGATAGAATATAAATCTTGAATCCACCTCAAAATATCATAAAGGATGAATCATGAAATCACAATATACATATACTATATTATTATTTACATATATAAATAGGTCAAATATATTAAAAACTAAAAAACATTATAAATAAACGCGCCAGGTAGGGGTCGAACCTACGACTTTCTGCTTAGGAAACAGACGCTCTATCCACTGAGCTACAGGCGCTTGATTGTTACTTTTTTAAAACATTCAAGTCTGGTCTTCTTATTCATTTTGTTTGTACCAAAATAACCTTTAATTTAGTGCCTTTAAATATATTATATGCAAAATTGAAAATGAAAAACATTTTTAAAAATTTAAAATATAAAAATATATTCAAAATTGTGTCATATATTATAGTAGGGGTATGCAAAACCTGAATTGATCGATAGATCGAACTGAAAAAAGTGTTATTGGTTTATTGTTATTGGGTTAGCAGTTATTTTAATGAATTATAAAAAAATTATCGGATTATTGGTTCAGTATTGATTTTTAATATTGTGTTATTGGGTAAACCGATAGGCGATAACCCATTAAGACTAGTATTTACTACTTTTACTTGTACATAAATATTATATATTAATCTCAATACATTACTAGTTATTGTCTTTGTCTTTTAGCTTTCAATTCACACTTCATAATGATTTTGAATTCACAACTTTATACAAAACGTCAAAATCTAAAGTAAGAACTATATTCCTCTTAATCTCTCTTTTGTTATACTTATATAGTTCTTTTCATGTTTGTTATTGTTGTTTCTATTTTACAAATATTTGTAAAGTTACATTATTGTGTTGCCGCATCAAATTTATTAGAGAAGTCATATATTTATTTTATAAGTATTTTCTTATTGGTTAAACCGAAAATCGAACTGTTAAAAACCAAAATCGATAAATTGAAAATCGATAAAAAAATATCTTATGATTTGGTTATTGATTTAACGTATTTAAAAATCGATAAACCGAACCGAACCGAATATAGGGGTATTTGATGTAATTATAATTAATTTTTTTTTAGAGAAAGGAAAAATGAGAAGATGGGAACCCCTATTTCTGAACAAAGCCCTTTTCCCTCTTCTCATTTCCCTTTCACAATTATGGCCACTTTCGCCGCCAGGTCCTTCCTCCGCTCCGCCGCCACCTCCTGCCGATCAGCAGCAACCACCAGAATTGCCTCCGGCGCCAAGCCAAAGACCTCTCCATTCCGCATACCAACTCAAAAACCAGTCACCACTCGCATGTTCAGGTCTCACTGACAAAAAAACAATTATTCTCGGTAAAAAAATTTAGTTTATTGTATGAATTTATGATTGATAGATTTTATATTTTGTATTTTGAAGGTCTCCGGTAGAAATGAGTTGTGTTAGAGTGGAATCCATGTTTCCATTTCATACTGCGACTGCCTCAGCATTACTCACTTCAATGTTATCTGCTACTCCTCGGAGCTATGGTTGGACTCTTGAAGGTATAATTATTGAATGTTGAACTTTCTATATGTGGATCCATTGATGTGTTGATTTGTTGATTGTGAATTTTATGTGTGAATCGTGGATCAATCACTTGTATATATGTATCGAGTTGTTCGAGCTGTATTGTTTTGTTTGGTCATTTATGAATGAAATTATGTTTTCTCGTATTGGATCTTCATTAGTTCTGATATTTTGGCCTTTATATCAACTGGTAATTGCATTAAGTTGATTGCTTGAGAGTTGAGATAGTCATTAATCGTAGTTAGTATGAGCTTTGAACTTCATTTTGTTCTTGGTAATTAACCACTTTATTAATCACGAGTATCAGTAATTACAAATTCAGCAAAGTCAATACAGCTTTCTAAGGTAATAGGAAGTACTAAACAGACTTCACAAGATCAGGCACAATGCAAGTCAAAACTGTATGCTATGTCCTAAGGGTTGTAGTCCAGCTGGGGCGCGAACAGTGCACATATATGCCGGATCCTTGGCCATACTTACCACCATTTTTCTCTTGTTCTCAAATCTGTAGGGCATAAGTACATTCAGCAAGCACCATTTTGAAGAGTTGAGATGGACGAGATTTACCTTTAGCCGGCCTGATATTCCACAACATAAAGTCATCCTGGTTTGTAGCAAGACAATCTAGTCTGTTGATCTACCTTAGTACTCTGGACCTTAGAGAGAGCAACTGGACAGTGAACAAACAAGTGTTCATGAGATTCAGGTCCTTGTAGGCATAGGACACAAGTTGGATTAGCCTCAACTCCCCATCGAATGAGTCTATCAGTAGTTAACAATCTTTGCTGCAAGCATAGGCACATAGTGAAACGGGCTTTAAGTCTAGCTTGATTGCCAAACATAAGGCATTTCCAGTGTACCATTGGCAGATCACCCAATAGTTGTAGGTAAAATTTCTTTATCAAGCTCTGACCATGTGGGAGGGGTGAAATCAGTTGCAGCATTACATTGAACTTCAGGTTATTGACCTCAGCGTGAACTCCTGGAAAGGGGAAAAGTAAGTATATGAAGGAGAACAAGGTTGAGGAAGGAAAAACATAGTAGTAACATAGAGATGTGTTGAGTGTTGACAGTTGAATTAAATTATTGTGTTAATGAACTCAATTCTCTAGGAATCAATTATGTTGCAATTTTTTATGCTCCATCCATAACCTGTGTTCTTCTATCAGTACTTCCTCTTTCTGCAGTAAAAAGTAATTCTTGAATATTGTAGGACAAGAGAAGACTAGATGAAGATCACGAAATGGAGTTCAAGTTATACAAATATCTTTAGTCTGTCAATTTTAGTAACTGATAACAGTTCCTTTCTTAGATCTGGTGAGGAACCTTCCCCCTATGATGTAACTATCTAAACAATTGATATGCAAATTTTTTTTTATTGCTTTTGGCAAAGGAAGAAGTGTTAGCATATGTGGAAAGGATCAATTGCTTATTACCACCTCTCTTTTACTAGTCTATATTGTCAAATGTACGGCTTAACTATCACATGAGTGTTCACATACACAGCTAAACTTGTTGATGTGATATTGAGTATTCTAGTAATATCCCTTCAACTTCCAAATCGTATGAGTAATGCTGATAATACATGCTTCAAACTTGAGTAAGGTGACAATGTTCTCTGATTCATGATTTTCTTAGGAGTACATGTACATCTTTTACTATTGTATTTCCTTTTCAAACCTGCTTTGTTATGCTTTACTTGATCCGAGGGTCTATTGGAAATGGTAGAGGTAAGGTCTGAAAACGCACCACCCTCCCTAGACCCCGCTTGGGGTTTGTGGGATTACACTGGGTATGTTGTTGACGGTCATATTGTAGGATTGTCTCCATTTATCCATTTATTCTTTTTTGTCCTTCCTATCTACAGAGAATAATTTAAGTGGTCAAGATTCTAGTATATAAACTCCTATGGAAACTATTAATTAATTGACTTCAATTTCCTTAGGAATTAAAATTATTCTCCTCTGAACATCATTGAATTATGTCATGAAGCTGACACTTGAAATGAGCATTTGCTGTTATTTGTCGTGTCCGTCTGATCGCTGATCGAAATACATCAGATTTTGTGAATCATGCTGCTGTATTTGATTGTTGATGATTTAATTCCATTGATAAGCCTTTAAAAAATTGAGTCAGATTGATGGTGCGACCTAAAAATTTTTAGCATACATATGTTGCGTGTCCAGTTGTAGTTGTGAAGATGTAAGCATAATTCTAATACTTGGCATTTAATCAGATTGCAATGATGATGCATGATGAATGTCAGAGAGTACAAGCAAAGTGAAATATCCATGCGGTGTAAGAACATGAGAAGTAGATAGTGAATAAGAACATGGATGTTTTTCCTTTTTCTGAACTTTGGATTCTTTGTAGTTTATTACCAATGGCAAAGCTCTTTTCAAGGATAAATTTGGATGTCTTGAAAGCATTTTTATACTAGTGCTTAATCTATTGTCTTCGTATGGTGTAAAAAAATCAAGTTATTTAGTAATCTACCAGACGGTTACTTGGGACTACGTTGTTCCTGAAAGTATCTAATGTCTTCTTGTATCGTTTTGTTTGCTAATGCCAAGTTGCTACTGAAAAATTCTGAGACTGTATACCCTAACAGTGTGTCATGGGAACCTATGGACAATTAGAAGCATTCATGTTTTGAAGCCTCGAGAATGAAGCACGATGAAGAGTAATTTAACAAAAGAATGAAACATGATGAAAAATATATATTTCTTAGGCTAAATCTTTGATATTTTAAGTATGATCTTAGGCTTTGCGAGTTACAGGTTAAAAAATCAGATTTCTACATTATTACTACTAGGAGCAGATCAAAGTATGCAACAAAATCTGAAGTAAGGTATTGAAAAGGAAAAAGAAATTGGTAGGTTTAACTTGTATTTATTCCCAGTGTTCTTCTAGTACTCATAAGCTACTGAATTGTTACACTTTAGTTTCTTGTAACCAGATAAATCTCTTAGTAGATCGAACTTGAATTCGTGATTAATGACATTGAACTGATTAGATTTCAACTTTTGCTGATATTCGGAGTCTGTCTTCATTACGTAAATTTAATCTGCTGAAATAGGAAGATTAATGACTTGCAGTTTCATTTAATATTGAACACAGTAGTGCTTAACCCAAATATCTTTACATCCTTGAAAAGTGCAGAGTTTTTTAATGATGTGTTTGAGGTGATTTGCACCTAATTGTCCGATAATTAGATTGATCAGTTTGTGATGTGGCTGTCATTGATTGCCTAGCAGTTAAAAACTTAAATAGGCCTTGAGATAACTTAATAAGATTATCTGAGGGGCTGAATCTGCTTAGCACATAATATTTTCTTTCTCAATATAGTTCTTCTAATTTAATAATGTTTAGGGTTATTCTAATACTTGGTATTCAATCAGATTGCAATGATGATTTATGATGTCGGAGGGTTCAACCGAAGTATTATGTCCATGCAGTCTAAGAGAATGTCTGTGTGAGCTCTGAAGAAGAAATATTTGGTTTCTTCTATGACGGTCATTTGATTTCCGTTCTACTCTTCCCATTTGTGAAACCGGGATTTTTCACTTTCCGTGAATTTAGATTCTTCTGTAGCTTGTTGAATTCTTCTGATGCATCAACTATTGATATCTCTGGCAGTATGCTAGGAACTACTACGCTAAACTGCATGATAACCTTAGTATTTAAGTCAAGAATGATCTCTAAGAACCTTATTGCATGATATTTCGGGTTATTTTAAAACATCTTTTTTTCATATAGTAGTTTTGACGACTGGCTTTTCCTTGTTTAGGGCTGTGATTACATGCTCATTGGCTTCCTTTTCAGCTTCAAGATTTTGTAACAATCAATCTATGAACTTCAATAAAACTTCGTTGAACGTAGTGTTTAGAATCATATTGATGCCTTCTGCTTCTCCCCTTTTTTGCCAACTTCTGTTGTTTTACGAGTAATTTGTTTATCTCTGTTGTCTTCCCGTAAATGTTTCTTCTGTTCTTGGATTGTAGATGGATGATTGTGTTATGCAGTGCATGTCTTCATAGTTCAACGGATATCGATGGACAATGTAACATTAAGAACCCCAGAAATCTTCTCCATTTTCTGTTTGAATTTTGGAACTAAACTTTTTTGTACTCTTTGCCATCATAGAGTAGGACTACATCACCATTTATCCTTCTTTTGGAATAACTTTTATTCATGCAGAAATCTTTTCGTGAGCTATCTTTAGATTGAAATTACTAGTTTTCATAATTCCTTCTATCTGAATGAAAAGTGATAAAGTTCAAGTTAAACAACAAATCATTTGAGTTATATGGAATTCATAATTATCCATTTGTCTGTGATGATGCTAATGAGAATTTTTCATTGAGGGTGAGTGTGGTAGGAAAGAAACCATTTTTCATAACATGTTTTTCAATTTTTTCATGTTCGGTTGGTCAACTTTTTAAAAATATTTTATCTAGGAGAACAGGTTCCTTAAAAATGAGAAAAATGACTTCCCTAGTGGAAGTAGGGAAGTTAAACAAGTTTCGTTACTTATTGTGTTCAAAATGACTTCCCTAGTGGAAGTAGGGAAGTTAAACAAGTTCCGTTACTGATTGTGTTCTTTCCACCTTTAACACATTTCATCTTCACCCTCAACTCATAGCCCTCACTCTTATCTTTCATAATATTTGTCTAAATTATATACAAACTTTTAAGATAATATCATTTGTTTACGTACCAAACAAACATACAAAAAGAGTGAAAAAATTATTTTTCTTGAAAGACGGTTTTCTCTCAATCCGTACTCTACCCATAAAAAAGATGGGAGTAGGATACATCAAGCCTGCGGATATATATGATGCTCTTATTGGTCTGCATGCTACTTTTAAAAGTTGGTGTGTACAATCGATCTAGGCCTGTACTCGGAGTTTTCTAGAGGTTGGTGAAATGGGACGATCTACAATATATATCAAGTGTTATACCTCGAGTCCTTATAAAGGTATGAACAATAATTATATATTCAGTGGGGGCTAGCGGGATACACACAAATTTTATCCTTATCTTAGGTTGGGTATAATAGAGAGGTTGTTTTCGACAAGACTCTCGGTTCAAGGAAAATATTTTCAAAATAAGAGTGAAAATTACGAGAGTAAAAAGCTATGATGACAAATTGAGGAGGAGAAAATTATTTACAACAAAACAGCAAAGATAATCAAAGTAAAAGAAACAACCACATTAGTGAGACTAATAAGGAAACCAAATAAGTGTTCTAAACTATAGCATCAAACTCCTTTCACATAAAAGAGAGAAAACATTCAATTCTTTCTACCTTAATTCTCGACTTTTGAAAAAAAATTGATATTGCTAAGCAAAAAGTGCGGTTGTGGATAAATAGTTGAAACAGTCTTTTTAAGAGATAGATGAACTATCTATTGATGCTTTTTTTTTTTTCTCAAACAACAACATTGCCCTTATTATCATTATTATTTCTCTAGGAAATTTCCAACAAATTGCCATTGTTTCAATGTGTTTGATTTTCTAGTATGGATGATGCTATTATTTTCAAATTGACATGTATTTGTCAATCAATCAATCATGAAAATTATATTAAATTCAGTTCATTCTTCTTTGGTCCCCTCTGTGGTAGTTGAGGTCAGCAATATAGAATTTAAGTTAATATATATATTTGGATAGATTAATAAGAAAATAGTATCGCATAAAATAAACTGACGGAAGCGTATAAAGGTACTCAAAGTTACTCTGAATTGTGTTTGTCTATAGGGGCGAGCCAGGTGGGAGGGGTTCATCCGATTCCCTTTCGATTGGTTAAAATTATTTTTTAGGTATATTTAGTAGATATTAAACTTTTTTGACTTTGTTTATTTTTTTATATTTTGAATCTCTAATAAAAATCTCAACTCCGCCACGAATCGAAGATGATTGGAGTTGAAACATGCTTTGCATGGACTTGGTCTCCTTGTCACCCACCCACCCATGACAATGCCCTTGGTCTTGGGCACAAAGAAGTCATAGGAAAACAAGTACTATACTACATTAAATGATTAAAATAACACCACAAGAAGAATGGGAAAACAAGTAAAAATAGTCGAATAAAAATGACACTGAGAAACCTTGACTTATAGTTTCTCAATGATATTAAAATTTGAGCACAAATTTGTGGGGCACATATTTAATATTTTTCAACTTCTTGACATTATTTTCGTGGTGTGTGTTTCTATATATATATAAACACACACCAAATCAAATGTGAAACCTCATGTATAGTACATTGAAAATGAGACTGCAGATACTTTCTTCGTTCACTTTTATCTATTTATTATTTGATACGGAAGGAATATTCAATTAAAGGGTGTTTAATCACTCCTTTCAATACACATGTTTCTAATTTATATTGATCATATAAAAAAAATTGCGTTGTCGAGGCATATAACTTAAAATATAAAAACAAAAAATGGTGGACACAATAATGTCACAATCAGACCATTGATACTTTTCCAGCAAAACTATTTTGATAGTATTTTCTTCGTTTTAATTTGTTTGATCTATTTTTCTTTTTAGTACATTGCAAAAAGAATGACCCTTTCTTCTTCTTTTTTGTAACTTTTTAATTTTAAATTTACACTGGACATGTTTAAGACCACGAGATTAAAGCACTTATACATTTGATAGATCTTTAACTTTACACCACTAAATTTAAATATCTTTTTTATTTTCTTAAATTATGTACAAAATCAAAACAGGTCACTCAATTTGAAACAGAGAGAGTATATGTCATTAGAGATAGTAATATTTTTGGTGGTCTCACAAAGACTTTCATTAATCTTAACTTATTAAAGAGATTATACACACGTAAAGTGAGAAAAAATATAGTGCTCTTTTTTTAAAAAGAAATTAGAAGAAAATAAAAAGAGAATGAAATGGTTTCTTCATTCCACTATTTTGCTCCTTTTTTTCCATCACTGTTTTCAAGAAAAATGTTGTTGTTTTGGTTTTTCTCTCGATGTCCTATATTTACATTAAAGTCTGACTAAATCTGAATTTACACATTGCATAATTCTGTATTTGTGAAGACAATTCTCCAAACATGATTTTTTTCATTCTCAAGAGCTCGAATGCCCGTCACAATCCATATAATAAAACTATTTATCTATAATAAAGCAATATGTTTTTTTCAATGTATAACTCCATATTAAAAAATATTTTTTTTCAATTTTTATAAATTGGATCGATTCATCAGGGTTTGTGATTGTTTCTCTGTGTAAATAACTAAATCATTCAACATTTTTAAAGCATAGACACCAACGACTAATATTAAATCCTTTTAAAAATATACGTACACAAAATATCTAATTTTACGAAGATACCATACATAGGTTCATGTGCCTTTTATTAAGGCAACAAATTCTCCTTTGCATCTCTTATCTCCCCCTTTTCATAATATTTATATAAATTATACTTGCTCGAACCTCCAACTCTAGTGTGAAAATCAGATTCACGATCCCTTTCTTATCATTGAATCATCAATTAATTTTGTTAGGGGTTCATATATATATATATATATATATTTAATTTTCTAGTTATACAAAATCTACGAAAAATTTATTGTATTCATCCAAACCTACGAACTCCCACCTAACTTCATCCATGTTACTATATACCTACGTACTAATTACACAAGTAAATAAAAAGAAAAGCACTCATTTTTCTTCGTACCAAACACACCCTTTATAACCTTAAAATTATTACCTAAGTCTCCCCCACCTAACATAGACACAAAAATTAATGAGGCTTCCAAAATAATGCAATCAACTAAGTAAAGCCTTCAGTCAAACTCTATTAACTTGTGCAAAAAAAAAATACTATATTAAATACGTTCGAATGGAACAGGACATAACTCTTAAATAGAGCTACTTGATTCCATGTGATTTAGTTAAAATAATTTTAAAAAATTAAGTTTGTTACAAAGGATAAAAATGATTCTTTTTAGTGAAGGTAGAAAAAATAAATTTTATACGTATATAATTGTCTCCTCTCCATCTACTTAACGCTCCCGAACCCCACTATCAATCTCATCTCATGATCATTATAATATTTTGCTACTTTTCATATAATACTTTATTTATTAAATAAATAATAATATATTAGATGAAATCTTATAAAATGGAGTTTGGAGGGTAGAACGTATGCTGATCTTGTCATGCTATCTCTTGAGGATAGAAAGATTATTTTCAAAAGATCATTAGCTTAATTAGTAAAGAAAATCAAAGTAGGAATTAAACGAAAAAATGACAATGGAGAGAAATATAACACTCTATAGCAATACAGTGCAGAACATTTCAGGATAGTTGTAACATAAAGGGAAAGTTTTCACATTGGTGAGAGAAGTCATCGGTTAGATTTCTTTTAAGACCTAACTCATTTAATCTATTTAATTGAGTAAGTCTACATTTATATATTTAATGATATATATCTAAATGACTTAGATCGAATTTTAAATTAATATTTATTTTGAACAAATTGTTTATTTAAAATTTGGACTTAACATTTAAATTTTAAATTAAAACAAATTTTGTCTGTTAAAAAAGGAAGCAATAAAAAAATTTGTATGTTCAAAAAATGAGTGACTCTTCATGAAAAGTCTCCTTATTAAATTCTATAAGTATGAAGTATTTTCGTAAGTAGCGCATTCAATTGCATATATGTTTCAGGATTTGTTATATGTTGATAGAGAATATATCGTTTGACATCCCTTAAAGAATATATAGACAATAACTCTTAAAAGATCGTGATCTTTCACGTTTAGTGCTTTAATAACATAATACAATCACTTAAATATAGTAAATAACATGTGGTATTAGATATCGAAAAAAAATTACATAAATAAATTACTCCCTCCATTTTAAAAAAATGACCTACTTTTTCTATTTAAAAAAGAATGGCCCTTCTTTTTTTTGTAACACTTTAACTTCAATTCTCCACGTGATATGTTTGAGATCACAAAATTAAAGAACATTTTTATACAATTAACATAACTTTAATTTAGGATTATAAAATTAAAAAATCATCCTTTATTTTCTTAAATTCTATGTCAAACCAAACTAAATCATTTCTTTTAACAAAAAAAAATAAAAATACATATTATTTAAAAAATATTTTCCTCCATACCATACTTGATCTTTTAAGTAAGGGAAAAGGGTATGATATACCCCTCAACTTTGCCATTTGGAGCTGATATGCCCCTTGTTATGAAAGTGGCTCATATATATCCTTACCGTTATACAAACGGTTCACATATACCCCTATCGTTACAAAATGAGCTCACATATATTTTTGACTTTTAATTTTCTTAAAAATTATTTAGGGGTATATATGATTCTTCTAGCAAAGTTCAAGGTATATTTTAATCTTTTTCATACATAAATTATTTTTTGACTTCTTTGATTATAATTATTTGAGTTTCTTATTTTTATTTTATTCTTTTTTCTTTCATTCCTTAGTGTAAAGAAAAAAATTTAAAACTATTTTTTTGTGGCTATATTATAATTTAAAACTATTTTTTTTGTCTATATTGTAATTTAATTTTTGTATTTGAAGAAACAAATTTGGTCATCTATAATAAGTTTTACAAGAATATTAGTGAAACATAAATAAATTTGACCATCAAAATAATAAATCTAAATTAGTCATTGAAACAAAAAAATTGAGGAGTATTAAATATATTCATATGGGATTATATTTTTTTTTAAAAAAAAAATAAAAATTAAACTAAAATTAATTTTTTTCATTTTTGTTAGAGGAAAAGGGTATATGTGAGTTATTTGTATATAAATAAGGATATATATGAGTCACTTTTATAATGAGGGACATGTCAAATCTAAATGATAAAGTTAAAGGGTTTATCTGACTCTTTTCCCTTTTAAGTAATAAAAATACAAAGAAGTTAATTAGGCATCCCCATCCACCATATTTGTTGATTGGTAGTAAGTTGGAGAGAAAGTATTACTGCTATAGTATGAATTCTTCTCAAGCAAACACCTGTACTTTACGTGGCTTCTTTTTACTTGGCTCCGCCGACTTAACCGTTCAAATATTATTGGCCCCCACCCAAGCCATAGAAAACTGAGCCGCCGCCAACGTCACTTAATATATAAAATAAAAAAATATATTAAAAAAATAAAACAAATCCATTTTATGCGGCGATTTATCCAACCGCCGCCGACACCTCAATTTTTACCATCTGTTTCCGGTTTCCCTGTATTTTTTTCTTTTTAGTTCTCTAGCTGACATGTGTACTTATTTTTTAAAAAAAAAATCGATGTCCATATTCATATTGGAGCTTAATTCACGTTGAAATGTTCCACATTGAAAGAAAAAAATACTCTTTAACAAAAGAAGCGGTATTCAGGGAGACGGAAACTCGATGTCTCTGATTAAGAATAAAGGAGTACTTGTCGTATTTGAACTTTGAAAAATATATTAATATGACTATTTTATTATATTTATTATTTTTATTTTATATTTGGCATTAGGTTTTGTAAGATAATTTGAAAAAATAAATAATTAATATTAGAAATAATTTTGATAATTTGTTTTTTATATGTTAAAAACAAGAAAGTAAAAGTGAATATGAGGAGTACTGTATTATTAGTTTTATTTTATATTTAGCATTAAGTTATGAAAGATAATTTGAAAAAATAAATAATTAATATGTTAGAAATAATTTTGATAATTTGTTTTTTAATATGTTAAAAACAAGAAAGTAAAAGTGAATATGAGGAGTATTATATTATTAGTTTTATTTTATATTTAGCATTAAGTTGTAAGATAATTTGAAAAAATAAATAATTAATATTAGAAATAATTTTGATAATTTTTATATATATATATGTTAAAAACAATAAAGTAAAAGTGAATATGAGGAGTATTTTATATAAAGTGTTGATAGAAATAGAGAGAATTTCGAGAAAACTTTAAAGAATTGTAAGTTCCTTTTTTCTTTTCAATTTTCAAGATAATTAACCTTTACCTGTTACTCCTCCCTGTCTAACATAGTTGATGTTTTAGCTTAAAATGGTAATATTTCATGAGGGATTAGAAATGTTTCAATAGCAAATTTGAAAAAAAAAGAATGAAATAACTTTTTAATTTTGTGAAACATTCACTATTTTAGAATAAAAGAACTAATTTTCATTTTTTTTGTGAACTTTCAAGTAATTATATTGCATTTTATGTAGGACCTCTAATTATTTCATATAAAATATAAACGGTATGTCTTCTGAATTATGTTCGAGATTGTTTTATAGTCTAAACGGTTCAAGATACAAATTGTATCATTTGCAATATTTAGTTATCATAATTGTGTTATTTGTTATTTAGTAAGTTATTTTGACGGCGGTTATATTTTACAAGTTATATGTTTTATTCATTGCAGAATCAAAAACGTTATGACATAACTTTTTATAACCGTATGTAATCAAATCAGTTTTATACGGCGATGTCTACATGATATGTACTTTATTGTCACGTATCGTAAAAGATAGTTATTACGAATTATGTTCGAGATCGTTTGAAAGTCCAAAATGCCCAAGATAAGCTCGGTCATTTACGACATCTAGTTTGCAAAATTGAGTTAATTGTCATTTATTCGGTAAATTTGAATGCATTTATACCTTACTAGTCATGTTTTATTTATTGCAGAATCGAAAATGTTACGATATAACTTTTTATAAGCGTACGTAATCAAATCAGTTTTATACGGCGATGTCGGTGTGATATGTACTTTATTGTCGCGTACCGTAAAAGATAGTTATTACGAATTATGTTAGAGATCGTTTGAAAGTCCAAAATGCCCAAGATAAGCTTTGTCATTTACGACATCTAGTTTGCAAAATTGAGTTAATTGTCATTTATTCGGTAAATTTGAATGCATTTATACCTTACCAGTCATGTTTTATTTATTGCAGAATCGAAAATATTACGATATAACTTTTTATAAGCGTACGTAATCAAATCAGTTTTATACGGCGATGTCGGCGTGGTATGTACTTTATTGTCGCGTACCGTAAAAAATAGTTATTACGAATTATGTTCGAGATCGTTTGAAAGTTCAAAATGCTCAAGATAAGCTCAGTCATTTACGACATCTAGTTGGCAAAATTGAGTTAATAGTCATTAATTTATTCGGGAAATTTGAATATATTTATACCTTACTAGTCATGTTTTATTTATTGCAGAATCGAAAATGTTACGATATAACTTTTTATAAGCGTACGTAATTTTTTTTAAGTGTACGTAATCAAATTACTTTTATATGTCAATATACTCGTGATATATAATCTATTGTCGTGTAACGTAAAAGACAATTACTATTATTTATTAATTACAACAATCTATTCGAAGACATTACGACGTAATCTTTTATAAGCATATGTAATCAAATTAATTTTATACGGTAACGTAACATGCATGTGATATGTAATTATTATCTCATTTAAATAAATATATTATTTTTAATCTTTCATCACCAAAGTCTACGATAGGGGGAAAAAGAATTTTAATTTACAGCGTGATTTGGTGTTTTTCCTCAAAATCATTTTTAAAAAAAAGTCTCCTCCATGTCTCTAACCTAAAACCAATAAACCCAAATTGATTTTTTTTTTTATTTTTTCTCCTTCATATTGGTTTTAAGCAATTATATTACGCTTCATTTAGAACCTCTAATTATATCTTATGAACGTAAAAATAAAGACTTTTATACATTTTTTGAATTATGTCCGAGATCCTTTGACAATTCAAAAATACTCAATATAAAATATGTACCATTTACAATATTTAATCATCAAAATTGAATTATTTATCATTTACTAAGTTATTTTGAAGATATTTATACTATACAAATCATATTCTATTTATTGCAAAAACTAAAAACTTTACGGCATAATCTTTTATTAGTATATACAATCAAATCAAATCAAATTTATACAATGGTATACACGTTATATTTAATATGAGCTCAAACCTATATGTCATTCTTTTCATACTTAATTCAACGATTGAAAAAAAATTGATTTTTATTTGGTGATTTCCTCAAAATCACAAAAATATAAAATTAAAACTCTCCTCAATATTTTTGAAGTAGGTAAAAAGTAATAACTCCAAATTAAAAATTAGCATTTTCCATTTATTACTTATTTCTTTTTTTGAGTGTGTGGATATATGCACGTGGCATTTAGAAATAAAATAAAAACAAATAGCCCATGGACATTCAGATATGTACATATATATAATTGCACTTTTAACCCTTTACTTATGTATATATTTCGATTAGGTTTTTGTAGTTTTTTTACTATGCATATTTAGCCTTAATTATTCTTAATCAAATTCATCATTTTTCACTCATTTACTATTTATTAGGGGTGTATATTGATCGATTCAGTCTTATATAATGGTGATTCAATTTGTAGATTTACGTACGTCAACATATCAAATTGATAATTAAATCAATAAATTATTTATTATCGATTAATCAATTTTTAGTTCTTAACAATTCGATTTTTAATTTAATCGATAAAAAAAATACTCATATGATCATATATGCATGATCTTCATTCCTATAAAAATAGTAGCAAGAATATAAGCCCAATACAAATTTCTACATTGATAACTTTTGTTTAAGACATAATTGTTCGAATTTCTTCTAAAGACTCATATAATGAACTGAAAAAACAACATTAATTATTTGTGTTTGTCACAATCAAATCTAAATTTCAGAAAAGAAAACGTAATACTAATTTACATCGAGAAGAAAAAAAATATCGTAATAGAGAGAATAATGCTAATTTGTGTTGCCTACTACTAAAATAACACTAAAATTTAAGAAAAAGGATAAAAATGTTAAGGTCATTAATATATAATACACCTTATTTGGATTATCGATTCAACCATTAACAAATACATCTTCTTATAAAATATTAACCTTATTCGTAATTTGTTAAAAATGTATTTGACTAGAAAACCACATGGACCAATATTAATATTATCCAAATTTGATATACTAATATTACAAATTTTTCCATTTTAAGAATTAAAATTAAAAAAATTACCATATATTATATGGTCCCTACATTTTCATCAGTCAAAGACTCCATTGACTGTTGTTTTCTTCCTATATAAAGAGGCACTTTCCCCCCTACGATTTCTCTCAACCGTGCCCTAATTCTCTAATGACTTGTTCAAATTCTATACGTATATATATATAATTGTCCATTTCCGGTAAGCGGCGAACTGAAAATGGCGCCCAAGCTAAAATGTACGACGGCGGCGACGGCAGCGGCGGCGGTGAAGGAGGTGCATTACAGAGGTGTAAGGAAAAGGCCGTGGGGAAGATATGCGGCGGAGATAAGAGATCCGGGGAAAAAATGCCGTGTTTGGTTAGGTACGTTTGATACCGCTGAGGAAGCAGCGAGAGCGTATGATAAAGCTGCGAGAGAGTTTCGAGGTGTGAAAACGAAAACTAATTTTCAGATTGTGATGCAGCCGGAGGATATGAATCGGAGTCCGAGTCAGACTAGTACCGTTGAGTCATCGTCTGCGGCGGTTGCGGCGGCGGCGGTGACGGTGACTGCGACGGCGACTGCTACGGCGGCGGCAATGGTGGAATCGGTTCCGTTGGATCTAAGCTTAGGAAGCTCATCATCCGTTGGTATTTTTAGCAACGGTGTAGGTAAGTTTTTGTTCCAGAATTCTCCTACCGGAGGAATCACTCCGCCGATGTACTATATGAATGCTTTACAAGGAGCTGGAGTGATTCATCACGGCGGCGGAGGTGGCTGCGGCGGCGGAGATGGAGGTGCTGCTGCCGGCCAGAGTGGGATGATGAAGAGTGAATCGGATTCTTCAACTGTGATAGATTTTATGGGTAACGATCTCAAGCCAAAAGCTAATTTCGACCTTAATCTTCTTCCGGCACCGGAAGACATGTGAAAATTCTTCTGTATGGATCGGAAAGTTGCCGGAGTTGATGATCGGAGATGCTGCATGCTTTTTGAACTTTTGCTTTATTTAATTAGTTGTAAGCTTGTTTAATTAGCGTTAATACCCCTTTTAATCACCAGTAATTAAGGTAAAAAAAGATAAGGGAAACTATAGTCTAAAATATATATATATATATATATAGGGGAAAACGATGACGTTCTGTTCATCGAGTTACTAATGTGAATGTAGAAAAATCTGAACTTTTAAGAAAAGGAGTTGGGAATAAATAAATCTTTTCATGTTGTTCAAGTGCTATGGTTTTACATTAAAATCTTTAGTAGAGTATTGTATTTGCTCATATTTCTTTTTTGAATATGATATTTCTCAATCTTACACAGTGTGGCGGTGACGATTAAAGGGATGGAGAAATAAAAGGATGATTTGACACGTGTGGGTTAATGATAGTATGGACATTGCACAAATATTGAGGCAACAGATTATTAGGTTTGACCGCCAAAGAGAAAAAGAAGTTATTTGACAATTATGGACCTTGTTGCCACGTGGACTATTTCTTCACTAATTTAATCTACTTGGTTTGGTTATATCCAAGTTAAATAAAAGTCTGTTTGGATTAATCAATAAAATAATTGATAAATTTTTATGAATATTAATAGGTAGATAGTTACATGTTTGAACAAGTGGATTATATGATGAATAAACAGTATGGTCTTAGTGATTACGGACTTGCAAATGAACATAATTAAGACAATATGTAAGAACAATGCGTTATACAAGCAAGCAACAAATTGAATAATGTTTTCTACGATTTATTATTTTCGTAAATGATTACTATTTACATGTTTGAGTTGTTACGTGATTTTGAATTCTTTGACAACAGAATTATAAATGAAATTTATCTTGATCAATTATTGACGTGCTTTTCAGTATCATTACTTCATAATTTAATATCTAACGTTATTCTTGCTAAGTAAATCTAATCACATGTCATTTTCAAATACATTCAAATATCAAATTCAATTTTTGATTTATACATTGTTAGAGTTGATAATAAAGCCAAATATATTTATAATTATAAAACCTTTTAATTTAAAAAAGTATATACTTATATTTTTTTAAACTAACTAATTTAAAATTTTCTAGTTGCCCTCATTGGAATAGCGAAGGTACATTGATTTAGACAGTCCACTAGAATAAGAAACATAAATAAAATTTACTATTAACTAATAATAAGCCATATTTATTATTTGGCTTAAAAAAAGAGGCAATGATAAGTCCTTAATGTTTTCTAGAACAAAAAACCGTAATAACTATATTAAAAGCAATTGATATCTTAAACAGAGATTTAAGAGAAAAAATAATATAAAAAATAGTTTATAAACTGTCTGAAGAAGAATTTGAAAACTATTATCCAATGGAATACATAGTATTCGGATATGAAGAACTAACCAGTATAATAAATACTTCTGATTATTATCTATTGGAATAAATAAAATGAGCTTAAAAGAAGCTATAGATCCATTAAATGACTTACTTTAAAATTAATAGAAATTGAAATAAAATCAATAAAAGAAAATCTTCCTGGAAGAATAACAAATATAATAGAAAAAACATAGAAAATTGACAAAAAATTAAGTCAAAAATATATAAATGAGCTCTTAGCAGAAAAATTTGCTAGAAAAGATTCATATCAAAAAGGTAGCTTAGACGAAAAGCTAATAGAAGAATTCTTGAAAAAACAAAAAATTCAAGAATTAGAACAATCAAGTAAAAAGAAAATAGAAGAAGCAGAAGAAAATTCTGAAAAAGATGAAAATCTTGAAAATAATGAACAAGAAAAATGAATGAAATAGACGAACTAGTCTATACCTTAGAAGATCTGGATATTTCAGATCTTAAACTAAAAGTTCTAATGAACAAAGGTGATACAGGTGGACCCCAAGGAAAGTTTGTTAAAGGGGAAACATCTAAAGAAGAATTTGAACCAGAATTTAATTCTAGACAAAATTTTGTGTCAAAAGCAAAAAGAAATAAGGATTTTATGAGTCAATATCATAATAATAATAAATCTAAGTATATGCCTAACAGACTCTCAACATGAGATGTAGGAACAACCCAATTCTTAGATCTAGACTGTAAAAGAGAATCAGAAATAAATCTAGATTTATGGACACAAAATATATTTCTCTTTTTCTTATTAGGAAAAGGAATTAATTATACAGATGAAGAAAAATATATCATTTTAATAAATACCTTTACTGAAAAAGTCAGCAATTGACATACAGGATTATCTAATGATGCAAAGGAAATCATTAAAAATAGTACAATAGAAGGTTTCAGAAATTCCCTTCAAGAAGGAATAAGAAACATGATACAATTTATAGGAAATGAATTCTTAGGTGGAGAAGGAAGCCCCTCTCTAAATCGAGAAAAATTAAGAATAATTGCCAAGGAACAATTAGAAAAATTGCAAATATGCAAAATGAGTTATATTCAAGAATACACTTGTGAATTCGAAGAATATTATTATAAAATATTTAATAGCAGCAAAGAAATGTTGCCATATCTGGAGAAATATTACCAAAAATTATCAGGCTTTTGGGCCAAATATTTTAGAGAAAAATATGAAAAAGAGAATAAAGAAAAAGACACACTTGGACAAAGAATTTCTTTTCTAAATAATCGACTTGGACAATTATGTATGACACATAATGTTCAAAGAAAAGCTAAAAGAATTAATACACAGATTTATTGTCTGGATACAAATGCAGCAACTCAATGTGGATGCAATGAAAGACCATACAAAAAGAAAAGAAAAATTAAGAAAAGTATTATAAAAAGAAGAAATATCTCAAAGAAAAATTATATACCTAAAAGGAGGTATTATAGAAAGAAAAATAATTTTAAACAAACAAAAAAAATGTAAATGTTATAATTGTGGCGAAGAAGGACATAAGAGCTACGAATGTAACAAAAAACATGTAAAAATATCAAAATTAGATAGACAAGAAATTAATTCAGACTTAGAATCAGTAACGTCTATAAAAAGTGATGAATTTTATGAAGAATATTCAACTTGCTCAGAAGATCCTGAATAAATGAATAGAGAAATTCAAGAGGAAAAAGAAAATTCAGTACAATTTATTGAAACTGAAGAAGATCAAAGAGGTTATGCCCTCAAAGCAACATTCGATGGAGAATTGTTAAGAAAAATTCAAGAATTACAACTGAGGTTAAAAATTGAAGACAACATATTCAGTAAAATGAAAAGAATGTTTGCAAGAAATAAGATCTCTTATCATGAATATCAAGAAGTAGAAAAGGTCATAGAAATTACCAAAACAACATGAATGCATAAGTTAAATCTTTTAACTAAACCAATGATTGAACAGATCTTAAGAAAATTCCTGAAAGGAAAAGAAAGAAAATGAATTATGTACATTTTGGAGGAATTCAAATTTTGGTTAAATCAACATTTAAGGAAGGGATTAACTGCCCTATTATATTTCCGATGAAAGATTCATAAATGCCAGAGAAGGAAATCTTGGTATAGTTGAAGGAAACTTAGCTTACACCAAGCTTCTATTTACCTATTATCCAAAATACTGTATTTCATGAAAAGATGCAGATTTTAATAATGCCTTAAGCTTGCATTTTCATGTTAAAAGGAATGACCTATTCAAACCAGGTAATCATATTATGAGTACATATTACCAAGCTTTGTATACTGTTACAAATTCCAATTATGGGAGAGTATACAAAATAAGGAAATGATTGAAATTGATCAGGAATGCATAGGAATTGCAAGAATAGTTGAAGCTGAAATTCAACCAGCAATTATTCCTGATGAATATGTAATTCATTTTGGGAAAACAAGAGAAATAAGAAGTTCTAGCAATAATCCTAGACTTTCTTTGGAATATGGAAGAAATTCCATAAAGAAAAGAACCATTGAAATTGCTAACATTTCTAGAATTTCAGGAAAAATTTTTAATGGAATTGAATGAAAAAATCAAGAAATATTAATATAAACAGGTGCTACAACCAATCATATTAAAGGAGAGATATTAGAAGGATTACCAATAGATGAAGGTATCCCTTACATTTACAAAACATTTGAAGAAAATAATTATATTTGTATAAACATGGTGGATTTACCCATAAAACTAGAGAATATAAGAATAACAGTTCCCTGTTATACTACAAATCATGAAAGTGATCATCACCAAATATTAGGAAATATGTTCCTAAATAGTCTTAATGACTATAGTATAGGAAAAGATGGAATAGAAATAAGAATGCCCAAAGAAATATCTTTCAGAGTATCAATTTTCATAGAACTAACATTCTATGATACTAAACTAACAACATGTTGTCAAATAGACAATTGATCAGAGGCTAGTTTAGCAAAATCATTTTTAACAAAAGATTGAGATATTAATAAAAATAATATCTTCATGATAGGAATCACAAGAGTGAAAGAAAGACTTAATAAGTCAAAAGAAAAGGTAGAAATAATTTTAGGATAAAAAATTATTTCTATAAATAAGATATTTACCTATGATAAATTAGAAACTGATTGATTACCAGGTAATGATTTTCTACAATAATTTCAGGATTATCATCAAACAATATACATGATAAGCCTTAAAACTCCTTGCGGACATTTCATTAAAGTCCCAAGAAAACAAAATCCATATTATCTTAAAAAAGAAAATGGAAATTATAAGGAAAAGTATTTAGAGAATTTAAGAAAAATTTCTTGTAAATGCCTTAATCTTGAACAGATTAAAGAAAAGTTACAAAAATCCTATGGCTAAAACCCTTTAGAAAACTGGAAAAGGAATCAAGAAAAAATTATTTTAACACTTAAAGATCCAAGTGTCATTATTAGAGTAAAACCTATGCTCTATAATGAAGGAGATAAAAATGAGTTTAAAATTCAACTCAAAAAATTAATAAACCTAAAACTCATTAGAATGAGTCGAAGCCCTCACAGCAGTCCAGCATTTATGGTGAGAAACCATGCTGAAATAAAACGAGGAAAAGCTCGTATGGTAATAAATTATAAATAATTAAATAAAAATTGTATATTTGATGGATATTTTATCCCAAATAAAAACAATCTAATTAACCTTGCAAAAGGAAAAACTTATTTTTCAAAATTTGACTGTAAAAGTGAATTTTGGCAAATAAAATTATCAGAAGAATCAATTTCATTAACGGCATTTAGTACGCCTAATGGACGTTATGAGTGGATAGTAATACCTTTTGGGTTAAAAAACGCTCCACAAATTTTCCAAAGGAAAATGGATAAAATATTTTTTGGAAAGGAATATTTAATCGTCTATATAGATGATATATTAATATGTTCTAAAACATACCAAGAACATTTAAAACATTTAAAAGAATTTTCAGACATATGTTTGAAAAATGGAATTATTTTAAGCCAGAAAAAGGCAGAAATAAATCAAAATGAAATAGAATTCTTAGGAATGATTATTTCAAAAAATGGAATAAAATTACAATCACATATTTCAAAAAAGATTGTAGAATTTTCGGATAAACTATCAACAAAAGAAGAAATACAAGAATTTTTCGGATGTTTGAATTATGCAGGAGAATTTATTCCTGACTTAGCAAAGAAAAGGAATATTTTACAAAAATTAATACGAAAATCCAATAGATTGGGATGGACAGAAGAACACATTCAATGTGTAAAACAATTAAAAGAAGAATGTTCCAAACTTTCCAAACTCAGGTTACCAGACGAAAATGATTAACTTGTATTATAAACAGATGCGTCTGATTATCATTGGGGTGCATTATTGCAAACCGATTTGAATGAAATCTGCTGGTACACAAGTGGTACATTCAATGAAGCAGAAACCAGATATTCCACAAATAAAAAGGAATTATTAGCAATTGTCAGAAGAATTAGGAAATTTTCAGTTTTTCTTTTATCTAAACAATTTATTATTAGAACTGATAATACACAAGTGTCATGTCTAATTTCAAACAAACTTTCGTCTGAACTGCAATACAGGAGATTGCATAAAAGGCAGATTTTATTATCATTTATACATTTAAAATAGAGCATATTAAAGGAGTTGACAATTCTTTTGCAGATTTTCTCTCCAGAAATGTCCAATATAGACAATCGAACTCAAATCCTAGTTAATAGATTTATGAAAAGATGCAAAATGTGAAAAAATCCATAGATGACAAAAGCCACAAATTATTCACCATCAGGGATGAATTAGCAAGCTTGTCTGAACAAGCAAGAAAAATGCAGTATGAAATCAATTAGCTCAGCGAAGTTCAAGCTGAGAATATGAATGAATTTTTATTACTGTGTGAACATTTGGACACATGTCCAAAAGAAAATTCAAAACCCGCAAGGAATATTACTCCCAATAAAGTGGCAAGAGATGTCCCACTAGCACCTAGTGCAACAAACATCTCATTGGTAAGCTCGGATATGCCGAAATCTGAGTCTAAGAATAAAGGTAAAAGCCTAGCAATCAAAAAAGATGCCCATCCTTCGAAAGAAGAAAAAGGCACATCCTCAACGAAAGTTGAAAAAATAATTTCTGGGAAACCAGAAAGCAGTGTTGACACCCAATTTTGGCCTAACATTTTCAAAATTTCATAATTTTTAAGTTTTATTAATTCAATAGTTTAAAATACATTTTTATATAATTTTAAATCAGTTTATCAATATTTATGTTTATTTTTCAAAATTTCAGAATTTTTTATCAGTTAATTTTAGTTACATTATTTTTCATCATAATCTATTGAATACGTTCAAATATTTGTTCATTTTGATTAAATAGTTATTTTTTGTTAAATTACATTTTTACATGTTATTGATTACGTTGATTATCATTTTTTAATATTAATTTCAATATTTTGCACAGTGTAAAAATTTATTTAAATATGAATAAAATTTTCACGCAGATTAATCAACAATTTTGGGCCTCAATCCCAAGCCCATAATTTGAGTCCATTTCATAACAATTCTCTATTTAAGTTATTGATTAGGTAAAAAATGAAGGCGGGAAAACATTTTTCCATATAAAAAAACCCTAATTTTTTTTTCTTCTCTCCCATCTTTCCTCCCTTAGCCGCCACAACCCAAAACCCATTTTTCCTTTCTTCTCCAACCTTGAATCACCTGAAACCCAGCTAATCTTCTTCTTCCTCCAGCAACTAGAAACCAAACGACCCCCAACAACCCAGAAATGGAAACAACCTCCACACAGCAGCTCCGTTCACCTCTTTTTCTGGCCAAAAACAGCCCCCAAACCAACCACGACTTCTTCTTTTCCTCTCTTTTCCGGCCAGCCACTTTCTTTCTCCATTATTTTCGGCAAATCCCGGCGAGCAGCAAGCTCCAAACCACCAAGACACCATGAACAGTGTACTGTTACTGTACTCTCTTTCCCATTTTTCTTTTTAATATATTACTGTTAAATAGTTCAAAGCTTGATGATTTTTTCTTTCTTTGGCTTGCATTTTTAGACCGTAATTATCTTTGATTTCTTGTTATTTGGTGTTGAATGGTTATTGTTGTTAGTATTATTTTTAGATCTGGCCGGAAAATGCCATATTCCAGTGAACTCCATTATATGTTCTGTTGGTTAAGATTTAGTTATAATTCCATTTTTTGTTGGCTAAATACTTAATTATGGAAGTTATTTTTCTAAGTATCTATATTTTCGTACTTGTTATTGTTGAAATGTTTGTAATTACTCACTTTGTTTACTATATGATATTATTTTATTTTTATAGACGGGGTTTAGCTATAATTTTGTTTTATAATATTTGCTGATTTGCTATTGTTCATTATTATCATTGTTTTTTTTTTTTCTTTTGCTGCTTTGAATGTTTTATATTTTATTTGTTCTCTATTTATTTGAAAAGCCATAAAAATTGACTAATGATTTTGCATATTATTTTATTGTGGATGCATATTTGTGGCAGCTCTTCTTCTTATTTTTTATTTTACCTTTCTATGATTCTTATCTTATTTTATTTTGTTGTTAATGATTAACTATTTCGGATGTCATACCATGTTAGTATTTATTTTGGGTTCTATGATGACTATAAGTTTTATGTTTGTTTCTTTTATTGGTTATTGATTTACTTTTGTTAATAAATTACTATTCAAAATTTGTTTAGATTAAGTCTACATATTTTGTAAATTTTTTCTGGCAAACTATCTCGTTAGTATTTAGTTAGTGTTTCATTGCTATTTCACACCATTTTATATTATTTTCTATTTTTTTTTATATGATCTCGCATTTAGGAAATACAATATGTTAAAATGGCCAATGAAAAAATCTCTCCGTCGGTTTTGGAGGCCTTTACATTATAAAAGACGGAAATTTAATTTAAGTTTATATATGTTGTATGTTTAAATTGGCCGATAAAGAAATTACCATCGATTTCTAAGGCCTCCCATTTTAATAAGGCGGGTTTTTATTTTTAAGTTATTATTGATTTCATTTATTTTTATTCGTATTTATTTACCACTAACACTTTTACTAAGTATTTTTACAGGTACACGAAGCTGCTTCTCATTGGAGCTATTTGAATGAAGTTCGAATTATATTATTTATTCATTATTTGTATATATCGATGCTAGGCAAACTTTAGGCCGTGTCTTATATTATTGTCTTTATTCTATTATTTGTGTATATTGCGTGTTTATTATATTTGTATATTATTTTTATCTCCTCCTCAATTTGAAAAAAAATGAATTCAATCGGGACCCACAGTTGTGGATTTCGAAGGATGCCTAATACCTTCTCTTCGGAATAACTTGAACCCCTTACCTAGAATCTAATGGTTTTGTAGACAATTTTTAAATTGGTTTCCTAGTTTTTCCTAAAATTAGGTGGCGATTCCTTTAAAATTCGTTAATTCTCAAAATTCTTTTAAAATTGATTCGATTGATTATTTTTTGAGTCACCGCGATATTTTGCCCTATTTGAATAGAGTGGGGATGTAAACAAGCAGTACTAATAAAGTTCCATCTGGAACCAAAGTATTTTCTTCTTTTCAGGTTAGAAAGCAGAATCCCAAGGAAGAAGAATATCTTGTCTTCACAAGATATATCTATGGTCTTTCTGAAGAAAGTGGAGAAACATTCGAAATTCTGGGAACAAGCAATATATTTCCAAGAATTTCTATATTTCCTAACGGATCACGGGGCTTTGCAGCTCAATTATTCGAATTTGGATACCTTGACAGGATTTATACAAAACCTAATCTCCAGGAGTTATCCAAGTTACCAGAACAACTGATAAATTCAGTTAAAATTTATGCACAAGGCGATGGAGTCTATTGTAGATTCTTCAGCATTGCTATGGAAAGCAAGGACTTGCAATTATTTTTTCCAATGATTAATTATATAACGGTGAAAAAATTAAAGAACTTTAACATTAAAGCAACCGGAGTAGATAAAAAACTCCCTCACCTTAGTAAATAATGGATACAAACTAAAAGAGCTCTAGGAATAAAAGCAATATATTTTATTCTTAAGCGATTTTATCAAGAAAATTACAAAGTCATTGACCATGATTATACTTAGGTCCTAATGACTAAAGAAAAAACCAAATCTTCGATACTAATGGAGAAGATTCTTGATATTTAGCTTCATAGACTTGATGCCATAGAAGAAACCTGAAAGCTTGCATGCAAGTTTCTAGAATATAAACATTCATCCCCAGCAGAAAAATCATCAGAATAAACGTCTTGAAGAAGAACAGACAGCTGTAAAGAGACAATAATGTAGCCGTCAGGAGAAGACAAAGAAGAAGACGTAAGCACTTACGTCATGAAGAAAGAGACAAGACAAAGAAAAGAATCTTATCTTATCTCCTCCTATAGCTATCTCTTTAGTCAAAAGAGATATCAACTTTGTCAGCAATCAGCATCTTCTAAAAAATGATTGAAGGACTAGAAGAACAATTAACAAGGTTTTGTGGGAAGGAGTGCAAAATAAAATTGTAATAATTAGTCCCTCCTATCTATAAAAAGGGGGATGAAAAACACAATAAAAGGCAGACTACATTTCTCTATAACTCTCCCAATAGCGAAAATGATAGGTACCTTCTTAAGTGAGTAAACACTTCTCTCGCCAGGGAAAAGTATTTTCTTTTAAGTTTTAGATATGTAAAAATATTTATGGTTTGTATGTTAAGATAATATTATGAAATAAAAAGTTTGGTTTGTATACCTCTCTTTTCCATAGCTCTAAGATAAGTTCTAAGTGAAGGTTGCAATCTTCCGCCTAACGGAGGAACAATAGGAAAGTAGCCGAGTAGACTGAGGTCGTGAAGGCGAAAAATTGTTCATAGCCGGAAAGGAGAACTGTTGCGATAGTGATAGGAACTTTTCTGTGATACAAAAGAGAGAAAGGTATATACATTAAAACTCTATATTTCATATGTATTATCTTGAAACACAAATTATATTATATTTTTGTTATATCTTTTAACAATAAAAGAAAAACTTAGTACCTACAGGGAACAAAAATAATTATAATAAAAATAATTATGGATATTAAATCAACTTATGTTTAAAATATGATACATATTCAATATCACTTGCATCAAGTAAGAAAAAGAGCTTGAAAACATAGAATAGCTGTATACAAATTAGTTAAATCTATACAAGATTTAGAAAAAGCTTATATGACTGTAAGCATGAATTCACCATCTATGATAGTAGCAATCCACAAGATAAAAATGATCAGAATACGAGAGTATTTTGAATATAAAAATGCTAAAAGAATTTTAAAACAATGTCATATACACAGCATAAATGATAATTCCGCACATCATGTATTTATGTAATAGATATGTCTTAAAATACATTAAAATACATCACAGATCCTCTATTGGTATTTTAATGTATTTTAAGACATATTTATTACATAAATATATGGTGTGCGGAATTATCATTTATGTTGTGTATAGGACATATTGTTTTAAAATTCTTTTAGCATTTTTATATTCAAAATACTCTTGTATTCTGATCATTTTTATCTCGTGAATTGCTACTATCATAGATAGTGAATTCATGCTTACAGTCATATAAGTTTTTTCTAAATCTTGTATAGATTTATCTAAATTGTATAGAGCTATTTTATATTTTCAAGATCTTTTTCTTACTTGATACAAGTGATATTGAATATGTTTCATATTTTAAACATAAGTTGATTTAATATCCATAATTATTTTTATTCTCTGTAGGTACTAAGTATTTCTTTTATTATTAAAAGATATAACAAAAATATAGTATAATTTGTGTTTCAAGATAATACATATGAAATATAGAGTTTTAATGTATATACCTTTCTCTCTTTTGTATCACAGAAAAGTTCATATCACCACCGCAGCAGTTCTCCTTTCCGGCTATGAACAGTTTTTCGCCTCCACGACCTCAGTCTACTCGGCTACTTTCCCATTGTTCCTCCGTTAGGCGGAAGATTGCAACCTTCACTTAGAACTTATCTTAGAACTATGGAGAAGAGAGGTATACAAACCAAACTTTTTATTTCATAATATTATCGTAACATACAAACCATAAATATTTTTACATATCTAAAACTTAAAAGAAATTATTTTTCCCTAGCGGGAGAAGTGTTTACTCACTTAAGAAGGTCCCTATCATTTTCGCTATTGGGAGAGTTATAGAGAAATATAGTCTGCCTTCTATTGTGTTTTTCATCCCCTTTTTATAGATAAGAGGAGGGACCAATTATTACAATTTTATTTTGCAGGGACTTCCCACAAAACCTTGTTAATTGTTCTTCTAGTCCTTCAATCATCTTTTAGAAGATGTTGATGGCCGACAAAGTTGATATCTCTTTTGACTAAAGAGATAGCTATGGAAGGAGATAAGATAAGATTCTTTTCTTTGTCTTGTCTCTTTCTTCATGACGTAAGTGCTTACGTCTTCTTCTTTGTCTTCTTCTGACGGCTACATTATTGTCTCTTTATAGCTATCTATTCTTCTTCGAGACGTTTATTCTGATGATTCTTCTGCTGGGGCTGAATGTTTATGTTCTAGAAACTTGCATGTAAGATTTCAGATTTCTTCTGTGGCCTCAAGTCTATGAAGCTATATATCAAGAATCTTCTCCTATAGTATCGAAGATTTGGTTTTTCCTTTAGTCATTAGAACCCAAGAATAATCATGGTCAATGACTTTGTAATTTTCTTGATAAAATCGCTTAAGAATAAAATATATTGCTTTTACTCTTAGAGCTCTTTTAGTTTATATCCATTTTTTATTAAGGTGAGGGAGTTTTTTATCTACTCCGATTGCCTTAATGTTAAAGTCCTTTAATTTTTCCACCGTTATATAATTAATCGTTGGAAAATTAATTGCAAGTCCTTGCTTTTCATAACAATGCTGAAGAATCTACAATAGACTCCATCACCTTATGCATAAATTTTAACTGAATTTATCAGTTGTTCTGGTAACTTGGATAACTCCTGGAGATTAGGTTTTGTATAAATCCTGTCAAGGTATCCAAATTCGAATAATTGAGCTGCAAAGCCCCGTGATCTGTTAGGAAATATAGAAATTCTTGGAAATATATTGCTTGTTCCCAGAATTTCGAATGTTTCTCCACTTTCTTCAGGAAGACCATAGATATATCTTGTGAAGGCAAGATATTCTTCTTCCTTGGGATTCTACTTTCCAACCTGAAAAGAAGAAAACACTTTGGTTCCAGATGGAACTTTATTAGTATTGCTTTTCCCAGAAATTATTTTTTCAACTTTCGTTGAGGATGTGCCTTTTTCTTCTTTCGAAGGATGGGCATCTTTTTTGATTGCTAGGCTTTTACCTTTGTCCTTAGACTCAGGTTTCGGCATATCCGAGCTTACCAATGAGATGTTTGTTGCACTAGGTGCTAGTGGGACATCTCCTACCACTTTATTGGGAGTAATATTCCCTGCGGATTTTGAATTTCCTCTTGGACATGTGTCCAAATGTTCACACAGTAATAAAAATTCTTTCATATTCTCAGCTTGAACTTCGCTGAGCTGATTGATTTATACTGCATTTTCCTTGTTTGTTCAGACAAGCTTGCTAATTCATCCCTGATGGTGAATAATTTGTGGTTTTGTCATATATGGACTTTTCCACATTTTGCACTTTTTCATAAATCCTATTAACTAGGATTTGAGTTCGATTGTCCATATTGGACATTCCTGGAGAGAAAATCTGCAAAAGAATTATCAACTCCTTTAATATGCTCTATTTTAAATGTATAGAATGATAATAAAACCTGCCATCTATGCAATCTCCTGTATTGCGGTTCAGACGGAAGTTTGTTTGAAATTCGACATGACACCTGTATATAATCAGTTCTAATAATAAATTATTTAGGTAAAAGGAAAGCTGAAAATTTCCTAATTCCTCTGACAATAGCTAATAATTCCTTTTCATTTGTGGAATATCTGGTTTCTGGTTCATTGAATGTACCACTTGTGTACCTGCAAATTTCATTCAAATCGGTTTGCAGTAATGCACCCCAATGATAATCAGACGCATCTGTTTGTAACACCAGTTTATCATTTTCGTCTGGTAACCTGAGTTTGGGAAGTTTGGAACATTCTTCTTTTAATTGTTTTACACATTGAGTGTGTTCTTCTGTCCATCCCAATCTATTGAATTTTCGTATTAATTTTTGCAAAATATTCCTTTTTTTGCTAAGTCAGAAATAAATTCTCCTGCATAATTCAAACATTCGAGAAATGTTTGTATTTCTTCTTTTGTTGATAGTTTATCCGAAAATTCTACAATCTTTTTTGAAATATGTGATTGTAATTCTATTCCATTTTTTGAAATAATCATTCCTAAGAATTCTATTTCATTTTGATTTATTTCTGCCTTTTTCTGGCTTAAAATAATTCCATTTTTCAAACATATGTCTGAAAATTCTTTTAAATGCTTTAAATGTTCTTGGTATGTTTTAGAACATATTAATATATCATCTATATAGACGATTAAATATTCCTTTTCGGAAAATATTTTATCCATTTTCCTTTGGAAAATTCGTGGAGCGTTTTTTAACCCAAAATGCATTACTATCCACTCATAATGTCCATTAGGCGTACTAAATGCCGTTAATGGAATTGATTCTTCCGATAATTTATACTGCCAAAATCCACTTTTACAGTCAAATTTTGAAAAATAAGTTTTTCCTTTTGCAAGATTAATTAGATTGTTTTTATTTGGGATAAAATATCCATCAAATATACAATTTTTATTTAATTCTTTATAATTTATTACCATACGAGCTTTTCCTCGTTTTATTTCAGCATAGTTTCTCACCATAAATGCTGGACTGCTGTGAGGGCTTCAACTCATTCTAATGAGTTTTAGGTTTATTAATTCTCTGAGTTGAATCTTAAATTCATTTTTATCTTCTTCATTATAGAGCATATGTTTTACTCTAATAATGACATTTGGATCTTTAAGTGTTAAAATGATTTTTTCTTGATTCCTTTCCCATTTTTCTAAAGGATTTTCGCCATAGGATTTTTGTAAATTTTCTTTAATCTATTCAAGATTGAGGCATTTACAAGAATTTTTTCTTAAATTCTCTAAATACTTTTCCTTATAATTTTCATTTTCTTTTTTAAGATAATATGAATTTTGTTTTCTTGGGACTTTAATGAAATGTCCGCAAGGAGTTTTAAGGCTTATCATGTATATTGTTTGATGATAATCTTGAAATTGTTATAGAAAATTATTACCTGGTAATAAATCAGTTTCTAATTTATCATAGGCAAATATCTTATTTATAGAAACAATTTTTTATCCTAAAATTATTTCTACCTTTTCTTTTGACTTATTAAGTCTTTCTTTTACTCCTGTGATTCCTATAATGGAGATATTATTTTTATTAATATCTCAGTCTTTTATTAAAAATGATTTTGCTAAACTAACCTCCGATCCATTGTCTATTTGACAACATGTTGTTAGTTTAGTATCATAGAATGTTAGTTCTATGAAAACTGATACTCTGAAAGATATTTCTTTGGGCATTTTTTAATTTTTTGGAATAAAATAAGTCTCATTTTTATAGCTTATTTCTATTCCATCTTTTCCTATACTATAGTCATTAAGACTATTTAGGAACATATTTCCTAATATTAGGTGCTGATCACTTTCATGATTTGTAATATAACAGGGAACTGTTATTCTTATATTATTTAGTTTTATGGGTAAATCCACCATGCTTATACAACTATAATTATTTCCTTCAAAGGTTTTGTAAATGTAATCAAAGGTTTTGTAAATGTAAGGGATACCTTCATATATTGGTAATCCTTCTAATATTTCTCCTTTAATATGATTGGCTGTAGCACCTGTTTGTATTAATATTTTTTGATTTTTCCATTCAGTTCCGTTAAAAATTTTTCCTGAAATTCTAGAAATGTTAGCAATTTCAAGGGTTCTTTTAACATATCTGCTAGAAATGCTTTCCTTTATGGAATAGGTCATTCATTTTAACCTGAAAATGCAAGCTTAAGGCATCATTAAATTCTGCATCTTTTAATGAAATATAGTATTTTGGATAATATGTAAATGGGAGCTTGGTGTAAGCTAAGTTTCCTTCAACTATACCAAGATTTCCTTCTCTGGCATTTATGAATCTTTCATCGGAAAGACAATAGGGCAGTTAATCCCTTCCTTAAATGTTGATTTAACCAAAATTTGGATTCCTCCAAGATGTACATAATTCATTTTCTTTCTTTTCATTTCAGGAATTTTTCTTAAGATCTGTTCAATCATTGGTTTAGTTAAAAGATTTAACTTATGCTTTCCTGTAGTTTGGGTAATTTCTATTACCTTTTCTACTTCTTGATATTCATGATAAGAGATTTTATTTCTTGCAAACATTCTTTTCATTTTACTGAATATGTTGTCTTCAGTTTTTAACCTCAGTTGTAATCCTTGGATTTTTCTTAACAATTCTCCATCGAATGTTGCTTTGAGGGCATAACCTCTTTGATCTTCTTCAGTTTCAATAAATTGTACTGAATTTTCTTTTTCCTCTTGAATTTCTCTATTCATTTATTCAGGATCTTCTGAGCAAGTTGAATATTCTTCATAAAATTCATCACTTTTTATAGACGTTACTGATTCTAAGTCTGAATCAATTTCTTGTCTATCTAATTTTGATATTTTTACATGTTTTTTGTTACATTCGTAGCTCTTATGTCCTTCTTCACCACAATTATAACATTTACATTTTTCTTTTATTTGTTTAAAATTAATTTTCTTTTTATAATACCTCATTTTAGGTATATAATTTTTCTTTGAGATATTTCTTCTTTTTATAAGACTTTTCTTAATTTTTCTTCTCTTTTTGTATGGTCTTTCATTGCATCCCCATTGAGTTGTTGCATTTGTATCCAGACAATAAATCTGTGTATTAATTCTTTTAGCTTTTCTTTGAACATTATGTGTCATACATAATTGTCCAAGTCGATTATTTAGAAAAGAAATTCTTTGTCCAAGAGTGTCTTTTTCTTTATTCTCTTTTCCATATTCTTCTCTAAAATATTTGGCCCAAAAGGCTGGTAATTTTTGGTAATATTTCTCCAGATATGGCAACATTTCTTTGCTGCTATCAAATATTTTATAATAATATTCTTTTAATTCTCAAATGTATTCTTGAATATAACTCATTTTGCATATTTGCAATTTTTCTAATTGTTCCTTGGTATTATTCTTAATATTTCTCAATTTAGAGAGGGGCTTCCTTCTTCACCTAAGAATTCATTTCCTATAAATTGTACCATGTTTCTTATTCCTTCTTGAAGGGAATTTCTGAAACCTTCTATTGTACTATTTTTAATGATTTCCTTTGCATCATTAGATAATCATGTATACTAATTGCCGACCTTTCTAGTAAAGGTATTTATTAAAATGATATATTTTTCTTCATCTGTATAATTAATTCCTTTTCCTAATAAGAAAAAGAGAAATATATTTTGTGCCCATAAATCTAGATCTATTTCTGGTTCTCTTTTACAGTCTAGATCTAAGAATTGGGTTGTTCCTACATCTCATGTTGAGAGTCTGTTATGCATATACTTAGATTTATTATTATTATGATATTGGCTCATAAAATCCTTATTTCTTTTTGCTTTTGACGCAAAAATTTTGTCCAGAATTAAATTCTGGTTCATGTTCTTCTTTAGATGTTTTCCCTTTAACAAACTTTCCTTGGGGTCCACCTGTATCACCTTTGTTCATTAGAACTTTTTGTTTAAGATCTGAAATATCTAGATCTTCTAAGGTATAGACTAGTTCGTCTATTTCATTCATTTTTCTTATTCATTATTTTCAAGATTTTCATCTTTTTCAGAATTTTCTTCTGCTTCTTCTATTTTCTTTTTACTTGATTGTTCTAATTCTTGAATTTTTTGTTTTTTCAAGAATTCTTCTATTAGCTTTTCGTCTAAGCTACCTTTTTTATATGAACCTTTTCTAGCAATTTTTTCTGCTAAGAGCTCATTTATATATTTTTGACTTAATTTTTTGTCAATTTTCTCTGTTTTTTCTATTATATTTGTTATTCTTCCAGGAAGATTTTCTTTTATTGATTTTATTTCAATTTCTATTAATTTTAACCTAAGGGCTATTTGTTTATGACTTTCAAGTAAGTCATTTAATAGATCTATAGCTTCTTTTAAGCTCATTTTATTTATTCCAATAGATAATAATCAGAAGTATCTATTATACTGGTTATTTCTTCATATCCGAATACTATGTATTCCATTGGATAGTAGTTTTCAAATTCTTCTTCAGATAGTTTATAGACTATTTTTTATATTATTTTTTCTCTTAAATCTCTGTTTAAGATATCAATTGCTTTTAATATAGTTATTAAGGTTTTTTGTTCTAGAAAACATAAAGGACTTATTATTGCCTCTTTTTTTTTTTTTTACTTAATTATATATATATATATATAAAATGCATAATTCTTTTGTAACCAAACAAAATCTTAACACTCGTTGTCCCAAGTTGTGACACATGATCTATTTTACCTTAAAAAAACAATATTGTTAATCCAAGTAAATAAGAATATATTTTAAGCCAAACTCTTGTCTACTATATCTAAGTAAAATAAAACATTGAACAAATTGAACGAGTGCATTAAAAAATATATTATTCATATATGTGTGTCATTTTATATGATAATTGTTTATCCCTGTCGTTCAAAAACATGCAGATTGAGATGATAAAATAATAACATTATTAATGTTATTTTGCTTGTTAAATGTCGTTAAGATCACAAGTAAAAATAGTAGGTAATACAGTAATTGATAAGATATAAGTAACAAATATTATTAGCATATTTGCCAATATGATAGTCCGATAGCGTCCATCGAAAAAGCACATATTAAATGAGCTTGAGAGATTTAGGTTATAGAACTTCAATAACAACAAGCAAACAATGAAAATTGTAATGGAATACGAATAAGGGATACAAATACATTTAAAGTGAAATTTTGGGAAATGTCTCACGTGAATTCTGTTCCCATAATGATCTACATCTGCACGTTATTTTCATTATATATAGAACTATGTAATCGCTGAAATGAATTGTGGATTCTTTAAAAACGGTTACACTCTTTAACTTATCTTGAACTATAATTGAAATTTTACTAGCCTTGCGGCTTTGAAGTTCAAAATCAGATTGACCAATAAGGATCGAAGGTCTGAATCTTCGGAAATGCGGACAAATTTTATCGTACAAGCTCATACATTGAGGTTAGTACCACTTTTACTATGTTATATTTGATTTGTCTCAAGCTCCACATATTATCATTCGATATATTTAATTGTCCGAATCTCAAACCATATAATAATAATTTTAAAAATTAATAACATTTTTTCTTCAATTCACATTTTTAGTGTTTTATCAACGATACGTAACGTTTATGCGCCAAACCAAATGAATAATGATGAGCGTGGTGGTTGGTAATATATAGGAGTAGTTCAGTAGGTAGGATAGACCAAAAGGTATAATAAGTGAAAGTGTGGATTGGAGGATTAAATTATAAGGAATTATTTGATAACTAATTATAGTTATGTAGTAATAGTAATGCATATAGTTATAAGAAAATTTATACATTAGTTATGCATGATATTATTCTCCGCAAATATACTTTACGGGATTACATTAAATAAAATTTTGTTATTGTTGTTGTCGTATTAATAATTCCACCTCTATTTTATATAAGTTACAATAATATATAGATTCTTTCATAACTAGTATAAATATTTTATGCATTTCTATATTATAAATCAAACGTCATACTATTAAATTTATACATGAATAATTTATATTATTAAATATGATATTATTTATATAAAATTTAATATCAAATCATTCACTTCCGCATTATCTATCAAATGACCTCGACAAATTTATTATTTTATTTATTAAAAGTTATTTTTACAGTTAGAACTCGTGACCTCCGGATCATATTTCACTTACTTTATTTTACTACCAAAAGTAGTTTACCATGAAAGGGCCCATGTGGAAAGTGAAATGGAAACGCAGCTGCCGCATTTTATGGGTCCTGGTATTTTGTGGTTTACCAATCTCACTTAATCTTATTTTTATTTATTATTATTATTATTATTATTATTATTATTATTATTTAATTACCATATATTATTTATTATCTTACTTTTTTATTACAAAAAAACTAATAAAAGAAATACTGTCAAATAAGATGGAAAGGAAGGAATATTATTTGTCATTTAGAAGTTCGAGAAAAAAAATTATTAACTTTTTTTTTTAATTTTATCATTAGTACTTAGTAATTGTTTTTGAAGAAAATGTACAAACAACTAAATAAATTAAATATTTAGGACATAAATGCGGTTTAAATAGTCAAAAGTTCCTCTTGATTGATATTCCTTAAAAGGCATGTAAAAGAGAAATACGACAGATAATTTGAAACAGAGAATATGATAAAAAAAATTTCCTTTTAAGCTCCCTATTTCCACTTAGTGGGATTTCACTGAGTTAGTTATTGTTGTTTATGCTCATATTCTCTTCCTTGTTCAATTTCAACATCCAAGTGAAGTTGATTCCACTCACTTACCATATTGAGAAATAATCGAGGTACACAAAAATTTGCTCAATCTGTTCAATTGAGACCGTATAATGCGATCACATTCTGTGGTTCAATTGTAATTCACCATTTCACAGTTGACATGAGTGTCTTTAACCAAAAGCTCCAAAACTAATGACAAGAATACATGTATATGGTTAAAATATACAACACACTGTCTCTTGCTTGCTCGGACTCTCCAAAAATGTTGCCGCACCCAAGTCGGATCCTTCAAAAATACATTATTTTTAGAGGATCCGACACGCACCCATCAACATTTTTTAAGAGTCCGAACAACATAGGTCTCTTGCACTGAATTACATCTATGACATTTATAATTGATTCCTGATCTGTATAACCACTATACACATTTTCTAGCCACAAAACAGCAGCATTGTATCTGGAAATCTTCTCACTAAGCCTGCGATGGAGCTACATGGTCTGCGGATGGGATTCAAATGATCCTTCCTTCGTCAAAAAATTATACTGTGTAAATAGGATTAAAACAACTTTTGTTGGTATATGTATAAATTGTTGAATCCTCTTGACGTGAAAGAAGTATCTAGTGTGAGTTGACTCAAAAATTGTTCGAACTCAGACAAGCAAAGGAGGTCCATTCTCAACAGCTGTCCGAGTATGTTCGTGATGATGACCATTGTGATGGTGTCTTGTCATTTGGATGTGGTTTAAATGTGTTCTTTTCTTCGCATAAGGAGCGTCTCTCACTGTACAAAAAATGAAGAGAAAAAAAAAACAGTGATTCATCTATGAGAAAGCATGAAACTCGTTTAATTTCATCGTGTAGAGATACATCTTCATTCGAAATTCATTTCTTAAAAACACCATGTTGACAATACATGGAAGAGATGGGAAATACATTTGAATATGGATATAGAGCATGTTATGTTGAAAAACTCTTACCAGCCATCCTTTTAGCGCGGAGTATATTTTGCCGCCTTTTCCACCAACATGTTATGCATGTAGCGATAACAACAACAGCGACACACGCCCCTAAGCCAATGCCCATTTTGGCACCAACAGTAAGATGTGGTCCACATGTTGGTAATCCAGGAATACCACAAAGGCCTGCATTATCAGTAAAACTGAAAGCATCCACAGTAAGTATTTAGCATAAGTACTAATGAACAAATGAATTCACAGTTTTTTTTATCTGATCCTTGAGTTAATGCACCGATGAATTGTCATATTAGTTTCACCACATGAATGGTAAGGTTTAATTAGCATCTCTGCCTTAAAACAAATGACACCGACACCTATTACCGCAGCATTTCTTTTAAGGAAATATGCTAAATGTTACTGTTAGCATTTGGACTTGCGTTAATTGGTTATAGCCTGAAAGGACAGGACGTGGCCCAGAAAGAACCCTAGTTAACCCCTGTTTACCTAGCTATCAGAAAGAAGCCTAGCATATTTATTTGTTGAATATGTAGTAATAGTTAACGTCCATCCATCGAAGTAGCTAGTGGATTGTGGAAGTTGGTGTCAGGCCTAACCACCATTTGTGGATGCTAAATCAATGGAGTTTAACGGTACACTTGTTTAACCTTAACTTATAATTGTATGTGTGCTTTAATCAAATGCTATGATTGTAGACTTCTTTGTTCTTTCCACAGTTACCATCCACACAAAATGGTGACAAGGAGACCTTCATCGACGCATCTAGAAATTGAATATTGACCATAAGTAGTATGTATTGTTGATACGTGAAAGTGATGTTCTTTCCGTTTTAATGCATTTGTCTTACTTTTCTTTTTAGTCCATTTCAAAATGAATGTCTCTTTCCTATTTCGTCAAACTCTTTAATTTCATCTTTCCACATGGCATGTTAAAGATCACAAGATTAAAGAATATTTTAATACATTGTACATATCTTTAGTTTAAGACCATAAGATTCAAAAGTCTTTTTTACTTTCTTAAACTCCGTGTCAAGTCAAAACCAGACAAACAAATTGAAACATAGGGAGTAATTTTGGTACATTCTACGTTTCTATAGTTACGATGCATGCTTCACTAAGAAGAAGCCTTATGCTAAGAACGTGCAATTAGGAGAACATACTTGAAGCTAGCTCTGTGCAAGAGCCTTCCGCCTATCGCTGCAGGAATTTTTCCAGAAAGCAAATTGCCGTTCAGATTCCTGTAATAAATAAAGTAGTAAATTAGAGCTCTTTATTGATCCATCAAATGTCCTCAGCTGAGCTTGTTGAAGTAGCTTACAGTGTCAGTAACGACGTCAATTCCCCAAGGCTTTCAGGAATCGACCCGTTGAAGGAATTGTATGAAAGATCCCTGTTGTGCAACTTTTGTTAGGTAATCGCAAAGTGAGGATTTAATCATATAAACAACCAACGAACAGTATGCACATTCACTACTCCCGCGGCGCATATAGATGATAAAGAACAGTAATTATATATTGTATGCCTAACATACTCACAAAGTAGATTACAAAAATATTTTGTTTCCATATTTTCATATACTATTACTCTGGCAGCTAAGAAATCTAATATCAAGTACAGAAAAGCACAACTCTCCGCAAATGTACTCACAATTTCTCCAGACTAGTTATTGTTCCAAGTGCTGAGGGAATAAGCCCGTGAATGTTGTTTCCACTCAAATTTCTGTAAAATGCACACAAGCCAAGCATAAGTCAGAGAAGATCATGTTTGAGAAGTGGGCGCGGGCATTGCAATATACATGAACGAAAAGACATTCTAAAAGAAGCACAAATATTGAAAACCTCTTAAACTGGAAGTTATTTAACCGCTTAGTATGTAATTCCTTCAAACAAATTATGTCCAAATAATTTTGAAAAGAGTGTCGATATATTGGGTAAAACTCATATTGACCATCAACTCCATTTTAAGCAGTAGAAGATAGTTGGAAGATACACATCTTTCATCCAAATAGTATATTAAAAAAAAGCAGCATTTAAACTTACATGCTCTGAAGATGACGCAATTGGGAAACATCATCTGGTAAGAAACCGCGTAAACCTTGGTTGTCCAGGTCACTGTGCTTACAGGAAAAACAGACAAAGAGGGCATATTAAGATTAAAAAAAAAAAAATCACATAACACAGAAAGAAAGCCAAGTATAGTCCAGCAAAACTTTTAAATTGGGGTGCAGAACATCAACTGAAGGAATATATGTCAATGAGAGTGTTACAGTTACGTGTGTGTGCTTGTGCGCGCGTGTGGAATGGGAGGAACTTTTCTATATATGGTCAAGGTCAAGAACGTACAGCCCATCGATGACCCATTTATTGCTGGAGTTGTCAAACTGACAATCTACTCCACTCCACGGATGTTGTTGCGGAAAACATGGATCACCATTCCACCCAAAACGAAGGGGAAGTCCAAGTGCAAGTTTCAGTGACTGTAAAGCCTTTACTGAAAAAGAAAAGAAGATAAAGACCATCTTAATTAGAAAGGCGCAAGCTTGACCAAGGAACAAAGGAAAAAATAACATACTACATTTGGCCCCTTTCAAGTGTGTAAAGTGTATGAGATGAAAAAACATGTAGCATCCAAGAAGTACAAGTGAAACATTTAACTTACCTTCCTCTGGTAATGTTTTAGATTCAACTGGTATAACCTCAAAAATCTCAATGGCACTAATGATGGCATGAGTCCCCGTTGTTGGATGTAATGTGATTGTCAAAATCCTGCCACTGACTGGAATGGTTGTGTTCAGTACAAGAGCACTGTTAACACCCCCCGCTATTCTCACAATGTCAATATCTCGAAACACAATGTTACCATTAATAGAAATGTCAATAACCCTTTGTCCCACATATGTAACTGAAGGATCAATTTCGGCAAAGTGTAACCAGACAGAGTAGTTCTTGTTGGGATCGACGTCTATTGTGTGCGTTAAATCCGGATCGTTGTCGGTACTAACAAGAGCAGTTTGGTAAAGAGCTTGTGGATAGAAGTTTGGAGCTACAGAAGCTGACTTTATGGTGCTTTTAGTAGATATAGGCTTATCAGAATTCTGACCAAAGGTCATAATTGAGCTCCAGAACCGATCCCCACCCCAACGGTCCCCATTGTAGTCAACGTCAAACTTTGGATTCTGATCTCCACAGCTCAATCTTTTGCTAGTTCTAAAGATTGTCCCTCGACCAAATCCAGGACCAGAATAGTATGCTTTCTCATCTACTTCTTGAATCTCGATTGCGAGTATAGCAGGATCTCCATGACCAGTGCTGTGGAAGCAAAGTGAGGTAGTACCATTCTCAAGAAATACAAGAGTTTCAACAAATGCTCGTTCATCATCGTGATTACTCCAACCAGACGGCAAAGAATAAACCAAGGTCCCTTCAACAGAAACATCAAATAGAGGTTCGTTATCGAAACTTGGTTCTTTAACCAATCCAAAGTAGATCCTCACTGAGTAGTGGCCATGTGGCAATTTATCGATATTGTAACAATTATCAGGACCTTCTGATAGAGGGAAATACCGTAATGTGCCGAGTGGAGGTATTATGTAACTTGGGCGGTTTGCTTTCGTACGAATGCCTCCTGTATATCCAAAATCTTTATGCCAGAGGGTATTTGTCGGAGAACTACGAACATCATTTTGAGCTCCACAGCTTATTCGCGTTACATATGGTGCTGCAGTGAATAAACAGGATAGACAATTAGGCAGTAAACAAAAGAGCAAGAGGCTAATCAATAATAAAGGAGCAGCCTTTTTCTTTTCATGTAACAGTGCTAGCAATGGAAAGAACAGCAGAAAAAGTACATATATGGAAGCAATAACGTCTTATAAAGTTACACTAACGTTGTAACAATTCAATTATTTATTGATGACCATGGTGTCCATGCCAGTTTTCGTGCACCTCGACTAATTCCAGGGGACAGATGAGAAGAACCATCTAGTGTGTTTGCACCAAAAAAACTTATTTCTTATGAAAAAACCAGACTTCTAGCTGCTCATTAAGTTTGTGAAGACACCTCACTTATTTCTTTTTCCTCTTTAACACAAGACTCAAGATACTTCATCATATCATGGAATGAAGCGATTAGAAATTTCGCAAATATGCAGGATTATACTGACGAGCACGTGTAATTTGGTTACTGTCTGAATAATTAGGAATCATATCTTACATCCAATAACATACTCATAGAATTAACCACAACCAGCCAAGTACTTGCAAAAATCTAGCTCATGAGCTAACTATTTTCCAAGACCATATAAAGAGTCTAATCGCAACACCTCACATGCTTGTGGCACTTCCAACACAAGTTAAGATTAGTGAATCAAAACTAAAACATTTTAATGCAGACACAATTACAGCTACATAATTACAACTAAATTCACATTGCATAAGAAACATAAAAGGAGCTGAGACGGGGCGAGTTAAAGCAGAACAACAAAAGTTGGGTTTTTTTTGAGAATGCTGCTATGAGTTTTCTTCAATTTGCTTCAATTCCAATATTGAAAATTTAGGCACCATAAGGTCCATGACTAAATCCAACAACATAATCATAGAACCAACCACAAACAGCTAAGTACTTGCAATTAGTTAACATTAGACAATCAAACCAAAACAAATCGAATTCAAACACAATTTTGCATCATTCATTAGTCGAGTTGCGCTCAAACTGGCCCAGACATCACGAATATCAAAGAAGAAAGTTACTCAAAACACATTAAAACTACATAATTTAGACACCCTTTAAAGCCCTTCATCAAATTCACATTATACAAAAGGAAAACAAAAAAACATAAAAAGAACCTAACCAGGTAGACAAAAATCAATCTTGAAAGCAAAGAAGAACAGCAAAATATGAAATTTGAGTATTTTGAGTCCAAATACTGCTCTGAGTTAACATTAATCAATCAAACCAAAACAAATTGAATTCAACACCAATTTTGCATCATCCATTAGTCAAGCTGCACACAAACTGACCCAAACATCACAGTTATCAAAAAAAAAAAAGTTACTCAAAACACATTATAACTACATAATATAGACACCCTTTAAACCCCTTGATCAAATTCACATTATACAAAAACAAAAGGAGAATCATAAAAAGGAGCTAACCACGTAGACAAAAAGCAATCTTGAAAGCGAAGAAGAACAACAAAAAGTGAAAATTGAGCATTTTTAAATCCAATTTCTGCTCTGAATTTTCTTCAATTTGCTTATAATTTCTTGAAATACATTTCCCTTTTGCCCATTGTGGGAACCAACAGCCATAGATAGAGAAAAGGAATGTAGACTTAGTATGGAGTAATTGATGGGACGTGCAGTAGATAGTACTTGATTATGGACTTTTTTTTCTCTGTTTAATTTTTGTTCATGATCCTATGCTTATGCAGCCTATTGTTTCCCCTGTACCCCTTGCTTAATCAACTGCCACTTGGCTTTACCAAACATTAGGCTGAAATTAATTCGGTAGGAGGATGTAGAGGTCGTGTATTATAGTATGCTTGGAGTTCTAATTTTTGATACCTATCATCATTTGTTTAGTGTGTTTCCGTTACTTTACTATTTTTGTTGTTGTTCATATTCTTTTCTTTTGACTTATTACTACTTTTCTTATTCGTTGTTATGTTTTCCTCTTTTTTATACCTGAAGTTATTGTAATTGAATCGAAAGTGTTTCGGTAACATCTCTACCTCCACGAATTAGTGGTAAGGACTGAATAGACTTTACTCTTCCCAAACCCCATATGTAAAATTTCACTAAATATGTTATTGGTGTAAGTATTTCATGGTCACGTGGGATTTGAAGAAGCAATAGTCTATTTTAATGCAAGTATTAATTGATGTTTTCACGATTTGAATTCGCAACCTATAAATTCACACGAAAACTCTATTGTTGCTCTATAACTTTCTTTCATTTCAATGTCTATGGCTTTTTTATTTTCTTGAAACGTTTAAATAATACTCATTTTTTTTATTTTAATATAACTATCAAGAATTTTATAGTATTTATATTTATAAATTTAATGAACATTTAAATAATACTCCCCTTCCCGTTCCTAATTGTATGTCTTCGGACGAACTTTATTAAATAAATAAAATGTCTCATTTGCAATTTTAAAAAAATACGGATCTTATTTTTATCATTAAAAATAAAGCAATTATTTTCAATAAATCATCCGCTCAAGAAAAATAATACTTCAAAGCCATTTTGAAAAATTAATGACGAAAATGACTAGTAACTAAAAAACTAGAAGAAAAAAAAACGCGGAAAATATTTAGAAGCCACAAAATGCGAGTGCATGATAAGAGCACATACATGAGAATATTTCCGTCCAAGTTTTGGAAAAGTGAGTTGGGTCCCATGTCTTTTTAAATTTACATTAATGTCCTTTAATTAGTGGGAAAAAGTTTGAATTTGTTCATGCTTCGTTGGACTTTGATACACGGAATTGGAATCAAATGGCCATTAATCATTGCGCCATTAACGGGTGCCAAAGGTAGGGGCTCCTCAAATGCCAAGCTAAATTAAAATCGGTGAATTATGACACGTAAATTATAACGGATATGATATGATTTTATGTTATATTTTAATAGAATTATTTTTTTGATATGCTTACAAACAGGGTTGTTTCAACAAGTTTGGGGCCTAAAGCCAAACATTAGAAAGAGGCCTTATTTTTTTAGTTGATAAATATAAATTAAATAATTATAATATACTAGTGTAATTCTACAAATGAGGTCTGGAGAGGCATGATATATGTAGACATTATGAAGTAAGAATGCAAATAATGCAAATTTTCAATGAAAATTATATAATATAGAGTTGGAATAATAAAACATGACTCAAAATTTCAAAAATATGATGATATTAAAATAGTGCAGCGATGAATTTGATAAGTTAATAAATAATATTAAAATAGTGTTGATTAGTTTTAGTGCTTGAAATTTGAATAAGACACCAAAAACAAATTTAGTCTTTTTATAAACACACAACAATAGATATCACATAATGTAGAATATTTGAACGTTTGAGAGACTTAAGAATATTCAAATGAAAAGTAAGTATAAGAACACAATACTGTTGGTTCATGATAATCGTCAAAATATAAACGAGCTAGACATTAAAATAGATAGTCATATGCGAAATTAGCAAGGATACTACAATTAACTAGCCACATGAGAATCTAGAAAAGACACTGCAATCAACTAAACAATATTCAATTTCTCAATTATTTTTTCTATACAAAAAATTATATTCAAATTTATTAGTACATGAAATTTTTTTTTTAACACACACATTTTTGAGAGAAAATGGGGGCCCCAAACCAAGCGATTGCTTTAGTGGCCTTATAGTCGAGACTACCCTGCTTACAAATTATTACGTTGGAAAAATATATTCAAAAGATGTGACATGCAAGTTATGATTGACTGATATGATTTTATATTATATTCAAGCTGAACCTTATGCTTATTGGACTAGTTATAAATCATGTTGGATTGTTATTATGTTAGAGTTGCAAACAAAGAAGAGGAAATTAAAGAAGTGCATTTTCTAAATGTGGCATGTAATCGTGACATGGTTGGTATGACTTTGTGTAGCCCTATTGCTAAGCTCTCTCCTTCTTCTTCATCATTTATTATTCATTTTTCTTCTTTATAGTAGATTTTCTCAACCATCTTCTTTTTCTTCATTTTGTTCTCTTTTCTTTTTTCTTTTTCTCGTTGATTATTTTTTTCTTCATTAGTGAATGTCTTTTGCAAATGTGAAAAACCATAGTTGGGACGAAATCATTATTTGGAGAAGAAGTAATTTGATGACTATCACAATTGAGATCAGGGGCGGTAAAATCAAACTCAACTCGTTCGATCCGTCCAACCAGCCATTTAAGTTTGGGCGGGTTATTGACTCGCCCATTCATGAGTTCAATCCATTAAAAGTTGGGTTGATATGTAATCTAAATTGGCTTATGAGCTATCTTGTCAAAACATTTTTAAAAAACTTTTATTCTAATTTGATATGTTATATATAAGCATAATAAAGAAAAAAAATTATTAGGTACTAAAATATTTTAAAAGACCAAGTAAAATAATTAAACTTGGTAAAAATTGTATTAGATTGGGTCTTGACCCGTTATGTACCTCATTACCTAACTCATATTGACCGATACAAATTTGAGTTGGATTGGGTCTTTGGCCCGATCGTTGTTGAACCCTTTATGACCCGCCAAATTTAACTCAACTGGCCCAATTGTCACCTCTAAGTGAGATCCATTGTTTTAAGGGAAAATTTTCAAAACAGCAATATTTTAGTCTTTAGTGGGACGCCTTAGCAACAATTTAACTATTTATTACAAATGACAATATTTTAGTTTGTTAAGGATGAGTTATGTATTTATTTTATTTTAATTAATTTAAAAGAATACAAATACTTAATAATAAAATAGAGAAAAACATGGAACATAAAACATCAAAAAAGGAAAAAACGATTTTAGAACTTATTCAGTTACGTTTTGAAAGGCGGGGATGTTGCCACTTTTTATGTGGAGCCTTTTTTTTTTCTCTTCCGTTCTTAATAATTCCAAAAAAAAAAAAAATTGCAAAAGTAGTTTTGTCTTCCTAATCATTCAATTGATAATATTCATAGCTTCTTCGAATCAAATTCGGCATATTCTTAAAATGGATGTTTTCGAAATCCACGACTATAATTTCGTCAGTTCCATTGAATTCAAGAAATTTCGACATCAGGTAATTTTTTGGTTGTTGTTTATTTTGAATCGGTGAAATCTTTGTATGGTTTGAAATTTTTAGTTTTTTTTTTGGATGTTTAAAAATCCAATATATGATGCACAACGCTTGAAAGTGCTTGATTCTTTTTAGTTACATAGTTGTTTTCTTATTTTATTTGAATGCATACAATCTTTTAGTATCCCATTATGTTTAATGTAAATATTAACAATATGAAATTGTATATTTTTTTTTAGTTTTGAAGCTGTTGCTTTTTTTTTAAATACATAATTTATTTTGTATCCCAGAAAGTTCATGTAATTAGTAACAACATAGGGATAGAGTCGTAAAAATTTTGTGATAAATTCTGGCTACAATTAAATAGTGGATTTTTCCTTTTTTGATGTTTTATGTTCCATACTATTTTGTAACCAAATGTTAATGGATACAACTTTAGAAAGGTTAAAAATCATAAAGAAATTAAGAGTTGTATACCAATATTTGTTGTCTTGTTGTAAATTCTGGATACAATTAAATATTGAATTTAATTTATTATAGTTGAGCTAAAAGGTGGAATAGATGTATGTAAATACAGATCATTATGTATTTGAGTGTGTGTTCTATATTTTTTCTTTTTGAAGCTATTGATGTTTGAGCGCACATTACCTTTATGTAATTGATTATTGGATACAATTTTTTTGTTTTAGAATACTGCAAATATGTGATTATCAAATATATATTTGTTAATGTAGTCATGGGAAGCATTAATTTTCTAGTCATGCATTCTGGGAGGTGGAACGAGGATAATTGCTACGTTGATTGCACTATAGAAGCAATTGTGATGAAAGAATATGCGACATTTAGAGAATTATTAGATGTTGTTTCTAAGCAAATTTGTGTCGATTTGAGCTTCAACAGTGTGAAACTTAGGTATAAAATAAAGGGTAGTAATGCACCTTTGGAAATACACAACGACATGCGTGTGAGGGTGTATGTGTCTTTGAAGAAAGATAACAAGGAATTAGCAAAGTATCCTCTATGTGAATCTGTATTAGTGAATGATTGTGAATTGGTTAATAGAAATATTTTGGAAGATGGATTTGAAATGTGTGGAATAGATGGAGGAGATATAGTTGATACACAAGCATTAGTGCTTAGTGTGCCGAACAATAGCGATTACATGAATTGCGACATTCTTACAAACACCAAACATAAGGTAGTATTGGAAGATCAAGTTTATAAGGACAAGGGAACTTTAAAAGATGTGATGACACAATATGCAATTGAGCATAGATTCCAATCGAAAACAGACAGATCAAGTCAAACATGGTATGTGATGAAATACCATGTTCGCATGCTTGAGGCATTTTAAAGAAGAAACATTTTGATGTTGGACCATATTGTTCTGACATGTACAAGCCAAGTAACTTGTTGGATACATACAACATTTCAATTACTCCCTTACCTGATCAAAAAGAGTGGAATGTACCTGGGTACATTAAGGACGACATAGTGCGACCTCCAAAGCACAAAAAGCTACCTGGAAGGCCATCCAAGAAGTATCGTGACAAGACATACAACGAGTTATATGGGAAGAAGAGCAAGAATTCTTGCAGTACTTGTGGGTTTAAGGAGCACAATAGGTGTTCGTGTAGGAATGGACTGCGTATTGTTTAGTTAATTATGCTTCAATTTTATATCTTATTAGAATGGAATTGTTTCCCAATTTCTAATGCCCTTTGTTTTATGTATTTACTATCCTGGAATTCTTTGAATATGTTTTCACCTGAAATGTATTCATATCCATGTTATGAATTTTTTTTTTTTGTGTATTTAACATTTAATTACTTTAAAGTGTAATCGAAAAATTGTATGAGTAACAAAAAAAAAATTAATATAAATACAAATTAGTAGTAAAATAAAATGATACTGAAAATACATTTTTGGTGAAAACATAAAACATATAATAAGTTGTATTCAAATTAAATTCAGGAGGTCTTTCAATATTAGTTAGTATCCCAAACATCAGGATGTATTTCAATATCATGCAGTATTCCAAATGCCAAATGACTACCAAATTAGTTTGTATTTCTCTTCTTATAATGTATTCATCACAATTTTATATATTAGTAGTAAAATACATTTTTGGTGAAAACATAAAACATATAATAAGTTGTATTCAAACTAAATTTTTGATGTATTTCAATATCAGTTAGTATCCCAAACATCAGGATGTATTTCAATATCATATTGTATTCCAAACGTCAAATGAATCCCAAATTAGTTTGTATTTCCCTTCTTATAATGTATTCATCACAATTTTATTTTTTAGTAGTAAAATACATTTTTGGTGAAACATAAAACATATAATAAGTTGTATTCAAACTAAATTCAGCATGTATTTCAATATCGTTTAGTATTCCAAACGCCAAATGAATACCAAATTAGTTTGTATTTCTCTTCTTATAATGTATCCATCACAATTTTATATATAAGTAGTAAAATACATTTATGGTGAAAACATAAAACATATAATAAGTTGTATTCAAACTAAATTGTATTTATATTTCGATATCTATTCTTGTTATATTATTATTATTATTTGACTTTAAAATTGTAGTTACTATTTCTCTGGACAAGTTTATTTCCAAAAAATCAGGATGTGTTTCAATATCAGTTAGTATCCCTAGCATCAAGATGTATTTCAACATCATTTTGTATTTCAAACACCAAATGAATACCAAATTAGTTTGTATTTCCTTTCTTATAATGTATACATCACAATTTTATATATCATATTTTCATCAAACTTATCTTGCTAATACTGTTATGATTAAAACTGCAAAGAGTATACACATGAATACCAAAAATGTCTTATAAAAAATAAAATACAAAACATTAAAATTATGAAAAAAAAAAAGTTCAAGAGTTTTTATAGTAATAAAATCATAACTTTAGAAAACCAACCAGAATTCCTTCGGCCAAATGTCTTTTTCCTTACTACAGCAAGGTTGCCACAGTGATATAAAACACACAGCAGGCTATGCTTAAAACCTACGGAGATGATGAAGAAATAAGTCACAAAAGACCCCAACTACTTTATATCATCTTACAAAGTGTTCCTAAAACTTACAACACAATTTTGCACAATTATCAGGATCTCAGACCTCTTTCCCACCACGCGAGCAACAAGGCCAAGATACCAAAGCCCAAAAATAACGTGGAAAACAAAAAGAAACAAAATGGATGAGACAAACAATGTTAGAAACAAAGACATGTTCATCTTGAGATCTACTCCCATAGATAGAAAACTGGGAAGATGATATAGAATGATACTGAAAATACATTTTTGGCGTGAAACGAAGCACTGATCCATTGACACGCATGACAAATGCTCGACGAGAACTACAATTGAGTTCTAAAGCCATGCAACACCTATGTATTTGTCCACGTGAACAACAAGAATGCATTTGGATATAATTACCAAAACACGTGCTCTCACGAAACACCTTATATACATGCACATGCACATGTAAATATTTAATCAAGTCAGCCTTATGCCAGTGTTAAAGACACATTGGATGTGTGGAGCTTTTGTGGGGTGATTTTTGACATAAAAATCATTTGCCTGTACATGTTCAAGTAAATGAATACATATTTGTATAATTACTAATATATAAATCTGTTTCTAGAGAACAATAGAATAACATAAACTACAAATACGGAAAAATGAAATACAATATGAAAACTTGATACATAAATACCTATATATCTAGTATAATACGCAGATGTTACTCCTACCTAGGCAGATAGTGAGATTATTTTCAATAAATCTTCAACTCGGAAAAATACTAGAGGAAGCTTGCTTAAACACCATTTTCATTAAAAAAAAACACTATTTTCTCCCTGATTTTGATCTCCATTTCAGATAGATACCTCATTGAGGTTGTAATTCTCTCGACTCAAATTAAACTTCCAAGTAATTAGCTTCTAAGACTAAATAAGAGTTAACTGTATGATTTCAAGATAAATTATAAAGGGAAAATATGTTCAACTTCACATCCTTTATAAGACAGAGTGAGGCTTTAACATCTAGGATAAGGTACAAGAAACATTTACTTTATACGTGATATTTGCTAATTTCCTCTTCCTTTATACGTCTTTAACAAAAATAAAAACTCCCAAAAATAACAGATTGTGCCGATCTTGCAAATTACTTCTGAATGAAGTCAGAAATTCAAATGCAACTACAACAACCAAGCCTCAATTCACTAGTCTTTCTTCCTATGGCAATATGTTTCTCCTTCTACCATCAAAAATAAATAAGAATAGTGCAAAGAGATAGCAAATGAGAAAATTTACAAGAGATAAATGCAAGTAGTTGAGCTAAAAGTAGGAGGCCACAAATTTGATCATCACTATCTACAAATAATATGGAGGTTTCCATATTTATGTTTTCTTAATAATACTTTCTAAAACTCAATTCATCCGCAGACTTACTTTCAATTGCACTCAGAAATTTTGGGTCTAACCAGAGTAAAACAAACAACATAAGACCCAAAAATTCGTTCACGGTAAGTCTGCAAATGAAAGGAAAGGTCAAATACGAAAAGCAGAACACTCATTTGTAGGAGACATGCAACAAAGTACAGCCAATTACATACTTGAAGATGGTAAGATGAAAAAAGAAAAAGAAACAGAAGACAAAAAGGAGAGGAAAAATGCTACTTTAACCTTGCAAAGATACACTAAGCCAAGTAGCACTTCGACCCTCTTTGGTAAATACAAGCAGAAATTAAAGAAGTGCAAAGGGCAAGTGCTACAGAATATACCAAAAATGGAAATCTTGTAGTAAGACTGGCATGAAATAATGTATCTAATTTACAAATTTCGTATTTGCAAAATTTACAAAAAAAAAACATATTTGAAAATAAGAACTCTTGGGTTGACAATAACTTATACAATTAAAAAAAAAACATGCAAATTGAAAATTAACCATGGACATAACATTCAAAAACATTTTCAAAATAATTTTTTAATACCTCTTCATCGCCATAATGTATTACTTCATCACTTTGAACTTGAACTTGTTCTCGGGAATTTCAGAAATCATGACTCTTTTTTTTTTTTTTTGTAGAGCTCTCTTGCGCCATTCTAGCCTACATTTTCGATCAACCCTTGGGTAATACACAAATCAAATGAGGGAAATTCCCCAAAATTTTGAATAACATTTGGTATACCTCTAGTAATTCTGATTGAATCAGTCATTGTAGACAATCATATGCTTTTCCCAAAATCTAAAACCCTAAAAGCAAATTTTGATATTATCAAATATTAAAATGTATTAAATATCAAACAAAATAAACATATATATGAATTTCTAGAATCTATAAAATTTGAAAAATTAAAAGAAAATCACAAAAAAATTGAAAATCATAAATATATGATGAATATTTAAACAAAATCACATAAAAATTGGAAAATTCGACTGGAAATCCATAATGTATAGAATCGGCGATTTAAACATCAAATCAAAAAAATCAAATGGATAATGGAAATTACCTTGCCTACCAAGAAATTTGCTTGAATTAATAAAGAGATTTGTTTAACAATAAAGAAAATTTCTTGATGAACAATAATTTAGCACCTTGAAGAAAGATAAACTTGAAACGTGAAAGGTGGGGAAGAAACGTGAATGGTGATGAAAAAGGGTTAATGGTATTGGTTTAATTTTTTTTTCACTTTAAACGGTTATTGGTATATAATTTGGTTCAATATAGGACTCTTTCCATAAATAAAACTAATTTAAAATACTAAACTCTGAATACATATTATTTTATAAAACTATTGTCATTCTGCCATTTTAAATAAATATTTTAAAGTGTTGTTATTTTGACTAATTATATTAGGTATTATGACTTAATTGCTAATTTCCCCTTGTTTTAACAATGACATTTTTCTTTAATTTTTTACCCGAATATAACCCTTTTGACTTTTAACCCCTCCATTATTTAAGTTTAGCCACAATGAAATTATTTATTCATGTGTTATATAACTTGACATCATTTTAAAATTTTAAAAAAAGTGTGTAGACATTTTGAATGTTGCTAGTGAAATAGCTCTTTCGGCTATATGTTACTCCACCTACACATATCACTAGATTTTAGTCGAAGTGTGTTCGATAAACATTTAACGACAATCTAAACAAGAAATCCGCACACTTGATAATTCACAATATAAAAGTCGTAAAAATATTAACTTCATTATTTTTCCCATTCACTCAAATATATATTATCCCTTTAAAAAGAAAAGAACACTCCGAAAACTAGCATTTGTAATAAAATAAAATCGTGGTAATGATTTTAGGAAGAGATAATTACATTATAGTGTATTTCACAAAGTTACATTACAAATTAAAATTACCATATATGAAAATTCACCATAATAAATAAATAAATATAAAAATATATTGGTAAATATGTATACATGATAAGGATAGTTTGGTCTTGAAAAAATAATTTTTTGCTTCTGTATTTTTTAAGAAGGAGAAATTTTTAGTTTCTTCTCAACAAGAGAAAAACTTATTCCACTTCCAATTTAAAATAGTTTTATATGTTAGCAAACACCTTAATTTTCTTAAGAAGTATTTTTTTTTTGTCAAATAAGTGTTTTTGGTCTCTCAACAACAATGCCAAACAAGCTCTTTGTTAAGATTGTTAAATTATAATGAAACTCAATCATTGCTAACAATAGATTCCGATTAATTTTTTTTACACTCACATCAAATATACCTTGAAAATTTTATCTTTTACCATGAAAAATTGAATGGACCCAGTTACTTCATTTCCAATGAGATACTGGATTGAATTTTTATTTCGAAAATCATCTTAATAATTAACCTTCATTTTCCATCTCAATCGACTTACCAAAAATACTTATTTTCCGCCCTATTTCTTAATTAAACTCCACTATTGTCAATAACATAGTTTTATTATTTTTTCTTTTACAAACTTAATAAAAGATTGATATCCAATCACCGTTAAAGTTTGAAGTTTCAAAGTTTGAAAATTGAATTTTCGCAAAATAAAAAGATTGATTATGTATTCTGATCTTATTTCGAAAATTTTGGGTGATTTGGAGTAGTTTTTGGATGAATGTCATGCTTAGATTCAACAAAAAAGTAAGAAATTAACTGTTTGTATAAGTCATATATAATACTGTATATTATTATATATAATCTATATAAATACCTTTTATAATTTTATAAAAAGTATATTATATATGAAGTATATAATATTGTATATAAAATGTTAAAGCATTTTTGTAAAAATAAATATTGAAATTTCTGTATATTATTGTAAACCGAATGTATATTATTGTATACTGAATTAAATTTTGGACAAAAAATTTGTAAGACAAGTTTTGAACTATATTTTTATTTTATAATATTTAAATTAGATAAGTGTACTTCTCTGAAAATTTTCCCAATAATATAACCATAGTTTAAAACTTTTTAGGAGTTTTAGCTTCATACATTGTTTTTCTTTGTGGCAACCAATATATTTTTTTGGGGAAGTAAAAAATTTATTTAGAAAATCTTTTTAATGATGACAGCAAGCTTTTAAAGAATTTTGCAGTGATTAAACCTTCCATCACTCGGCGTCACTGTACCGCTTCCGTCCGCCGCGAACCACCGTGCCATCGCCTCTTTCTTACAGGCGCCATTCCCGATGCCATCTTCCGGTGCGGCGGTTGATCCATCTATCAAGAGTTCATCATCGATACCTAATCCAGAGGTTGAAGAGGATGAGGATGAGGACGAGGAATACGAAGAAATTGAGGTTGAAGAGGAGATTGAAGTTGAAGAAGAAATAGAGGTAGAAGAAGAAGAGGAAGAAGCAATGGAGGTAGAAGAAGAGGTAGAGGAGGAAGAGGAAGAGGAAGAGGAGGAGGAGGAGGAGGAGGAGGAGGAGGAAGTAGGAGGCGAAGGATCAATTTCACCGAATGTAGATGATCAGAAAGGTTGGTGCTTTGTGTTATTAACTCAGTATGCTGATATCTAAGTTGTTAATCATTATTATTTGAAAAAATTAAAAGGTCAAAAACACACCTAAGTATTTTGATTTGTTGAGTTTCATACCTGAACCATACCAAAACGTTCAAGTGAGGTGTGTGTTCGATAATCATTTGGTGATAATTTAGTTAGGAAACTCACACACCCTATGATTCAGGTATAAAACTCAAAAAATAAGAATTGTTTTTTATCCTTCACTCTTATTTAAAATAACACTTGGGTATCTACTTTCGTGCTATTTTTAATTGTCTGTATGCTCTTTGCTTGCCTGCTATTTCATCAGAAGAGGTAGAGGAGGAGGAGGAGGAGGAAGAAGAAGAAGAAGAAGAAGAAGAAATGGAGGAGGGGGAGGAGGAGGAAGAAGAAGAAGTACAAGGTGAAGGATCAATTCCAATGAATGTAGATGATAAAAAAGGTTAGTGCTTTGTGTTATCAATTCTAGTATGCTGATATTAAGTTGTTAGTCATTACTATGTGAATTTCTTTTTAGATACAATACTTGGGTATCTACTTTTTTGCTATTTTTAATTGTACTTATGTGTCTTTGTATTGCTTGCCTGCTATTTCATTAGAAGAGGTAGAAGAGGAGGAGGAGGAGGAGGAGGAAGAAGAAGAAATACAAGGTGAAGAAGAAAAAGGTCAAGGATCAAGTCTACTCAATGTAGATGATCAAAAAGGTTAGTTCTTTTGTATTATCAACTCTAGTATGCTGATACTTAAAGTTCTTAATCATTATTATGTGTTCCTTTTTTTTTTTTGGAAATAATACTTGGGTGTCTACTCTCTTGCTATCTTTAATTGTCTTGTCGCTTTTGCTTGCTTGCTATTCTGTCGAGTAGCTTTCATTGTTTGTCTGGTTGTTTTTCATGCCAAATCATTGTCATTTTGTGAGAAGAAATGGAACATTCATTGTCTTAGGGAGAAAAGTGCGTCTGCTACTTTTAAATCTTATTGGGATTGCTATTTACGCTCTCATTCAAGCTTTTATTTTTCATGCCTTTTCCTTTTTGATTTGTGTCCTTTTTGGGGTGTGTGTGTATGTGTGAGTGTGCGCTTGAAGGAGACTTAGATAGCCAATGACAAAAAACATTCAATAAGAGTATGCATTATTTTCCTTTTTAAAGAAACAAATCAATTTACATTAAAATCTTGCCTTTCTTGTGATTAGCCTCGGATCTACTATTGTCGTTTTATTCAATGCTATTACCCATCACATATTGCTCCATTTGCTTCTCTACAAGGCTTCAATCTATTATCGTTATCTACTTTGTTTCCTCCGTTTGTTCTTTTTTGTCATATTCCTGATAACTTATCCAATTACAATTTTAATTGCCGATGCATCTATTTATTTTTTTGAAATTGGTACATGTATTCTTCAGCATACCGCCATACCCTGTATCCTAGCCACCTCCAAAAGTGTGCTTACATGGACAACTAATTACAAAAAAAACCTCCACCATCTGTATTTCATCTGCTATACATTGTTCTGTACACCAAAAACATAAAGTAGGAATGTTGTTACTTTCTAAAAAAATAAAATAAAGTAGAAATGCATTTCCCTTTGATCTTCCTTTACAAATTCTCTCATTCCTCTCCTTCCATATGGTCCACCATATGCAAGCTGAGACAATTTTCCACCATCTCTTCTGGCTTTTTAGGCGTTGTCCGACTTTCCCGGCCAAGGTAATGAATAGGGACCAGACTTGGGAAGTTACCTTGCAGTGGAGGAAGATGTTGTTGTTTGTTTCATTGGTTCCTTACTAAGAGGGCATATGGATGCTAAGCAGTGTTATGAAAGGTGCTTGCCTTTCGCCTTTGGTGACAAGGCGAGGCGAGGGGTCATCACTTAGTTCCAGCAAGGCAAGGCGACTTCAGCGCACCACGGTGACCGAAAGGTGAAGGCGACGTGGCAATGCAATAGGCGTCACCTTTTTTTTTTTTTTTTGATCATTTAATTATCTGATTTGATAATTAAAAGCCAAAATTAGGGTTTCTTTGGGGTATTTTTGCAAACTTCACCTTCGCAAGACCACTTCTCCTCTTCTCCTTAGATTTCGCAAGTCGCGCGACCCCTTGAGACCTCCTTCTTCGCAAATCGCGACTGCTGCTAAGGTACGACTGTAGGAGACCTTTTTTTTTCTTCTTCAGAGTTCAGTTCTTCTCTTCTTTTCTTCTTCTCTAGTCTCTACTCTGTTTTTCAGTACTGAGACTATGCTCTGTTTTTCAGTGGTTGTGGTAGTGACTAGTGAACTCCCTCTGTTTTAGTGGTAGTGAACTGAGTGCTCTCTGTTGTAGTGCTCTGCTCACCGCAATCTGCAATATGCAATTTGCCTATATTTTTTTTTAAAATTAATCTTTCTATAATTATTTCATTTCTACTTAATTTAATTTTATACTAATTAATATAATATTTATTTGTCCATAAATAGTGAATTTGGACTTTTAGTATCTACTAATAGTTTTTGAATTGAAATATTTGCTAATATATGTTACTGCTATTAAGATTTTGGATATTTATATATGCAATTAAAATTTTAAATTTTTGGTATTAATTGGCGCCTTAATTCAAAAAGGCGAGCGCCTCGCCTCATGGCGAGGCAGGCCCTTGTTGCCTTTTGTCGTCTTTTGCTGTCTAAAACATTGATGCTAAGTGATATTTCCTTTTCTGTAGTGCCTTATGGGTGAGACATGTCTTTCTTACTACCTGCGAGGAGAAGCATGGCACCTACTAAGGTGCCATGCTTTTTCAAGTAGCTTTCCAGGGTTCTCTATCTCTCCCTGTCATCTTTAGAAGGCCTATCTTGTAGACTTTGTTGCAATTTCCCATTAGTGTTAGGACTCCATTTGATGATATTAGGCACATTGATAGTCCCTGTGAAGGTTCCTATTCTGCCAAGTAGAGCAATCACTCTTTCAACCTCCCAATCAATCAAAAACCTTATGGAAATTAGGTTCCATCCCTAAGCTGTCTAGATGTTCTCTACCATTGCCAACTTAAAAGGTGATATCCTTCCTCGGGTTGGGCAAGAAAAACCTGATTGTCCTTCATAGTCCAACTCCATAGGTGTCAGTGGACTCATAAGTGCACTACTGCCCATTTTGTCCATACTTCTATTGTATTACATTCTTCCATAAGGCCGATCTATCTTTAGCATATCTCCACAACCATTTCTTGAGTAGACTGCTGTTTTGGAGCTTCAGGTTTCTAACCCCCATACCTCCCTACTCCTTACTCTGTTGCACCATGTTCCATTTCACCCAATTGAAATCTTTATGCTCCATTTTGCCATGCCATTGGAAGTTTCTTCTCAATTTGTCTAGAACTTGGAGGACTTTGGCAGGCATAGGAAAGAGAAGAAATCACATAGGTTGGTAATGAGTCAAGAGTACAATGCTTGAAAAGTGGAGACAAGAACACAAAGTTCTTCCATTGGATGGCTAATTCCCATGAAAGATACAATCCATTGACTTATTAGAGGTAGAAGGTCAAGTCATCACTGAGCTGGAAGCAATCAAGAGTGCCATTCAAAGCTACTACCAAAACTTGTATGAAGAAACACTCAATATACATGGTGCAAAAATCATTTCATTAGAAGATCAAATATGGCTACAGAGGAACTTTGATAAGGAAGAAGTATGGGAGAGCATCAAGTCATCAATATGAATTTCTTTTAGATGTTCTGGGAGGTAGTTAAGGGTGACATCATGGGTACAATTTATTATTTCCATGAGCACTAAGCATTTGAAAGAAGTTTGAATGCTACACACATAGCCCTTATCCCTAAACGAGCAGGAGCAATGGAACTAGGGCTGCATATCGGTCGGTTCGGTTTGATTTTGAACATTATCGATTTTGCTAATCGGTTATCGGTTTGTAGACTTACTAAACCATTAAAGAACCATTAAGTTATCGGTTAATCGGTTATTGACCCTTATCGGTTCGGGTCGGTTCGGGTTAACTGTTAGCATATCACACATTTTTTTAAAATAAAAAATCACATGAAGAATTGAAGACAATATAATTAAACTAATCAACTCCATGTAATTATTTACTGCAGACTGCAATTTGCAATCAGAAAACTGGAAACATGAAACAGAGCCAAAACATTTTCTTTTTCAAATTTCTAAATCCTAATCACCTGTCACCAAGGCACAAAGTAGTACTACAACTTTAAAAAGTTAAAGAAGATTAAAACTAAATATCAATTCTTAGCAATACCAACTCACCATAATTTCCAAATTCTCAACGGTCAACACAACAACACCACCCATAAGACCTTGCTAGTTGCCGTCACCCAACTCTCAACACAACACAACAATTCAACAACACCAAACACTCAACAGTCAACACAACAGCAAGCCAGCAACTCATAGCCAGCATCACCAAACTCTCAACACTCAACACTTAACACAACAACACTTAGATAAACTTTTTCAGCCATGATACTTTCACCAAAAACTGCGAAAAGATATAAAATAATCGTTTATTGAACTACTTTTTTATAAGAGGTCGATGAAGTAATGAATTGTTGAAGCCTTGAAGAACTAAACAAAGACTAAGTAGTTTTATTAAAGCAAGAACTACAAAGTACAAACAGTAGGCTAAGTAGAATCAGATTTTACACACATGACAATTGACACATCACACAAAGCAGCAACTAGAAGACAACAAAGTACAAACAAATGAGCCAAAGCGCCAAGCTGTGGATTTTTACAACATTGAACAACTTCCAAAAATTCTTGAGACCACACTAAAAGTTTCGATCAAGCTGTATCAGCAACCATTAAAATTTACCCATGGACGTAGCACCAAATATACAGATATCATAAAGTTTCTCTAAAATATTTAAGCCTCAAAAGATATTATCTCTACAGCTAATGAATATAAAAGAAGTTAAAGCGCATGAATTCACTTACTATATAGTTCAGTACTAAACAAAGGATACTAATATTGACAGCATCCCAAGTAAATCTATGGTGACTCTAATACAAACAGGTGGTTCAGGAACCAAGAGATCCTATATGAGCTTCTAATTTTTCTGTTGGATTTAAGCAAATGTGATTGTTTCTTTGTATTTTACTCAGAGGTGGATGTAGCATATAGACACTAGATTCATCTATTAGACAACCAACAAATGACATTTAAAGGAGGAAATTTTAGCACCAATGCAGAACAGGTTGCTACAAATGAACTACACCATCACGAAAATCATCCATTAGACCAGAATATAGTACACAAATGCACTGAATTCATATCTCAATCCGACTAGACAACAAATTGGTATAGCATAGAGAAGAGACACTATAAGAAGATACACCAAAAGTACACATCAATATGCCCTTCTTTAGAGTAATTGAAGCTCGACTAATGAGCCAATATTATGTTCCTTCGTTTGAATCATGAAAATAGACATACATGATGGTAAATGGAACGAATAAAAGAATTGCAAGCTTGAGGTGTCATCGTTAGATGTTACCTTGCGTCCTCGCCTGAGTGATTGGAGTAGTCGTCGCCTCGCCGGACGCCTGAGTGACTGGAGTTTGTTAGTCATCGCCTCGCATGAGTTTGGAATTTGGAGAAACTTTGGAGTTTGGAATTTGGAGAAACGAGTCGAGAGGAGCGGCGAGAATGAAAAGTTTTCTAACTAAGTCCTAAAAATTAAAAACCCTGAGTCCCTAACTGAGAATTGTGAAATTAGAAAATTTAGGAATAAAAAATAGCGGGTCTTATCGGGGTATTGGGTACCCCGAGATTCTGCCTTCCCAACCCAACCCCCTAACTGATTACCGAATAAAATAAACTACTGAACTAAGCCCCAAATCAATTACCCAATATCCCGACCCGTTAGCCCAATAAACTGAAAATCGGTTTGGGTTAATGGTTTGACCCGATTTTTGCACAGGCCTAAATGGAACTAAGGGACTTTAGGCCCATTAGTCTGATTTCAAGAGTGTACAAATATGTGGAGTGCACAAGGATGGAACTTATTCTTCAGGAGATTGCTAAATTACTGGGAGATTGATAGAGTTGCCGATTTGCTAAATAGGATTGATGATTTCAATGGCACTACTGCTGAACCAGATACATTAAGATGGAAACACAATATTGATGGGCAATTCTCTGTTAAAAGGGTTTATAAAATGGAAGAAAGGGTACAGTGTAGAGGGCAACCAAAAATATGAAGAAACTTCTGGAATAGTTCATCCCCAACCAAGGTAAAATGCTTTACTTGGTTGGTGGTTAAAAGAGCATGCCTGACACAACAAGTTTTGAAGAAAAAAGGGGCCATCATAGTTTCCAGGTGCTTCTTATGCAATGAGACAAATGAAACAAACAGTCATCTATTTTTGCACTGCACTTTTACAGCACAACTTTGGTCTCTATTTCTCAACATAACAAAGACAAGTTGGACTATGCCGGAGCATACTGCAGATTTGCTTAGTTGTTGGATGAAAAGAGGAGGCAGCAAAAGTCAAAAGAAGTAGTGGAGGATCATCCCACAATGCATCTGGTGGACAGTTTGGAGAGAGAGAAATGGTAGGTGTTATGAAGATAGATCCAATTCCATCCAGAAAGTTAAATGGAATTGTATAATATCTTTCTACTTTTGGTATAAAGAAGTAGGTTTAGAGGATATAGATCAGTTTGTAGATTTATTAAAATCTCTGTAAGTATCTTCTTTTCTAGTTTCTTTTTTTTTTTTTTTTATCTAACACTTTTTGATGGTGTCCAGCATGCCCTTAATGCTGACGAATACACATTTACCAGCTTAAAAAAAAAAGAGTGTACAAAATAATTGCAAAAGTACTAGATGAAAGACTAAAGAAAGTAGTGGAGAGACTGGTCAACAAACATCAAATGGCTTTTGTGGAAGGAAGACAGATTATGGATGTTGCCTTAATAGCTAATTATTAATATATAGATACAAGGATCAGGGATGAGGTAGTTGGCTTGATGTGCAAATTAGATATTGATAAGGCCTATGACCGTGTGAATTGGGGCTATCTACTGAGTGTTTTGAAATAGATGGGTTTTGGGGAAAGATGGCTGAAGTGGATTAATATTTGTATTAAAACTATCAGGTTCTCTATTTTAGTGAATGGAGAACCTACTAATTTTTTTCCTAAAAGAGAAGTAAGAAAGGGGATCCTTTATCTCCTTTCCCGTTCATAATGAGAGTAGCAATTCATAACAATTGGTTGAGGGGTTTCAGAATTGCAAAGGGTGACCTAGAGATATGTCATCTGCTATATGCAGATGACACTGTCATTTTTTGTGAAACTGTAGTGGAGCAGGCTAGCTATATTAGAGTCATGTGGGTGGTTTTTGAAGCCATCTCTGGTCTAAAGGTGAATTGGAGGAAAAACAATATTTTCCCTATTAAAGAGTCACAAACATTCAAGTTTCTTCTCCTTCTCAAAATATTCAACTATCTTGCAAGTGTGCTTGGATGTGGTGTGGATACTTTGCCCAATGAGTACTTAGGCATGCCTTTAGGCAGTAAGTTCAAAGAGTTAGAGATATGAGATAAAATTATAGAGAAGTTTGAATGGAGACTAGCCCAATGGAAGTCACAATACTTATCTTTAGGGGGAAGGGTCACACTGATTAATTCAGTGTTGGATTCCTTGCCCACCTATGTGATTTCTTTGTTTCTCATCCCGGACAATGTGGTTGGAAAACCGAACAAATTAAGAAGAAATTTTTGTGGAGAGGGAATAAAAGAGGGGTTATAATTTGGTAAAATGGGAAGTGACTCAATTTAGCAAAGGCCAAAGAGGACTAGGAATAAGGGATCTGAGGACCCAAAACAATAGCCTTTTGATGAAGTGGCTTTGGAGATAATGTGAAGAAGAGTCCTCTCTTTGGAAGCAAGCAATTAGCCATTAGCATGGGCAAACCAACTCTTTGTGCTCAAATGAGGTAAATACTACATATGGGGTAGGTGTTTGGAGGGCAATCATGAAATTCCCTTCTAAATCTCAAGTCCCAAAAAATATCTCCCTATCTTCCTAATATGTTGAACTGTCAAGTCTATTTGGCAAGATGTTTTCTACAAACTTGGGAATTCATCTTTCATAATCACGTCCTCAAAATTTTACCCTCCTTCTATTTCCAACATTGAATGAGATATTTTCCCGAAAATTATCTTATCCATTCAAGATATCTCCACAACCCACAATCGAAAGGCAAAATGATAACTCTAGTTCTCCAATCCCCTCCATAACCCCATTTTAATCTACTATCACCCCCCTCCACGCCCCTCCACTATGCTTGTACCTCCACCTCAAACCTCCACAACCATTTACCCAATAAAATTGTTAAAAACGTTTAAATCTTCGACTCCCAATCCTCCCCTTTTTTTGAGGAGATGTGACTGGCTCCCAACGCATCAAATGAAACTCTCTTGCCCATCCTCTGCATCCCATACAAAATTTCTCTGAATCTTTTCCTACTTTTCAGTGACTGAAGTTGGAGCAAGGAACAAAGGCAAGTAGTAAGTGGGGATGCTCAGCAGTATGCTCCTAATAAGCATTTCTTTCTGCCTTTGGACAAATATCTTTTTTGCCACCCTACTAGTCTCTTCTCAATCCTCTGAAGAATCGAATTCCACACCATTTGATTCTTGTTCGTAGCGCCTAAAGGTACTCCAAGATAGGTACTTGGAAGGGCCCCAACCCTACAATTCAAAACTAGAGCGAGTGATCCAAGTTATTCACCTTCGCAACTGGAATAATCTCACACTTGCTCAAATTAATTTTGAGGCCTGATACCACTTGAAACCAAGTAAGGACTTGGTCTAAGTAATCCAATCGGGTCTCACTACATCACCTAAATCAAGGTATCATCCACAAATAACAAATGAGACACTGAAACAGTCCCTAAACTTTCAACCACAACATTTAAATCCTTCAAATAATCCCCTAAAACACTTCTATTCATCATCATAATCTAAGTTTCTGTAACAAAAATAAACATCGGTGGTAGGGGATCCCCTTGTCTCAAACCCCTTGAGCTCACAAAAATCTGCACATGATTACTATTTACCATGACAAAAATCTCACCGAAGAGATGCGAAAATGAATCCATTTCCTCCACTTCTCCCCAAACCCAATTTGTAGCATAATGGAATCTAGAGATCTCCAATTCATATGATTGTAGGCCTTTTCAATGTCAAATTTGCAAAACACAACCTCCAAATTTGTCTACCTTTCACAAAAGCATTCTGCGAAGTAGAGACGGTCTCGTCCAACACCTCCTTAGTGTAATGGAAAGCACCTTAGAAATGATCCTATAGATGCTTCCCACCAGACTGATAGGTCTATAGTCTTTCATGTTCGAAGCTCCAACCGTTTGGAGATGATGACTATGAATGAACCATTCATACTTTTCTTGAATTCACCTCTATCTTGGAACATAACAATTGTATCCATCACATTGGTTTTTACCGTATTCTAGCACTGCTGGAAAAACGCCAAGAGAAACCACCAGGACCAAGCATTCGTATATTCATGTCTCATGTACATGCACTAGTGGTGGTATCAAATGGTTGAAGAGGCTACAAAGAATTGTTGTAAGATACAATAAACAAGTTATATACAACACATTGGGAGGTGGTATCACATCTCTTAAAAGGTTTGGTGTGCTCGAGTGACGGATCTCTTGGAAAGTGGCCTTGGAGGTTCATCTATTGGATATAGGCTCTGTGGAGGGCAAGTGATAACGCATGACAACAAGAATGGGGCCGGATGGCTAGAAACATTTTATTACCCTATGGATGTGGACTATGGGGATATATCATAAAGAGAGATGAAGTTTAGCGATCACATCACTTTTAAAGTTGGCTGTGAAATAGTTCAGATTTTGGATGGATAGGTGGTGTGATGATGATATTGTGATAATTTCCTTTCTGACTATCGACAACATTTTGGCCAAAAGGATATGATGACTAATGAGGTTTACAAGGCAGGATATAAGATGACATATTTATTGGGATTTGAAGTTCAGGAAAAATCCACAAGATTGGGAGAGATAAATTCCAAAACTTGATGAAATGCTTTGTAAATGAAACATCACACAGTTGGAAGAAGGCACTTAGGAATTGGGATGGAAGAGGTGCTATTGTTCTAGCCTTCTAGGTGAAATTCCTAGTACCACAGGTTACCTAAAAGAGAGGATTTAGGTTTGGGGACCTCTTTGTTTTGATTTTAAGTGAGCAAGGGAGGTTTATTTGTTTTTTTTACTGGCTGTAAGGACTAAGGAGGGTATTTTTTATAGACAGGTAAGGCAGTAAGGAGGGTATTCTGATCGCCGAAAATCTGACTGGAAAAACAGCTATGTTACTAGTGCTTTATGCAAACGATTGACAAGAATTGGAGCACTGCCTGTCACAAGTTAGTTGTGGTACTTCCATATGGTGGATGGTGCTGAACCTCTTTGGTATATCATAGTTGATGCCTACCTACTATTAAGGATGTAATGCACTATTAAACTTTCAGAAGAAAGAGAAGAAGATGCACAGGGATGCTTTTCCTTTGACCCATGTGGGTACTTTGGAGATTGAGTAGGATAGACTTTTTTGTTTTTTCTGAATTATTGGTGTACGCACAAGGTCACCTTCAGTTTAGCTGAATTCCTATCTTCGTTTTCACATGACCTCAGTAAAATAATTAATTTATAAAAGAATTTTCAGAATATAAGAAAGGATTCTTAAAGAATGGACATAGACATGATCAGGCACAACTTGAGAATAAAGACACATTTTAAATTAGGGAACATGATACCATTAGTACGATATTTTTATGTTTTTGTTTAATTTAAACATATAGCTTGGAATTGATATTTAATAAGTAACAAATCATGAAGACATTATTTCATCTTAGCAATGTTATAAGGTGGCATACTTCTCATAAAGATTTAGGGGCGACCAAACAATCTAATATAGGAAACAATCTGCACATTTTGTATGAATTCAGGAAGGCTGATGTGTAAGTCAAGGATACAAGTCTGAGGAGAAAACGGGATCTTCATCAAAAAATAAAAAAGGTACATGATAGTGTCTGACGTGTGTCCTCATGTGTGTCATTTGTATTGGTGTTTAGGCCATACAGTCCAGATATATTACTATATTTGGGTCTTCTCATACAAAGGTCGATTCCATTGTTTTTAACATGGTATTAATATTAATATCACTCAACTACACCTTACCCATATTAATATCACTTATCTGCAGAAATCAGTAGAAATTTCTTTCAACTTTACATGTGTATTGAACAGTCTTAATCTCAAGATGTAGGGTTGATCCAGGAAAAAAGGAGTCTAGAATCTTCTTAAAGTGCTTCTTTTGTGTGTTGTGCTGATGTTCTCGTTCTGGGATGCACTAAGTTTCCTGTGTCCTTGGTTGATCTGTTAGGATTACACAACCTCTTTTTCTGCCACAGAGAGCTTGCTTGTGTTTTATGGTGGAGACATTTACATTGGCAAGAGTCTTTATTGACATATTTCTTCCTTGTAGATGGTATCCAAGTTCTGGAACCTTTGGCGCTTGAACACCTCTTAAGATCAGACTTTTCTTCTCAACAAGAACTTGTAGCAAATTTACCACAACATACCCCTTCGATTGAAGGTGCTAATGAGAGTTGCAGAGTCTCTGATTCAGATGGAACAAGAGAGAGGATAGATGGTGAGAACTCGTATTATATCATATGGGAACAGTGGTTAGTTTTGAAGGAAAGATTGTATATGGTATTCTGTAGACTCACAGAGATCCATTTGGAGCTCTTGCAGGAAAAAGAACCCACATAGATTCTGATGTTCAAGCTTCTGGATTTGAGGATGGTGAAACAAATACAGAGAGAATCCAGCGTTCTGGTCAAGAACTGGATGCTGAAACATTGACTGATGTTTCTGGCAAGGCGGCTATTGGTGTTCAGTTTACTGATGGAGGTGATCAAGAAGCTATGGACGATTTAAAGCAAACATCACCAAGGTTTTAGTTATACTGCCGATTCCTTGTTCGGTATTTTTTGTTGTAGTTGGAAGTTGTGGGTTTATGCTGCTTTTTGAATGTCTCTTATTGGAAGTTCTTTTCCATATGGTTTTAGTAGAGCCAAGTTTTTAATAGTATCTAGTCTTTCCAGGTTGGATGTTCTCAAGACAAGGCAAAGAAGTTCGTCCCCTGCTGCTGATTCTAGGGGTGAAAGCAAAAGATTAGCAATGAGATGTGAGTTTTTTGCCAGGGGTTGGTGCATCAAAGGGAACTCTTGTAGATTTCTTCACATAAAGGATCATGTGACTAGCCATGATAAGGATGGTGGTCTAGATGATACAATGATAAAAAGCAAACTTGCAGATGACAAAGGTAATCCTGAACCGTAGTCCTTTAGGTTTTTGTTAACGTACTTTACTTTGATATTGTGAAACCTTGCTTAACTAATTGGGACGAGGTTCCTTATTGCCTATAGGTTTGGAAGAGAGTGGCAAAAGATCAGTGCTGGATGGTTCTTCTGATTCAGTACAATCAGCAGTTCAATCTGGAGAAAATCTGAAATTGAGAGGTGACGAGGAATTGCATATGCGTACAGATGGACCTTCGTCCACCCCAGACTTCAGAAGAGAGAGTCTTGGATGTAAACCGTACTTGGCTGGTTATAGCACCTCTTCTTCACCATTACTCAAAGATGGCTTCTTACATAAGAATATCCTCCATGATGGAAAGCTTCGCTCAGTCCTGTTGTCTGACAGTTACCAAAATACAGTAGCTTCCCCTTACACCTCAGGTTTGGATGATATGAATCATAAGAGGAACCGGTCTGTGTTTGAAAAACATGGTTTGCGAGTCTTTAATGACTCTGTAGATAGGTTGTCTCATCATTGTTCTTCTTCACGGAACATAGATGCCCTTGATGATCAGAAGCTTTTGGATTGTAGCCAAGAGTACTCTTCTTCTAGATCCACCTCTTTGCATCATAAGTCTTCAGCATTTCCTAGTTCCAAAACTGAACTTTCTCGGATTGATTTATCATGGGACACACGATACTCATCTGATTATAGAACTATGGCGCCTTTTGACAATTGGGAGCCATCTGTTCCTTTTCGACCATCATTCTTGCTTAGTCAAATGATCGGATTTCCTGAAAGTCTATATGATCCTATTCGTGATAGTATTGATCAAAGTAATTTAGGAGATGGACCCTCAAAATTGTCTTCCTCTGCAAAAGGAGGGCCTGTAGTAACCAAGCATATGCAGGCAAATGCTGATCCAGTTTCAACAGGAACCTTGGGTCCAGAACAGAGCTCGAATAAAGTTCCAATTTCTGGTAATATCTACCATAGGGATATATTGCCTGACAACCTGTCCGAGAAAGATATGTCTACTAATGAAACAGATACAGCAGATACAGCAGTTGCTCATCAGGAAATCAATACCTCTTCAAAAGAAGAGAAGTATTCAAGATCTGCTAACCTCAGAGGTGCCACAAAAGCAGATAAACAATTATCTACTGAACTACCGCGCACCAGGACCAGAAAAAAGACACAATCAGAGTCTGAGAGGCTCAGACACGGAACTGAAATTGATATTGACCGGAAGACAGACAGATCTGTGAACAAAGAGTCTAGAGTTATGAAGCATTTTCATGCTGCTCTTGTAGAATTTGTTAAAGAACTATTAAGGCCAACTTGGAGTGAAGGTCTCATGAGTAAGGATGCTTACAAGATGATAGTCAAGAAGACAATTGATAAAGTTGTCAACTCTTTGCACCCCAATCAGATTCCTGGTACGGCTGAATCAATCAGAGAGTATCTTGATTTATCTCAGCAAAAACTTGCTAAGCTCATTGAGGTCAGACATGCTTCGAAAATAATACCTATGTTTTAAAGAGTTCAGTCCATGTGAAGTCTGTTCATCCCTAATTTGACAAGTAATTTGTGTTTGCAGGCGTACGTGGAAAAATATGGGAAATCGTGATAACATTAAATGAGCTTTGATCAGCATAAGGGGTGCGTGGATATATATGGAAAATCTTGAATCTATTAAATCAGTTATGCTAAGCATATCGCCAACAATAGTGAATTGGTAAAGCACAATTTTGTGAGCCTAATTTGATACTTCTAGGGGTTAGAATGAAGATTTCGAAACCATTTATTTTGTGTACGGATTTTGTCTGTTTAGGTAGGAACTTTTCTGCTACCTTTATGGGTTGGAAGAATTTTTCTGTTGTGTTTACTGAGTTGTAGCATTTGTGTCCATAACTGAAGTCAACTATCGTATTGTAACTTCTCATTAGGGTTATAGCAATGGCAGTTCCTAAATAGGTTTTGGTGACTCATGTTAAGAGTATCGAGTGTTGTTAGTTTAGAATATTAAAATTGTTTAAGGTTTTAAGCTAAATGTTGTCCGCGTCGTACAAATATTATATTTGTATGTGTTTGGCACCTACAAATAGGCGTCATTTATTGATCAAATTATCAAGTCATCAATATATCTGCCCCTTTTCTCTTATTCTCTGATCACATAGGTTTCAATAACTTCTGTTTTCATTCTTCTGGCACACAGGAGTATCATGGTCTATTCCATTGGCTTATGGATTTTACTTTGAGATGGTTTCAACCTAAGAAAATACACTAAAATATGTAAAAAGAAAACTTACCTTCTGCCTATGGCACTAATCAATATCTAAATAATACTTCTCTAATGGGGACTTGGGCCAATGAAAAGGTTATCTGAATTTGGTTGTACATAACTTGTGAAAATGTAATATGATGTAGATAGATTTTTTAGATTTTTTCAGTTACCTCTCAGGCTACAGTAGGTATGGACTGAGTTTTTGGAAGGTTCTTGGATATGGAAATTTCAAAAAAACTTGCAAGGATCCTGATATAATCACTGCACAATCTTTGTGCTTCGTTTGTTTATAAAATGCCCATTTATCAGAAATGAAAATGTAGAGAACTTATAGTACTTCTTTGTATTTGCATATAATTTTGGTTTGAGATGAGTTTGATTGGAGAAACATGATCCATGAGGATTCATATAGCCGGCCCCAATTGATTTGGGATTGAGGTGTATTAGTACATGTTGTAGTGGAAATTAGGGCGGTTCAAAATCGGATCGAAACCGATAACCCGAACTGAAAAAAAGTTATTCGTTCATCCGTAATGGGTTATTGGTTAGCGGTTTTGGTAATGGTTTTGATTTTTTTATTATCGAGGTATCAGTTCTTAACTGTTTGAAGCTTTTTCTTAACGGGTTAACTGATAACCCGATAGTAAATTAAATAATTATATTTATACCATTTGGTATATGAAGTCCTTGACTTAGAGTTTAGTTTCATACTTTTATTCTAGGTTGTCTCAAACTTTCAGTTATTCTACAATGTGACAGTGTTTGCTTTTGAGCAAGATGCATTCTGGCAACTCATGTGCATGGTTCATTAAGTTTGTCACCTTGTTTCTAAGTGATTTTCCATAATTTATTTTGTGTCAAATCTTAACGATTAAACAGTAAACCGAACCGATAAGCCAATATCTTAACTATTCTATAATGGGTTAGCATGTCTACAAATCAATAACCAATAAGTCAAACCGATTAACTTCAAAACCGAACCGAACCGACCGATACACAACCCTAGTAGGAGTAGTTTGACACTTTCTGTATGTTGATGTTATCAAAGGCTAAAAGTGAAAAAAATTCCCACTATGGTTGCGTTGTTGTTGGAGCTTTAAGTGCTAACCAAAAACGATGTTCAACTTCAAGGCTTAAATGTGCCTCAATTGAGCCTTCATTAACACCTATTCTGATATTGAGTAAAAAGTGTTTTGACATTTTGTCTTTTTGTATTTGACTGCATAACTATGTATACACAAATTGATGGATCTTATAACATTTGGCTAGGCGTTTCTATATTGTTGAGTGAGGAATCTGTTGAGACCATTGCCATATGCTTAAGCTTTGACTTATGAATTTGGAAATTATCTATGATGTAGTGCCAAAAAGAGAAACAAGAGAGGAAGTATCAGAGAAATAGACATTAATTGCGATTGGAGAAGGAAGTACAGAGAAAATGAATAAGAAAGAAATGGAGAGATATCAATTTATCAAATATTATTTAAGTGTATAGCAAACAAAGTTTGTAAGTATCCTATGTATAAAGTAGGAACTCTGAATTTGGAATTCCTAAAATAAAGAAAGTTCTATATATAACTAGGAGGTAAAAACACCAATAGATAAATCTTATCTCTCGCTAAAAGACGAGAGAAAATCTCATCTTGCTACATGTTCAAGGTGCTATATGTCAAGAGGTTGAAGTAAATGGCCATTTATTTCTGCATTGCAAGATAGCTACAAATCTGTGGAACATGTTCGTTTGTATTCTCGGGGTTAATTGGACAATACCCAGAACCATTTTACACATTGGCAAGGAATTGGGAAGAGAGGAGCAAAGGAAGATTGGTGGAAAAATGTCCCTGCTTGCATCTGGCGGACACTATGGGAAGAAAGGAATGAGAGGTGCTTTGAAGGGAGGGTTAACAACTCCCATATGATCAAGATGAGATGTCGTAGTCTTTTGTATTTTTGGTGTAAGCAAGATTCAGGGGGGGAAGTAGATAGTTTAGTGGAGTTTATAGGCCAATTGTAAATTTTTGAAATTTTGTTTTTGGATTTGAGAATGGCACCCCACCGGGGGTTTGTAAATCTCTCCTCATCAATTTCTTGATGAGTTATTTTGTGTGAATACAAAGTTACGTATTTCAAAAAAAGGAGAGAAAATCTCATCTTAAAGATAAGTTTGTCTTTATTTAATGTTTCAATTACGAGATAAACCTAAAAAATATCTAGATGATCTTATGTTCTCCTATGATGATTGGAAAACAATGTAGGTTATTGTTGCTTTTGCAACTCCTTGACGATTTGAACCACTAAATGTTGTAGTTGAGATTAGAAGATGAAGTTCATTAGGAGTTGAGATTCTGGAGGTACTTGCAAGATTGGGAGGTCACATGGTTCCAGACTTCGATGGAGTTGCTTAAAAAAAAAAAGTACGTCACATGGCAACCATGAGTCATGACAAACTTTTGGTTAGGTCCTATTATGGGAATCTTTTGAATAGGAAGGAGTCTGTTATTCCATATCGCGGGGTGTGGATTGCAAGATATGGAAACACCACAAGAAATGGAAAAATAGACTCCTTCCATATCTTGCGTTGTGGATCTTAACGCACTATTTTGTTGTTGTTAATTGTTTCTTTCTTGTAGACGTTACACTAACTGCTATGCTTTCTTCTTCTTTTATTTGGGTTTGATGCACTCGAGCCGAGGGTCTTTCAAAAACAACCTCTCTACCTCCACGAAGTAGTAGTAAGGTCTGTGTACATTCTACCCTCCCCAAACCTCAATTAGTGGGATTTCATTGGGTATGTTGTTGTTGTAGTGTGGATCCCCAAAGTACCGAGAAAGGTGTGTTTTTTCCACTTGCTAGTTGTGAAAGGGGTAATATTGATGGCCGAGAACTTAAGGAAGAGGAGGCTTACATGTGTCGGTTGGTGTTAAATGTGCGAAAATTTGGGTGAATATCCTCCTTTTACATTGCCCAATGACGTTAGTTTGTGGTGGGAGTTACTGTAGTGGTTTGTCTTCAATGGGTGATGCCAGGCACAGTCAAAGAAGTATTGTTTGGCTGGACTTTTCGAGGGCGGGATAGAAGACATAGGGCGTGGGATGTGGCTCCACTTGCACTTATGTGGACTATTTGGAGAGAACAATATAAGAGCTTTTAACAGTATAGCAAAGGGGCATCAACATAGCCTCTAGATGCTTACTATGCAAAGAGGCACTGGAAACCAACAAACATGTGCATTGCGAAGTAACAACACAAGTATGGGCTTTATTCTTCAATTTAGCTAGCCTAAACTGGTTTATGCCAAAATACAGAGCAGACTTATTGAGCTGTTGGATCAGAAGGGGGGGGGGGGGGCAGCAAGAGTCAAAAGAAGTGGTGGAGGACAGTACCAAGCATCTGGTGGAATATTTGGAAGGGAAAGGAATCAGAGGATTTTTGAAGGAAAAGAATGCTCAATACAAAAGTTAAATGGAAAGTAATTACTTCCTTAGGTTTTTGGTGTAAAGAATAAAATATAGAAGAGGAAATCCAATTAGTGGATTTCATAGGTTCTTTGTAATGTAAGTTCTTTCTTTTTTCTTCTTTTTTTCTCTCTCCTCTGTTAATACTTTTTGGAAGTGGCCAGCATAGCCCTTAATGCTGAGGTAAGTTACCAGTTTCAAAAAAAAGTATAGCGAAGGACTATGTACACCTAAAGAATAGCTTTGTATCCTTGATTTCTTTTTGGTACACCCATGAGGTTACATTAGTTAGGTATAGAAGATCAGATGTTGCTCCTAGGAAGTCATTTTTTGTAAGATTTTTTGCTTTTTGGTATACTTCTTGTTATGCAGGTATTTTTTTTGAAACTAGTAATGTTGTATTCTTCAGCATTATATGCTGGCAGCCTTCAAAAGAGAAACAGGGAGAAAGGGGAAGGAAACTACTTACAATGACCCTAACAGATCTACTAATTCTAATTCATCTATGTCGATCTTTTTACACCAAAAACTACTTACAATTCTAATTCTTGTATGTGGGTATTTAACGCCCTTTGTTTATAAAAGAATTTATTACCTGACTAAGAAGAATGAGTTGTAGTTGATTCTTCATTAAAACAAGTTAGTTTAAACAATCATCAAAGTAATATTACTGAGATATTCAACCACTAGATGAGTACTCAAGAGTGGAGCAGGATTATAAGTCGGAAACTATGAAACCAAAATTGATGTAGTAACCTGCCAGTCCTGTAGATTCCTTCTAATTCCAAGTCCAATAAACTCCTCTTGTAATCCTGGATGTTTTGAACTACAATCTCCTTGTACTTTTAGATGGACCTTCATAGAGTGGAAGAGAAGACACCGGGCGTGGGTTGTTGCTCCACTAGCAATTGTGTGGACTGCGTGGAGAGAGAAATAGGAGAATTTTTGATAGCATACATCTAAGGAATAGCCTTTTGTCCCTGATTTCCTTTTGGTGCACCCATGAAGTCCTTATATGTATAGAAGATTGGGTATACGTGTTTTATGCCCGTTGTATACTCTGCCCTTTGTTTATAAAATCTTATTACTTGATTAAAAAAATAGTTTCCTTTTGGCATGAAATAACAACCCAGTGTAATCTCAAATGGAGGGTGGTGTGTACGACTGTAGGCATACCTTACCCCTCCTTGTGAAGGTAGAGAGGTTGTTTCTGATACCCTCGACTCAAGTAAAGCAAATTAAAGCATGTATGAAAAGGGAATACATTACGAAGAAGTCATGATGAAATTAATGAATAAAAGAACAGAGGCAATAACAAATAATACAATGTGCCAACAACAAATTAGATGACACTCGATTACCTACTAACCTTCTACCCTAATCCTCGACCTCCTTATTCTCTATGTAGGGTCATGTTCTCGGTAAGCTGCGGGTGTGCCATTTCTTGTCTAATCACCTCTCTCCAATGTTTCTTCGGCCTACCTCTACCTCTCCTCACACTTGTCACGGGATTCTGTAAACGTTTGATGATGTAAGCCTCACCATTTTTTCTCCATCCACCTATCACTAAATTTTTTTTTCATAGTTTTCTGATATCATGTTTAGTCCTCTTATTCATAACGTCTTGTCATATAACTGTTTTTTGTGTCTATTATGCATTTCTGCACTTCATGTATTTCAAAATGTTAATTTATTATGCGCTTTTCTTCATTAAAAACCATGATTTAACTGCACTTTGTGCTTAGGTTTTAAACTAACTGTAACAAGGAGATTCAAGTTAAATGTAAGTGACCCTCTTACGCTCTAAAACTAGAAACTAAAAGTAGAGATTTCCTGTTAATAATTATTTTGATATCACTGACTTGAGTGCGTATTCTCTTTACAGTTTCAGTAGCAGATTGAAAATGAGAAGTACCATTTGTGTTAGTTGAGGTATTTGGAAACACTGCTGCCTGCAAAGTGCTCAGCGTATCACACTTAGGACTGTGTCTACTTCTGCTTTCAGTGTATATGCTGCTTCTTTAGTCTGTCTTCTGGTTTGGTGCTCTTATTCCTCATTCTTCTGTTCTTTTATGTCACCGTGTTCTTCTCTTTTATCTGTTTCCACATCACCTATGTTCTATTCTTTAGACACGTGAATCTTCTGCTTCTTCATCTGTTTTACTCATCTCTTCTATATGCTCAAATGCTCAATTTTTAATTTTACAATAGTATTGGGAAGCCCAAACATAGAACGTACTTACTGGAATCTATTGTCTAGTTGGTGATTCTGAAACTTAGAAGCTATCACTGTCTGATTTTTAGTCAATCCGTGGTCGGCTCGCAATGCTTTAACTTGACATACCAAACCATCTCACCTGTTCTGCTCTGGTCTAACATGCCATACAATCATTACTTTGAGGGAGGCTTAATACATCGTTTACCCCCGATTTTTTTTTGAAAATGGTAATGTTGTATTCTTCAGCACCTTCAAAAAACCGAGGGGAACAAAAGAAGAGAAAAAAATACTTACAAATTGCAAGGATCCTAATAATTCTACAATTTGTTCTGTATGCTCTAAACCTTTCTCTTTACACACAAAATAAAAAAATACAATACAATTTTACCCCCGAGGTTTTACCTAAAATCCCTTTACACACTCCTTGATCATTGGAGTCGTTACACACCAAATCTTTCAAAAATGTGTCTAATACGCCATTTTTAGCTATGTGGCACTTACGTGTTCTGCGCACGAAGCGAATAATGCAAAAAACTGGTATCTGAAGCTTTAATGGACAAACTATTCAACTTTTTCTTGAATCATTTCGTTTTTCCCATCCCTTATTTCTCCATCTTCCCTTCCTTTTACCTCTCCGGCTTCTACAATTTCACCCTATTCCTCTATTCCTCCTTAAAGAACTCTTACTACACTTGCTACTGGGTTTGACATAATTCTGATGAAAAAAATCATTTGATGGGTAAGAAATTGAGGTAGAGAAAAGTGGTTCATGGTGACTAAAGACGGTGGCGGAGATGAAATGGTTCTGGGTTAATTTTTTTTGCGATTATGGCTCTGACTTCTGAGGGCAGACTGGTGGTTGCGATTGCTGTAGTGAAGGCAGCCTGGCCATGGTAGCAATAAAGGCTGATTGCAGGTTGCATCATGTAAAGTTCATTATAGAATTCTCCACTTTGAATCGTAAAACAAGTCTTCAAACTTTTCATATGAAGCATGAAACAAACTTTAAACTTGTATGTATTAGATACTGGAAAGCTTAAGAAGGTAAATGAGAAAGAAAGGAAATTGATATTGATAATAGATTGTGCAAGAATCTTAAAACACAAATTACAACCAAGAAATCTGTCCGTATGGAGTGGACAAAACTCCCAGAAACTGATATTCAAATATATATTCAATCCTACTTAAAAATAATCCTAACCAGATATTTATAGGATACATATTGTCTACAACGAACTACTAGAAAAACTGTAAAGCCTAATCTGATAGTAGTTAATGATATTGGTAACTGCTGGTGAATATCTTAGGAGGCAGTTACTTAATGTTTGGCTGACTCTGTCCATCTGCAGTTCCAGACTCTCTATTTCCCCTTTCACGCTTTCTTTTTCTGAAATATGTCTTCAAATGTGGGGCCGTATCAGTATGACTTCATAAGAATTGGAAAACATTTAAACATGTTTTAAAGAGATCATTAAAACACTTCTTGTTTCCGTACTTAAGCATGAAAACTTTTGCTTAAAATATTTATGGATAATGCATGCTTGTCTGCTCCAATCACACTCACATTAACATTTAAGACATCCAATCAAACACACATTAACATTTAATACATTTAACAAGCACCTTGACGTATGCTATTTATGAGAAAAGAACCTTGGTAAAGACATGTTTTAACTCTCCTTAAGGTCCTCCTTTTTAAGCAAAGGTAGCTTCAAAGTCGATTAATGGTCGTCAAACACTTGGAATCTACCTTGAATGCCATCACAAAGTCAACAACTACTACCACCATTAATGGCTACTATTAGGGTTCATGAGTTCTCAACTTCAAACCTTCAACATATCTCATAAATACAGGGAAATCTTAGTAACTTAGTTGGTTAGCTTCCTGAACTTTTACCTTGTTGATGAGGGTTTGATTCCCCACCTTGTAATCTCCCCTATTTTCCTACCCCCAATATTTTTTTTTTTTTAAAATATCTCATAAATACTCTTTACCTTCACTAATATTTTTAGGGAAAAAGGACAAATATACCCCCGAACTATCGTAAATGGTATGCAGATACCTTCCGTCATACTTTTGAAACATTGGTGCCCCTGCTGTCCAAAAACTAGAGCATATATACCCTTTATACTAACGGACATACACGTGTTATAATCTTATCCACCGACCGACATTTATTAAATATTGGATCGACGGATAAGATTGCGCCACGTGTCCCTATTTAGTCTTCAATTAGAGTGAAGGGTTATATGCTCTAGTTTTTGGATGGAAGGGGCACCAATGTCCCAAAAGTATGACGGAGGGTATCTGCATACCATTTATGATAGTTCAGGGGTATATTTGTCCCTTTTCCCATATTTTTATTAGATGAATTGGAAGTGGTGGAATTACTTAAATAGATTAAATCTTGAAGATCGAATTTTGGTGTGTTTTTGGTCTATTTGAAGATTAATCAGAATGGGGGGTCCTACCTACGTACATGATTGATAGATAACTACGGGAAGGGGGGGGGGGTTCAGCTTGATGCGAGAGAGGCATGAGTGTAATTTAATCTTATGGTGTATTCATATCCAGTGATAAGGACCTCTTTTTCATTGAGAGAAAAATCTATGGATTACAAGGCTGATCATGTTAATACTAAGTTTGTGCATTGTGATAAATGGGTAAAGTCCGTGTACGCACTACCCTTCCCAAACCCCACTCGTGGGATTACACTGGGTTTGTTGTTGTACTAGTAGTAGTAAGTTGTAATTAACTCAAGATACCCCAAAATCTCACCTTAGCTGAGTGGAAATGATGCCTTGGTTGAATGGGGTAGAGAAATCATATCCATAAAAATGTGTTCATAACCCTCTCTCCTCGACCCTAGGCTGTTTTATAGTCCCGGACCTGGTGGACATGCGTGCTGGCAGGGGCCCGGGATTGCCCATGCTCACTAAATCTCACTGTGTTGTTTCTGGATGCATGCCTTGTTCTGTCCGCACACATGGAAGACTCTTACAAACAACCTTTAGTAAAATGCTCATAACTTTAATAGGATGACCAAATGACCAACGATTTGATGCGTTAGAAACTAGAGTTAAGAGTGCTTTAATTTGATTCCTTATCCAAAGCCTAATTCATTTTAAGTTGGGAGAGATGAATGTTTGAAGTTAAGCCTTGTGTTATTTTGTTTGGATTTTTGGTCCCTTCGGTACTTTTCAACTTCCCTTGTTCCTTGGGCTTACATTAGTCACCAAATCACTTACAATTCATGCCAATAACTACCAACCATGCTTTCATCATTTCGATACTCTAAAACTATACTTGGAGCTGCCTGCTGTAGTTGAATGAAGTTCAATTTTATCTTTTATAGAAGGCATAGCTAAAAAGCTCTGTTATTGTGATTATTCTCCTCCACCTTTTTCGTCTTCTCAATGTTTTAATAAAGCAAAGCAAAAAAACAAGTTGCATTTTTCTAATCTGAAGTTAAGCAAAATGTATCAAAGAAAAAGGAAAGCAGTCTTGAGCCAAACAGTGGTCCTTAAGTGCAAATGAGCGGAGCTGTTTATGTAGAAAGAGTTCATAAATTCCCTTGGGGATGGGCTCTGTGACTGTTCATGGGAAACTTTACAGATGAGTTGCAAGAACATGTGACTGTCTAAGCCTCCATGTTGACGAGGCGACAATGACTTGTTAGTTTGCATCATGATTTTGTCTTTATTCTTAAAGATCCTTTTTGATTTCCAACTCATTACCTTGAAGATTCTGTGTATAGTTTACAATTATCCTCTTTACTAATATCTTGCAGTCTGTTGCCTCTGTAAATAACATGCGACTAATATTTGTGTGTATTAATCTGAACACTAATTATTGTATATGACGTATCCCAAAAAATGGTGAAATTGTGGTATACTACGGATTATGGTGTTTGGTACTACTTTGTGGGACTACACTGGGTATGTTGTTGTTGGTACTACTGTGGGGTTGACATCTTTAAATGCGGATGGGTTTGGAGGCCCTTAGTGCATGTTACTCTATTATTAGCAACATAGTGCTTTTGTTGTATGTGCACCTGGATTTTGGGTATGTTGTTGGTACTACTTTGTGGGGTTTGACATCTTTATGTGCCGATGGGTTTGGAGGTCCTTAGTGCATGCTACTCTATTATTAGCAACATAGTGTTTTTGTTGTATGTGCACTTGAATTTTGTTCCTGTCACTACTAACGCTAGGATAGTAGATGAGGTTATCATTTCATGGGTTAGCGAATACTATATGCTATAGCTCTTAGCTGGCAAATCTGAAAAATGTGATTTTCAGAAGAGTTGAAAGAGAAGACCAGAATGACTCAAATCCAGGAAATGGAATCGTATAATAACACATTCATGAAACAACACCAAATGACTCAATCCAGGAATGCTGCAACCATGGAACAACACATCCATGAAACAAGACCACAATGACTCCATTGAGGAATAAAATGAGTTCTCTCTTTCAGTTGATCGTGGCATGCCCTTTGCTAAGATATGTGTTTGGTCCATTTGGTATCACAACTTTCAATAGGAAATCTGTTTTTAAGTTGTTAACGTCATGTTATGAGTTAAATGATTTATTTTGAGTTTTTGAATGGTGGTATAGTGTTGGACACACCCAATCATAAGTTGTGGGAACTCCTTCAAATACTAATGTGGAATACAGTATGCTGGACTCATCTAGGAGAATTCTTGTTTAATATTGTTAAACTTGTTTATTTCATAACACATATAGTTCTGACTCTACTTCTATTTCATCCTAGCAGGAATAAGTATTGAGCCACTCCTCTTGAGGGCACACATTGTTTGCTAATCTCTCTCAGCTTGAGCACTGTTTATGTAATTGATACAGCAGGTGGGTCTCCGAATTGACTTGTGAAAAAACCCTCGTGTCATATGCTTAACATCCTCGTGGTGCCATAAACGTAGTCCATGACTACCTTTTGTGTACATCCAATGTAACATTGAACTCTTGGATCAAACCCCATGGTCCCTCTTTGACACCAGAATGTCATGTCCCTAAGAAATGTTACATCCTCTTTAGTTCTTCATTGATTCTATTATTTGCAGCAATTTGAATGACATGGAGACAGTGCTGTTGGTTTTAATAGGTATTGAGCTTTTGAATGTTGTTCTAATGTGTTAATGTCCCAACTATCTTTAAGTTGCTATCTTATTTTTAAGTGGATAAACTTCATGATTTGTCTATTGGAAACCGCCTCTCTATCTCTGAGGTAGGCATGAAGTCTACGTACACTCTACCCTTTCCAAACCCTACGTTCTAAGACTACACTGCGTATGTTGTAGCTTCTTGATTTGTCTTTGGAGATCTAATCCTTTTGCTATATATCCTTTCTTGCTATTATACATCCTTTTACTGTCATTAGCTGCACAGTATTAAAGCAAGTTCCATAATTGTGGACTCAAGGCCTGATGGTATCACTAAGTTATGTTGCTCGGATCCTCAAATGCGCGCTGCATCCTTGTCGGATTCTTCAAAACTGCTTAAACTTTTGGTCAACTCGACACACAACGAACAACTTTTTTTTTTTGGAGGATCTGAATGACACAACCAGCGCCAGTTTTTGGCAAATTCGACAATATTTTTGAAGGATTTGTGCAAGATGTCATAGAGTATGGTCATTGTGTTGATATCTCTAGTTTTATGCAGTATCTTGAGATTATTACTCTGATCTCGCCAACCAAATGACTGAGTAAAGATTTTTTGGAAAGTATTTTCTTATATTCATTTTCGTATTGGACAAGAAAGGAATTCCTTTTGTGGATGCGTGCCTCAAAAAAGTATAGTACTCGATTCCATTTTCAATATTATACAAAACTAGAAATTGATTCTTGGTGTAGTTTAACCCACATCTTACAGCACACCAAGCTTGAAAAGGACAATTTTTAACCCTTGGTCATGTTACAAAAGTTTCAAATTTATCAATATCAATCGATACAAATTGAATGATGATGATGCTCTATTCTTGTGATTTACTTTCTTCCGTTGTCTCAATTTACGTGACATCATTTATTCTTTTCATTTAACTTTGACATTCTTTTCTAGATAGAGTATAAAGAAGTGCACATTAGTTAAAATAAATGAAATATTGTCAAATTGACAAAAAAGAAGAGGTAAATTAAATTTCTAGTTCCAAATTAAATATTTATCTTTAACAAATATTTATATTGAACCAATTAAATTCATTATGAATATGTAATTTCATATCATAACTGAATAGTGGAAATATATGTAGTAATATATACAACAACTTGTTCTTGTATTTTTTCAAACTTGTTTTGAAATTGAATTCTTTTAGTTAATGGTAGGTTGAAAATAGTATCTTCTAGAATTCACTTTTAAAATTACGTTAAGTTATTTTATTGTATTCCACCTTGTTTAGACTTCACCTTTGGAATCACATTGAGTTATGTTATTGTATTTATTAATTTGATATAAACACGTTATACAAATAAATTTCTAGAGAATCCCAAAGTAAATCCTAAATGAAGGCAAGTGTTCCATTATTATAAAGCTAAATAAAAGGACAATATTTTAATCTGACAACTGACACTTGTTTAGCAACCCATAACGTACTCATCCTCTTGGTGGGTCCCAAATTCATCGTTATCCAAAATTGATTTACCCCATCCAAAATCCTTTTTTTCCGCAATATTTTTAACAGTTTTTTTTTATTTATTCATAAATTTCGCATATTATATCTGATAAAGTATATTTAATTCTTTCACTTATATATAATTCAGAATTATTAATCGTTTCATTATTTACGATCACAACAACGATGACAATATACTTTTAGTAAAAATTATATAAATCTCATAATAATATTAAGAGCTAATTATATTTTATTTTTATTATTTTTTAAATTATAAAAAATTCTTAAAGTTATAGGATTTCAGATATACTAGAAAACTTATGGATACATAGCTCACAGGATGTATTCGAGAGAGGATATCGATATATTTGAGAGGAGATTTTGTAATTTTTTTAAATGATAAATAATTTTAAAGATTATGATAAAAATAAGATGTGTATTTATATAATATTTTCATATACATAGATAATGCGTGAACTAATTTATTAAATTTTTATATAAATTTAAGTGTTTATTATATAAGTTCAAAACTAAAGATATACTATCAACTAATGTCAAGTTCACGGATACTTTTATGTATTATACTCTTAATCAATTATATGTTTGGTTAAATTATCATGTCTCTGTATTTAGAGGTAAACAATATATTTCTTGCGCAAAAAGATAAAAAAGTACATATTTTAAATAATTTAAAAATTAAATATGATAAGTCATATATTATATAGATAAAACAATAATAATTAAAGGGATTAAAAATATTATTCTTTTTAAATTTTATGTCAAGTATACTATAAATCATATTCTTCTAACCTTTTTCTTAAACTGTATTTATTATCCACTTATCCGATTAATTCAGATCATGTAATAACTAAGGATTAGGCGATAAATTAGCACAAAAGCTCTATAAATTTAACCCAATTTTTTTTTTCCATTTATTGTTTTGGTATTATTTATTTATTTTTTAATAATAATAAATTAAGAGTTAAACAATATTGAAGCAAAAAAGATGGTTCTAGATGGTTGGGATGAAGTTATGGCTGGGCCCCGTCCTACTAATAGATTTCTAAAGGGCCTCTCTATCAACACTTCTGGTAATCACTTTTTATATTACCTCCATAGTAATGATGGCATTTAATTTTATTATATATATTAAAAAAAATATTACATTAGAAGTTTTAGATTTGAATTCTTGTTTTAATTTTTTTTCTAATAGTTTCTTAATGGTTTGTATGCTTTGAGAGACTACGATGAAGATATTGAATAACAAATGAGACATTAGATGTTGAAATACTTTATTCTATCAGACTTCAATTCTTAATTTGATATGTTATTATTAATAGAGATTATGGTGGGGGTGATATCTGTATTCCTAATTAGAGATTATATGTTTGAATTATGAATATACCAAAAAATTTGTTAAAAATGTTAATACTCAAAAATAGATTTTTCCGTATAAATTTAAATTAATCAAGCTGAATAAAAAAATAAAATTATGAATTCAAATGAACTCGTAATTAAAAGGCTATATTTACAGCAGATTTCTTCATCAATCTGGAAAATTTAAGAAAGGGAAAAAAATTCCATAAACTATAAGATAAATATTCACTACTAATACATAAGAGGGACTAAGCACACACATCTCGATCGATCGATGTGTGTGCTTCCTGGAAATAAAATTTGAGTTCGAGGATAATTTAGTTATTTTAAGTTTGTTGTGGCTGCTTGCATATTAAAACTATCAAAATATCACATGTGCCACATATATTATTTTTAAAAAAATTAAAATATTATAAAATAATTAACAATAAATTATAAAATTAAAACAAATAAAAATAATATATATATTAGGCCTGAACTTGTCCATGCTTTTGTGTCTTATACATAATTTACCAAAAAAAAAAGAAGAAGATATTTTATACAAACACACCAAACCAAAATTCTTCTATTTATACTTCTACTAGGCAAACAACCATTTTTACATTTCAGAGTTAAAAGAGAAAAGAGAAAAAAAAAGAAAAAAAGAAAAAAAAAAGATGGTGTTAATTGAAAAGCTTTGGGATGATGTTATGGCTGGACCTCAACCTGATAAAGGCCTTGGCAAACTTAGAAAGTCCATAACTCTAATCCAAACTCATGGTAACCTTTTTATAATATATGATCCTTTTTTTGTTGTTGCTATATTTATGAACTAAATTAGAACAATCTTGTATAATTATGATAATGATATTTCAGTGTTATTTTACAAGTGAGATCTGAGAAAATTGATGTGTATATAGATTTTACTTCTATGTTGTATAGATATATTGTACAAGTAGAAAGAGTTTTTTTGATAGATCGACAAGACTCGTACTACCTTTTTATAATAAATGATGATCTTTTGTTGTTGTTATATTTATGCACTAAATTAGAACACACTTGTTTATGATAACAATGTATTAGTGATTTCATTAATGAAGTCTGAGAAGAATATTCTTTATATAGATTTTATTTTTATGTTGTATAAGTAGATTATAGAAGTAAAAAAACTTTTTTTTGATAGATCAACTAGACTCAATGCTACGTCGTATCTAATATATGATTAGTTTTTTTTTTTTTTTTTGTGATGTTTATTCACTAAACTAGAACAATCTTGTTTATTGATAACAATATATCGATGTTAACTTATAGGTGGGTCTGTGAAGTTTTATTTCTATATTGTATATAGGTAGATTGAATAGATAAAGTGATTGTGATATTCTTTTCATAATATATGATATTTTTTGGTTTATATATATTCAATAAATTATGCAATATTCTATTATAGAGATCTAGTTAAAATCACAAATAAATTTTATTTTTATTTTTTAATTTCTTTAATATTCATTGGGTAATGATTTTAGGCGGGGAAGGAGGAGAAGGAGCAAGCAAGAGCTACCAAAGGTCTTTGTCTATGCCGGGCTCAGGTTTGTCGAGCCCGGGGACACCGGGAACCCCAGTGACCCCAAACACTTACTCGCCATCGGCGCGTAAAGATAATGTGTGGAGGAGCGTGTTCAATCCGGGGAGTAACATTGCCACCAAGAGAATTGGTGCTGAAGTCTTTGACAAACCTTCTCACCCCAATGCTCCCACTGTTTATGATTGGTACGTCCTTTTAACCCCCTTGCCCCCTTCCCCACAAAAAAATAAAAATAAAAATAAAATCAATTATTAATCTATAACTGTCAGTTGAATGAGGTTTCTTTTCACCTCGCAAGTAGTTGAAATTCAAATCTTACAAAAGGTCCACATACTTTGGGTCCTATCTATTTGTGAGATAAAAAAAGGTTTCGCACAAATATTGTTAGTTTGTGACATATAAAATCATAAAAAATACATAAGAATAATAAACAAGATGAATTTATGCTTTGATGTAATGACAATTTATTTTTAAATGATAATGTAAAGTTGATTTTTAACAATAGGTAATTCCTTGTGACGAGTTTGATATGATAACTTGAAAAATAGAATAATAATTTACTATATAATTTAAATTTCTTAACACAAAATCATAAAGAGATGTTATTAAACAACCTTAAGAATTTCAATTAAATTCCTTTATTGATTTAATGGCAGGCTCTACAGTGGGGATACCCGATCCAAGCATCAGTGAAATGAAAGAATAAAAGATTTTGGATCGTGACAGAGCGGTATCTAAATAATGTTACATGTAAATAACGTATTTTCCTTTTTAATGTACGAGTTGCTATGCTACAGAAACATGGAGATTAATTAGTGGATGTTAATCCTATGTTCTGTTAATGCATTATTATAAGTATTAATTAACTAGTACTAATATATGTGTAATTAGGTTTTGGTGAAAGCTAACTTGAGCATATTCAGTGGCTTTCTAGCTACTGCTACTACTATTATATCCATTAGTAGTAGATTAGTAGTACTAAAATAATTAAAAAAAAAACTATAATGTTGTTTTACTATGTATTTTGAAATAATAATAATAATAATAAGTTTGTTGTGTATATTTTTATTTTATGGTAAAGTGATTATCTATTTCTGTTTATATTCGAATTTGATAGATAATGAGTTGAATGCTTTGTTGTCTATATTATTGTACATGTTGATTTTCTTAATTCAAAATTTGTTAATTTTAATGTCATGAAACATTGAATTTATAATTTTGGTGTTTTTCATATGTATTAGTATATGAATTGATTTTCTGAATTTAATGATGAATTTTGATGGATATTAAATTTGATGGGTTTATCAGGTAACTAATGGTCATCGTGAATTGTAACTAACATAATTTATTTTAATGGTTATTGGAAGTTGTAAGTAACATAATTTATTTGACAGTTTTGAGCTCATAAAATACGATTCATGAGTGTAATTGTGTTTCGTATATATTAATATATGTTATTTATTATTTTGCAATCTGGGACGTCTTGTTTGGTTTAGAGAAAAACAGAGTTTTCAAATCAAATATTATTTCGATTTTAATTTATGTATGTATTGCTTGACTTGACACAATTTTTTTTTTTAAAAAAACTTTTGAAATTTTGGTCTTCCTTGATAATTTATGTGACTATAAACTATTTTATTAAGGGTAAAATGAGAGCTTAAAAGTTAAATTATTTTTAATTAGAAAATGATGACATTATTTTTTGGGACAGAATAAAAGAAAAATGTGCTGCATAAATTTAGGCAAATAGACTAAGAATTTCGCAAATATTTGAGAATCTTACTAGCTTAGTTTGTTGGTTATCTGAACTCCTACCTTGTTGGGAGGTTGATTCCCAAGTATAGGGATGACAATATGGTAGGGGTGGGGAGGGGGGATGCAAAGCGGGTTTAAAGCTATGAGGGGCGGGGTAAGGCAAATTTAAAATTGTGTGGGGCGGGGAAGGATGTGGAGCAGATTGAAGCGGTTTTTAAAAAACTAACGTCGGCGGATTGCAGGTCGTCTATGTGGGTTTATGTGACTTGAAACTTAGTTTTAACTTTTTACATGTTATAAGAGTGATAGAGCATTATCTATTAAGATAACTTCTTTAAAGTTAGTAAAATATTCAAGATAACCATAAAAATGATTCAATCAAAACTAATACAATTTCTTATATGCTTCTCATTTGACCTCTAACAAACAAAATTTCAAGTCATTATCTATTAAGTTAATACAACTTGATGAAAAATAAATTTGTTTTTATGAATTTAATTTTTAGTATCGAACTTAACTAAAAAAGAAAATTATTAAAAAGTTTATGTGGAGCGGATCTATGCGGGGTGGGTTAAAAATGAAAAAAATTATTATGTGCAGGAGATTAAATGTTTTGCGGATTAAGCTCAACCCACTCCATCCACATTCCGCACCACTCCATTGTCATTCCTACTCAATATAATCCCTCTTTCATTTCCTCTTCCCCACCCCCACCCCCAATTTTCATTATTATTTTTTAAAAAAGTTTGCAAATAGTTTTATTGTGATCCCTCTAATATAAAAATTCCACATAAATTTGAGCCTTTAAGTTTGCAAAATTAATTAATTTCATTGACGATATAATTCTTTTCTAGGCATAATACATAGTTTTTAGACTTAATAACTAAAACTTAATTCAACACAAATTTTCTATTATCTATCCCTTACAATGGAGACACTGTATATGTAAAACAATATATGGGTACATCTCTATTGATACATTAGTGGTGTTTTGTCGGTGCTGAGCACGGACCCAATATTCTAATAGTAAAATAAAAAAAATTATGAATATTTAAAATTTTAAACTTTAATCGTGAATTTGAATATATAAATTGATATTTCATGAAATGTAATATATATAGATTTAAAATTACATAAAAATTATTATAAAACATAATAATTAACAGATTAAATTATTTAAAATGCATAAAAATGTACCAATAAAAAACTTGATTAAATCTTCAAATTTTAACTGTATAGAACAAAAAATACATACAAAAAGATTGAGATATTTTTCACTAAAATAAAACATGAAAACATTTCATTTATAAAAATACAAGATAACTATTTGTGATAAAAATTAAAATACAATGCAAAAGTAGAATTGCACGTGGCACTTACAGGCAAGGCAGTAGGGAGGTAAGCTTTTAAATACCAAAAATGCCCTTATGATAAAGAAAGGGTAAAACGCGTCTGTCGAATGCAATTTTTATGTAATATGTGTTTCTTTCTCTTTTGCATGCTCAAGTCTCATTATATGATAGGTTTTATAAGGGTATAAGTAGGTCGACATGATACACATACAATTTATCGAGGACATGATTCTAAATAAAATGATATGACAAAGTCGATAATTAGGGTAGAATCGTAGAAAGCTAGTAATAGATAATCAAAAATTATTTAGTTTTCCTTGTGTTCTTCGATTTTATTATTACCTGTTTTTTTCTTAACTTTGTTTATCATAAAAAATATTATTACCTTTTTTTTTCTTTAACTTTGTTTATCATACTATTTTTTGTTGTTGACTTTTTTTCTCCATTATTTTTTATTCCATTCGTTTTAGTTTCTTTGGTTAATTTTAATTTGATATGGATATTTAAAAATAAATAAGACTTTTGAATTTTGTGATCTTAAATTAAAGATAGGTAAAATATATCAAAATATGTTTTAATTTCATAGTCTTAAATGTGCAATGTGAAAAGTTGAAATTAAAAGTTGTCAAAAAAGGGAAAAATGTTTTTTCCAAAATAGACTAAAAAAAAAAGTAGAAAAAAGGCATAAATTCCCCCTATACTTGTCCTGAAAAGTCAGTTACACGCTTAAACTATTATGACGACCTATTACACACCTTTACTATTTAAAACTGAATTTAATACCACTTTGAGACGTGTAACACCACTCTCACAGCATGTAGTGTATTACACTCGTTGCCATATAAGCACTACGTCAGCGCCACGTCAGATTTTATAATTTCTTTTTGTTCTCTTTTCTTTGTTTGTTAACTTTCTTTTTTGTTAACTCTATTTTACACTAATTAATCTCTAATTAATTATTGAAATTCTCTAATAATTATATCTACTTTATCACTAAATCCCACCTACTTTATCACAAAACTTTCTTTCTCTAATAATTCACTTTTAAGTAGTAAAGGTGTGTAATAGGTTGTCATGATAGTTTAAGTGTGTAATTGACTTTTCGGGACAAGTTCAAGGGGGAATCTATGCCTTTTCCCAAGAAAGTAAGACGAACAAATTGAAATAGAGGAAATATATGACATCTTCACTATTTTTATTTTTTCAAGAATTGATTTTAATATGATTTACTTGAGTCGAGGTTCCTTGAGAAGATGACTATTTCTTTCTTAGTTGTTTTGGGAAAAATATCTTAGCAAATTTATTTTAAATTTTATATTTTATATTTGTGAACTCTTTTACAACCACATAAATGTATATATAAAAAATTAAACTCACAATTAAATTTCTTTTTAAAACTAATATGACCTATGCTCCTATTTTCACTTCTACATAATATTTTGTTTTGCTAATTTTTAGGGAAAAAAGTCTGAAATATATTCAAACTTTGGCAGAAATTGCTGTTATGATACGAAATTTTGGAAAAGACCCTTTACCCCCTGCACTATTTAATAATGTATTTTAAAGGTATATATGTGCCCACATGGACATCATAAATATTGCATAATTATAAATAGCAACGTGTCCATTTGGGCACAAATATACCTTTAAAATAAACTATTAAGTAGTGCAGGGAGAGTAAAAGGTCCTCCATAAAGTTTTGTATCGTAACAACAATTTTGGCCAAAGTTGAAGTATTTTTCAAACCCTTTTCCCTAATTTTTATAATTTATAGAATTAATTTTTTAGTAATTTATAAATACATTACATACTAAAAAGGAAAATTTTGGCAAAAATGACGTAGAAATTTTGGATCACAAAAAATTGGCAAAATAGGGGGTTTACTTGCTTTGGGTTCATTTGATCTTGAAAATGGGCCGGTTTGGCAGTGGGGACCAACTGGATCCATATCTAAGGTCTTAACAACCGTCCATGATAATTTTTGGCAAAATTGACGTCGGAATTCCAGAACACCAAAAATTCATGGACTATAGCACACGAAAATTGACAAAATTGGGGGTTTACCTTCTCTGGGGCTTGTTTGACCTTGAAATTGGCCCGGTTTGGCAGTGGGGACCAACTGGCTACATAGTTAAGGTCTTAAGCGACGTCCATGAAAATTTTTGGCAAAAATGATGTCGGAATTTCAGATCACCAAAAATCCATGGACTATAGCACACAAAAATTGGTAAAATTAGTGATTTACTTGCTCGGGGGCTCGTTTGACCTTGAGAATTGTCCGGTTTGGCCGTGGGGACCAACTGGCTCCATAACTAAGGTCTTAACGAACGTCCATTAATTTTTTTGGCAAAACTGACATCGAAATTTTGGATCACCAAAATTCCATGAACTATAGCAAACGAAAATTGGCGAATGGGGGGTTTACCTGCTCTAGGGTCGTTTGACCTTGAAAATGGGCCGGTTTGGCCGTGGGGACAACCTGGATCCATAGCTAAGGTCTTAACGGACATTCATAAATTTTTTTGGCAAAAATAACGTCGAAATTCTGGATCACCAAAAATTCATGGACTATAGCACACGAAAATCGGTAAAATGGGGTGTTTACCTACTCTGGGGCTCATTTGACCTTGAAAATGAGTTGATTTGGCCATGGTGACCAAGTGGCTCCATAGCTAAGGTTTTAACGGATGTCCATGAAATTTATTGGCAAAAATGACGTCGGAATACCGGATCACCAAAAATCTATGGACTATAGCACACGAAAGTCAGCAAAATAGAGGGTTTACTTGCTCTGGGCTCGTTTGACCTTAAAAATTGGCCGGTTTGGTTGTGGGGACCAACTGGCTCCATATCTAAGGTCTTAACGGGCGTCCATAAAAAATTTGTGCAAAATTGACGTCGAAATTTTGGATCACCAAAAATCCATGGACTATAAGACACAAAAATTGGCAAAATAGGGGATTTACCTGCTCTGAGGCTCGTTAACCTTGAAAATGGGCCGGTTTGGCCATGGGGACCAATTGGCTCCATAGCTAAGGGCTTAACGGACGTCCATTAAAATTTTTGGCAAAAATAATGTCAAAATTTTGGATCACCAAAAATCTATGGACTATAGCACACAAAAAGTGAAAAATAGAGGGTTTACCTGCTCTGGGCTCGTTTGACCTTTAAAATAGGCTGGTTTGGTCGTGGGGACCAACTGGCTCTATAACTAAGGTCTTAACGAGTGTCTATGAAAAAATTGTGCATAATTGTCGTCGAAATTCTGGATAACCAAAAATCCATGGACTATAACGCATAAAAATTGGCAAAATGGGGGGGTTTACCTGTTTTGGGGCTCGTTAACCTTAAAAATGGGCCAGTTTGGGCGCAGGGACCAATTGGCTCCGTAACTAAGATCTTAAAGAACGTCCTTGAAAATTTTTGGAGAAAATGATGTCGAAAGTACGAATAACCAAAAATTTAGGGACTATAGTACACGAAAATCGGCAAAATTGGGGGTTTATCTGCTCTGGGGCTCGTTTGACCTTGAAAATGGGCCGATTTTGCCGTATGGTCAAACTAGCATCATATCTAAGGTCTTAAAGGACGTCCATGAAAATATTTGGCAAAAATGACTTCGAAATTCTGAATCACCAAAAATCCATGGAATATAGGACACAAAAATAGGCAAAATGGGGGGTTTACATGCTCTGGGGCACGTTTGACCTTAAACATGGGCCGGTTTGGCAGTGGGGACCAACTGGCTCCATAGCTAAGGTCTTAACAGACATCCATAAAAAAATTTGGCAAAAATGACGTCGAAATTTCGGATCACCAAAAATTCATGGACTATAAGCACACGAAAATTGGTAAAATGAAGGGTTTATCTGCTCTAGGGATCATTTAACCTTGAAAATGGGATGATTTGGCCATGGGGATCAATTGACTCCATAGCTAAGGTCTTAACGGACGTCCATGAAAAATTTTGACAAAAATGACCTCGGTATTTTGGATCACCAAAAATCCATGGACTATATATAGCACAAAAAAATTAGAAAAATGAGGGGTTTACATGCTCTAAGGCTCGTTTGACCTTGAAAGTGGGTCAGTTTGGCCGTGGGAACCAACTGCTCCATAGCTAAGGTCTTAATAGACGTCCATGAAATTTTTAGGGAAAAATGACATCGGAATTCCGATCACCAAAAATCGATGACTATATGATACGAAAATCAGCAAAATGGGGGGTTTAAATGTTCTGGGGCTCGTTTGACCTTGAAAATGGGTCGGTTTGGCCGTGGGGACTAAGTTACTCCATAGCTAAGGCCTTAACGGATGTCCTTGAAAAAGTTTGGCAAAAATGAAGTCAGAATTCTGGATCACCAAATATTCATGTACTATAACACACAAAAATCAGTAAAATTGGGGGTTTACTTACTCTAGGGCTCGTTTGACCTTGAAAATGAGCCGGTTTGGAAGTGGGGAACAATTGGCTCCATAGCTAAGGTCTTAACGAACATCAATGAAAAATTTTGGCAAAAATGATGTCGAAATTTTGGATCACCAAAAATCTATGGACTATAGCATACGAAAATTGATAAAATAGGGGGTTTACCTGCTCTGGGCTCGATGGGGGGTTTAAATGTTCTGGGAATCGTTTGACCTTGAAAATGGGCCGGCTTGGCCGTAGGGACCAAGTTACTCCATAACTAAGGACTTAACGGACGTCCTTGAAAAAGTTTGGCAAAAATGACGTCGAAATTCTAGATCACCAAAAATTCATAGACTATAACACACGAAAATTAGTAAAATTGGGGGTTTACCTACTCTGGGGATTGTTTGACCATGAAAATGAGCTGGTTTGGCCGTGGGGAACAATTGGCTCCATAGCTAAGGTCTTAAAGAACATTTATGAAAAATTTTGGGGAAAATGACGTTGGAATTTTGGATCACCAAAGATCAATGGACTATAGCACACGAAAATTGATAAAATGGGGGGTTTACCTGCTCTGGGCTCATTTGAACTTGAAATTGTTGCCAATTTGGATGTGGAGACCAGCCGGCTCCATATCTAAGGTCTTAACGGACGTCTATGAAATTTTTTGGTAAAAATGATGTCAAAATTCTAGATAACCTAAAATTCATGGACTATAGCACACAAAAATTGGTAAAATAGGGGTTTACCTACTCTCGGGATAGTTTGACCTTTAAAATATGCCGATTTGGCTGTGGGGACCAACTGGTTCCATAGCTAAGCTGTCAATGGACGTACATGAAAATTTTTGGCAAAAATGAAGTTGGAATTTCGTATCACAAAAAATTCATAGACTATAGCACATGAAAATCGGCAAAATGGGGGGTTCACGTGCTTTAGGGCACGTTTGATCTTGAAAATGGGTTGGTTTGGCCGTGGGTACCATCTGGCTCCATAGCTATGGTCTTAACGGACGTTCACGAAAGAAATTGGTAAAAATTATGTCAAAATTCTAGATCACCAAAAATCCATGGACTTAGAACACAAAAATCGGCAAAAAGGGGGATTTACCTGCTCAATGCTCGTTTGACCTTGAAAATGGGCTAGTTTGGCCATAGGGACCAACTGGCTTCATAGATAAGGTCTAAACAAACGTCAATTAAAATTTTAGGCAAAAATGACATCGAAATTCTGAATCACCTAAAATCTATGGGCTATAGCACACGAAAACTAGCAAAATTGGGGGTTTACCTGCTTTAGGGCTCGTATGACCTTGAAAATGGGCCGGTTTGGCCGTGGGAACCAACTGGCTCCATAGCTAAAGCCTTAATTGACATACATGAAAAAGTTTGGCAAAAATGACGTCGGAATTATGGATTACCAGAAATCCATGGATATAGCACACGAAAATTGAGAAAAATGAGGGGTTTATCTGCTCTAGGGCTCATTTGACCATGAAAATAGGCCGGTTTGGCCGTGGGAAACAATTGGCTCTATAGCTAAGGTCTTAATGAACATCTATGAAAAATTTTGGGGAACATGACGTCAGAATTTTGGATCACCAAAAATCAATGGACTATAGCACACGAAAATTGATAAAATGGGGGGTTTACCTGCTCTGGGCTCGTTTGAACATGAAAATGTCGCCAATTTGGCTGTGGAGACCAACCGGCTCCATATCTAAGATCTTAACTGAAGTCTATGAAATTTTTTGGTAAAAATGATGTCAAAATTCTGGATAACCTAAAATCCATGGACTATAGCACACGAAAATTGGTAAAATGGGGGTTTACCTATTCTGGGGATAGTTTGACCTTTAAAATATGCCGATTTGGCCGTGGGGACCAACTGGTTCCATAGCTAAGCTATCAACGGACGTACATGAAAACTTTTGACAAAAATGAAGTCGGAATTCCGTATCACCAAAAATCCATAGACTATAGAACACGAAAATTGGCAAAATAGGGGGTTCACATGTTTTAGGGCACGTTTGACCTTGAAAATGGGTTGGTTTGGCCGTAGGTACCATCTGGCTCCATAGCTAGGGTCTTAACGGACGTCCACAAAAAAAATTTGCAAAAATTATGTCAAAATTATAGATCACCAAAAATCCATGGACTTAGAACACAAAAATCAGCAAAAAGGGGGATTTACCTGCTCTATGCTCGTTTGACCTTGAAAATGGGCTAGTTTGGCCATAGGGACCAACTGGCTTCATAGCTAAGGTCTAAACAAACGCCAATTAAAATTTTAGGCAAAAATGACATCAAAATTCCGAATCACCTAAAATCTATGGGCTATAGCACACGAAAACCAGCAAAATTGGGGGTTTACCTGCTTTAGGGCTCGTATGACCTTGAAAATGGGCCGGTTTGGCCGTGGGGACCAATTGGCTCCATAGCTAAAGCCTTAATTGACATACATGAAAAAGTTTGGCAAAAATGACATCGAAATTATGGATCACCAAAAATCCATGGATATTGCACACGAAAATCAGAAAAAATGGGGGGTTTATCTGCTCTAGGGCTCGTTTGACCATGAAAATGGGCCGGTTTGGCCATGGGACCACCTGGCTCCATATCTAAGGTCTTAACGGACGTCCAATAAATTTTTTAGCAAAAATGATGTCGAAATTCTGAATCACAAAAAATCTAAGGACTATAGCATACGAAAATCAACAAAATGGGGGGGTTTACTTTCTCTGGACTCGTTTGACCTTGAAAAAGGGCCGGTTTGGCCATGGTGACCAACTGGCTCCATAGGTAAAGTCATAACAGACGTCCATGAAAATTTTGGCTAAAATGACTTCAAATTTCTAGATCACCAAAAATCCATGGATAATAGCACACGAAAATTGGTAAAATGAGGGTTTACCAACTCTGGGGCTGGTTTGACTTTGAAATGGGCCGGTTTGGCTGTGGGGTCCAACTGGTTCCATAACTAAGGTCTTAAGAGACATCCATGAAAATTTTTGCAAAAATGATGTTGAAATTCTGAATCACCAAAAATTGATGGACTATAGCACACGAAAATCGGCAAATAAGGGGTTTACCTGCTCTGGACTCGTTTGATGTTGAAAATGGGCCGATTTGGCTGTGGGGACCAACTTGCTGCGTAGATAAAGTCTTAAAGGACGTCTATAAAATTTTTTGCCAAAAATAAAATTGAAATTCCAGATCACCAAAAATTCATGGACTATAGCACATGAAAATGGGCAAAATGGGGGGTTTACATACTCTAGGGCTCGTTTGACCTTGAAAATGGGCCGTATTAGCGGTGGGGACCAATTGGCTCCATAGCTAAGGTCTTAGTAGACGTTTATGAAAAAGTTTGTAAAAAATGACGTCGGAATTATGAATCACCAAAAATCCATAGACTGTAGCACACGAAAATTGGCAAAATGGAGGATTTACCTGCTCTAGGGCTCTTTTAACCTTGAAAATGGGACAGTTTGGCCGTGGGGACCAATTGGCTCCATAGCTAAGGTCTTAACGAACTTCCATAAAAATTTTTGTTAAAAATGACGTTAAAATTTTTTTTCATAAAAAATCTATGGACTATAGCACACGAAAATTGATAAAATGGGGGGTTTACCCACTCTTGGGCTCGTTTGAATTTAAAAATGTCGCAAGTTTGGTCGTGGGGACCAACTGGCTCCATATCTAAGGTCTTAACGGACATCCATTAAAAATTTCAACAAAAATGACGTTGAAATTTTGGATCACCAAAAATTCATGGACTATAGCACACAAAAATTGGCAAAATGGGAGGTTTACCTGCTCTGGGGCTCGTTTCACCTTGATAATGGGCTGGTTTTGCCGTCAGGGCTAACTAGCTCCATATCTAAGTTTTTAATTGACGTGCATGAAAAAGTTTGGCAAAAATGACGTCAGAATTATGCATCACAAAAAATCCATGGACTATAGCATATGAATATCGATAAAAATGTGGGGTTTACCTACTAAAGGGCTCGTTTGACGTTGAAAATAGGATAGTTTGGCCGTGGGGACGAACTAGCTCCATAGCTAAGGTCTTAACGGACGTTCATGAATTTTTTTGCCAAAAATGACGTCAGAATTCTAGATCACTAAAACTCATGGATTATAGCATACGAAAATCTGGAAAATTGGGGGTATACCTGCTCTAGAGGCTTATTTGAACTTGAAAATGGGTCGTTTGGCCGTGGGGATCAACTTGCTCCATACCTAAAGTCTTAACGGACGTCCATGAAAAATTTTGGCAAAAATGAAGTTGAAATTTTGGATCACCAAAAATCCATAGACTATAGCACAAAAAATCGGCAAAATGGGGGGTTACCTACTCTGGGCTCATTTGACCTATAAAATGGGTCAGTTTGGCCGTAGTGACCAACTGGCTCCATAGCTAAGGTCTTAACGGACGTCCATGAAAAAGTTTAGCAAAAATGACGTCAGAATTTTGGATCACCAAAAATCCATGGACTATAACACACGAAAATTGGCAAAATGGGGGGTTTACCTACTCTGTGCTCGTTTGACCTTAAAAATGGGCCGGTTCGGTAATGGGGACCAACTAGATCCATAGCTATGGTCTTAAGGACATCCATGAAAAAGTTTGGTAAAAAAGACGTCGGAATTACGTATCACCAAAAATCCATGTACAATAGCACACGAAAATTGGCAAATTAGGGGGGATTACCTACTTTAGGCTCGTTTGACCTAGAAAATGGGCCAGTTTGGCCGTGGGAACCAACTGGCTCCATAGCTAAGGTCTTAACGGACGTCCATGAAATTTTTTGGTAAAAATGGTGTTGCATTTCTGGATCACCAAAAATCCATGGACTATATCACACGAAAATTGACAAAATGAGGGGTTTATGTGCTCTAGGGCTCGTTTGACCTTTAAAATGGGTCGGTTTGGCCATGGGGACCAATTGGCTCCATAGATAAGGTCATAACAGATGTCCATGAAATCTTTTTGTAAAAATGATGTTAGAATTCGGATCACCAAAAATCCATGGACTATAATACACGAAAACTGGCAAAATGAGGGGTTTACCTACTTTGGGGCTCGTTTGACCTTGAAAATGGGTCGGTTTGGCCATGGGGACCAACTGGCCCCATAGCTAAGGTCTTAACGGACGTCTGCGAAATTTTTTGGCAAAAATGACATCTGAATACCGGATCACCAAAAATTCATTGACTATAGCACACGAAAATCGGCAAAATAGAGGATTTACCTACTCTGGGATCGTTTGACCTTAAAAATGGACCGGTTTGGCTGTGGGGACCAACTCGCTCCATATCTAAGGGCTTAACGGGCATCCAAGAAAAATTTGTACAAAATTGACATTGGAATTTTGGAAATCACCAAAAATCCATGGACTATAAGACACGAAAATCAGCAAAATGGGGGATTTACCTGCTTTGGGGATCGTTAACCTTGAAAATGGACCGGTTTGACCGTGGGAACCAACTGGCTCCGTAGCTAAGGGCTTAACGGACGTCCATTAAATTTTTTAGCAAAAATGACGTCGAAATTTTGGATCACCAAAAATCTATAAACTATAGCACACGAAAATTGACAAAATAGAGGATTTACCTGCTCTGGACTCGTTTGACATTTAAAATGGACCGGTTTGACCTTGGGGACCAACTGACTCTATAACTAAGGTCTTAACGAGTGTCCTTAAAAAATTATGCATAATTGATGTCGAAATTCTGGATAACCAAAAGTCCATGGACTATAACACACAAAAATTGGCAAAATGGGGGTTTACCTACTTTGGGCCTCGTTAACCTTGAAAATGGGCCAGTTTGGGCGTGGAAATTAACTGGCTCCATAACTAAGGTCTTAACGAACGTCCTTGAAAATTTTTGGAGAAAATAACGTCGAAATTTTGGATAACCAAAAATCTATGGACTATAGCACATGAAAATCGGCAAAATGGAGAGTTTACCTGCTCTGGGCTTGTTTGACCTTGAAAATGGGCTGGTTTTGCCGCGGGGTAAAACTAGCATCATAGCTAAGGTCTTAATGGACGTCCATGAAGATATTTTGCTAAAATGACGTTAAAATTTTGGATCAACAAAAATCCATGGAATATAGGACACGAAAATAGGCAAAATGGGGGGTTTAGATGCTCTCGGGCAAGTTTGACCTTGAGAATGGTTGGTTTGGCCGTGGGGACCAATTGGCTCCATAGCTAAGGTTTTAATGGACGTCCATGAAAAATTTTGGCGAAAAATGACACTAAAATTTCAGATCACCAAAAATCCATGGATTATAACACACGAAGATTGGCAAAATGTGGGGGTTTACCTGCTCTAGGCTTATTTGACCTTGAAAATGGGCCGGTTTGGCCGTGTGGACCATATGACTCTATAGCTAATGTCTTAACGGACGTCCATGCTTGAAAAATTTTGGAAACAATGACGTCGAAATTCTGGATCACCAAAAATTCATTGATTATAGCACACAAAAATTGGCAAAATAGGGGGTTTATGTGCTCTAGAACTCGTTTGACCTTGAAAATTGGCCGGTTTGGCAGTGGGGACCAACTAGCTCCATAGCTAAGGTCTTAACGAACGTCTATGAAAATTTTGTCAAAAATGACGTTGGAATTCTGGATCTCTAAAAATCGATGGATTATTGTATAAGAAAATCAGCATAGTGGGGAGGTTTACCTACTCTAGGCTCGTTGACCTTGAAAATTGGTCGATTTGGCAGTGTGAACCAACTTTCTCAATAGATAAGGTCTTAACGGACATCTGTGAAAATTTTTGGCAAATATGACATCGAAATTTTGGATCACCAAAAATCCATGGACTATAGCACACGAAAATCGGCAAAATGTGGGGTTTACCTGCTCTGGGGCTTGTTTGACCTGTAAAATGGGCCAGTTTGGCCGTGGGGACCAACTGGCTCCAAAGCTAAGGTCTTAACGGACATTCATGAATTTTTTCGCAAAAATGACATCGGAATTTTAGATCACCAAAAATTCATAGACTATAGCACACAAAAATCGGCAAAATGGGGGGTTTAATTGTTCTGGGGCTTGTTTGACCTTGAAAATGGGCCGGTTTGGCTTTGGGCACCAACTGGCTCCATAGCTAGGGTCTTAACGGTCGTCCTTGAAAAAGTTTGGCAAAAATGACGTCGAAATTCTGGATCACCAAAAATTCACGAACTATAGCAAACAAAAATCAGCAAAATAGAGGGTCTACCTGCTTTGGGCTCGTTTGACCTTAAAAATGGGCCGGTTTGGCCGTGGGGACCAACTGGCTCCATATCTAAGGTCTGAACGGGCGTTCATTAAAAATTTGTGCAAAATTGACATTGAAATTTTGGATCACCAAAAATCCATGGACTATAAGACACGAAAATTGGAAAAATGGGGGATTTACTTGATCTGGGGCTCATTAACCTTAAAAATGGGCCCGTTTCGCCATGGGAAGCAACTGACTCCATAGCTAAGGGCTTAACGGACGTCCATTAAATTTTTTGGCAAAAATGACGTCAAAATTTGGGATCACCAAAAATTTATGGACTATAGCACACAAAAAAAAAATAAAGGGTTTACCTGCTTTGGGCTCGTTTGACCTTTAAAATAGGCCAGTTTGGCAGTGGGGACCAACTGGCTCTATAACTAAGGTCTTAACGAGCGTCCATGAAAAATTTGTGCATAATTGACGACGAAATTTTGGATAACCAAAAATTCATGGACTATAACACACAAAAATTGACAAAATGGGGGGTTTACCTGTTTTGGGGCTCGTTAACCTTGAAAATGGGCCAGTTTGGGTGTGGGGACCAACTAGCTCCATCACTAGGATCTTAAAGAAAGTCCTTGAAATATTTTGTAGAAAATGACGTCAGAATTATAGATAACCAAAAATCTATGGACTATAGCACACAAAAATCGGCAAAATTGGGGGTTTACCAGCTCTAGGGCTCATTTGACCGTGAAAAATGGGCTGGTTTTGCCGCGGGGTCAAACTAGCTTTATAGCTAAGGTCTTAATGGACATCCATGAAAATATTTGGCAAAAATAATGTCGAAATTCTGAATCACCAAAAATTCATGGGATATTGGACACGAAAATAGGCAATATGGGGGATTTACATGCTCTAAGGCACGTTTGACCTTGAAAATGGTTGGTTTGGCTGTGGAGACCAACTGGCTCCATAGCTAGGGTCTTAACGGACGTCTATGAAAATTTTTGGCAAAAAATGACATTGATATTTCGGATCACCAAAAATCCATGGACTATAGCACACGAAAATCGATAAAATGTGGGGGTTTACCTGCTCTGGGTTCGTTTGACCTTGAAAATGGGCCAGTTTGGCCGTAGGGACCATATGGCTCTATAGCTAAGGTCTGAACGGACGTCCATGCATGAAAACTTTTGGCAAAAATAACGTCAAAATTTTGGATCACCGAAAATCCATTGACTATAGCACACGAAAATTGGCAAAATGGGGGGTTAACCTGCTCTAGAACTTGTTTGACCTTGAAAATGGGCCAGTTTGGCCGTGGGGACCAACTAGCTCCATAGCTAAGGTCTTAACGAACGTTTATGAAAAATTTTGTTAAAAATGACATCGAAATACTGTATCACCAACAATCCAAGGACTATAGCACACGAAAATCGGCAAAATGGGGGGTTTACCTACTCTAGTCTCGTTTGACCTTGAAAATTGGTTGGTTTGGCAGTGGGGACCAACTGGCTTCATAGCTAACGTCTTAATGGACGTTCATGAATTCTTTTAGCAGAAATGACATCGAAATTCTGGATCACCAAAAATACATGGAATATAGCACACGAAAATTGACAAAATTGGAGGGGGGTTTACCTATTAAAATGGGTCGATTTGGCTGTGGGGACCATCTGGCTCCACAACTAAGGTAATAACGGACGTCCATGATAATTTTTGGACAAGTTAATGTCGAAATTCTGGAACACCAAAAATTCATGGACTATAGCACACGAAAATGGGCAAAATTGGGGGTTTACTTTCTCTAGGGCTTGTTTGACCTTGAAATTGGACCGGTTTGGCCGAGGGGACCAACTAGCTACATAGCTAAGGTTTTAACGGATCCATGAAAACTTTTGGCAAAAATGACGCCGAAATCTCGAATGACCAAAATTCAATTGACTATAGCTCACGAACATCGGCAAAATGGGGGGTTTATTTGCTATGGGGCTCGTTTGACTTTGAAAATGGGCTGATTTGGCTGTGGGGACCAACTGGCTCTATATCTAAGGTCTTACCAGATGTCCATGAAATTTTGGCAAAAATAACATCAGAATTACGGATCTTCAAAAATTCATGTACTATAGCACACGAAAATCGACAAAATAGAGGGTTTACCGGCTCTGGGCTCATTTGACCTAAAACATGGGCTGATTTGCCAGTGGGAACCAACTGGCTCCATAGCTAAGGTCTTAACACATGTCCAAAAAAAAGTTTGGCAAAAATGACGTTGGAATTCCAGATCACCAAAAATTCATGGACTATAAGCACACGAAAATCGGCAAAATGAGGTGTTTATCTGCTCTTGGGTTCATTTAACGTTGAAACTAGGCCGGTTTGGCCATGGGGATCAACTGGCTTCATAGCTAAGGTCTTAACGGATGTCTATGAAAAATTTTGACAAAAATGACCTCGGTATTTCGGATCACCAAAAATTCATGGACTATATATAGCACACAAAAATAGAAAAAGTAGTGGTTTTACATGCTCCAGGGCTTATTTGACCTTGAAAGTGGGCCGGTTTGGCCGTGGGAACCAACTGCTCCAAAGCTAATGACTGAATGGATATCCATGAAATTTTTTGGAAAAAAATGACATCGAAATTCGAATCACCAAAAATCGATGGACTATAGCACAGGAAAATTGACAAAATGGGGGGTTTACCTGCTCTAGGGCTAGTTTGACATTGAAAATGGGCATGTTTGGCTGTGGGGAAAAACTGGCTCCATAGCAAAGGTTTAACGGATGTCTATGAAAATTTTTGGCAAAAATGACGTCGAAATTACGGATCACCAAAAATCCATAGATTATAGCACAGGAAAATTGGATAAAATGTGGGGTTTACTGCTCTAGGCTCGTTTGACCTTGAAAATGAACTGGTTTGGCCGTGGGGACCAACTGGCTTCATAACTAAGGTCTTAACAAACATCCATGAAATTTTTTGGCAAAAATGACGTCAAAATTATGGATCACCAAAAATCCATAGACTATAGCACACGAAAATTGTTAAAATAGGAGGTTTACGTGCTCTGAGGCTCGTTTAACCTTGAAAATGGGCTAGTTTGGTTGTGGAGACCAACTGGCTCCATAACTAAAGTCTTAACGGAGGTCCCTGAAAATTTTTGGCAAAAATAACATCGGAATTTTGGATAACCAAAAATCCATGGATTATAACACATAAAAATCAGCAAAATGGGGGGTTTACCAACTCTGGGCTCGGTTGACCTTGAAAATGGATCGGTTTGGTCGTGGGGACCAACTGGCTCCATAACTAAGGTTTTAACGGACGTCCATGAATTTTTTTTGCAACAATGACATCAAAATTCTGGATCACCAAAAATCCATGGACTTTAGCACAAAAAATTTAGCAAAATGGGAGGGGGGGGGGTAGAGGGGTTACCTATTTCGGAGCTCATTTGACTCTGAAAATAGGTCAGTTTTGCTATGAGGACAAACTTTCTTCATAGCTAAGGTCTTAACAGACGTCCATGAAAGTTTTTTGCAAAAAAGACGTCGAAATTCTGGATCACCAAATATCCGTGGACTATTGCACACGAAAATCGATAAAATTGGGGTTTACTTGCTCTGGGGATCTTTTAACCTTGAAAATGGGCCGGTTTGGCTGTGGAGACCAACTGGCTCCATAGATAAGGTCTTAACAGACGTCCATGAATAGTTTTGGCAAAAATGATATCGAAATTCTGAATCACCAAAATTTCATAGACTATTGTACACGAAAATTGGAAAAATAGGGGTGGTTTACGTGCTCTAGGGCTCGTTTGACCTTGAAAATAGGCTGGTTTGCCTGTGGGGACCAACTGGCTACATAGCTAAGGTCTTAACAGAGTCCATGAAAACTTTGGGCAAAAATAACGTCAAAATTTCGGATGACCAAAAATTCATAGACTATAGCACACTAACATCGGCAAAATGGGGGGGTTTACTTGCTATGGGGCTCGTTTGACTTTGAAAATGCGTCGATTTGGTTGTGGAGACCAACTGGCTCCATATCTAAGGTCTTAACAGACGTCCATGAAGTTTTTTGGCAAAAGTGACGTCGGAACTACGAATCACCAAAAATTCATGGACTATAGCACACGAAAATTGACAAAATGGGGGGTTTACCTGTTCTGGAGATTGTTTCACCTTAAAAATGGGCCGGTTTGGTAGTGGGGACAAACTGGCTCCATAGCTAAGGTCTTAATAGACGTCCATAAAAATGTTTGGCAAAAATGACGTCGAAAATTCGGATCACAAAAAATTCATGGACTATAGCACACGAAAATTGACAAAATTAGGGACTTATCTATTCTGGGGATCATTAAACCTTGAAAATGGGCCGGTTTGGCCATGGGGATCAATTGGCTCCATAGCTAAGGTCTTAACAGACATCCATGAAAAATTTTGACAAAAATGACCTCGGTATTTCAGATCAACAAAAATCCATGGACTATATATAGCACACAAAAATTGGCAAAATGGGGGGTTTACCTACTCTAGGGATCGTTTGACCTTGAAAAATAGGCCGGTTTGGCCGTGGGGACCAACTGCTCCATAGCTAAGGTCTTAAAAGACGATCATGAAATTTTTGGCAAAATGACATTGGAATTTCGGATCACCAAAAAATCATGGACTATAACACACAAAAATCAGTAAAATTGGGGGTTTACCTACTCTGGGGTTCGTTTGACCTTGAAAATGGGTCGGTTTGGCTGTGGGGGCCAATTGGCTACATAGCTAAGGTCTTAACGAACATCCATGTAAAATTTTGGCAAAAATGACATCGAAATTTTGGATCACCAAAACTCTACTGACTGTAGCATACAAAAATCAGTAAAATGAGGGCGGGGGGGGGGGGGTTTACCTGCTCTAGGCTCGTTTGAACTTGAAAATGTCACCGGTTTGGCCGTGGGGACCAACTGGCTTAATATCTAAGGTCTTAACGGACGTCTATGAAATTTTTTGGCAAAAATAACGTTGGAATTTTGGATCACCAAAAATTCATGGACTATAGCACACGAAATTCAGCAAAATGGGGGGTTTAGTTGCTCAGGGGAATGTTTGACCTTGAAAATAGGCCGGTTTGGCCATGGGGACCAATTGGCTCCATAGCTAAGCTCTCAACGGATGTACATGAAAGTTTTTGGCAAAAATGACGTCGAAATTCCGTATCACCATTAATCCATAGACTGTAGCACACGAAAATCGGCAAAATGCAGGGTTTACGTGTTTTAGGGCACGTTTGATGTTGAAAATGGGCTGGCTTTGCCGTGGTGACCAAATGTGTCCATAGCTAGGGTCTTAATGGATGTTCATGAAAAAAATTGGCAAAAATGACGTCGTAATTCTAGATCACCAAAAATACATGGACTATAGCACACGAAAATTGACAAAATGGGGGATTTACCTGCTTTGGGGCTCGTTTGACATTGAAAATGGGCTAGTTTAGCCATGGGGACCTATTGGCTTCATAGCTAAGGTCTAAACGGACGTCCATTAAAAATTTTGGCAAAAATAACGTTGAAATTTCGAATCACCAAAAATTTATGGACTATAGCACACGAAAATTAGCAAAATGGGGGGTTTACCTGCTTTAGGGCTCGTTTGACCTTGAAAATGGGCTGGTTTGGCCGTGAGAACCAAATGCCTTTATAGCTAAAGTCTTAACGGACATCTATGAAAAAGTTTGGCAAAAATGACGTCGTAATTACGGATCACCAGAAATCAATGGACTATAGCACACGAAAATTGGCAAAATGGGGGGTTTATCTACTTTAGGGATTGTTTGACCTTGAAAATGGGCCGGTTTAGCCGTGGGGACCAGTTGCCTTCATAGCTAAAGTCTTAAAGGATATCCATGAAAAAGTTTGGCAAAAATAACGTCGGAATTACGGATCACCAGAAATCCATAGACTATAACACACAAAAATTGGCAAAATGGGGGGAGGGGGTGGTAGTTTATCTGCTTTAGTCCTCGTTTGACCTTGAAAATGGACCAGTTTAGCTATGGGAACCAATTGGCTCCATTGATAAGGTCTTAACGGACGTCCATGAAAATATTTGGCAAAAATGACGTCGAAATTCTGGATCACCAAAAATTCAAGAACTATAGCACACGAAAATAGGCAAAATGGGGGGTTTACCTTCTATGGGGCTCGTTTGACCTTGAAAACAGGCTAAGACAAACTGGCTCCATAGCTAAAGTCTTAACGGACGTCAATGAAAATTTTTTCCAAAAATGACGTCAGAGGATCACCGAAAATCCATAGTTCATAGCACAGGAAAATCGGTAAAATGGAGGTTTTACAACTCTGGGGCTAGTTTGACTTTGAAAATGGGCCAATTGGCCGTGGGTTCCAACTGGCTCCATAGCTAAGGTCTTAACAGACGTCCATGAAAATTTTTGGTAAAAATGACGTCGAAATTCTGAATCACCAAAAATTCATGGACTATAGCACACGAAAATTGGCAAAATAAGGGATTTACCTGCTCTGGGCTCGTTTGACCTAGAAAATGGGTCCATTTTGTCGTGAGGACCAACTGGCTTTGTAGATAAAGTCTTAACGGACGTTTATAAAATTTTTTGCCAAAAATGACGTTGGAATTCTGGATCACCAAAAATTCATGAACTATAGCACATGAAAATAAAAAATATGGGGGATTTACCTGTTTTGGGATTCGTTTGACCTTGAAAATGTGTCGTATTGGCCGTGGGGACCAACTGGCTCCATAGCTAAGGTCTTAACGAACGTCCATGAAAAAGTTTTGCAAAAATGACATGGGAATTATGGATCACCAAAAATCCATAGACTATAGCACACTAAAGTCAGCAAAATAGTGGGTTTACCTTCTCTAGGGCTCGTTGGACCTTGAAAATAGGCCGGCTTGGCTGTGGGGACCAACTGGCTCCATAGCTAGGGTCTTAACGATCATCAATGAAAAAGTTTGGCAAAAATGACGTCGAAATTCTGGATCACCAAAAATTCACGGACTATAGCACACAAAAATTGGTAAAATGGAGGGTTTACCTGCTCTAGGGCTCGTTTGACCTTGAAAATGGGTTGGTTTGGCCGTGGGGACCAATTGGCTCCATAGCTAAGGTCTTAACGAACTTCCATGAAATTATTTGGCAAAAATGACGTCAGATGAAAAAAATCTATGGACTATATCACACGAAAATTGGTAAAATGAGGGTTTCACCCACTCTGGGGCTCGTTTGAAGTTGAAAATATCGCCGATTTGGCCGTGGGGACCAACTGGCTCCATATCTAAACTTTTAACGGACGTCCATTAAAACCTTTGGTAAAAATGACATCAAAATTTTGAATCACAAAAAATTCATGGACTATAGCACATGAAAATCGGCAAAATTGGAGGTTTACCTGCTTTGGTGCTCGTTTGATCTTGATAATGGGCCGGTTTGGCTGTAAGGACCAACTGGCTCCATATCTAAGGTTTTAACGGACGTCCATGAAAAAGTTTAGCAAAAATGACTTCGAAATTACGGATCACCAAAATCCATGGATTATAGCACATGAAAATTGACAAAAATTAGGGGTTTACCTGCTCCAGGGATCGTTTGAGTTGTAAAATAGGTCTGTTTGGCCGTGGGGACAAACTAGCTCCATAGATAAGGTCTTAACGGACGTCCATGAAAATTTTTGGCAAAAATGACATCGAAATCTTAGATCACCAAAAATCGATGGGCTATAGCAAAAAAAATTGGCAAAATGGGGGGTTTAATTGTTCTGGAGGCTCGTTTGATCTTGAAAGTGGGCCGGTTTGGCGGTGGGGACCAACTAGCTTCATACCTAAAGTTTTAAGTGACGTCCATGAAAAAGTTTTGCAAAAATAACGTCAAAATTCTAGATCACCGAAAATACACGAACTATAGCACACAAAAATCGGTAAAATGGAGGGTTTACCTGCTTTAGGGCTCGTTTGACCTTGAAAATGGGCCGGTTTGGCCGTGGGGACCAATTTGCTCCATAGCTAAGGTCTTAACGAACTTTCATGAAATTTTTTGGCAAAAATGACGTTAGAATTTCGGATAATAAAAAATCTATGGACTATAGCTCACGAAAATTGAAAAAATAGGAATTTTACCCACTCTGGCTCGTTTGAACTTTAAAATGTCGCCGGTTTGGCCGTGGGGACCAAATGGCTCCATATCTAAGGTCTTAACGGGTGTCCATTAAAACTTTTCGCAAAAATAACATCAAAATTCTGGATCACCAAAAATTCATGGACTAAAGCACATGAAAATCGGCAAAATGGGAGGTTTACCTGCTTTGGTGCTCGTTTGATCTTGATAATGGGCCGATTTGGCCGTAAGGACCAACTGTCTCCATATCTAAGGTTTTAACGAACGTCTATGAAAAAGTTTAGTAAAAATGACGCCGAAATTACAGATCAGCAAAAATCCATGGACTATAGCACATAAAAATCTACAAAAATGAGGGCTTTACCTGCTCTAGAGCTCGTTTGACCTTGAAAATAAGCCAGTTTAGCCGTGGGGACCAACTGGCTCCGTAGCTAAGGTCTTAACGGACGTCCATGAAAATTTTTGGCAAAAATGACATCAGAATTTTTGATCACCAAAAATTGATAGACTATAGCACACGAAACTCGGCAACATGGGGGGTTTACCTGTTCTGGAGGCTTGTTTGACCTTGAAAATGGGTTGTTTGGTCATGGGGACCAACTAACTTCATACCTAAAGTCTTAATTGACGTCCATGAAAAAGTTTTGCAAAAATAACATCGAAATTCTGGATCACCAAAAATCCATGGATTATAGCACACGAAAATCAGCAAAATGGGGGGTTTACCTGCTCTAGGCTCGTTTGACCTTGAAAATGTGCCGATTTGGTTGTGGGGACCAACTGGATCCATAGTTATGGTTTTAACAGACGTCCATTAAAAAGTTTGGCAAAAATGACGTCAGAATTATGGATCACCAAAAATCCATATACAATAGCACACGAAAATTGACAAAATGGGGGGATTACCTACTCTGGGCTCGTTTGACCTTTAAAATGGGCCGGTTTGGTCATGGGAACCAACTAGCTCCATAGCTAAGGTCTTAACGAACGTCTATGAAAATTTTTTGCAAAAATGACGTTGAAATTTTGGATCACCAAAAATCTATGGATTATAGCACACGAAAATCAAGAAAATGGGGGGTTAACCTACTCTAAGGCTTGTTTGACTTTGAAAATGGGCCGGTTTGGATGTGGGGACCAACTGCTCCAAAGCTAAGGTCTTAAAAGGACGTGCATGAATTTTTTTTGCAGAAATCACGTTGAAATTTCGAATTACCAAAAATCTATGGACTATAGCACACGAAAATTAGCAAAATATGGGGTTTACCTGCTCTAGGGCTCGATTAACCTTGAAAATGGGCAGGTTTAGCCATGGCGACCAACTGGCTATATAGATAAGGTCTCATTGGATGTCCATGAATTTTTTTTGCAAAAATGACATTGGAATTTTGAATCACCAAAAATTCATGGACTACAACACATGAAAATCGATAAAATAGAGGGTTTACCAACTCTGGGCTCCTTTGACTTTGAAAATGGGCCGGTTTGGTCTTGTGGACCAACTGGCTCAATATCTAAGGTCATAACGGACGTCCATGAAAAATTTTGGCAAAAATGACGTCGAAATTTCAAATCAACAAAAATTCATGTACTATAGCACATGAAAATTCGCAAAATGGGGTTTACTTGCTCTGGGGGTCGTTTGACCTTGAAAATGGGCCGGTTTGGCTGTGGGGACCAACTAGCTCCATAGCTAAAATCTTAACGCACGTCCATGAAAATGTTTGGGAAAAATAACGTCGAAATTTTGGATCACCAAAAATTCATAGACTAGCGCAGACGAAAATCGGCAAAATGGGGGGGGGGGGGTTTACCTACTCTGGGGCTAGTTTGACCTTGAAAATGGGCATGTTTGGCTGTGGGGAACAAGTGGCTGTATAGCTAAGGTTTAACGGATGTCTATGAAAATTTTTGGTAAAAATGACGTCGGAATTATGGATTCCATAGACTATAGCACAAGAAAATTGGATAAAATGTGGGGTTTACCATCTCGGGCTCGTGACCTTGAAAATGGGCCGGTTTGGCCGTGGGGACCAATTGGCTTCATAACTAAGGTCTTAACAGACGTCCATGAAAATTTTTGGCAAAAATGACATCAAAATTATGGATCACCAAAAATTCATAGACTATAGCACACAAAAATTGGCAAAATAAGAGATTTACCTGCTCTAGGGCTCGTTCGACCTTGAAAATGGGCTAGTTTGGCAGTGGGGAGCAACTGGCTCCATAACTAAAGTCTTAACGGAGGTTCATGAAAATTTTTGGCAAAAATAACGTCGAAATTCCGGATAACCAAAAATCCATGGATTATAACACACAAAAATCGGTAAAATGGGGGGTTTACCAACTCTGGGCTTGTTTGACCTTGAAAATGGGTCGATTTGGCTGTGGGGATCAAATGGCTCCATAGCTAAGATCTTAACGGATGTCCATAAATTTTTTTAGTAAAATGACGTCGGAATTTTGAATTAGCAAAATTCTATGGACTATAGCAAACAAAAATCGGCAAAATGAGGGGTTTACGTGCTCTATGGCTCTTTTGACCTTGAAAACGGGCAGATTTGATCGTGGGGACCAACTAGCTCCATATCTAAGGTCTTAACGGACGTCCATGAAAATTTTTGGCAAAAATGATGTCAGAATTTTGGATCACAAAAAATCCTTGGATTATAGCACAGAAAATCGACAAAATAAGGGGTTTACCTGCTCTTGGCTCGTTTGTCCTTGAAAATGGGCCGGTTTGGCTGTGAGGACCAACTAGTTCCATTGCCAAGGTCTTAACAAACGTTCATGAAAAGTTTTTGCCAAAATGACATCGAAATTCCAGATCACCAAAAATCCATGGACTATAGCACAAGAAAATTGGCAAAATGGGGGTTTTACCTGCTGTGGAGCTCGTTTGACCTTGAAAATGGGTCGGTTTGGCAGTGGGGACCAATTGGCTCCATAACTAAGGTATTAACGGCCGTCCATGAAAATTTTTGGCAAAAATTACATCAAAATTCTCTATCACCGAAAATCCATAGACTATATCACATGAAAACAGGTAAAATGGGGGGGAGGGTTTACCAACTCTAGGGCTCGTTTGACCTTGAAAATGGGTCAGTTTTGCCATGGGGACTAACTGGCTCCAAAACTAAGGTCTTAACAGACGTCCATGAAAAATTTTGGCGAAAATAATGTCAGAATTTTGGATCACCAAAAATCCATGGACTATATCACACAAAAATAGGCAAAATAGGGGGTTTACTGGCCAATGGGCTTGTTTGACCTTGAAAATGGGCTGGTTTGGCCGTGGGTACCAATTGGCTCCATAGCTAAGGTTTTAATGGACGTCTATGAAAATTTTTGGCAAAAATAACGTCAGAATTTTGGATCACCAAAATTCATGGACCCTGCTTTGGGCTCATTTGACCTTGAAAATGAGTCGGTTTTGTCGTGGAGACCAAATGTCTCCATAGCTAAGATCTTAATGAACGTCCATGAAAATCTTTTGCGAAAATGACGTCGAAATTCTGTGTCACAAAAAATGCACAAGAAAATCAATAAAATAGGGGGTCTACCTTCTCTAGGTTCGTTTAACCTTGAAAATGGGCCGATTTGGCCTTGGGGACCAACTAGCTCCATAGCTAAGGTCTACGGATGTCTATGAATTTTTTTGGCAAAAATGACGTTGAAATTCTGGTTCACCAAAAATTCATGGACTATATCACATGAAAATTGGCAAAATGGGTGGTTTACCTTTTCTAGGCTCGTTTGACCTTGAAAATGGGCCAGTTTGGCCGTGGGGACCAACTGGTTTCATAGATGAGGTCTTAACAGACGTCCATAAAATTTTTTGGCAAAATGACGTTGGAATTCCGAATCACCCAAATCCATGGACTATAAAACACAAAAATCGACAAAATGGGGGGTTTACCTGCTCTGGGGCCCGTTTGACCTTGAAATTGGGCCTGTTTCGCCGTGGGGAACAACTAGCTTCATAAATAAGGTCTTAAAGGACGTTCATAAAAAAATTTGGTAAAAATGACGTTGGAATTACAGATCACCAAAAATTCATGGACTATAGCACACGAAAATTTGAAAAATAATGGGTTTACTTGTTCTGGGCTCGTTTGACCTTGAAAATGTGCCAGTTTGGTCGTGGGGTCCAACTAGCTCTATAGCTAAGGTTTCAACGGACGTCCATGAAAATCCTTTGCAAAAATGATGTCAGAATTTCGGATCACCAAAAATCCATGAGCTATATTACACGAAAATGGGCAAAATAAGGGGTTTACCTGTTCTGGGTTCGTTTTAAATTGAAAATGGGCTGGTGTTGCCGTTGGGACCAATTGTCTCTATAGCTAAGGTATAAATGGACGTCCATGAAAATCCTTTGCAAAAATGGGGGTTTACTAGCTCTGGGGCTCGTTTGACCTTGAAATGGTGCGGTTTGGCCTTGGGGACCAACTGGCTCCATAGCTAAGGTATTAACGGACGTCCATGAAAGTTTTTGACAAAAATAACATCAAAATTTTGGATCACCAAAAATTCATGGACTATAGCACACGAAAATCAGCAAAATAAGGGGTTTACTTGCTCTGGGGCTCGTTTGACCTTGAAAATGGGCCGGTTTGGGTGTGGGGACCAACTGGCTCGGTAGCTGGTGTCTTAACAGACATCCATGAAAAAATTTGGCAAAAATGAAGTTGGAATTCCAAATCACCAAAATTTCATGGACTATAACACACAAAAATCGGCAAAATAGGAGGTTTATCTGCTTTAGGGATCGTTTGACCTTGAAAATGGGACGGTTTGGTCATAGGAACAACTGGCTCTATAGCTAAGGTCTTAATGGACATCCATGATATTTTTTGGCAAAAACCACATCGGAATTCCAGATCACCAAAAATCCATGTACTATAGCACACAAAAATTTACAAAATGGGGGGTTTACCAAGTCTGGGGCTCCTTTGACCTTAAAAATGGGTCGGTTTAGCCATGGGGACCAACTGGATCCATAACTAAGGTCTTAACGAACGTTCATGAAAACTTTTAGCAAAAATGACGTCGAAATTCTAGATCACCAAAAATCAATGGACTATAGCACACGAAATCGACAAAATGGGGGGTTTACCATCGAGCTCATTTAACTGAAAATGATGGACTATAGCACACGAAAATTGGTAAAATGGGGGGTTTACTTGTTCTGGAGCTCATTTGACCTTGAAAATGGGCCGGTTTGGCAGTGGGGACCAACTAGCTCCATAGCTAAGGTCTTAACGGACGTCTATGAAACTTTTTGGCAAAAATGATGTCAAAATTCTGGATCACCAAAAATCTTGGACTATAGCACACGACAATCGATAAAATCTGGTTTTTTTCTTTCTTTGGGCTTGTTTGAACTTTAAAATGCACATGTTTGCCCCTCCGGAAGAACTCACGCCATTAATAAGTTTTTAATGGATGTCCATTAAAAATTTTGGTAAAAAACAAGCCGAAGTTCTGTATCACCAAAAATCCATGTACTATGGCACACGAAAATTGATAAAATTTGATTTTTCTTGCTTTGGGCCTCATTTGAACTTGAAAATGCGCCTGTTTACCCTTTCGGGATGAAATCACGCCATTAATATGGTTGTAATGGACTTCCATGAAAATTTTTGGCAAAAAAAATGGAATCATGCATCACCAAATATAGCATATGAAAATCGGTAAAATCTAATTTTTCCTGCTTTGGGGATCGTTTGAACTTAAAAATCCACATGTTTGCCACTCAGGACCAACTCACGCCATTAATAAGGTCCTAATGGACATCCATGAAAAATTCTAGCAAAAAACAAGCTGAAATCCTATATCACTAAAAATCCATGGGCTATAGCACACGAAAATCGATAAAATCTGATTTTTTCTACTTTGGGGCTAGTTTGAATTTTAAAATGCGTTTGTATGCCCCCGGGACCAACTCACGCAATTAATAAAGTCGTAACGAACGTCTATGAAAAAATTCAGCCAAAAAAATCGTGATCACGTATCATAAAAAATCCGTAGACTATAGCACATGAAAATCGATAAATTTTGTTTTTACTATATAGGGATCTTTTAACTAGAAAATGCATCTGTTTACCCCATGGGACAAACTTACTCCATTAATAAGGTCATAACAAACATCCATGAATAATTTTGGCCAACAGGATCACGTATCATAAAAATTCTTGGACTATAGCACACGAAAATTGATAAATTTTATTTCTCCCACATTGGGCTCGTTTGAACTTGAAAATGCGTTTGTTTTCCCTTTGGGAAAATCTAATGCCATTAATAAGGTCGTAACGAATGTCCATAAAAAATTTTGGCCAAAAACAAGCCGGGATTATGTATCACCAAAAATTCATGAACTATAGCACACAAAAATCAGTAAACTTGGTTTTTCCGCATTTGGGCTGGTTTGAATTTGAAAATGCATCTGTTTGCCCTTCGAAACCAACTTATGCCGCCATTTATAAGGTTGTAATGGACATCCATGAAATTTTTTGGCTAAAAACAGGCCGGGATCATATATAACAAAAAATTCATGGACTATAGCACATGAAAATCAGTAAACTTAGTTTTTTTCCGTATTGGGGCTCGTTTGAACTTGAAATGTGTCTGTTTACCCCTCGGGACCAACTCACCCATTAATAAGGTCGTAATGGATGACCATGAAAATTTTTGGCAAAAATAAGTTGGGACTACGTATCACCAAAAATCCATGGACTTTAGCACACAAATATCAGAAATATTGATTTTTTCAGCATTGGGGCTTGTTTGAACTTTAAAATGCATATGTTTATCCATCGGGACCTACTCACATCACTAATAAGTTCGTAACAGATATCCATGAAAAATTTCGATCAAAAACAAGTTGGGATCACGTATCACAAAAAATTCATGGACTATAGCACACAAAAATTGGTAAATTTGGTTTTTCCCGCATTGAGGCTCGTTTGAACTTGAAAATGTGTTTGTTGTCCCATTAGGACAGACTCACGCTATTAATAAGATCCTAATAGACGTCCATGAAAAATTTTGGTCAAAAACAAGTCAGGATCACGTATCACCAAAAATCCATAGACTATAGTACATGAAAATTGGTAAATTTAGTTTTTACTATATAGGGCTCGTTTTAACTTGAAAATGCGTCTGTTTTTCCCACAAGACAAACTCATGCCATTAATAAGGTCGTAACGAATGTCCATGAATAATTTCGGCCAAAAAAGTCGGGATCACGTATAATAAAAAATTCATGGACTATAGCACACGGAAATTGGTAAATTTGGTTTTTCCCTCATTGGGGCTCGTTTGAACTTGAAAGTGTGTCTATTTCCCTTCAGGACAAACTCACGCCATTAATAAGGTTGTAACGGACGTCCATAAAAAAACTTGGTCAAAAACATGTCGGGATCACGTACCACTAAAAATTCATGAACTATAGCACACAAAAATTGACAAATTTAGTTTTTCTCGCATTAGGGCTCGTTTGAACTTGAAAATATGTTTGTTTACCTCTCAAGACCAACTCACACCATTAATAAGGTCGTAACAGACGTTCGTGAATTTTTTGGCAAAGCAAGTTGGGATCACGTATCACCAAAAACCCATGGACTATAGCACATGAAAATCGATAAATTTGGTTTTTCCCGCATTGAGGCTTGTTTGAACTGGAAAATGCGCCAATTTTTCCTTCGGGACCAACTCAAGCCATTAATAAGGTCGTTAGGGACATCCATAGAAAAATTGGCAAAAAACAAGTAGGGATCATGTATCACCGAAAATCCATGAATTATAGCACATGAAAATTGATAATTTTGGTTTTTCCCCTGTTGGGGCTCCTTTGAACTTGAAAATACGTCTCTTTGCCATTCAAAACCAACTCACGTCATTAATAAGGTCGTAACGGACGTCCATAAAAAATTTCATCCAAAAACAAGTCTAGATCACGTATCACCAAAAATCCATGGACTATAGCATGCGAAAGTTGATAAATTTTATTTTTACCGCATTAGGGCTCGTTTGAACTTGAAAATACGTTTGTTTGCACATCGGGGCAAACTTACGCCATTACTAAGGTAGTAACGGACATCTATGAAAAATTTTGGCCAATAACAAGTCGAGATCACGTATCACCAAAAATCCATGGATTATAGCACATGAAAATCGGTAAATTTGGTTTTTTTCCCGCATTAAGGCTTGTTTGAACTTGAAAATTCTCTGTTTGCCCCTCAGTACCAACTCATGCCATTACTAAAATCGTAACGGACGTCCATGGAAATTTCGGCCAAAAACAAGTCGGGAAATATAAAAATTTCATTTCAAAAAATTTAAAGATTACATGCATAAATTACCCGTCAAACATAAACTGTTTGATTCTCATAAAACGAATAGTGCCACATAAATTGAATAAAGGGAGTAATATATGAAAATGACTTATATGATACACGATATTTCAATATTATTTTATATATATCGAATATCAAATATAAAAAATATTTAAAATGTATACCATTTATCTTATAATTCCCAATCCTCATATCAAATTTTTTAATTCGATATGATAATTTGATATCTATTATATATATCATGGGCTAATAACAAACTATTATCGTACAAGAAAGGAGAAAATCATTGTCATCGGTTTAAAAACAGAAAATCAAACATTATTATGAATTCTGTTTTTTTGCTTTTGTTTTTGTTTTTATGTGTTTTGTTTCAGAATCTATCTAAATATTCTTTACTTACAATAATTTAAACATATAACACCACTTGTTAAAATTATCCATTTTAGTCATATTTTTGGGTATCTTGTGGATAATTCTATAAGCAAATCAGCAAAATGATTACAAGAAAAAATTATTAATAAACACTCTCTTGAACATCACCTAATTGTATTTTAATAAACATTCTCTTGAACATCACCTAATTTTAATTTATTTTATTGCAGAAAGAATATTACATGTACATTATTTCTCTTAGTGTAGGACTTATTTCTTAAAAAAAACAAAATGTTAGTTATTGGAATAATTTAGGTTTATAGTAATAACTTACATTGTTCAGTCTTTTAAAAAAAATGTTGTTATACTCTTATTACTTTTTAAAAAAATGCATTACTTTTAAAAATTCTACACGTATTCATCGATATATTTAAAATGTCGAGGAATATAACTAATTATTTAAGCTCTGATCTACTACCTCTATAACTTATTGAAGCAATGGGTTATAACTTATTATGTTATTCACTTATATGATGACAGTGTCAAATTCATTTAACAACTTTTATATTTTATGTTAAAATCATATTATGTTATTCATGTTCTAATCGATAGACACCCATGCTTAGTAAATGTTAAGTTATCCCACATTAATCAACAAATATAAATTTGTATCATTAATCTAATCTAACCAAAGAAATGTAAAATATTTACTAACTTATGTGTTGTGATTGTTTTTTTTTTTTTTTTTGGCACGTGTAATGTTTTTCTCTTTAAACTATATAATATATCTCCTTTTTTTTTTCTTGGAAATATCAAGAATATTCATATGTCATGTTCTTGCTTACTTTACTTTCTGTCATCATCTTTGACTAAAAAGAATGTCTTTCCATAATATTCTTTTGGCAGACATTATATTAAACTATTTAATAACGATCTACGTTTCTTCAGGACCATAGCAAACACTACACGTGAAATTAGGATATAAATAATGATAGAATTTAACCTTTTTTTATTATTAAATTATATTAAAGATAATTATATGAAATCAAGTGGTAGTATATATATGAACATACTAATAGCCATATAACTTCTTTTTCTTTAACCATATCAGTGAATATCAATGACAGTAAAATCTCATTAAATTAATATAAGTGAGACTATAGAATATTATTATTTTGAAAAGATGTCTATCGATAAATTAATGTTTATTAATTTAAAGAGTGTTTTGAGATCTAATAAAAGTTAATTTTGATTACATCAAAATCATTGTATCTTACTAACTTATGTATCATATTTATTGAGTTCACATAAAAATAAATTTATTATACATAAAGTACACTAAATACATCAAAATCATTATATCTTACTAAATTATGTATCATATTTATTGAATTCACATAAGAATTCATTCATTATACATAAAGTACAATGTATATGATTCGTTGTAATATATATTTTTGAAAATGATATAATACATTTGGAACCAATTACCCGTAGGGAAGCACTTATCGCATCTAGAACTCTTCATAATTTTATAGTGCATTTCGAAAATCCAACACCGGAACTTTTGGATGCAAGAAGAAAAGTCAGATATGAGCTTCAACAAGATTTAAATTTTAACAAAAAAAAAAAAAAAAAACAAACACACAATAGAATCATTTCACTAAAAGGCCTTAAATATATTTGTACTTTTAAAGAATTATCAATTTATAATATTAATGGGACATATATTTATTATAGGATCTTCTGAAAACATTTTCTCTTATATCTTATTGAAATAAGTGATTTTTTCTATTGACCTAAGTTGGGACCGAAGAAAAATATTATTCAGCTACCAATTACTTCCTAGTTTTATGTAACCTTTTTTCTTTATAAGTAATTCTAAAAAGAATATAATACAATAAAGTTTTTCTTTATTTGAAAACTTTTAAATAATTATTTTATATTATCTACGATAACAATTCTTTTCAGTATAATTTCACAAGTGAAATTTGGGTAAAGTGATATGTATACAACCTTATTCCTATATTGTGAAGGTAGAAGTATGTTTTGCAATAATTTTAGTCTCCACCTATAGTACTTAAACAACACTAATAATTAAATGCAAATTTTGTGATCTTAATATCTCTCTCTAAATATAAAATATTTTTTTAGCTATATATTTGTCTTCTTACTCTTTGTTTCAAACAAAATTCCTTCTTCATAGAGAATCAAGAAGCATTTAGAAGAAAAAGCATGCTAGGAGAAAGTGATGAGAAGAATATGGTACACAATTTCTCTTGACCCCATTTTTTGTTTCTTAATTAGCTTTTAGAAGAGAATATTCATTCATGATTTCATTCAACACTTTTTCTCTTGTTCTTTTTTGCAGAAAAGCAACTTCATGATCATGGAGAAACAAAATATCCAAGATCAACCAGAACAACAACTACAACAACAAAAAACCCAAATTTGCCCTCGTTGCGATTCAGCGAATACCAAGTTTTGTTACTACAACAATTATAGTTTGTCTCAGCCAAGACATTTTTGCAAATCTTGTAAAAGGTATTGGACTAGAGGTGGAACCCTAAGAAATGTCCCTTTGGGTGGTTCCTCTAGGAGAAACAAAAAAATCAAGAAACCAAATTTTGTTACATCTTCTACAAATCTTGGTCCTAATTTTCATGAACCCCAAGTTGTTGTTGATCATACTAATCCTTTGTTTAATTATGGATTATCCACCAACCCTTTTGATCCAAACATCCAATTTCCAAGATTGTTTAATTTTTCTAGGATTTCCAAAAATGAAAACCTTGGATTAGGGTTTTCTAATGAATTCAAGAAGATCCAAGATATTGTAACTAGGACTAATAACTTTAGTTCTTCACTTCATTCAAGTTACCCTACTTTTGGATCTTCTTTAATATCTAGTTCAAGTTCAAATTTGACCTCCCTTATAGTTCCTACACATCATCAACAAAACTTCATTACCAACAATGACAAATTTCAAGATTCTAATTACCATGAGCTTAGTCAGATTGAAGAGATGAATTATGTTGATAATCCTTTTCTTTCTTGGGCTAGTGATTATGTTGATCCTTCAAATTTAGGGTCTAATTCACTCCCTTCTCTGATCTAAGGTGAGAAAAATATTTTATATATCTTTTTAACAATATCCCTCCTTTTTAATAGTAATATTGGTCTTACCTAGGTAGATATTTTTTTGTTTGGTTTTCTTTCTTCCTTTCTCCAGAGCCTTGGAGCAACAATAAATTTATCTTCGTGTCACAGATAAGTTACGAGTTCGAATGATAGATCTTGCCTTAGGATAACTAAGCTACCAACAATATTACACCCCCTTGGAGTGCAGTCTCTTCTCAAACTCTACATGAATGTGAGATGTTTTATGCAGCATTCTTCTCCTTCTTTCTTTCAAGGCTGATGGAAAATATTTACCCAAAGTAAAAAGAGAAATGACATGACTTAACATGGATGAGCATGGTGTCTGAATCAACTTGGGATAACTTATTAGACTATTATATCGAATATATTTGTTACTCTTCATCAATACAGTCGCCGGTTAATTCTATACATCAAATTTCCGATGGTTTGACAAAATATCATATAACGTGAGATTTGAATCTTGATCTCCCATGGTTCTAGGATCGGAGTTTAGTTCATTGTTTATTATATGTATATATATATAATATGTATATCAGAGAGGAATAGTTACCCTTGATTTATTTTTCGAATACATTTTTCTTTTAATTTCAGTTTCTAGTTTATATAGGGGAAAAATATTGGGTATAAAATAACGAAAAGTGGTGAATGTTTGACCTCAGACAAGTAGATTGTCTCTAAACAAATTTATTTATGTTGTTGTGGTGTACATTTTAACGGTCTTAACTTGTTTATAACTAATATTGATTATCGAAAACTTTTATATAATTTGTTTTTAACAAGGAGATATTCTAACCATAAAATTATCAGTTCTATAATTTTCATGTACAAAAAAATAGAAAAAAATATGTTTAATGGCTACATAAACACATCACTCAGTTTTAACAAGACTATTATATCATCAAACATATATTATGATAAATTATGTAAAAGATAAAAATGATTAGATATCAAGATATTTTAATCATTCATTATATATTTAAATTTTTTTAGATATGTGATAATGTCAAATCATTTAATTTCTACTGAAATGTTCTTAAAACCTACTAAAATTTACTTTATTTTCTTATAACAGTCGATTATTGGAAAGATTGTTCAAAAGTTTAGAAAAATTTTCGCGCGGGTAAATTACCTAGTATTGGGTATAAAATTGGTATACAAGAGAGGGAGATCTTGTTTTGTAATTTGACTATCTATTTATTAGTAAGTTGGTCATGCTTATTTCTTGTATACTTTAACTAGTTAATTGTTTATGCTAGTTTTATTATTCATGTTAAATTGATGCATATAGCTTCCCTAAATCGAGCTTCGAACTTTTTTTCTTTTCTTTTTTTTTTTAAAAAAATTAATAAGCTTCGTGCAACATGCGTTGAACTAGCATATGAAAAATATTGGACGGTTAAACAAAACAATTGATGAACAACGTTTGTTCCTCCGGATCAACGCGCGTCATTAATAAGGTCGTCACGAACACTCATAAAAAATTTCGGCCAAAAACTCGTCGGAATAGAATATCATCCAAAATTTATGAACTATATAGCATATGAAAAATGAAAAAATTGGTATTTTCTGTTTCAACCTCATTTGAACTTGAAAATGCCTACTTTTGCCCTTCCAGACCAACGTGCGTCATTAATAAGATCTTCACAGACACCCAATAAAAATTTCGGCCAAAAATCCATGAGGACAAAATATCACCCAAAAAATGGAAAAACCAGTATTTCCTGTTTCGGGTCTCGTTTGAACTTGAAAACGCCTATTTTTTCCCTCTGAAACAAGGTGCGTCATTAATAAGGTCTTCACAGACGCCGACAAAAACTTTCGGCCAAAAAACATGTCCGGATAAATTATCACCCAAAATTCATAATTATAACACACGAAAAATGAAAAAATTGGTATTTTCTGTTCTAGGCCTCGTTTGAACTTGAGAATGCCTACGTTTGATCTTCTAGACTGACGCCCATCATTAATAAACTCGTCACAGACACCCACAAAATATTCTGGCCAAAAACCCGTCGGGATCAAATATCACTAAAAATTCGAGGACTATAGCACAGATAAATGAAAAAATTGGTATTTTATGTTCATGACCTTGTTTGAACATGAAAATGCCTACATTTTCCCTTCAAGAACAACATGCGTCATTAATAAGGTCGTCAGATATGTCCACAAAAAATTTTAGCCAAAAACTCGTTGGGATTAAATATCACTCAAAATTCATGGACTATAGCACACGAAAAATGAAAAAATTGATATTTCTTATTCTGGGACTCGTTTGAACTTGAAAATGCATATGTTTGCTCCCTCCGAACCAACGCACGTCATTAATAAGGTCGTCACGGATGCCCACAAAAAATTTTGGCCAAAAACTCATCGGGATCAAATATCACCCAAAATTCATGGACTATAGCACACGAAAAATGAAAAAATTGGTATTTCCTGTTCCTGGCCTTGTTTGAACTTGAAAATGACTACGTTTTCCCTTTAGGACCAATATGCATCATTAATAAGGTCGTCATGGACGCACACAAATTTTTTTGGCCAAAAACCCATTGGGATCAAATATCACCCAAAATTCATAGATTATAGCACATGAAAAAAATGAAAAAATTGGTATTTCCTGTTCCAGACCTCGTTTGAACTTAAAAATGCCTGTGTTTGCCCCTCTAGACCAACGCGCGTCATTAATGAGGTCATCATGGACGCCCACAAAATATTTCGGCAAAAAAAAAAAAACATTGGTATCAACTATCACCCAAAATTCATGGACTATATCACACGAAAAATTGAAAAATTGATATTTCCTGTTTTGGGCCTCGTTTGAACTTGAAAAAAAATATGTTTGCCTCTCCGATCCAACGCGCGTCATAAATAAGGTCAACACGGATGCCCATAAAATATCTCGGCAAAAGATAAGTCCGGATAAAAAATCACCCAAAACCATGAACTCCAGCACATGAAAAATGAAAAAATTGGTATTTCCTGTTTCGGACCTCGTTTGAACTTGAAAATGCCTATGTTTTCCCCTTCGGACCAACGCGTGTAATAAATAAGGCCGTCATAGACTCCCATATTAAATTTCGGCCAAAAACCTATTCGGATCAAATATCACCCAGAATACATGGATTACCCCACGAAAAATGGAAAAAATCAATGATTCTTGTTCAAGGCCTCGTTTGAACTTGAAAATGTTTATGTTTGCCCTCCAGACTAGTGCGCATCATTAATAAGGTCATCACGAACGCCCATAACAAATTTGGCCAAAAATCCATCGTGGTCAAATATCACCAAAAATCATTGACTATAGCATATGAATAATGAAAAAACTAGTATTTCTTGTATTAGGCCTCGTTTGATCTTTAAAATGCCTATGTCTGCCCCTCCAGACCAACATGCGGCATCAATAAGGCCGTCATGGACGCCCACAAAAATATTTAGCCAAAAATCCGTCGAGATCAAAGATCACCCAAAATCCATTATAGCGCACGAAAAATGAAAAAATCGGTATTTCCTATTCCTATCCTCGTTTGAACTTGAAAATGCCTACGTTTTCCCCTCCGAAGCAAAACACATCATTAAGAAGGTCGTTAAGGACTCCATAAAAAAATTTGGCAAAAAACCCGTCGGGATCAAATATCACCCAAAATTTATGTATTATAGCACACGAAAAATGAAAAACACAGTATTTCCTATTTCGAGCCTCGTATAAACTTGAAAATGCCTACGATTGCTCTCCCGACCAACACGTGTCATTAATAAGGTCATCAACGGACGCCCACAAAAAATTTTGGCCAGAAACCCATCGAGATCAAATATCACCCAACATCAAGGACTATAGAACACGAAAAATGAAAAAATCATATTTCATGCTCCTGGCCTCTTTTGAACTTGAAAATGCCTATGTTTCCCCTCCTAACCGATGCGCGTCATTAGTAAAGTCTTCACGGACCCCAACAGAAAATATCGGCCAAAAACCCATCAGGATCAAATATCACCCAAAATTCATGGACTATAGCACACGAAAATAAAAAAAATTGATATGTCATATTCCGGTACTTGTTTGAACTTGAAAATGCCTGTGTTTGCCCCTCTGGACCAACGCGCGTTATTATTATGGTCGTCACGAACAACTATAAAAGTTTTCACGAAAAATCCGTCGAGATCAAATATCAGCAAAAAATTCATGGATTATGGCACACGAAAAATGAGAAAATCAGTATTTCCTATTTCGGGCCTCGTTTGAACATGAAAATACCTACGTTTGCCCTTTCAGATCAATGCGTGCCATTATTATAATCATCACGGACGCCCACAAAAAATTTCAACCAAAAATATGTCGGCATCAAATATCACGAAAAATTCATGGACTATAGCACACAAAAAAATAAAAAAATTGGTATTTCCTTTTTCGGGCCTTTTTTTAACTTGAAAATGCCTATGTTATCCCCTCCTAACCACGCGCATCATTAATAAAGTCGTCACGAACACCCACAAAACATTTCAACCAAAAACCCTTCGGGATCAAATATCACCCAAAATTCATAGGCTATAGCTTACGAAAAAAATGGAAAAATAGGTATTTCATGTTTTAAGCCTCTTGTGAACTTGAAAATGCCTACGTTTGCCCCTATGGACCAACGTGCGTCATTAATACGATTGTCACGGATGCCCATAAATTCTTTTGTCCAAAAACTCATCAAAATCAAATATCACCTAAAATTCATGGACTATAGTACACGAAAAATGAAAAAATTGATATTTTCTATTCTAGACCTCATTTGAACTTGAAAATGCCTACCTTTGCCCCTCTAGACCAACACACGCCAGTAATAAGGTCCTTACTGACGCCCACAAAATATTTCGACCAAAAACCCGTTGGGATCAAATATCACCCAAATCTATGGACGCACATGAAAAATGGAAAAATTGGTATTTCCTATTCTGGACTTCGTTTGAACTTGAAAATACCTACGTTTTCCCCTCCAGACCAACGTGCATCATTAATAAGTTCGTCACGAACCCCCACAACCAATTTCGGCCAAAAAAACCTTCAGAATCAAATATCACCCAAAACTCATGGACTATACCATACGAAAAATGAAAAAAAAAATCGATATTTCTTGTTCATGATTAATGTTATTTGAGAGGTTTCTCTTCTTTATACCTTTGTGTGTGGTGATATTGGATTTATCTTACAACCTTATAAAAACGATTCTTTTAGAGGTAAGATTAATTCTGAACTCTATATATTTGGTTTCTATTAAAGTAAATTAAAGAAGGTGATTAGTCTTATACTAATTATTGGCTCTAATTTCTTTGAAATAGGGATCTAGAACACTTTTGATCTAAGTTCTTGAATTGACTCTATTAGTGTAATAATTAATATTAATTTATTAATTTTGAATACTAAGATCAATTAGAGTTCTTAGCACTTTCTCTTGAAATTTAAGGATTTTATTCTTGAATCTCACATATCTTTTCATTTTTTTCTTTAATCTTTTATAATTTTGCTTCTACGTTATTTTCTTGGTTATTTTGATAACCCGGTTCTTATTACATAGTCTCAATATTTATTTACATCATTATATTGAGACCCAATTTATAGACACTACATGAGACTTCTTTCCAACTAGGACACTACAATACAATCATTTTATAAGTTGGATTCTACATATTATTTCTACTCACGTTCCTATTTTAAATAGGGTTATATATATATTATTATTGTTCGTATTCTAACTCTAACAAACCCCCTCAAGCTAGTGCACACAAGTCATGCGTACCTAGCTTGTTACAAATGTAATTAATATTCGATGAGAGGCTTGATGAGATATTTGCAAGTTGGTCACTCAACTTCACAAAATTGATAGTCAATCTCAATGTGCTTAGTCTTCTCATTTAATACTAGATTCGATGCATAATGTTGATTAAACACGGCGAGAAATTCCTGAATTGTAGTGTTGAACTTCCCAAACCAAGCTTGAGAAGACTGTTTTAGACAATTGAGTGACTTACGTAATCGACATACACGGCTACTAAACTCCCCCGAGTAACAACATTAGGTGGTTGCTCCATATAGACTTCATCATAGTGTAGCGATCGTTGAAAGTGCTCAAAATTTGGAATAAAATATAATGAATCATTTCATAATCAATAGATGAGTTGATATTAAACAAGAAAGTCACTTAAAAACTAGTTGAAACACACTCATGTTAGAGTATTAGATTTGATGGTTGAAAGTGGTCACAATTTGAGAAACAAAATTGTAGGGGGAACCCATCGGTGGCCCCCTAAATTTGGCACGAAATTTCACTTAGACACCTCAACTGTGCGATGTTCATTTTAGACACCTCATGTAGGGTTCCGTTATATTCTTTTGACACTTTTTTTACAATAAGAAAAAAGCTGAAGGAGAGTGTAATACACTCGTTGATGACGTGGCAAACGACGAATTAAATGATTACATGTGTTATTTTAAGTTAAAAATTATTTTAAAATCTATTTAGTAAATAAAATAAAAATATTATTCTAAAAAAAATCAATTTAACCCCTCCTCTCCTCCCCTTGTCCCCCAAGGTAGTTGTCTTCTCTACTATACCCAACAATTTTCTTAATTTGTTTTCTTAATTTGCTCTTTAAAATTGTTTTAGATTCTTTTTTTTCTTTCTATCTTAGTGTTGTTTTGAGAGAAAAAGAGAGGAGGAGGAGGCAGACAAGGAGAGAAAGAAAGAAAAATTATTAAATATGAGTGTTCATATCCATTTTTTCTGGCAAAAAAGGTGGAATCGAAAATCGTCTTTTTTCATACACTCTATATCTCTTTTGTGTTATTTTCTAAAGAATAAGAATGAGAAGATGACGATTGTTGTGGTGATTTTTGGAACTGAATAAATAAAAAAATTAATTTGATTGTATTAATAGCGACAGTGGCAGCGGTGGTAAATGGATGATGTGTGGTGGAGGAGAGAATGAGGAAGAACAATAGTAAAAACCTTTTAAATATTATATTTTTGGCCTGAAAAAGAGCCCCTTCACGCGCTAATTTTGGGTGCATAACACTTACCATGCCATGTTAGCGAAAAATGTCAAAATAACACAACGGAATCCTACCTGATGTGTCTAAAATGAACATCGTCCAGTTGAGGTGTCTAAGTGAAATTTCGTGCCAAGTTTAGGGGGCTACCGATGGGTTCCCCCAAAATTATATGAGTAGGCTCAGAATGATGACACCACCCTACTGAGAAAGAGACTTCTATGGGTAGGGGAAAATGATGGCACGATCCTATTGAAAAATAGAAATTTGATAGGTAGAGTCGAATTGACGGCACAACCCTAGTGAAAAAAAGAGTATATGGATTGAGTCGAAATGATGGTACAATCCTATACAAATAAGAAAATATCACCAGAAAGAACGGTGCAACGTAAATCATATATGAAAAAGTAGTCACCGAAAAAATGGCACGCTGCTACACAAATCGAATACAAGAAAATAGTCACCGAAAAGATGTATGAGAAGTTAGTCATTGGAATGATGCACAGTGCTACATAAATCAAATATGAGAAGTAGTCTGAAAAAAATGTATGGTACGCAAATGAAATATGAGAAAGTAGTCACAATTAAAGATACACGGTGACCCAACTTTTTCTAACATGATTGTTGGCTAGACAAGCGACATATATGGATAATAGCCGCCCACTGACAACGGAAGCTCTTTGGTTCTCTACCAAGAACATAGAGGCTCAGACACCATGTGAGAAATATCATAGAAGAATATTATTGAATTGTGTGTCTACAATATTATATTGAGACCCTATTTATCAACACTACATAAGACTCTTTTTCCTACTAGGACACTACAATACAATCCTTTTCTAAGTAAGATTCTAAAAACTATTTATATTCTTATTCTTATTCTAAGTAGGATTGTATATATTATTTTTGTGCCTATTCTAACACCAACTAATATTGGAATGAGATGAGGCAAACAACAGAAAATCAAAATATTAGACTCATTAACTCTTGTTACTGGAATTAGCACTTGTGTAATCCGAGCCAAACACATGAGTATATCCCTTAGATGAAATAATATGAGGATGATACTTGGTGGAAAAAATTACTTGGTATTTATGCTGGTGGGATATGGCAAGTATCTGTGAAATTAATTAAGGTGCGCGCAAGCTAACTGAGGCACGACGGGTATAAAAAACAAAATGATACTTATTATGCAAGTAATTAATGGAGTCCTTTGAGGGATAAGAAAAGGATGAACTTTGAGCTTCAAGTTATATTGTGATCTTTAAGAAAATTATATAGCATTGTTTACCAAATCCATACAAAGAACAACTGGAATGTTCATTTTATCAAACATTCAAAAATCTTGACAAACACCAAACCTAATGTAAGTGTAACAAAAAAAAACTAATCCTTAATCGTAACTGGTTGATATCACCTATACAAAAATCAAAAACTTCAAGAAAGCAGAAGAGCTCCCAGACAGAGAACCTAATGAAGTCTCTATTTGTGTCACTCTTATAGGAACGACATGTCAATTTTCTCTTGAATGCCCCTCAAAGTGAGAGTCTTTCCATTATATAGAGAAAATAAAGATTACACATCCCTAAAGATCCGCCATTCCTATCCCTAAAGATCAGATATTCTATCTCTATAAATCTGCTATTCAATCCCTCTAAATCTGCCTTGCTATCCCTCCAAATTAGCTATTCTATCACAATATTTATTCCTTTTATTCTACAACAAATGTATATGATCATGCTAATTTATATCACTATATAATTACATTAATATATACAATCATTTAGTTGTCCATCATGTTAACATCCCCCCTCAAATTGATGCTGGTGGATCAAGAAGCATCAATTTGCCTACTAGAAACTGATACCGTTGTCGTACCATGGATTTTGTAAACGCATCAGCTATTTGAAGATCACTGGACACATGTGGAAGAGTAAGGACTCCTTTATCTACAACTTCTCTTATATAATGACAATCCACTTCGATGTGTTTGGTCCTCTCATGAAAAACTGGATTAGTAGCAATCTGAACAGCACTTGTATTATCAGTGTGGAGAGGAGTAGGATGAGATTGAGGAAACCCAATCTCATCAAGTAATCCACGAAGCCATACAACCTCAGAGCAAGCAGTAGATATAGATTGGTATTCAACCTCTGTTGAAGATTTTGACACACGATCTTGCTTTTTACTCTTCCAAGATATCAATGACTCTCCAAGAAACATACACCAACCAGAGACTGAACGACGAGTATCAGGACATCCGGCCTAATCAGAATCACTAAAAGCATTAAGATGAATAGGAGAACCACTTGGAAAGAACAATCCATGAGTAGATGTTCCTAGAATGATGCGACGAACAACCACCAAGTGGAGATAACGGGGAGCTTGCATAAATTGACTAACTGTTGAACTGCAAAAGAGATATCAGGCCGAGTAATAGTAAGGTAATTTAGACTCCCAACTAATTGTCAAAATATAGTTGGATTAGGAAGAAGATCGCCTTCCTCACGACAATACTTCACATTTAATTCCAATGGAGTATCTACGGAGGATGAATATTGAAGACCAACCAAAGAAATCAGATCCTGAGTATATTATGTTCGTTTAGAAACACACCTGAAGCAACATTATGAACTTCCAAACCCAAAAAATAAGTAAGAGTACCAAGATCTTTCATATGAAATAAATCTTTAAGCTGCTGTTGGAGGCTAGAGATTAGTGAAGAATCAGTTCGTCTGATAATAATGTCATCTACATACACCAAAAGAAGAACACAACCTATAGATGTTTTTTGAAGAAACAAAGATGAGTCATATTTGCTCTGCTCAAAAGAAAATTGTAGCAAAGTCGACCGGAACTTATCAAACCAAGCTCTTGGAGCTTGTTTTAATCCATACAAAGACTGCTTCAACTTGCATACATCTGATGTAGGCGATGAGAACAAATCAGGTGGAGATTTCATATAAATATCTTCTTTAAGATCACCATGGATAAAAGCATTTTTGACATCCATTTGATACAAAGACCAGTTTTGTGAAACAGCAATGGCAATAATAGTTCGCACCGTAGTCATTTTGGCTACGGGTGCAAAAGTCTCCTCATAGTCCACGCCATACTCTTGTCTGTTACCAAGAACAACCAATCGAGCTTTGTACCGATCAAGACATCCATCAGAATGAAGTTTGATTGAATAAAGCCATTTATATCCAATAGGGCGGACATTTGAAGGACATGAAACAATGTCTCATGTGTCATTTTCTTTAAGAGCCAAAAGTTTCTCCTCCATTGCTTTCTGCCAACATTCATGCTTGGAAGCTTATGAGTAACAAGATGGAACAGATATGTTGGATAAAGTAGAGGAAAAGCCATACCAATTGGGAGTACGAGATACTCTGGTAGATCGTCGAGTAGGCTCAAGAGGATCAGATCTTGAAGAATTCTCAGATTCTAGTTGTGGTACAGTTTCAGGTGGCAGATTAGTGTCGGGATAGGATAAAGTTGGCCGACGTCGTTCATACACAAATCCAGGTTTGAACATCTTAAAAGAAGATGATAAATCCTCAAAAGTAGGAAGAAGAGGAGAAACATATGATGGATCTACAATCGTAGGAAAGAAATATTGATTCTCAAAGAAAACAATATTTCTAGAAATACGAAATTTGTGAGAACATGGATCATAGCAAATAAAACCTTTTTGTAAAGTACTATAGCCCATAAAAGCACATTTAGTAGATTGTACAGAAAGTTTATTGCGCTGCAAAGGAGGCAAATGCAAAAAACAAACACAACCAAATGTATGAAAATCACTATAGTTAGAATTTTGGTGATAAAGACGAAAATATGGAGACTCAAAATTTAGCACTTTAGATGGCAATCTATTAATTAAATAGACAGCAGTAGACAAAGCTTCCACCCAATATTTAGCTGGTACATAGGACTCAATCAATAAAGTACGAGTGACATCTAAAATGTTGACACCCAATTTTGTCTCTCCACGATATAGATTAATCATTGAACTTCTTAAATTCCAAACAATTTGAAATAATTAATTTTTTATCAAGCTCAAGTAGTTCTCAAGCCATTTTTAACTAATTTTATCCTTCTTACGAATTTTAAATAATAAATATGTTTTATATATAATTATGTGTGTAATTAGTATATTTTATGAATATTCGAAAGTCATCTCAAAAGATTTTATGTTTTAGGTAAATATCTTATTAATTTAGTTTAGCTTAAATTATGGTTATGATTTTAAATTAACTATTTTATAATCAAATTAATCATTTTATTTCGTTAAGATTAAGAAGCTCATTAATTAATTTATATTAATTCATCTAATTTAGTTATTAGCCAAATCCCCTAAACCCATTTGGGACAACCATTTTGGGCCTTTTATTTTTTCAATTTCCAGTAGCCCAAAACAATTTCAGATTACCCAACCCACTTCTTTTCTCACCATACCAAAGAAATCCAGCAGCCCATTACAAAACACATAAAAAGACCCAAACCCATTCCATACATACAACAATGTGCAACCAAATAAAAGAATGACCCTGTACATCGTTCTTCTTCTTTTTTATGTGTACTGGACGATGCAGCAACAGAGCCAGCAGTCCAGCGTCCAGCAGCCCAGAAATCGTGAGCAACGCGTGACCCCATCTCTCTCCCCTTATCCTCTCGTACAACAATATTCCCGAATCATCTAGGTGTCGAAATCTCGTTGCCTCTTCATCCTTCATCTCCAAATCGATTTTCCTCGTTTCAAATCCGTTAGTGATTTATACCAATGGACAGCTCCTCAACGTTATCCAAAAGAGAATTCAAAATTTGAATTTTGAATTCTTATCCAAATTGCACTCGAAGTTTCTCCCCAATTCTTATCCAAATTCCACCCGAAGTTTCCCCCAAAGGTGCCCTAATTTTTGCTATAAATAGCCCCCCTTCTCCTCATTTGTGGAGGTTGGAGAAAGGTGGAAAGAAAAAATGGTTGGAAGAAACAGACGGAAAAAATATATAAGAGGAGGCGCAAATACAGTTTATTCACAAGGATTTCGATTCCTAAAGCTGCTAGTTTAAGGATTTCTAATCTCGGACTTTCGTATTTGGCTTTCTGTTCTTTTTCATTGAAAAGTTTCATTGGAATTTTCTTTCATGTGGTGGTGGAGTTGTTTTCGGCAATTTGAGTTCCAGTCGCTGCCCAGAACCAGGTAACTCTTTCCTTTCCTTCTCTATATAGTTTAATTTTAGTCTATGTTATTGCGTTGTGTGTTAGAGCCGATTTGGGGCTAGTTATGTTTCCTAATATTTATATGTTGATGAATAATTTCTCGCTAAATGCCTAAGTATTGGTGATTTTACAAGTATTTTAGCAATGTTCTTTAATTCGTTGTGCGAGTTTTCAATCGTAACTTCTGGAGAAATTTACTGCTTGTTTATAAATTAGGTTGAGTTATGAGGTTCAATGTAGGTTACTGATGTTGCTTTATTAAGTCTATTCTTTTTCTTAGATTTTTTTTTTCTTCCGTAAAAATGTGAATCCTATTTACGATTGATAGCAAGTTTTGTTTAGTTGATTCTGTGTTGCATCTGATGATTGAAAACAACCCAAGAGATGCTTTACTCTTACTAACTCGACTGCATTGGTTTCTCCTTCATTGTTTCCTTAAGCATTTGTCTCAGGTTCCATAAAATGGATGAAAATGTTAACACTTGGGATTAGCTGTTAATTCTTTTTCTCTTAACTTCAATCTTGTGTGTCTTCGTAGTAATTAGCCACATCTTTGATGGTAGTTAGTATACTTCAAAGCATTTGTTTCACTAAGCTCAAGGGTGGGATGTCTAGTTTGTTCTCGGAATATATGATTTATTTTTCGAATTCAGCTTTTACCTTTCATTTCTATGTGCTAAAGTGTCTCAAGATAGCTATATATGTGTATGTTTAGTATTCTTGCTCTTCTTAAATGGTTGCCTTAACTTTTTTTTTTTTTTAAGGTTCTCTTAAGTGTTATGGTAAATATTCAATTGTCCTTTTCCTTATCTAATATTCTAATCTTCTTCTCGCTCAAATATGTGATTGGAATTTATGATCGTGTTGTTTCTTGGTTTGAATGTGGAAGAATTGTGTTAGATTTGGGAATTGATTGTGTTTCTGTTGGTTTCTTTCATTGTTTGACATATCTAACTTGCATCATCATGTGTTGTTTGAGTTTGTTTGCGTGCTAAACTAATGTTAGACTTTTTCTTGTTGATTCACTAATCTCTATTTCCCTCTTTTTCTGCGCATGAACACTCTCTCCGAATGAGTCCGATGGACTCCCCTCTCTTGCATTTTCCTCTTCTTCGAGTTGACCTCATCAAAGTCGTAAAAGAGAAGTTATTATTATCGGGTTAAAACCCAAGGAACAGCAGCAGCAGCATCAAGCCTCAAAAGGCTGAAAGTTGGAGAGCAAAAATTGGGTTAAAACCCATAAATAATAGAGCAATTCGCAACAGTAATAGCAGCAGTCCCAAAGGGACTAAAAATTGAAAATTTTGGACTTCAACAAGTCCAAATTGCAGCAGTAATGGCACTAGTCCCGAAGGGACAAAAAATTGAAAAATTTTGGACTTTAATAGGTCCAAATTGCAGCACTAGCAGCAGCCCCCAAAGGGCTAAAATTTTGGGAATTAGGACTTTAAAAAGTCCACTTTTGAATGCAGCGGCAGCAAGAAGAAGCAGCGAATGGACTTAAAATCGTCCCAATTCTATTTGCACTTTGTCTTCATTATATTGTGATTTTGTGATAATTATTCTTAACTTCTAACATTTATTTTCTTAACTTAGATAGATCTTCAGAAGAATTGTTATTTCATATTTTGTCGCTTTTTACTTTAAAATTTTCAAATTTCCAAAACCCATTTTAAGTTGGGAAATATAAGCTTATAGGATAACTTAAGAATCCCTTCATGTTCTTTCATAGTTATCGAAAAACTTTAAATCCATGTTTATGAGTTTGAACTAACTATTTAACCTGAACTTTTGAATAGGATAAAATTGTTAAATTTCTTAAAAATTAGTTGTCTTTTAATTTAACATAGGACTTTGTATGAATGACATGAGGATGTTTAATATCCTTTCATAGTTGTCAAACAAGGTCCTTTAATCCATGTTTACGAGTTAGAATTAATTGAATGATTCAAAACATGATCATGGATAAAAGTTTTAAGTTAGGATTATTTTTGAGATTTTTAGAAGTGTCAAGAGATTTTATCTATGTTTCAAATAAGATTTCTATAAGTAACTATTTTTATAAGATTAGCTAAATTTTTAAATCTGTCGGTCAACCGCGTGTTAGCGGATTCTCTAAGATGCCTAAACCCTTCCTTAGAGAATTATTTGAACCCTTACCCGACTCTGGTTTTATTTAATACGTTTTCTTTCAAATTTTTCTTTTTAAATAGTTTTCTTAATTTTTCTTAAAAAATTAAGTGGCGACTTCAAAATTATAGATTTTTCCTAAAAACTGATCAAAATTCCCAAAGTTGCGGAAATGGTCTCGAAACATTAGTTTTCGATATCGGGTCATAACAGAAATGACGACTCTGCTGGGGATTCATCTAGGTTCTAACCAAAAGGATTTTACCGCTTGGCTAACTATTATTGTATTATTTGTTACCTTATGCAATTATGTGTTTAAACTTTGAATATTAACTGTCATAATGCATTCATGGTCATACTCGACCCTTTTTCGGAATAATCGGTGATTTATTGGTACGTCATGCGTTCAATGATTGTCGTGAGTTCCAGCCTAAGTTGTTCGTTGGGTTCCCGGTCTTTCTAAAACCACTCTTAGTCAACTAGCGTAGAGCGAACCTAATCCTAATTTTTAGCGTATTTTGAACTAGGTTGACCCAACACCCAAGGCGTGTTGGGCCCATTAGAAGCCCACCTAGCGTCAATTTGACCCATTGGTCATTAAAAGACAATCATGCTTACGTGTTTAAATTTGAAGGATGTATACGTCATTTGGCAAAACATTGTCTCTTGGGGTTGGGAGTTTAATAGTTTGTTCGAGTCGAAGAAGTGTCAAGTTACCATTTCATCCAAAAGTGTGGACATTCGGAGATGATGAGAAATAAAAAAGAAGGACCGTCCATGGAAGCATAGTTTAGGATTGTACCCGTGCGTGGGATTGATCATTCGTATCCCTTTTCCCTATTATGTATCCCCTTTCCATTTTATTCATAAAGTTTGTATAAATTTGGGTTTCGAGGCAATGCAATGTTTCAAACGACATTATACATCCTTCGAATCGCTAGGCCTACCCTTGGCACAAAAGGGTCACATATTTGTTTAGAACGCGCAATATTTACTTATGTGTTATAACTACTTGTGTGAATATGTTGCTTTATTTGAAGATATTCTAGCTCACTCATCTTCGAATTATTTTTTTTAGAACCCCTAAGCACAAATATCAAGTCACTATCGAAAGTGTGCCCAACAAATTCGGACTTCATTTTTCAAATGTTACTCTATCATATCAAAAAAAGATTCATCGTCTCAAATTGAAAGAAATTCAAACTAATCAAACTACGTAGGACCTAAATTCTCCCTCGTGAGATACGTAGGCAACCTTTCAAGGCTTGGTCCCCATTTTTGAGAAATTCTATATTTTTCAATTCTTACAAAAAAAAAAATTTAGAGTTACATCTCAATCAAAAATTAAAAGTACGACGATGAAAGATACAATTGACTTAGTCTCGACTCAAGTTGACGTTTCTGATCCACTAAGCTCAAAATCAAATAGACAAATTCCTGTCTATTTAGTCATTTCTCTAAATACGTGGGCTAGTTTATCTTCAAATGGAGCAACTCTTATGTGTTTATGGTCATATGTGTGATATTTTGTACTATTTATCATTTACATAGGCTAACACGTTTATTTTTTGAGTTATTTTTCTTTGTCAGGTACTTAGAACTGATCTGTGGTGATAAGCTGACTGAACACCCTTATTTTACAATATCTAAGGCTCCCAAAGATTCCTTCCCCGATCAAAGTTTGCAAAAAGAGGGTTGGTACCTTGAGGAGGAGGTGGCTCTTGGTAAGAAATAGAGGCATGATGGAGATTTGGGTCGGTTAGGTCGATAATTGGGGGATTTTGAGCCAGTTCTTCACTTGAAGGAGGAAAGTGTAGTGGAGGCCTTCCATCTGTTGGAGCATTGAAAGTAAAAGCTGGATTAGGCAAATCTTGTCTTCTCTGTATTTCGACCCGCTTCTCGGCAATCTGTTGCATCAACTGCATAATTAATTTATTTTGATCAGTGACAGTGGGCTGAGCCACGACAACATCAGTTAGGCCAATCTCTTCGTTGTTATCACCCATTCTCCTCATCAAAACGCCAACCCGCAAGTTTGCCCTTCCCCTCGAAATCAAAATGTTAGCAGTCCGCAAACCTTCACCCACCACCAAAATCAATATACCAACCCCAGATTTTCCCCCAAAATTATCAAGTCACCTAAAATATCAAGAATCCCTCCATTGCTCCGCCATCGCATCAAAGGACTACTTTTCAAATTCCAATTCCAAATGAACCCTATGCCAACTGTTTTGAGCTTGAACACTATGAAGAACATGAGAGAGTGTGGAGGTCAAAGGAAGAGGCACCCAAACTGAATATGAAAGAAGAGATCAGGAAAGCTATGAAGGAGCTGCATTATATTCCTGAAGTTAATGGGTTGAGTTACAAGGATATGTGTATCCATCTGAATCTGGACCTCCCGGAAGGGTTTAAAGTGCCAAAATTTAACACTTTTGGAGGAACAGGAAATCCATTGGCACACCTAAGAGCCTACTGTGACCAACTTGTAGGAGTTAGCAGGAATGAAGCCTTGTTAATGCGGCTCTTTAGCCGAAGTTTAAGTGGAGAAGCGTTGGAATGGTTTACCTCTCATGAGATAAGGCAATGGTCTGGCTCGAGTGCACTAGCTAAGGATTTTGTCGAACGATTCGCCTATAATGTGGAGATTGTTCCTGATTGCTATTCTTTGGAGAGAATTAACCAAAAATCCACTGAAAGCTATCATGAATATGCGTACAGGTGGAGGAAAGAGGCCGCCCGAGTTCGACCCTCTATGTCGGAGAAAGAGATTGTTGAAGTGTTCATACGCATTCAAGAGCCAGAGTATTATGACAGGACAATATTGCACATTAGAGCAAAATTTGCTGAGATAGTCAAAGTAGGTGAGACTATCGAAGATGGGATTAAAACTGAAAAGATTTCTCGCATTGTCGCCCCAACCGAATCTTCAGGATTGTTGAAAAAGAAGAGAGATGATGTGTCTTCTATTTCCTGCGCATATGATGGAAAAGGACACTTCAAAAAATCCTCACCTTACAAAGGTTAACCTCGAGCTCCTCAAAATTCATATCCAGTTTGTTATACCCAATTAGGTTATTAAACTCCACCATCGAGTTACCAAGCTTTACCTCCTAATTACCAAATTCCACTACTGAGTTACCAAAGTTCACCTCTTGTTTACCAAACTCCACCTCCACATTACCAAAATACCCATCCATATTACTAAGGTCCACCAGTTAATTGTTCAAATATCCAATCAAGTTACCAAACTCCACCTCAGCACTACCAAAACACCCCTCCTAGCTACCGAGCTCCACAATACCAAAATTTCCAAACGCAAGTACCAGCTCACCAAAATCCTCCAAACCACCGTCAAGGACCTTCACATCTGGGAAATAATTACTATCATCCTCGCCCAAATCTTGAGAAGAAACCTTCTAGAGTCTTTACTCTTTTGGTTGAGAGCCGAACACAACTTTTTGAGAGATTGAAATCAGCTGGTCTGATACAGATAATTAATCCAAAAAATATCAATGTCAACTCCAATCTTTATAGACCCGACTTCACTATGCTTACCATTCAGGAGGTGCTGGGCATATTACTGAGGATTGTATCAACTTGAAGCATAAAATTCAAGACTTCAGAGATCAAAAGGTCGTCACTCTTCAGACCGCCACTCCTAATGTTAATAGTAACCCCATGCCGAATCATGGAGGGATAACTATTAATATGGTTGAAGTGGAAGAAGATTTGAATGTGAAGAAAGTTATAATCTCTGCCAACCTTGAAAACTTGAGAAAGTTGTAGCCCCTCCAACCAAAAGAAAGAAACCCAAATTTGTGATCATGGCGCCTCATCAAACTTTTGCTTTAGTGTCGAAGGAGGGTCAGAACAAGCAGATGTTCGATCAAGCTTTTCCAAAATCATTACATCACTTATATCAGTCTTTTCCAATGCAAAATAGTCTAGGGGAAGGAATCAAAAATTGGTTCAAAGAAGGTGATATTGTGCTTGAAGAGATGATTGAAACACCAGTCATATCAGACAGCGAGTCAAAGGAGAAAATGCCTAATTGGACATCCACTTTGCTCTTGATTCCTCGCTTGTCTTGGTAGACATAAATATTTTTTTTGTTATTCCTAAAATTGGTGGTGTTCCGAATGAGGCTTGAGACCCATCCTTTACTCTATTTTTGCCTCACTATATTTTAATCTCCCTCCTCATATTTTGAGGAAGGCAAAATGATTTATCGTTATGGCCAAAGTTCTAATTTTCTTATTTCAAATTAAAACCTCATTTAATGCGGAAATTTGCCTTACTTGCCTTATATTTGCCATCTAATAGTATTTGTCTATGATTTCAGCGAAAATATTTTCAAATCTGCCAATAGCATGTCATGTCACAAGCTGAATGAACAAAATGGGGTAGATGCAAACGAATTTGAGGACTACAATGAAATGATCATGATGCCTAAACACCTGGTTGAGGAATTCAGACAGTTCGAAAGTCACAATAAGCCAAAATCAGAAGAGATTGAAATAGTGAATTAAGAATATGATGAATGCGTCAAAGAAATCAAAATTGGAGCATATCCGATAAAAACACAGGAAAGAGAACTCATCAGTTTGCTTGGAGAGCACATAAATACATTTGTTTAATGACATCACATGGTTGAGCATGAACATTGGATCTCACAAGTTATTGATCTACTTAAATGCTGTCAAAACATAACATGTTTGAAGACTCGATTTCTATCTTTTCCTTGTAACCGCCTTTATTTGTTTGTAATCGTTTATGCTTAGAATTTATCCCTTTGTAATGAACTACGTCTGACCTGAATTCTCAAGTATGAGATACGTAGGTGGCCTGTGTCGGCCTCGGTAGTTTATTTATTAAAATTTCTTGTTAACCCTCGAGAGGGGGAACTACGTTTGACCTGATTCCCGCTTCAACGGGATACGTAGGCACCACAACGGTTCGATCATATCTCCCATAAGATTTCTATTTTCTTTTACAACAGAAACTGGGACAGAATTTTTTAGAGGGACTCAAAAATTCTCAAGAAGAAGATCTCTCCAATAAGTCGAGATTGAAGATACATTGAGAGTTGCAACTGGGACGGAATTTTTGAGAGGGTCTCAAAAATTCTACGAGTCATGTATCGACAGTTGGAGATACTCCAAGACATCTAACTGGACAGAAATTTTTAGGATGGCCTCAAAAATTTCTTTAAGCATCACTAGAAGTTTGTAGTCAATTTTGAATATTGGGAGCATGATTAGAGGTTTAAAACTAACTTCAAATGATCTCTGACATCGTTAAAGTTCATAGTCGACTTCAACAATCTCCTGCATCATTGGATTTCAGAGTCTACTACAAAACTTCTTGATTATAGTAGATTTCGAGAGAACCATGCCAGAAATTTCCCAAGCTTTAAATATTTTTGAATTCTACAGAACAGGCTATCGGACACACCAAAGTTCTAAACCAATGACGTTCATTAAGCTTGACGTGACATAACACTTGGCAGTGAGCTTTTTCAATTACAACTTTTTGAAAACCTTTTTCTTAAAGATTTTATCTATATGTTTCAAATATTTTTGCATAAAAAGTTTTGTCTTGTCTATCGAGAAGCAAGAGATCAGAGCGATCAACTGAAGATAGCAAGACAAAAAGCAAGCGATTGAAGAAGTCAACACAGATCAGTTTGTTTTAAAAACTAACAATTTTTCTGTGGATGCAGATGTATAAGATTACCTCAAGTTCATCATATTTCTCCATTAAACGAATACGGAGAAGTCAAAAGGGCGAGGAGCCCCCCAAAATTGACAACTTTTCTGTGGAAGAGGAAGGTCATTCAAGTTTTCAGAAGAAAAGAAAGAGTTTAGAATACGAGCAACAACACCTTGTTTAAATTTCCAACAAAGCATAAGTCACAACGAAAACAAAGTGTTCAAAATGGGAACAAGTGAAAGTATCACTCTCAACATATACAAGCATCTTTGATGACACAAGATTACACTTTTCAGCATGAAGAATGTTTGAAGACTATTCACGAATCTTATTGATATTAGACTCGGTAATGTGAACTACCATAAGGGACATCGTCTTTACCACCCGAATGGACATTCCTAGAATATTATCAAATGAGATAATACCATCACCCAGAGGGACATCATCGCCATTCTATCAATGGATCGGCATTATCTTACCAATGGATCATCATTATCCTACCAATGGATCATCGACATTATCCTACCAATGGATCAGCATTAACCTACCAATGGATCATCAACATTATCCTACCAATGGATCAACATTATTCTACCGACGGATCTTCTTCATCATTATCATTATCCTACCGACGATTCTTTATTATCATCATCCTACCAATAGACCTTCGTCAGTATTATCCTATCAATGGATCATTGTAAATATCCTATCAATGGAGCATCATCATCACCCTATCAATGGAGCAACATCATCATTCTATCGATAGAGCATAATCATCATCCTATCGATGGAGCAACATCATTCTATCATTATCGTCATCCTATTAATGAAGCATCATTATCCTACCAATGGAGCATCAACATCATCATCTTATCTATGGAGCAGCATCATCCTAGCATTATCATCATCCTATCGATGGATCAATATCATCCTATCATTATCGTCATCTTACCAATGAAGAATCATCCTGATTATTTTCATTTGCAAGAACGTCATCAAGAGAGCTATCAACATAGTACATCAGTCTATATTTTATTACTTCGACATCAAAGAAAGAGTACATCAAAGATTATATTGCATCTATGAGACACAAGCTTTATTTGCTTTACGTCAAACCCGATGACGCTGACGTCAAATGTTCAAAGGGAGAGCAATTAAGTGTCAACATGGTAAAAGACACTATCTGTCCATTTGAATCGCATTTTTTATGCTAATGAGTTTTATCTCAATCTTTGTCAAGAGCATCCGAGAGGATGAATTCTCAAAACGAACCATAGGTGCGGATGACATCAAAAAGGATGCAGCACAACGTGGAATTTTTTTTCTTAGCAGCGAACTGGGACATAGTCCAAAGAGGAGTGCCAAACTCTTAAGACGCGAGCAGAGGAGCAACTTCCACCACAATCAAACCACACCCCTATTGAAAGGCATGTGGATTTTTCTTAGATTTATCAGTTTCAGTTTCACATCCGAAATTTTTTTGGGGTTCACCGGAAGCAGCTTTCCAATCTGAGTGACAATGCACCAAAAGCTTTGGAAATTATGTCCATGTAAGTTATTAATTATGGGTGTAAAGTGCACCACATTCATGACTAAGAGGTTGCAAGCCTCTTTTTCATACTCGACTTACTTGTCACTCTTCCAGAACCAAAGGTCATCTTGCATAATGGATTTTCTTTTCAACCGATTGAGTTTAACTACAAGCAACCTGATTCCCTAGGTTGAGGGATATGTAGGCGGGATCAATGTTGAAAACTCGATTGTATTCCGACATTCCGTATTAAAATCTTACCCCGAGCGTTCTGGTATCTTCATAATTCGATATCAGAATGACTCTTGAGTTTTTTTCGATGATCGTGCTTTAAATCAAGCGTATCGAACTACAAGTGACATGAATTCTCATATAGCCTGAGATATGTAGGAAACCCATTTTTGGGGTTTGGCCATAACTCCTAAAGTTCGTACCAAATCCCTTTCCGAAGATGAATAGGTGGTCGGTCAAAATTGGATTAGTCAATTTCATTTTCCTCGAATTTTTTACATCAATCTAAGTCAAACGAGGGACAGTTGTTGACACCCAATTTTGTCCCTCCACAATATAGATTAATCATTGAGCTTTTTAAATTCCAAACAATTTGAAATAATTAATTTTTTATCAAGCTCAAATAGTTCTCAAGTTATTTTAACTAACTTTATCCTTCTTACGAATTTTGAATAATTAATATGTTTTATATATAATTATGTGTGTAATTAGTATATTTTATGAATATTCGAAAGTCATCTCAAAAGATTTTACGTTTTAGTTAAATATCTTATTAATTTAGTTTAGCTTAAATTATGGTTATGATTTTAAATTAACTATTTTATAATCAAATTAATCATTTTATTTCATTAAGATTAAGAAGCTCATTAATTAATTTATATTAATTCATCTAATTTAGTTATTAGCCAAATCCCCTAAACCCATTTGCGACAACCATTTTGGGCCTTTTATTTTTTCAATTTCCAACAACCCAAAACAATTTCAGATTACCCAACCCACTTCTTTTCTCACCATACCAAAGAAATCCAGCAACCCATTACAAAACACATACAAAGACCCAAACCCATTTCATACATACAACAATGTGCAACCAAACAAAAGATTGACCCTGTACATCGTTCTTCTTCTTTTTCACGCGTACTGGACGACGCAGCAACAGAGCCAGCAGTCCAGCATCCAGCTGCCCAGAAATCGTGAGCAATGCGTGACCCCATCTCTCTCCCCTTATCCTCTCGTACAACAATATTTCCGAATCATCTAGGTGTCGAAATCTCGTTGCCTCTTCGTCCTTCATCTCCAAATTGACGTTCCTCGTTTCAAATTCGTTGGTCATTTGTACCAATGGACAGAGCCTCAACGTTATCCAAAAGAGAATTCAAAATTTGAATTTCAAATTCTTATCCAAATTCCACCCGAAGTTTCCCCCCAAGGTGCCCTAATTTCCGCTATAAATAGCCCCCCTTCTCTCATTTGTAGAGGGGAGAGAAAGGTGGAAAGAAAAAAAAGTTGGAAGAAACAGACGGAAAAAATATAGAAGAGGAGGCACAAATACAGTTTATTCACAAGGATTTCGATTCCTAAAGCTGCTTGATTAAGGATTTCTAATCTAGGACTTTCGTATTTGGCTTTCTGTTCTTTTTCATTTGAAAGTCATTGGAATTTTCTTTCACGTGGTGGTGGAGTCGTTTTCGGCAACTCGAGTTCCAGTCGCTGCCCAGAACCAGGTAACTCTTTCCTTTCCTTCTCTATTTAGTTTAATTTTAGTCTATGTTATTGCGTTGTGTGTTAGAGCCAATTTGAGGCTAGTTATGTTTCCTAATATTCATATGTTGATGAATAATTTCTCGCTAAATGCCTAAGTATTGGTGATTTTACAAGTATTTTAGCAATGTTCTTTAATTCGTTGTGCGAGTTTTCGATCGTAACTTCTGGAGAAATTTACTGCTTGTTTATAACTTAGGTTGAGTCATGAGGTTCAATGTAGGTTACTGATGTTGCTGAATTAAGTCTAATCTTTTTCTTAGATTTTTTTTTTCTTCCGTAAAAATGTTAATCCTATTTACGATTGATAGCAAGTTTTGTTTAGTTGATTCTGTGTTGCATCTGATGATTGAAAACAACCCAAGAGGTGCTTTACTCTTACTAACTCGACTGCATTGGTTACTCCTTCATTGTTTCCTTAAGCATTTGTCTCAGGTTCCATAAAATGGATGAAAATGTTAACACTTGGTATTAGCTGTTAATTCTTTTTCTCTTAACTTCAATCTTGTGTGTCTTCGTAGTAATTAGCCACGTCTTTGATGGTAGTTAGTATACTTCAAAGCATTTGTTTCATTAAGCTCAAGGGTGGGATGTCTAGTTTGTTCTCGGAATATATGATTCATGTTTCGAATTCAGCTTTTACCTTTCATTTCTATGTGCTGAAGTGTCTCAAGATAGCTATATATGTGTATGTTTAGTATTCTTGCTCTTCTTAGATGATTGCCTTAACTTTTTTTTTAAGGTTCTCTTAAGTGTTATGGTAAATATTCAATTGTCCTTTTCCTTATCTAATATTCTGATCTTCTTCTCGCTCAAGTATGTGATTAGAGTTTATGATCGTGTTGTTTCTTGGTTTGAATGTGGAAGAATTGTGTTAGATTTGGGAATTGATTGTGTTTCTGTTGGTTTCTTTCATTGTTTGACATATCTAACTTGCATCATCATGTGTTGTTTGAGTTTGTTTGCGTGTTAAACTAATGTTAGACTTTTTCTTGTTGATTCGCTAATCTCTATTTCCCTCTTTTTCTACGCATGAACACTCTCTCCAAATGAGTCCAATGGACTCCCCTCTCTTGTATTTTCCTCTTCTTCGAGTCGACCTCATCAAAGTCGTAAAAGAGAAGTTATTATTATCGGGTTAAAACCCAAGGAACAGCAGCAGCATCAAGCCTCAAAAGGCGAAAGTTGGAGAGCAAAAATTGGGTTAAAACCCATAAATAATAGAGCAATTCGCAACAGTAATAGCAGCAGTCCCAAAGGGACTAAAAATTGAAAATTTTGGACTTCAACAAGTCCAAATTGCAGCAGTAATGGCAATAGTCCCGAAGGGACAAAAAATTGGAAAATTTTGGACTTTAATAGGTTCAAATTGTAGCAGTAGCAGCAGCCCCCAAAGGGCTAAAATTTTGGGATTTAGGACTTTAAAAAGTCCACTTTTGAATGCAGCGGCAGCAAGAAGAAGCAGCGAATGGACTTAAAATCGTCCAAATTCTATTTGCACTTTGTCTTCATTATATTGTGATTTTGTGATAATTTTTCTTAACTTCTAACATTTATTTTCTTAACTTAGATGGATCTTCGGAAGAATTGTTATTTCATATTTTGTCGTTTGTTTACTTTAAAATTTTCAAATTTCCAAAACCCATTTTAAGTTGGGAAATGTAAACTTATAGGATAACTTAAGAATCCCTTCATGTTCTTTCATAGTTATCGAAAAGCTTTAAATCCATGTTTATGAGTTTGAACTAATTATTTAGTTCGAACTTTTGAATAGGATAAAATTGTTAAATTTCTTAAAAATTAGTTGTCTTTTAATTTAACATAGGACTTTGTATGAATGACATAAGGATGTTTAATATCCTTTCATAGTTGTCAAACAAGGTCCTTTAATCCATGTTTACGAGTTAGAATTAATTGAATGATTCAAAACATGATCATGGATAAAAGTTTTAAGTTACGATTATTCTTGAGATTTTTAAAAGTGTCAAGAGATTTTATCTAAGTTTCAAATAAGATTTCTATAAGTAACTATTTTTACAAGATTAGCCAAATTTTTAAATCTGTCGATCAACCGCGTGTTAGCAGATTCTCTAAGATGCCTAAACCCTTCCTTAGAGAATTATTTGAACCCTTACCCGACTCGAGTTTTATTTAATATGTTTTCTTTCAAATTTTCCTTTTTAAATAGTTTTCTTAATTTTTCTTAAAAAATTAAGTGGCGACTTCAAAATTATAGATTTTTCCAAAAAAACTTAACAAAATTGCCAAAGTTGCGGAAATGATCTCGAAACCTTAGTTTTCGAAATTGGGTCGTAACATAAAAGATGACGATTTTTTTGTTCAGCAACTCCATTTTGTTGTGGAGTATATGGGCAAGAGTGTTGTGAGACAATTCCTTTGTCAAGCAAGAATTTTTTGAATTCATAAGACATATATTCTCCACCAGAATCAGATCTTAATAATTTGATGCATGTAGAAAATTGAGTCACAATGTAAGCCAAAAATGTCTTGAACATGGAAAATACCTCAAATTTGGATCGAAGAAAATACACCCATGTAAACCGACTATAATCATCTATGAGTGTCACAAAGTATTTGAAATGAGCATGAGAAATAATTGGTGAAATTCCCCAAACATCACTATGAATGACATCAAAACACGTTATAGCACAACTACCAAAATTAGGAAAAGGAAGAGTTTTACTTTTGCCTAATTTACAAGTAGAACAATCAATGGAAGCAGCTGAAAATTGATTTTTATTTCCCAATAAATCAGAATTTAATAAATGAGACAACACAATAGAATTAGGATGTCCTAGACGCTTATGCCAAACCTTGGTCTTACTAGCAGTAGAAGTACAAGCAAAAGATAGAACAGGAGGAATGGAAAAGTAGCAATCGTCCAACTTTAGGCCCCTCGCAATTATCGTCCTTGACACTTGATCCTACACAAGACACCCATTACGAGAAAAATTCACATCACAATTGTTATCTACCAATTTTCCAACTGAAATAAGACTAGTTGAGAACTTTGGTGAAACAAAAACATTCTTGAAAGTTGGAGTAATATCCCTAACCTAGGTAATGGGTAAATTACTATCACTGGCAATCTATATTTGTGATATACCTTGATACTTACGAACATTTTTTAGGATGCTCGTTGAGTTGGTCATGTGATTGGAAGCACCTGAATCAACAATCCAAAAATTAGATGTAACATCATTACCTTGTAATCCCAATGCTGAAAAGGCTGACACGATCATTTGTTGTATCATTTCAGGAGTAAGAACTCGTCCTGAAGATGAGTTATCATTAGTGGAACCATTTATCCCAGCTTGAAAAGCATTGATCCTATGATTTTGAAGGCGCGTGGGCCACTCTTTGATAATGTGTCCTTGTTGTTTACAATAATTACAATTCTTGCTACAATTGCTAGCAATATGACCATATTCCTTGCAACTGTATGCCCTTTCCTTTACCTTGAGCAGCAAATGCAATAGTGACATCATTTTCTTTCTTGAAAATATTTTGTGTGACAAGACGTTGCTCTTCACGAAGTAATTCCCTAAAACAAACATCCAAAGAGGGAGATGGGTCACGATTCATCAAGTTAGAGCGAACACTCTCAAAGTTGGAGCGTAATTTCATCAAAAATTGGTCTCGCTTGCTTTGCTCATGAATTGCCTAAATCACTGATAGAGATTCGGTAGGTATTCTGGCATAGACAATATTTGTAAATTCAACCCATAAGTTATGAAATCCAGAAGAATAATCCTGAACAGAAAGACCTCCTTGAGAGTAATTAGCAATTTCATACTCTAACAGAAAGCGTCTTGCGCTATTATCTTGGTTGTAAACCCTTTTGTAAGTAATCCCACATGGCCTTAGTTGTATGGCCTGAGATTAAGAACAATAAAAGGGTCAATTGACCCTAGAATCCATGTCATCACCCGAGTATCTTTAATTTTTCATTCACCTAGCTTTGTTGCATCAGTAGGAGCAGGATCGCTTCCGTCTATATGGCCCTATAGTTCTTTGCCGGTGACAAACAACTGAAACTGAAACTCCCAAGAAGAAGAATTTTTTCCAGTAAAACGAACACTGAAGGATTCAAAGTGATGTGAATTCATGCTTTTGAATAGCTATGAAAACTACAAAGACTCAAGAAAGCAACTAGAATGACCAAGAACAAAATTTCTAGGTGGTAGGACTGATTGTCAATGAATAGTCAACCAAAAACCAAAAATCAAGATTTTCAAAAAAAATTATAAGGAACCACAGATGACTCTATGAAACAAGATAGCCAAGAGAAGGCTCTAATACCATGTCAATTTTCTGCTGAATGCCCCTCAAAGTGAGAGTCTTTCCATTATATAGAGAAAATAAATATTACACATCCCTAAAGATCCGCCATTCCTATCCCTAAAGATCAGATATTCTATCTCTATAAATCTGCCTTGCTATCCCTCCAAATCAGCTATTCTATCACAATATTTATTCCTTTGATTCTACAACAAATGTATATGATCATGCTAATTTATATCACTATATAATTACATTAATATATACAATCATTTAGTTGTCCATCATGCTAACACGACATGCATCAGGAAAATGATAGCCAAAGGAATTGAGAAAAAGTTCATTGACTTTAAATCTTTATACTGCATGGAAGAAAATCAAACTAAAAATGTTCAATTAGAATAATTTACTCGCTATAGCTTGTCTGAACTTGGACTTACCTTATTTTAAGACAGATGCTTCAGCTGCTCCAACACAGGGGTCTGATTGTTTGCAGATTTCTTTTTTCAAACTGCTTCACCATTTGTTCCTCTTGAATTTTGTTGCAAGTATCACTAAGTTGACGCTCAATCATCTAGGAAGAGAAAAACAGAAGAGATCCTGAGATGTATAAGTCTTCTATGAAGGATTTCCTACACAAATTAAAAAACTTACTTATTTTCCAGTTATTTTCTTTCACTAATAGGAAAGTAAGAAACTTCTATTAGCGTAAGACGTTGAGTTGAGTTGATTGTGTCATGTGCAACATCAATATATGATGGTTCCTTGTTGTCCAATGATTTATATTTTTCTAGGAGGCAATATTGGCCTGCCCCTTTCCTCTTATTAGACAATAGGTTTGGAACCCTATTCAATTGGCTTCTTACCACTCCGTCAATAAAATGATCAAAATTCCAATTTGCTTCTCCATTCTTTGAACTAAAAAGAAGGAAGGACCGAGTGTTGCAGGTCTGATGCTTCAAATCCAACGAGCTTAATTAAGCCCTCTTGGGGAGTTCTTTAAAGAGGTACCTCATATAAATAAAAGGCATAAGGTTCGATCCTACCCATGTAGATTCCGCAACTTTTCCAAAAAGGTAAGTTCTTGACACATGTTATCTACATCATGCTGTGTATGCCCATGTGACTCGTCTTATCCATCTCTACAAATACTAAATTGGATGCCACTTCATCAGCAAGTATCATAAGGTAGCCTTACAATATGATTCAGTCTGCCCTTGCATCATTTGAACATCAGATCCAATAGAAAACTGAGTAAACGTCAGTTGAATATCTCATAGCTTTAGCATGGGTAAATAGATACTTTTCAGGATGTTTACCCCTAATTGGCATAGAGTTAGATCTAAAGTAAGGCATCATAGGAGATATATTAGGTAATCACAAAAACGATTGGTTCTATAAAATTAGGACCGAACAATAGCATCATAGGAAAAATATTTGTTCTTGCAGAGTTGGGAGCAAAGTTTGGTAGTACAAAAAGGATATAAGGTAGCACATTCACTTTAGTGTAGCCTTAGAATATAATGAATCATGCATCAGATTTATAATTGCCTCAAAAATGTATTTGACTTAGAAAAGTTTATGTAACACATCATAGGTCTCTTGGCATGCTCGGAGTGATTAAAGATGAATATATTCCACCATTCTGCTAGAAATCCCTTTGAAGAATTGATAGAGGAAACAAATTGCAAACAGACCCATGAATTTCAAGTTCATTCTGGGAGATGCTTTATATATATCAATTCTCCACAGAAACTTCTAATGGAGCGATGGGATGTATTTTGTGACATATTCATAGTTAACCACCCGAGCATGCCCAAGAATCCTATGATGAGGTGTTAGCTAAACTTTTCAAGTTAAAATCACTTTTCTAAGGAAATTGTAATTTGAAGGAATGATTCTTTAATTTCGCAAGCTACCCTTTTGTAATGCAATCCTTTGCTCTTAATTTTGCAAGATAAACAAATATCACATGATGCAATCATTTGGCATAATTTTACAGAATCTAATAAAAATCTTCCTTGTGATGCCAAATTTTTGTCCTATATTCCATTCGATGCCGTCCTCTAGTCTTGACTTTATGTCAATAGGAGTTGACATCCAACAAAATATCTATGTCAAAGTCAGGAGATGAATCAAACCATGTTTATTTAGTTTCCTATTAGATCAAGTGTTCATGTGATATAAGGGAAACCTGAATCAAATTTTTTGGCCGAGAATGCTCTTTGGGAAATGCCAACTTATGACACCTGAGGCTGAAATGACATCAAATCAACAACCCTTTGAAATGAATAAGTTGAGTCACATAGTGCCATAGTGCCATCAGCCAACACATTCCCAATATCAACCAACACTTTCCTTGTGATAAAAGTGGAAACACATTATCTTGCTTCTAGTAGAATGAGGCCTAGAAATCAAAGAGACGTCTGCAAAAGAATCAGAATTGAAGCATCAACTATTGTGATATTAAGCAAAATATATGATGGAGTATCATACTTGAACTTACTATCTGCATCTATTTCTTAACAAAGCACTATGTGATACTTAGTCAATGGTTTTAACAAAGATAGAACATGAGCTCCTTTTTGCTAACTTTTCATAATTCTTTTACAGTCTGTAACAAAGCTCTTGAATTATGAGAGACTATACAAAAAGGCTATAATCACATTGTACTACACTATACATACATCAAATTCTAATTTTACGAGTGTGACCAAGTATGCTTTTTTGTTTTTTGAAACTGGTAATTTTGTATTCCTCAGCATTAAGGATATGCTACTTACAGAGAGAGCCTAACAGATCTACAAGCTCTAACTCCTCTATAAGCATACTCCTTATTAGATATCATCTATGCTTCAAAGAACGAATTGCTTGCACTTGTTAGATATCATCTCTTTGAGATATGTAGCTTTCCTTTTCTTTTTCTTTTCAATATCATCTATTGTAGCTTTCTGCAAGTCAGCATCTTTCCCAATCTGAAGATTTTAAGAATAAGTTGCAGCACTGCTATTCCATACTTTGTTCGAAATGATTATACAGGTGCGAGAAAAAAAGAAAAAAGAGAGACTAAACAAAGAACAGGATAGTCAAATTCCAAAAGAGAGGATATGTCAGCATCAGTTTTTTTTACAGAATTTCTTTATCAAAAAGAATCATAAGTAGATATAGAAAAAAGCAATAGTATCAATCCCAAACTAGTTCGGGGTGATTATATGAGTCTCTACCAACTATGTTGACGACTGTTTAACAAATGCAAGTAGCAACCTAGGCAGGTCTTCGGTGAATGAATAAGTTTTTACCATACATTTACACATTTATCACAGTGAAATGACTAACCACCTTATCAGATAACACTACAACATAACACTTCAAATAACTATAGGGTTGTTAAAGGCTCACTTAAAGCACTCTTAAGCCATGAAGCTCAGTGAAGCCCAGTTTGTGCGCTTCACCTCACTTAATTGGTGCTTTAGTGAGGCATCAAGGTGTTAAGGTGTGTGAACATTCAGTAATAGCCTTAAAGGGGCACAACCTCATATGTATAGCTTAATTATACTTTTTCCATTCTTTTGTCTACCGATTTATAGTTTGTATTTGTAATTACATTCTCTCGGCATTTTTCTTTGCTCAATCCAATGCTTTAGTTTTGCTTTGCGTTTAAAGCTACAATAGGATTTGGGGCTTTATTGCCCTTTTCATTAACTACTCTAATAACTATTATGAAATTATTATCCTTTTTCACATTGATGTTCATGTAAAGATTCATTCACACCCCGACTATTTCACTATGCATCTACTACCTCCCACCAAATCTGTTAACCAAAACTCAGCCAAATGGGAAGAAATTACCTTAGCATTTTTTGTCTCTACTCTTTTTCACCCACTTCATTGGCCACTAGGAAACACCCTAGGGAGTAGAAATTATGAAAGCACATCATTGCTTGATTTTCATATTATATATCTAAACTCGACTATTAATTAATATTCTTTCTTCTTGCAAATATTATAATTTAGTAACTCAAAACTTCATGTCTTTTACCTTTAAGAAGCAGTGGTAGCTTTATTTATTTTAGATGTCATAAAGTATCAATGGACACACTTAGTAAGAGCACTTTGTATTCCCAAATTTCTACCATTGTGGTCTCAATCGCACTAATCACAACTACCTTCCTTATCAAAACCTAATCACAACTAAAGTCATCTAAATACCTTTCTTTTCTTTTACTCCAAACTAATACTAATGTTAATGTTTAAATGTATATTATTTCTTATAGGATTCTGTAAAAAAATAATCAAAAAAGCATGATTAGGAAACTATGAAGACAGCCTTGGCAAATTCAAAATTTAAACTCTATAGGTGCCTTACAAGAGGATAGGAGAAAGAGTGGACATGGAAGATGATATGAAAACCTAAGGTGCCTTACAAAGTGAATTGTTTCACTTGGCTTTTGGCAAAAGAAGTTGTTCTAACACATGAGAACCTGACAAGAGAGGTCATCAGTTGGCTTCTAGGTGTTATATGTGTGGAGAACAAGCTGAGACAGTCAACCATTTTTTCTTACATTGTAAATGGACAGAACAACTATGGAGAATGTTCACTAGCGTGAAAGGATCAGATGGGTGAAACCAGGATGCATTAGAGTTGTACTTAGTAGCTGGAATAGGGATGGAAATGTTACAATGAAGGAGAGATGGAAGATTGTCCCAGCATGCATTTGGTGGTCAATCTGGAAAGAGAGAAACAATAGGAGCTTTGAAAATGTGCAGAACAGTCTACATGATGTCAAAATGAAGTGTTTAGCTCTATTTTACTTTTGGTGTAAACATAGTTTATTAGCTCAAACTGAAGACATCTTTGATGTTCTAAATTTTTTATAGGCAACAAAAATAGACTTGAGCTTTTGATAGATTGTAATACTTTTGAAGGGGAACTACACTTATACATGTGGATATATAGAGTAATGTTACCCGTTTCAAAAAATAACTCTACAGGTTCAATCTTTAAGGTTGGTAGTATCGAGCCCATTCTATTTTTTAAATTACAGATTCAGGCATACTATTCATTCCAATTTTACTAGATTTTTAGCCATAAATTTATATTTTGTGTCGGAAGTACCGAGTGCAGATGAAACCGGAGCCGCAACATTGTATGTGCCTCTTATGGAAAGCCAAACTTGCTATTAACACCAAATCTTAAAACAACCTTGTGCAACAACATCCCATTCATTAGAAAATAGAATGAGATTTGAACCTTTTGTTGGTCAAGCATTTATGACTAGTGGAATTGAGAAATGAGAAAAGGTTTCTACTTCAATTTATATCTCTTTACTTTTACACTCTATCTTGTGACACTTATTAGGGAAAGAGAAAGGTAGCACAAATAGTATATTTCTATTTAGTTTATAACGTCCTATAACACTACTTGTACCAAGTGGGACCACTCTAGTAATATAACACTACTTGTACCAAGTCGGACCACTCTAGTAATAACTTATTGACTTGTTGAAACTGGAATGACCTTAGGTAGAAGGGTTTTAGACATCTTGCAAAGACTGAGAGTAGTTTAAAATATGTTTCCTTCATAGGGAGCTACTTGAAGAATATAGAAATCTATCAAGGTAAAGAGAAACGACTTTCGCACATGTTATGATCGCAAAATCTAGTCTTATGATGTTATTAAAAGTCATTGCTTCGCGCTTAAAGCGATAAAGCAATCCAAGCGAGGAGTTATTGCTTCATGAGCGAAATCATGCACTTCAAATATATGTTGCTAGAAATCTTCCAAAAATGTTGACGGGTGCGTGTCGGATCCTCCAAAATAGTATATTTTTAAAGGATCCGACATAGGTGCAACATCATTTTTGGAGAATCTGAGCAACTTAGCTTCAAATAATGACATGCAAAATACTCCTAACCTTAAGCGGACGATTTTTGGCTCAGGTATGAGAAGTTGGAGTAATACCAACTTTATTATAGCATTAAATCATATGTTTCGTCTTTTTAGTGTTCCATAATTTGCGCTTTACTTCATTATGTATATCTACTTTTATATTCTATTTTATGTATGATGATTATTAGAGAAAGTGAAGGAAGCCACAAATGGAATATTTTTGTTTAGTTTATAACATCTTATGCCACTTCTTGTACCAGGTCAGGCCCCTCTCACTATGTTGCTCGAACACTTCAAAAATGTTCGAACCCGTGTTGGATCCTCCAAGAACAAACTACTTTTGGAGGATCCAACACGCACTCGTCGATATTTTTTAAGAGTCTAAGCAACATAGCCTTTTAGTAATGACTTGTTGAAATTAGAATGACCTTAGGTAGAAGGTTTTTAGAATACTTGCAAAAACAAAGTAGTTTAAACTTTAAAGTATGTTCACTTTATAGGAACCTACTTTGAAGAATATAGAAGTTGATCAAGGTAAAGAGAAATGACTTCCACACATGTTTTGATGTCAAAATCCGGTCATGGTGTTATTAGAAGTCATTGCTTCACTGCTTAAAGCATTAAAGCAATCCAAGCAAGGAGACCATGCGCTTAAATTGATGACACGCAAAATAACCCGAACCTTAAGAGGACAATTTTTGGCTCAATTATGAGGCTTTCGATCAATAACAACTTTATTATAACATTAAGAGGGTGTTTCAATTAACTTATTTTTAGGTATTTTTGACTTTTAAACACTTTTTTTTATTTTTAGAGGTGTTTGGCAAAGACATAAAGTGCCTACGCACTTTACCTTAGGCTTAAAATGAACAAAAAAAAAAAAAAGAGCCAAAAGTTAAAAGTAGGTAGCTACCTAATTTTGGTTTTTGAATTTTAATTCACTCAAAAAAAGTTTATCTAAACACCCTCCTAAATCATACGTGTTTGGTATTTCTTAGCGTTCCACAACTTGTGCACTTTACTTGTCTCTTTACTTTTATGTTCGACCTTATGATGATTATTAGGGGAAGATAAAGGAAGTCACAAATAGTCTATTTCTACTTAGTTTATAACATCCTCTAACACTACTTGTACCAAGTCCGACCCCTTATAAATAACTTGTTGAAATTGGAATGACCTTAAGTAGAAGGGTTAGACTACTTGCAAAGACAGAGTAGTTTAAAATATGTTGACTTTATCAGAAGCTACTAGAAGAATATACAAGTCTATCAAGGTAAAGAGAAACGACTTCCACACATGTTATGATGGAAAAATCCAGTCTCATGGTATTATTAAAGGTCATTGCTTCGCCGCTTAAAGTGATAAAGCAATCCAAGCGACGAGTTATTACTGAATGAGCAAAACCATGTGTTCTGAATGATGACGTGCAAAATAATCATAACCTTAAGCGGACAATATTTAGCTCAACTATGAGGAGTTGGATTAATACCAACTTTATTATAGCATTAAATCATACATGTTTGGTATTTTTAGTTTTCCATAATTTGCACTTCACTTATCTCTTTAATTATATGTTCTATTTCGTGATGATTATTAGAGAAAATGAAAGGAAGCCACAAATGGAATATTTCTATTAAGTTTATAACATCCTCCGACACTTCTTGTACCAGGTCGGGCCCCTCTAGTAATAACTTGGTGAAATTGGAATGACCTAGATAAAAGGGTTTTAGACTACTTGCAAAGACAAAGGGTAGTTTGAAATATTTTGGCATTATTGGAAGCTACTAGAAGAATATAACGGATCAAAGTATAGAAAAACAACTTTCAGACATGTTATGATGGCAATATGATGAAAAGATCCACAAAGTCTCATAGTGTCATTATGGGTCATTGTTTTACCTCTAAGATGATAAAGCAAGACAAACGAGGAGTTATCGCTTCACAAGCGAGGCCATGTGCTTCAAATAATGATGCGCAAAATAATCCCAACGATAACCGGTCAATTTTTGGCTAAACTATGAGGAGTTGGATTAATATCAGCTTATGCCATAGCATTACATTCATACATGTTTGGTATTTTTTTCCATAACTTGTGCGTTATACATCAAATAAATGTGAGCTTCAATTCTCACTTTTTGCTCCAAGGCCATAGATCTTGTTACTTTTTTGTACTTAGTGCACTTCACCTCAAGGAAATTCAGTTCTCACTTTTTGCTTCAAGCCCATAGATCTTGTTCTTTTTTGTATTTCATGCTTTTGAAAACATTGTAACCTCATGGTTTAATCTTGCTTGATGATGTGATCACTACATCAACAATGATCAAAGTGGGCCAATAAGACTAATGTTTTCATATGGAAGGCTTCGTGCTCAAAGCGTATGGAGCTAGGTAACAATCAAGGTTTTCCTCTTTAAGTAGAGTTCATCATTTTCCCTATGCAAGAAAGAATTCTTGGTCTTCTCCTATAAGGAAAGGCGGTGAGGCAAATTTCTTATACTTAACAACACAAATCTTATGTGTTGGTCTTTGTTTTCCGAGTTTAAATAGGGATGGGCTGGAAGGTGTTAAGGCACTCAAAGGTAATTGAGCTAACATTCTTTTCCCTTATACCAATCAGCATTCCCCTTCTTCTTTTATTCTCCCTCCTATCTTATCCACTAAATGATGCACAGTGAGGATGTCCCCATTCATTATGTCTTTATGGGAATTAAATATTATATCGCAATGCAGAAGCTTTCCTCAATCACTGCATTCTACTCTTGAGGTGGTCTCTACCTCAAGAGACCACAGCCACAAATCACTTGTTAGAGAAAATATCTGCAGCAAAACAGGCACAGTCCCTTTTTGTTTTTTATCATTTTGACGGTAAGAAGGGAAGTCTTGGAGCAACTGTAAAGTTGTCTCCATGGAGTCAGCCATTGATTTTTGCATCAAGATAGGCTGCCTACCTACATTGATGGAGTATGGCCCTTGCCCGGATCCAGCGTAAACACAAGATGCTTCATGCACGAGGATGCCGTTATCATTTTGACACTAAATTTGTAGATTTGATCAACTAGACTCTCTGCTAATATAAGAACATCTTATTCACGACCAAGGAAGAATGCTATCTTTTATAAAAGTCTAATAACGGACTTGAATACAAGTACCATCAACACAATGTTTCTTCAAACATCGATGATCAATATCTTTAATACTATTTGGAGTCTAATTCACAAAAGCTTAACTACTATTAGTATAATGTTACTTCAAGCATCCTTGATCAAGCCCACTTATATAAATACCAAATGTTGCCTGTGACCTTAACGGCTTAACCTAAATCGCTCATGCCTGAAGCCATCAACGTTATGGTTTCTCACTACCTAAACCCTCTATGCCTCATTTAAATGTATTAGCAGTTAACATTTACATCAAGACACTGCACTTTAAGGCTGCATACACATCACCCTACCTAGATCATATTTATGGGGTTACACTAGGTATGTTGTTGTTGTTGTGCACTGCACTTTAACTTGTGCACTATAATGATACTGTCATTCTTCTCATTTGTAGGAAAAGTTGATGCTTCTTGAAGAACTATTACTCCCAAATCTCCAAGTTGATTAAAAAATATGCAACAGCCATTTTACAATTGGGAGAAAGCAACAACATCAAATGTTATTCCATTCATAATCAAGTACTCATGATAAAGCTTGGGTTACAAAAAAATTAAATGCTTAAAACAATCAAGAAGTAACAAAATGCAGCTTGTCTTTCCTCATGGCTATAGCCTACATGTACTGTATAATAGCTAATGAATTGTAAGCTTTCTCAAGTTGTCACCTTCTTAATTCCATGCCAAGAGGAAGATCAGGAAATCAAGAGATCTTGATTTGATTAGGGAGTCTGCTGCATCCCAGAGCAGGAGGCGCTGGAAGAGCCTGATAGGAAGATTAGCAGAGAATCTGATATGAGTTTCCGTTAAGAACTGTTTAATTGTCCTTGAATAACTAAAAACAGACATTCTTATTTTGGGTCAAAAGCATTCTCACATAAGCAATTCTTTCATTCACTTCTGCAATTACCAAATAATTTAGGCTATAGGTACATTCAGTCACGTATCGAGAGATCTTGTATACACCAAATAAAACCTCATCTTAGGGGAAATATTTCATATCATTAAAGCTGGACATGAACGAGGCTGTAAGCTAATCCATAAAAATACTTGATGTTCATGATCGGACATACAAAGTTAAACCAATATTAGTTTTGTGTTGGTAATTGCAATACAAATACAACAATGAGCATGTTCTGCACAAGGCACTGAGAATTCTGAAAAGTATGCAACTAATTCCTCGAATGAAGGAGCTTATCTTGCAGATTTTCGTTACGATCTTAATGCATGTTAAGTCAACATATAAGAGTGGAAACTACTTAGGTGAGCTCACATGTATTATTAAGACCAAAATCAAGAGATTCTGAAACATAAACGAACCTGCTTCAGAAGGATCTGGCATCGTAGGAGAGTTAACTGGTGTAACAGAATGAGAAGAAGGTGCTGGCACAGCATAAGGGACTTGAGGTACCACATTGTCCATAGTACGTGCAGCCTGATAATTTAAAAAAAGCATTCATTTAGATTATCATAGTTTCAAAAGGAAGATAAATTTAACTTAGAAAAGTTTAGGGAATACCTCAGCAAAAGGATCTTGGGAGGAATGATTAGAGATGAGCTTATCATATAACACATTCCACCACTTCGTGAGAAATGCCCCTGAAGATTTTATAGCTGAAACAAATCGCAGAATCAAATAATTGTACATTAGCACATCACCACAAATAAAATGATCAGTCACTATGTTGTGCACATCCCTCCAAAATAAAAAAGAGCAATTAATACAATTTTATAAACACAGAAAGCATTTCCGAGAAAAATTTACCCTAGATAAGTGCACCACAACATTCAAAGAATGGCATTATCTATCATTCCCTTCATTCTATTCGTATGAATACTTTTAGTATGTTACATTCTCTTTAACCCAATTTATATGGCATACTTTACTTTTTCATTTGTCCCCAAAAAACGTCACCTTTATATATTAAAAAATACTTTAAAATTCTCACGTTACTATGATGATTTATAGTCACACATGTTTAAAGCTTATTTTAGACCACATGTATCAAAGGTATTTCATAATTTTTGTGGCCCAATGACACATAAATTCGAATATAGAGAGAATAAATTTAATTTGTGCCACAAGACTTTCTTTTTTTCTTAAACTATGTGTCTAGTCAAACACCATACAAAAATTAAAATGAAATCAAAGGAATAACATAGTTCTTAAAAAGCCATGATCATCACTAAAAGGGTAGCCCGATGCACAAAGAATCCTGCATTCACCCAACGTCCGGAAAAGCCCTGCAGCCCAAGGGGATGTGACCTAGGCAGTCTACCCTGAGTTATAGATCATGCGGATACAACTTTTAAAGAAGATAATCACGATTAAAGCACAGTAATGAGTTCAAATCTGCATAAATTTAAAGAAAGACTTACCATCATCTGTGAGATTTTCAACAGCAACTTCACGCGCGAATGCATCAGCAGACTCACACATCCCCTTCTTAACCAAGTAATCATAGATGCACTTTTCAAGCCTGAAGAATTGCCAAAAGAATCTCATTAATTTGATGTGAATTGTTTTCCCCTAAAACATTTCCTCGATGAAGATGCCTTCCAACATTAATTTAAAGGGGAAAAAAATAAAATTTGACCCTATACTATCTAAAATTCAAGCCTGAAGGACAGCCCGGTGCACTAAAGCTTCCGCTGCACGGGATTCAAGGAAGGACCGAACTACAACGGTCTATTGTATGCAATGTTACTCGGAATTTTTGCAAGAGATTGGACCAGACCACAAAGGTCTATTGTACGCAATCTTATTTTGCATACTTGCAAGAGATTGTTCCCACGGCTTGAACCCGTGACCTTCTGGTTGCATTGAAACAACTTTACCAGTTACTCCAAGGCTCCCCTTCTGCCTAGTGAAAAACTATTTTCTTATTTCTTACGCTTGTCTCCTATCACTTGCTTCAACAAATAATCATACCTTTCCTTTCAACTTCTAAAACTTAAAAATGTCATCAAAACCCTATTGAAAAATCTTTCCAAAAAATTGTTTCTCAAGATAAAGCACGTTTTACATAAATTTCTCTGATTGAAAAAAAACATTCAAGCATAAATTAAGAGGGCATAAAAGGAGAAAAGAACATATATCATAAAAAGTTATAAACTTGTACTCACATCTTTTCAGAATTCCCTGAGGCCATGATCCAAAAGAAAATGGAGAAAGAGGAGAAAATGAGAGTGAAGATAGATTAGGTAACAAGATTTGTCTGCTGAAAACAAAATGGAAGAAAAGATACAAACAAACAATATATACTATTGACTTGAAAATACTGAGTGATAAAAGAGACGAGAATATGGATGCCAAATAAAGGCAAAAAAAAATGATATCTATATTTTCACTATTAAAATGGAAGGTTATTTAATATAAAGTTTGTAATAAAAAATATGGAAATCAAATAAATGATGGGTGAAAATTTGTAAAACAAAAATTGTATTGACTTGAAGTGAGTGAGAAAGAAAAGAGACGAGAAAAGGATGCAAAAAGAAAATCTACAATTTCATTGTTAAAATGGAAACAAATTCATTATAAAGTGTGTACAATAAAAAATATGGCATGTGCAATCAAATGAATGATAATTTACATACCAACAATTGTATTGACTTAAAGAGATTGAGAAAGAAAAGAGATAGAGAAAAAGAAATCTACATTTTCATTGTTAAAATGGAAAAAAAAAATCATTATAAAGTGTGTACAGAAAAAACGTATCGCAGGTAAACAATGCAGTAAATTGAAGGATGAGTGATAATTTGGTTAATAAATAGAATAAAAACCATATGCACTAAAGAATTCATAGTAATAAAAAGTATTCTTGTTTCGTCTCCACAACTAAGATTTTCTTTAAGATTTAAAGCTTTTTCTTTTTTAATCAATTAATTCTTATTACACTTTTTTTTCCTTTAAGAATTTTCCTTTTATACGTTTGGTACAATGCAGAAATAATTTATTTGCTTCTTATGCCTTTGACTCTTAAAGTCATCGGACAATTTTAGAAGTTCTCCCAAAAAAGAATATTGAGAGAAGTTTAAAAGAAAAAACTTTAAGGTGTCAGGTACTTGTCTATTTAAGAAATTGATTTGTTTGCCAAATTTTAAAAAATATTTGAATTTAAATTCTTAACTATTTGATAACGTTTCTAAAAGTGTTTTCAATGAATATTTTTAAAGAAGTTTATGAAGATAATCTTAGGACCTTGTATGCTTGGACACTTCAATTTTATTACTAGAAATTTCCTTTGTTTATTAACTCCGGAGTGGAGAATTAATATTTTTTAAAAGAGGATCATGGAATAGTGAAAAGAAGAAGAAACCCCAATTTGTATGTGTTCAAAAGAATGAGGTAGGCATAAAATCACATGAAATGAAGTTGTTTTCAAATACATACGATCTCTTTAAAAACACATAGACTTAACAAAAAATAAGATGCAATAAGAAAAAATAATCTATGTAAGCGATACCAATTAGCTGTGGTTAAAGGTTTATAATGATGATACATTTACATTAGGTCCACTACTCGGTACGAGTCTTTTGGTCTAGTCAGAAACTATATGATATTTAGTAAATGCGGAAAATTTCTAACACTAAGAAAAAACTACATAATAATTTAAAAATACTGGCAAGACACTATTTTTTATAAATTGACGAGTAAAAGGGGATGATGTAAGTAAAAGAGAGGGGTTTTTTTTTTGTGAGAACTTATATTTACAGTTAAAAAGATTTAAGAAGTGATCATGACTGGTTTGTGATCTTAGCGTGGAATCAAGTGTAAAAAATAAATGGTGAAATTTGTCAGTAATTGTTAGAGAATTTGTACAAATTGATTAGGTAATTGTGCAACTGTGCAAAAGTCGCATACTTAGTAGAATTCTCTTTTTTGGGGGGTTTGAGTAAGGTGTTTCAATGAATTTTTTTTTACCTTTATCAACTAAAATTCATGTTTGCACAAGAATTTATTTGTTGCCTTGTTCCCTTTTAATTGTAAGAATTGGGTTCTCTTCTCTTATTTGACTTTGCTCTACAAAACAAAACTATTTTGCATCAATCCCAAGCAAAAGTTACACTACAAAAAAAAAATTAGCTACAAATCGTCACTTGAGTGTAGCTAATTTTTATTTTTTGAATGTAATTTCTTGCTTAGAATTGATGCATGATAGTTTTGTTTTGTAAATCAAAGTCAAATAAGAGAAGGGAGCTCAATTCTTAGAACAAGGCAATGAACGAATACTTGTCCAAACATAAATTACGTTGACAGAAGACAACAAATTTTAATTGAAACACCTCACTCAAACCAAAAAAAAAAAAATTAAAAAAATTCTACTAAGTATGTGACTTTTGCACAATTGGACATTTACCTAATTAATTTGTACAAACCCCTTATCAGTTACCGATAAATTTCACCAGTTATATTTTACACTTGATTCCATGCTAAGATCATCAACTAGTCATGATCACTTTTTTAATCTTTTTGACTATAAATATAAATCCTTACAAAAAACTCCTTTTTACTTCAACCCCTTTTACTTGTCAATTTAGAAAAATTAATTTTTTCTTTTAATTGTTCAATTAAGCAATTTAAAAGGGAATTACAAACAAAAAAAAATACAATTTCACCACTAACATTAAGGAATCATTTTTCAAACTAATTGAAGTACTAATAGTCAATTCCTTCTTTTTTAAAGCCTGCCCACATAAATCAGAACAGAGGGAACAATATAACCTAACCTCTATAGAATCCATCGTGTCTTTAGTCATTGTCTTCACATCATGAGCTTCCTTTTGTACTTTATCTGCAGTACTAGTCTCTGATTTCTTCTTCAATTTTCTTTGCAGTTTTTGCCATGGATCTTCCAAGCTTATTTTAGATTTCTCGGTCATCTCAGCGATCCTACCCCCTGCATCTGTCACAGTCCAATCATAGTTGAAACCTTTTTCGTAGTCCAATTTTCTTTTATATATGTCTGATGCATGGCACTCCTTCAACATAAACATGAACAAGAACAAAATATTAGAAAACGTTTCCATTAACTGTGTGTTAGAATAGAATAGGTATACACAATTCTACATAGAATAGGAATAGTTTATAGTCTCCTATTTGGTAAGGAATTGTATTATAGTATCTATAAATAGGGTTCTCTATGTAATAATTAAAACAACAATTCAATAATATTCTTCTCCAATATTTCTCACATGGTATCAGAGCAATTGTGAGAAAAAAAATCATACAGTTTTTCTGGTAACCTAGTGGCTGTCCGGTAATTAATTTTTCCGTTACAGTTTTTTCAAAAATTAACACCACCACTAGGTGCTGAACTTCCCGGCGAGCAAACCATACCCGCCGGAAACCAGTGCCAGACACGCTGTCACGCGCTGCCAGAAGAATTTCTCCGGTTGTTCAACATGATGTTGCTGTTGCGGGTAATTCTTTTGCTTGTGTTTCACAGTCTAATACTCATGGAGCATGGGTTATGGACTCGGGCGCTTCTGATCATATTTCTGGTAACAAATCACTTCTGTCACTATAGACTCTGTTCTTTATGTCCCTGGTTCTCCTTTTAATTTGGCATTTGTTAGTCGTTTGACACGTGCCCTACATTGTAGCATAGCCTTTTTTGATGATTTTTTTTTCTCATGTAGGACCGCAGTACGAGACAGACGATTGGCACAGGACATGAATCACAAGGCCTTTACTATCTTACCTCTTCAAATTCCTTCACAGCATGCTCTGTTACAGATCCACCGGACCTCATTCACAAACGTTTGGGACATCTGAGTCTATCTAAACTGCAACAGATGGTGCCTAGTTTATCTAGTTTATCCAAATTAGATTGTGAGTCGTGTCAACTTGGGAAACACACTCGTGCCACATTCTCACGTGGTACTGAGGGTCGTTCAGAGTATTTTTTCATTAGTTCATTCTGATATTTGGGGTCCTAGTAGAGTCAGTTCCACCTCAGGATTTCATTATTTTGTTAGTTTCATTGATGATTATTCGAGATGTACTTGGGTTTTCTTAATGAAAGATCGTTCTGAGTTATTTTCTATATTCAAAAGTTTCTTTGCTGAAATACAAAATCAGTTTGGTGTTTCTATTCGTACTTTTCGTAGTGATAATGCCTTAGAATACTTATCATCCCAGTTTCAAGAGTTTATGTCTCACCAAGGAATTATTCACCAAACACCTTGTGTCCATACACTCCTCAACAAAATGGTGTAGTAGAAAAAAAGAATAGGCATCTCATTGAGACTGCTCGCACTCTCCTCATTGAATCTCATGTTCCGCTGCGTTTTTTGGGTGATGCAGTCTTTCATCTTGTTATTTAATTAATAGAATGCCCTCATCTTCTATTCAGAGTCAGGTTCCATATTCCATACTGTATCCTCAGTCACATCTCTATTCTATTCCCCTCCTCGTGTATTTGAGAGTACATGCTTTGTTCATAACTTAGCCCCAAGAAAAGATAAATTAGCCCCTCGTTCTCTTAAATGTGTCTTTCTTGGTTACTCTTGAGTTTAAAAAGGGTATCGTTGCTATTCACATGATCTCCGCCGATATCTTATGTCTGCCGATGTAACATTCTTTGAATCTCAACCTTACTACACATCTTTTGCTCATCCTGATGTCTCTGAGATCTTACCCATACCTCAGGTCTTGCTTGTACCGACTTTTGAGGGATCTACGATTACTTCTCCAAATCCAGTTGGAGTGCCACCACTCCTAACTTATCATCGGCGTCCACGTCCAACAATAGTCTCAAATGATTCATGTTATGCACCGGACCTTGTTCCCACTGCGGCCTTGCCTCCTGCTAGCCAATCGATTCCACTTCACAAAGGTATGCGATCTACTCGAAATACTAATCTACATTATACTTTCTTGAGTTATCATCGTTTATCTTTACCCCATTATGCCTTTGTATCATCTTTGTCCTCTATTTCCATCCCTAAGACTACAGGAGAAGCACTTTCTCATTCTGGATGGAGGTAGGCTATGATTGATGAGATGACTGCTTTATATTCGAGTGGTACTTGGGAGACTGTCTCCCTTCCTACAAGTAAGTCTACTGTTGGTTGTCGTTGGATTTATGCGGTCAAAATTAGTCCAGATGGTCAAGTTGATCGGCTTAAGATTCGCCTTGTTGCCAAAGGGTATACTCAGATATTTGAGCTAGATTATAGTGACACTTTCACTCCTGTGGCCAAAATAGCATCAGTCCATCTTTTTCTATCTATGGTTGTCGTTCGTCATTGGCCTCTTCAGCAGTTGGACATTAAAAATGTTTTTCTGCATGGTGATCTTGAGGAAGAAGTCTATATGGAGCAACCACCTAGTTTTGTTGCTCAGGGGGAGTCTAGAAGCCTCGTATGTCGATTCCGTCGGTCACTCTATGGTCTGAAACAGTCTCCTCGAGGAGCTTGGTTTGGAAAGTTCAGTACGGTAATTCAAGAGTTTGGCATAACTCGTAGTGGAGCTGATCACTCTGTATTCTATCGGCATTCAACACCAAATCTGTGTATTTATTTGGTTGTTTACGTTGATGATATCGTTATCACCGGCAATGATCAAGTTGGTATCGCCAATTTGAAGTAGTATCTCTTTCAGCATTTCCAAACTAAAGGCCTCGACAGACTGAAGTATTTTCTAGATATTGAGGTTGCTCAGTCTAGATCAGGTATTGTTATTCTCAATGCAAGTATGCTTTAGACATTCATGAGGAGACAGGAATGATGGGATGTAAACCTATTGACACTCCTATGGATTCGAATGTTAAACGCCTTCCAGGACAAAGGGAGAAACTCAGTAATCCTAAGAGGTATAGACGGTTGGTTGGAAAGTTGAATTATCTCACGGTGACTAGACCAGACATCTCTTTTCCTGTGAGTGTCGTAAGTCAGTTTATGACTTCTCCTTGTGATAGTCATTGGGATGCAGTTGTTCGTATTCTGCGATATATAAAATCAGCTCCTGGTGAAGGACTACTCTTCGAGGATCAAGGCCATGAGCATATCACCGAATATACAGACGCTGATTGGGCAGGATCACCCTTTGATAGACGTTCTACATCCAGATATTGTGTTTTAGTAGGAGGTAATTTGGTGTCATGGAAGAGTAAGAAACAAAGTGTGGTTGCTCGATCTAGTGCAGAAGTAGAATATTGAGCAATGGTTGTAGCAACTTGTGAGCTAGTTTGGATCAAACAGTTGCTTGGAGAACTAAAGTTTGGAGAAACCGATCATATGGAACTTGTGTGTGATAATCAAGCAGCCCTTCATATCACATCAAATCTAGTGTTTCATGAGAAGACTAAGCACATTGAGATTGATTGTCACTTTGTCAGAGAAAAGATACTCTCGGGAGATATTGTTACTAGATTTGTGAAGTCAAATGATCAACTTGCAGATATCTTCACCAAGTCCCTCACCGGTCCTCGTATTAATTACATTTGTAACAAGCTAGGTACATATAATTTGTATGCACCAGCTTAAGGGGGAGTGTTAGAATAGAATAGGTATACACAATCCTACATAGAATAGGAATAGTTTATAGTCTCCTATTTGGTAAGGAATTGTATTATAGTGTCTAGAAATAGGGTTCTCTATGTAATAATTAAAACAACAATTCAATAATATTCTTCTCCAATATTTCTCACAAGCTGCAAATACTATACTATACTCTTTCTAATACTAGTTTTTTATTATTAATTTGCTTCAGAGAAGAAAAATAAAATCTCTTTAAATTTAGAAAATTTAACTTTCCTCAAGTTTTTCTAACTAAATAAATGTTATGACTTGTTCAAAATTACACATTTTTCAAAAGTTTATACATAAACGGAAGCAGATCAAAAATTTAAACTCTATAGATTCAAGTACAAAACTCTAACACAATTCATTTAATTTACTATCTTTTAACACATAGGCGGAGCTAGTATTTTGAGCTTATGAATTCTGAAATCTAGAGAAGACAAACTTAGAAGTTCTAATAAACAATTTATAAATGTTAAGTAAATTTTTAAACACTAATTCAAGATGCGGACAAGGCTAAAGCTACTGGGTTCGGTGATTCTGTGAAGTAGTATACAGGCTTGTAAATTCGCCCCTATTTTAACACATACACAAGCCCATGTTATAAATACACACATACATGTTTGAGTCAAAGCTAACTGGATTTTGAACAGACAAATATTATGTCATGCTTAATACTACCTATGTTATATAAATTTCATAACTAATCAAACTATGTCATACAAATAATTGGAAAAAATATCATAATCATCTACCAAAAACAATAAACAGGTGGGAAAAGGTACCTCAGAATGAGTAGGGGATGAGGAGAAGCAAACACGGGAGACATTGCCGTGGAGAAACAGACATTACATGCAAACACTGCATTCCTGAAGTTGTTCTTAAGAAATTTCCATGCATTGCCTCATTTTCTGAACAACTACAAGATGGTGGCAGAGCCAGGATTTTCAGTAAAAGGGTTTAATATATATAGAAGTAAGGACAAGAAGAAAACAAGGGAATTCAATATCTATCTATATAAACATAAAAAAAGGAAGTATATTTTTCCGGAAAAGGGGGCTTGGATGAACCCCGTTGTGCCCCCTATCTAGTATGATAAAAGTAAAAATCCTTAATTTCTCCTTTAGCCTGCCTATCACCAAACTTTTAAGGTGTTTCTGCTGAAAACTTGTGTAAATCTTCACCTTGAAGAGTTTCACTTTCTTTGTAATCCTGCATAAGGCTCTCACATTTCACATTAGAATTTTAAGTTGCATTTCTCCCTTGAATACTGATAAAATCATGCACAAAGTTGCAGAAAGATATCTCAATGACCAAAAATATTCTGGAAACAAATTCACACTGGATATCGTAACCAAAGCAACTACTAAATGTTACGATCATGGGATCACTTATGAGTATTCAACTTATTCTGGCATGTTCTTCCCTTAAGCCAACATGAGTAAGCATATTATTGTTGAAATCAATAAAACTTGCAAGGGCAGAAACTGTGCGCTCAAAAGCTTTAGCTGCCAGCCACTTTAGGTAAAACATCCTGTTAAGGACAGGATGAAGTTTTTGAAAATTGTGTCTTTTGATTTGTACTCGTAAACTGGGACTTGACAATTGATAGTCAATAGCAGGGGCAGCAGTGCAAGCTCCCTGAAAACAAACGAACTTAAAGATGAACCTGAACGGAATACTATAATGAACAATGCAGATAAAGTTTACTTTCAGATGCTATATGAATTCAGGGGACTGACAGTTCAGCTCCATTCTTGATTACATACTTGTTGGCGAGCCTTATTTTCCTCTAGAGGTACAATAAAAGGAAAAAATCAATCAGAACAAAGAATTAGAAACCTCAAATTAGCACGAATCTACTGTACCACTAGCTCAAATTCATCATTTGTACAATCCAAGTTTTAGGCATTTCAGATATCCTCTGTATGGTCAAAGCAATAAATTTTCTTGGCAACTCTTCTGGAAAAAACATGCAAAGAGCAAAGCACTTATCATATCCATGGAACAAAACATGTAAACTTGTGTGCTACTTCCCTACTTCTTTCCATGTATATTTTCTTAATATCATGTTTATCCTAAACGCTATTTCAAGGAAAGTAATCTTCGTTAAATAGCAAAGGAGAGGAAGATAAAGAAAAGAACACAATTGGTGAGATTGAAACTTTGCACCTTCGTAATGTAGGATGGAAACACAACCACTAAGCAGCATCTATTTACTTTTAAAAATGCATAATACCGTCTCTTTCCGTTGACGCTCAATTTTGTAGGACAAAGATACATATTCGTTCTGTTAACATTGGCAACACTAAGAAATGGATGTTTTTGCCTCTGCAAATCATAGGCTCAATTCTCTATTTATCTGTTCTTTAATTCTAAGTCATTCAAAATTAATAAAATTCCATGCAGATATTGCTTCCCAAATCACAACATTTGCAACGGCCTGAAGACTGTGGACACAATACAGATCTGCAGTAAAGCTGATACGAATCATCGCATTCATCATTCATCGATAAGGGTAGGGGCGGAGCTATAGTGTCTTGAGGGTGTCCAATTGGACACCCTTCGTTGGAAAATTATACCGTACATTTAAGTAAAATGCTGTTCAAAATGCTTAAATTTAATACTTTGGACACCCTTGACTCAATAAGCCACTGCGGCCCAACGGATGGAGGCTCACTTGTGAAGCCCATGTGCGCAGGTTCGAATCCCCAGTAGCTACTCATTTTTATAATCATTTTTAAGAGCTCCTATTTTATTATTGTTATAATCATTTTTAAGAGCTCCTATTTTATTATTCCTTTAATTATCTAAGGTAATTAAAGGACTTTCTAAAAAATAGTTAGTAAATTTATTAGAAATCTATAACTTAAAAATCTAATAAAGCTTATTGAATTTTCAATGAATTTGACTTTTTATTTCTTCTCATCAAAGTTTGAAATAAAACTTAAACGTAATTATTAAAATGATTTCATTTTAAGTTGAACCACCCCCTTTCTTTTCTTTTTTTCCTTTGTTCATTTACTCATATTAAATTAAACACAAATAATTAAAGCTACATATCATGCGATTTGATTTTTAAAATTTTGGAGCATTCATACATAAAAAAATATATTAAGATTACGTAATTCGATTTTAAATTTTTCACTGCACCCATTCATCAACTTTTTTTTGCTTATGTAATGTTTGGACACCTTTCGTGAAATTTCCAGCTCCGCCACTGGATAAGGGAACCTGAAGAGGCCATGTTCTTATTGCAACAAACATTCATTCTAATTCAATAATGCAATCAAATTACTTTTACCTTCATTGTCATCAAGCTCTTGCAAGTAATGATCAGCATCCAAGGCTTCCACACACCGTACACAAATATGAAGTTGAAAAGCAGAAGCATCTTAGAACCGTAATTCTGCTAACATTACACTATCTCGTTATCTTGAGAGAACAGTGAAAATCAAATCTTCAAACGAATCCACATTGAAGATATAAATGACAAACATAGATGGAAAATGCAAGCACAGAAGCGCACAGGCGCAATCCTTTGCAGTGTTACATGAGAAACTACGCAATTTACAAAAGTCTCTTTTACTCTAGCACATAGTGGCTGCCAGAACAATGAGATATTATTGATACAACTCTAAATCAAGGCTTTACAAATTAGAAAAGAAAAAAACACATATTCATGGACCATATTTTGATCTCGCCAGCACAGAGACTGTCATAGTAGAAGTATGTGAGATACACATAATAGACATGCAGTAGACATGGCCAACCAAGCAAACCAACTTCATTTCTGGACCAAGCAAACCAATAATGAACAAAGATTAAACCACATTCAGATCACTAACCTGTGCCAGCATGTGTGACGGTTTTGCCCATACACTTCTTATCTTGAATATAACCAGTAACAAAAAACGCCGCTGATGCTAGTCTCTATTGTCCTTGGCATAGTTACCACATATCAGTCAAAACCGAACTGCAAAAGAAGACCCCAGATCTTCAAATCTGAAACCTACAGCAATCACTTTTCAACTTTAAGTCATCCTGACAGCCTATTCTCCCCATAGGCCTCCACTACCTTGAGTTCCAACGCACCTCTATCATAGGGTTGCTCAACCATCTATTTTGCAGTATTTAAACTCAAATCTACTATAAATTATATATACTTTGGATAGAGAGAATTTGTCAGCTGATGGCACCATGCTGCGCAACTTATTCATCTCAAGAAATAGTGAATTGGATGTAATTTCTTTTGCACGTACATGAGGTAACCTGGCTCTTGCAGAACTTCGCCAAAATATTTTATTCAGGTTTCCCTTGCATCATTTGAACATTTAATTTCAATAGGAAATATTTTGCCAGATGTTCAGCCATACTGACATCGACTCATGACTAAAGTATAGCATCACAATGAATATATTGGGTGTCATAGAATCTATACTACCTTAAAAGCATGAACTATCTAACTTGAATATTAAATTACTATAATACCCCCAATTTAAAACACCAAATTTAGTATATATTCTATATTTTATATTGTATTTATTTATTTCTTCTACATTCTATTAAAAGCTGACACCTATACAAAACAAATAATATCTATAAGATAATATTAGTGAGATAAGACAAATTACATGATTGAACCTCATCAAATTGAAATAAATATATACATTATTGCATTTAACTAATAAAATTTTTCATTGACCATCTTCATAGGTTTGCGTGAAAAAGAGATATATATGACGATCCACATTGAACATTCACAAAAGAATCTGCAATATTATTTTTTGCTAAGCTTATTATTCAAATCTTCGCTATAATAAGCAATACTATATTTACTATAACATATACTTTTGGAATCGGTAATCACGTGCAACGCACGTCTAGGTGGAACAAAAGGATGAAATACTAAGGAAAGTCATTAGATTTTATAAAATTAAGACCAAACGATTACATTACAAAAGAGATATTTGTTCTCACAAAATAAAGAGGGAAGGATGACACTACAAAAGGTATATATAATATAGAAGTATTTCCAATGACTGTGGAGCCTGAGAGTTTCACGATTATGCATTCAAATTATAATTGCTTCAAAGAAATGAATTTAACTTTTAAAAGTTTAGGTGACACCTTAGCATATGATTCTTGAACATGCTCTGGAGACTAAAGATGAATATATCTGGAACACATCCCCCAATTCGCCAAAAATCCCTCTCAAGAACTGATAGCTAAAAAAGTTCCCAAGTATGCCCAAGAATTCTAAGTTACTTTTGGAATTTGTTTTAACAATCAATTCTCCAGGGGATCTCTAGCAGAGTGGTGGGATGGGTTCTATGATATATTCACCTCTGAGCAGGCCCAAGAATCCGTTCTAAATCACAAGTTGAGAGTTATATTTTCGGATTTTCCCCATTTTCCTTGTTAAAATCACCAAACTTGGATAGAAAGAAAATATTAGCTTATCCAATCTGCTATTTGACGTGAGTTTTCCTGTGAGAACAGGATACAGTTTTCGACAGTTGTTCTTTCTACTTGGAAGTACTAAGCTATGGCTAAAAAAAATTGACAGTTAATGACAGCAGAAACAAACTACCGAAAAGTTGAACTAAACATGCACGTGATGTTAACTTTTTCTGTTGATGTGAAAAATCAATAGGAACACATACATTCGACCCGCGGTATTTAACTAAACAACGTAGCATGAATCTACTGGGTGTGTGGCTCTTCTGAACCAAATATGCAAAAGTAAAGAAACTCACCTGACCAAACATTTGGCAAGATCCAACTCATAAAGGTTGTGTGTCATTTTCCTGCTTCTTTCCACGTATGTTCACTTGGTTTCCCATTTTATCCTAAATGCTTAAAAGGAATCTTCAAAATGAAATTGGAGGTAAAATACAGAGATGATAGGCAACTCGCAACTCAATAAGTAAGCCAATGGCAAAAAAGTGCATATTCTAAGCATCAGCTTCAGAATCAATTACAGCTCCTAATAACCACAGTTCTTCACTTGCTTGTAGGAGAAAGAAGTAAGTGGCGTTCTATTGGTTAGAGATCATACCTTGCTCTCTTTTTCTTCTTCCGGTGCAAGGAAATTTACCTGAAAAGTGGTTGGTTTTGGTGGATTTCTATGATGCAATCCCACATTGTATAGGTTTTTGCACAGGATGGCACTGGTATAATAATTTGATAAAGCTGATTTATAGTCTGATAGCACCTGTCAAAAATGAAAAACAGCACATTAAAATTTTCTGATAGCATAAAACAGTTCATTTCCAGTTGATCATTCAAGACGTTATACATAATTTAAATTTAATTAATAACAAATATGGAAGAATTTATTTTTTTCCCTGGTAGAATGCATTAGGATTTTAAATTAAATCCACCTTGTGTTGGCGAGGGTTGAGGTAGACCACGAGATACGCATGTAAACAGTATGACACAATTCCAAGAGCCTTCAATTGAATAAGTTTGACTAAATCACGCCAACTGAAAAGTTTTAAGTCACCCGAGATTCGTGGACTTACAGAGTAAACTCTTGCCATTACTTAAATCTGCGACCAATTCTTGCTTTCACTTGATTTCATTTGGTCCCATGTGAACCTATAATCCTAATTGCCTGCCAAGTGATCCTAAATAGTGACAATTGAAAAGCTGCTTTGAGAACTTCACTTGTTTGAAGAATGGTTGTAAAATCTTGTACAATTCCAGGAATTACGTGGTGCACAAGTGATATATAGCACTTCTTAGAGAATCAAAGCCCACATAATATTTTCCGTTCAGGGCCTATAGTCTCTACCAACTACTCCTTCCATTAACTTTACTTGTCCCCTATTCCAAAAATAAATATTCACTTTTACTAGTCACTTTTAACATATCAATAAAAGACAATTATTGTTTTTCTATTTTACTGTCGACACTAATTACTTATTCCCCAAATCATTTCCAAGACCTAAGACTATACATCAATTGATATGGGTGTTGCAGTAAATAACTCATACTAATCATTGTTTCTTAAGGGGCATGTAAAGTCCAAAGTGGACAAGTAAAAGTGAACAGAGGGAGTATGTTGACGATTGTTAAAGAAATTCAGTTTACCAACTTAGAACGATCTTAGAACCTGAGGTGACTTCCTTTATCTTTCCCTAATGGATGGCTAGGGGAAGTGCATTTACCAGGGGAAGCAGCGGTGGAATTTTGATTACGTGGGACAAGAGAGAATGGCTAGGAGAACTGATTAACTCTGGAAACCAATCGATTCTATGCAAATTTATTGGCATAAACCAGGAGATGACATGGTACCTTCGTGCAGTTTATGCTGACTACAATAGGGTCACCAGAAGAAACCTTTGGAATGAGCTAATTACTAGCAAAACTTTTTGTGAGGGGCCTTGGGTGGTTTGTGGTGAATTCAATGTGACTAGGTATGTGTGTGAAAGGACAAACTGTAATAGGATCAATGGGGCAATGGCTGAATTTTCTGATTGCATCAACGGTAGACCCTCCTTAATTTGGAGGGTCTTACACTTGGAGAAGAGGAGAAAGCAAGAATAGTGCATCCAGAATCGACAGATTCCTATACTCTCCTGAATGGGAAGACCGATTCTCTCAGGTTAAGCAGACATTGCTCCCAAGACTGGGTTCTGATCACAACCCAATTCTACTATCTTGTGGTGACTGGGAGTTCAAAAAATCCTACTTCAAATTCGAAAATTGGTGGCTAGAAGTTGAGGGATTCAGAGACAAGGTGAAGGAATGGCGGAACTCTTTTCCAAATACAGGAAGACCATCTTACAATTTGGCAAACAAGCTCAAGCTCCTTAAAAAAGAGCTGACACAGTGGAGCAAAAGCCACAGATTGAACTGGAAGAAAAAGAAAGAGGAGATCCTTTTACAAATCAGCTCCTGGGATACTCTTCAAGACCAAAGGACCCTATCTGATGATGAGCTTTTGCAAAAATCACATCTAGCTATGGAGTTTGAGGAGGTTGCCAAGAGAGAGGAGATAGCTTGGAGACAAAGATCAAGAGTTAAATGGCTGAAACAAGGTGATAAAAATACCAATTTTTTTCATAGAATGGCCAATGCCCACAAGAGATACAACTCCATAGAATCCTTACAAGTAGGGTCTCACTATCACTGATCCAGAAGTCATCAAGGATAATGCTCAAACTTTCTACCAGAAAATGTACAAAGAGACTGAGCACTGGAGACCTGATTTCAATCTCCAAGATGCACCAGTCATCTCCACAGAAGATCAGACATGGCTGCAAAGGAATTTTGAAGAAGGAAATCCTAGAGACCATTAAGTCATGTGCTATTGAAAAGGCCCCTGGGCCTGATGGTTTCCCAATCAACTTCTACCTAACCTTTTGGGAGTTTGCATTTATGACCACCAAGGTTTTGAAAGAAGTCTTGAATGCTACCTATGTGGCCCTCATTCCGAAGAAAGCAGGAGCAGCAGAATTAAGAGATTTCAGACCAATCAGTTTGATCTCTGGGGTGTACAAAATATTGGCCAAAGCATTAGCTGAGAGAATGAAAAAGATCATAGGGAATTTGGTCAACAGACATCAAATGGCATTCATCAAGGGAAGACAAATAATGGATGCAGCATTGATAGCAAACGAATGTGTAGACACAAGAACCAGAGGAGATGTTGCTGCTCTAATGTGCAAACTAGACATTGAAAAAGCTTTTGATCATGTCAACTGGAACTATCTCCTAAATCTCCTCAAACAAATGGGTTTTGGAAATAGATGGCTAAAGTGGATAAGTTTCTGCATTCAAAACTGTTAGGTTCTCCATTTTGGTAAATGGAGACCCTGTTGGTTTTTTTCCCTCCGAAAGGGCACTTAGACAAGGAGACCCCCTCTCCCCTTTTCTCTTTATCCTAGCCATGGAAGGACTCAGCAGTATGGTTAGAACAACTCTCCAAAAGAATTGGATAAGGGGTTTCAACCTTAATAGCCATGGTGTGGGTGATCTGGAAGTCAGTCGTCGCCTGGTTTATGCAGATGACACTATAATTTTTTTGTGAACCTATAGAAGAGCAGGTCTGGCATATCAGACTGATGTTAACTGTTTATGAAGCTGTATCTGGTTTGAAGGTAAACTGGAGGAAAATCAATTTATTTCCCATCAAAGAGGTAAACCACATGCAGACTCCGGCTGGCATCTTAGGTTGTGGGGTGGACAAACTCCCAACTGTTTACCTTGGCATGCCCCTTGGTAACAAACATGATGATCTGGAGATTTGGGATGACATCATAGAGAAGACAGAGAAAAAATTATCTCAATGGAAGGCTCAGTACATATCACTTGGAGGAAGAGTCACTCTTATAAACTCTGTCCTAGACTCCCTTCCCACCTACGTGATGTCATTGTTTCCTATCCCTTCCAGTGTATCTAAGAAATTATACAGGCTCAGAAGGAATTTTCTATGGAAAGGAAACAAGAAGGGTGGGAGATACAATCCAGTGAAGTGGAAGGAAACTCAATTGAGCAAAAACCAGGGAGGACTAGCCATCAGAAACCTAAACTTACATAATCAGTGTCTTCTCATGAAGTGGTTATGGAGGTTTAGTGAGGAAGAAGCTTCACTCGGGAAACAGGTCATCTCTCACAAGTATGGTCAAGAAAGTCAATGGGTCACCAATGAGATCAACAGTACTTATGGTGTTGGTGTGTGGAGAGCTATCAGATGAACATGGACAAAAATGCAAGGAAATACCAGAATCAGAGTTGGAAATGGGCTCAGAACTCTCTTCTGGAAAGATCTCTCGATAGGTCAGTCCACTCTGCAGGAATCCTTCCCTGATTTAATGCTATTAAGCTACAATCCTGAAGCTACAGTTGGGGAATGTTGGTCTCCCCAAGGTTGGAACCTAACATTTAGAAGACACCTTAACGACTGGGAAGTGGAGAGGGTGGCAAACATGCTGAATGTACTAGAGGTCTTCACTGGCACAACTTCCAATCCAGATTCTTTAAGATGGAAATACACACAAGATGGCATCCTCTCGGTGAACAGACTTTACAAGAAGGAAAACAGCTGCTCAACACATGAGGAAGTCTCAAAGCTCTGGAAGTCCTTATGGAAGATTAAGGCCCCTACAAAAATCAAATGTTTCGCTTGGTTGGTGGTCAGAAGAGCTTGTCTCACTCAAGAAGTTCTCCAAAAGAAGGGAAGGACACTTGTACCTAGATGTCTTTTGTGCAATGAAATTGGGGAAACAAATAACCATTTGTTCCTACATTGCACATTTACTGCTCAACTATGGCATCCATTCTTTACTCTCACTAAAGAAGAGTGAACAATGCCCGAGCACACAGCTGACCTGTTGAGCTGTTGGATCAGAAGAGGTGGCAGCAAAAGCCAGAAGAAGTGGTGGCGGATGATACCTTCCTACATTTGGTGGACAGTGTGGGAAGAAAGAAATGGGAGATGCTTTGAAGACAAAGTTAAGTCCATTCATGATGTAAAATGGAGCTGTCTAGTCACATTATTTTTTTGGTGCAAGGAGAATTGTATAGAGGAAATAGATGAATTTGTCGATTTCTTAGGAGCTTTGTAAATCTAGACTCTCTTTTCTTTTCTTGTGAAAAGTTTCTGAAGGTGACCAGCGTCCCTTAATGCTGAGGAATACAATAGTACTTTTGTCCCAAAAAAAAAGATAAAGGAAGTCCCAAATGGTATATTTCTACCTAGTTTATAACATCCTCTAACACTATTTGTACCAAGTCGGACCCCTTAGTAATAACTTGTTGAAATTGAAATGACCTTAGGTAGAAGGGTTTTAGACTACTTGCAAAGACAAAGAGTAGTTTAAAATATGTTGAATTTATCATAAGCTACACGAAGAACATAGAAATCTATCAAGGTAAAGAGAAACAACTTCCACACATGTTATGATGGAAAAATCCAATCTCATGGTGTTACTAAAAGTAATTGCTTCGACGCTTAAAGTGATATAGAAATCCAAGCGATGAGTTATTACTTCATGAGCAAAACCAAGCGTTTCGAATGATGACGAGCAAACTAATCCTAACCTTAAGCAGACAATTTTTGGCTCAACTATGAGGAGTTGGATTAATACCAACTTTATTATAGCATTAAATCATACATGTTTGGCATTTTTAGTTTTCCATAATTTGCGTTTTACTTCATTGTGTATCTCTTTAATTTTATGTTCTATTTAGGATGATTATTAGCGAAAATGAAAGGAACCCACAAATGGAATATTTTTTTTTAGTTTATAACATCCTCTGCCAATTCTTGTACCAAGTCGGGCCCATCTAGTAATAACTTGTTGAAATTGGAATGACCTAGATAAAAGGGTTTTAGACTAGTTGCAAAGACAAAGGGTAGTTAAAAATATTTTGGCATTATCGAAAGCTACTAGAAGAATATAGAAGGGAACAAAGTAAAAAAAACAACTACCACACATGTTATGATGGCAATATGATGATAAGATCCATTGAGTCTCATAGTGTCATTATGGGTCATTGTTTTTCCTCTTAAAATGATAAAACAAGATAAACGAGGAGTTATCACTTCATAAGCGAAGCCATGTGCTTCAAATAATGACGTGCAAAATAATCCCAAAGATAAGCGGTCAATTTTTGGCTAAACTATAAGGAATTGGATTAATATCAGCTTTTATTATAGCATTACATTCATACATGTTTGGTATTTTTTTCAATAACTTGTGCGCTATACATCAACTAAATGTGAGCTTCAGTTCTCACTATACTACAAGCCCAAAGATCTTGTTGTTTTTTGTACTTAGTGCACTTCACCCCAAGGAAATTCAGTTCTCGTTTTTGCTTCAACCCCATAGATGATCTTGTTGCTTTTTTGCATTTCTTGCTTTTGAAAACATTGTAACCTCATGGTCTAGTCTTGCTTGATGGTGTGATCACTACATCAACAGTGATGAAAGTGGGCAAATAAGACTAATGTTTTCATATGGAAGGCATGGTGCTCAAAGCTTAAGGAGCTAGGTAACAGTTAAGGTTTTCCTCTTTAAGTAGAGTTCATCCTTTTCCCTTTGCGAGAAAGAATTCCTAGTCTTCTCCGATAAGGAAAGGCGGTGAGGCAAATTTCTAATACTTAACGACACAAATCTTATGTGTTAGTCATTGTTTTCCAAGTTTAAATAGGGACGTGCTAGTAGGTGTTAAGGAACTCAATGCTAATTGAGCTAACATTCTTTTCCCCTTAACCAATCAGTGTTACCCTTCTTCTTTTACTCTCCCTCCTATCTTATCCACCAAATGATGCACAGATAGGATGTCCCCATTCATTATGCCATTATGTTAATTAAATATTATATCGCAATGCAGAAACTTTCGTCAATCTATGCACTCTACTCTTGAGGTGGTCTCTACCTCAAGAGACCACAGCTACAAATCACTTGTTCAAGAAAATATCTGCAGCAAAGCAGGCACAGTCCCTTTATGTTGTTTTATCATTTTGACGGTAATAAGGGGAGTCATGGAGCAACTGTAAAATTGTCTCCATGAAATCAGCCACTGATGTTAGCATCAAGATAGGCTGCTTACCTACATTAATGGAGTATGGCCCTTGCCCGGATCCAGCGTAAATGCAAGATGCTTCATGCACTAGGATGCCGTTATCATTTTGACACTAAATTTGTAGATTTGATCAACTAGACTCTCTGCTAATATAAGAACATCTTATTCACGACCAAGGAAGAATGCTATCTTTTATATAAGCCTAGTAATGGACTTGAATACAAGTACCATCAACACAATGTTTCTTCAAACATCGATCATCAATATCTTTAATACTATTTGGAGTCTAATTCACAAAAGCTTAACTACCATCAGTATAATGTTACTTCAAGCATAGTTGATCAAGATCACTTATATAAATACCAAATGTTGCCTGTGACCTTAACCTAAATCGCTCTTGCCTGAAGCCATCAATGTTATGTTTTCTCACTATTAATACCTAAACCCTCTATGCCTCATTTAAATGTATAAGCAGTTTAGCATTTACATCAAGACACTGCACTTTAAGGCTGCATACACATCACCCTACCTAGATACCATCATTCTTACCACTTGTAGGAAAAGTTGATGCTTCTTGAAGAACTATTACTCCCAAATCTCCAAGTTGATTAAAAAATATGAAACAGCCATTTTACAATTGGGAGAAAGCAACAACATCGAATGTTATTCCATTCATAATCAAGTACCCATGATAAAGCTTGGATTACAAAAAAACTAAATGCTTAAAACAATCAAGAAGTAACAAAATGCATCTGTCTTTCCTCATGGCTATAGCCTACATGTACTGTATAATAGCTAATGATTTGTAAGCTTTCTCGAGGTATCACCTTCTTTATTCCATGCCAAGAGAAAGATCAGGAAATCAAGAGATCTTGATTTGATTAGGGAGTTTGCTGCATTCCAGAGCAGGAGCCGGTGGAAGAGCCTGATAGGAAGATTAGCAGAGAATCTGATATGAGTTTCCGCTATAATAGAGAACTGTTTAATTGTCCTTGAATAACTAAAAACAGACCAATATTTTCATACACTCACAAAAATTGGCATTCTTATTTTGGGTCAAAAAGCATTCTCACATAAGCAATTCTTTTATTCACATCTGCAATTACCAAATAATTTAGGCTATAGATACAGTCATGTATCCATCATGTATCCAGAGTTCTTGTATACACCAAATAAAACCTCATCTTAGGGGAAACATTTCATATCCTTAAAGCTGGACATGAATGAGGCTATAACCTAATCCATAAAAATACTTGATGTTCATGATCGGACATACAAAGTTAAAAACGATATTAATTTTGTGTTGGTAATTGCTACACGCATACAACAATGAGCACGTTCTGCACAAGGCGCTGAGAATTCTGAAAAAGTATGCAACTGATTCCTCCAATGAAGGAGCTTTTCTTGCAGATTTTAGTTATGACCTTAATGCATGTTAAGTCAACATATAAGAGTGGAAACTACCTTAGGTGAGCTCACATGTATTATCAAGACCAAAGTCAAGATATTCTGAAACATAAATGCAAGGTATTTGAAAACAATAAAACCTACCTGCTTCACAAGGATCTGGCACCGGAAGCACAACATTTTTAGGGGTATCGCCATTTGGTTCCATCTGCATAGTTTGGTCAAAGTAAATGCCTTGTCCCTCTCCCTCATCCTGGAAGGAATAAAACCTTGACAGTTATGTCACAACATTAAAAAATTGTTGTTGTATCAGAAATGTAAACATACTTTGGCCTCCCACTGTTGAGGCATATTTGGAATCTGCTCCATCAGGCAGCTGCATGACACAAGAAAATCTAAAAGAGTTAGAAATCTTCTGATTCACCAACTTCAACAACCAAATTGATGCTTTCACTATGCAATATCATAGCAATAACTAGTTATCTAGGAAGATTAACACAGAGAATTAGATAAATTCAATTTTACGGTCATAATTACATTGCGCAAGACCCAATGGACACATGATTTTTTCAAGAACAAAGCAGCACAGATATAACATGAAGTTACATGAACAAGACAAACACTAAAAAAAATACATCAAGTGCAGAAACGTTGGTTCGGATTAGCAATAAACATAACAAGTTATTACCTAGAATCAGTTACAAACGCCGCCCCCTGACTCGGACGATCCACGTCAAGAAATCTTAACTTAGGTGTCACTTCGTCCTCAGGCATCCTCAGATGGCATGGCTCTTGCGATCTCTCAGGACTAAATGCCGGCACCACAAGAGATATATTATGTGCCTATAGTTCGGACAAAAGCGTGACATCACAAGGGAGACATTATAATCTATAAAATTAAGACCAAAAGATGCATTGTAGGAGAGCTAACTGGTGTAACAGAATGAGAAGAAGATGTTGGCACATCATAAGGGACTTGAGGTACCACATTGTCCATAGTACGTGCAGCCTGATAATTTTAAAAAAACATTCATTTAGATTATAATAGTCTCAAAACGAAGATAAATTTAAGAGAAAATGGTCAAATGCCCCCTCAACATATATCTGGATTTTCAACTACACACTTGAACTTCACGCGAGTCCTATCACCCCTTGAACGGTTTAAAAATGAAATAATTATACCCTTAAAAAACCATAACCAGATCTATGGTGGCACGTGAATTTCACGCGTTTGATACTTCATCAAATATTTTTTTTTCAATTTTTATATTTCTTTACCCTTTTCTTCTATATTCTTACCCATCCCTTCAAACACTCAAAGTACTTTAACCATTTTCACCATCATTAGAACACCATAAGTCAATCGAAACTGGGTCTTTAAGGAAGAAAGGTGAATAATGGTTTCAGAGCTCGTCCAGAGATATAGGGGCTTTGCACTTTTGAAACCTAAAAATCAAATTAAAAAAAAAAAGTGATGGAGGGAGAGAGGACGAACATGGCAGAATATTGTCATTAATGGTGGTCACCGAAGACAAGCAATACTCTCAAGGAAGATGAGGAGGAGGAGCCTACGATGTCTTCCACATCATCATCGATGGCGACAACAATTCGAAGAGGAAGAGACTGATTCTACGACGGTTGATGAATTAATGAGATTAATAGTGACAATTTTTGAGATATAGTTGATTGATTGAGATTTGAGATTAATAATTAAAGGAACTATTAGTAAAAAAAATAATTCCTTTTGGTGGGTTCAATTGGATTTGAAGTAAACCCATACTGATTTTTCTCAAATCAGATCCAAAGTATTTTGGGGTGATATAAATATATGTAAACTTATCTACAATTGATTTAGGTTGATTGATTTTGCAAGAGTTCTACATGAGTTTGAAAATTTATTTGGATTCAACAATAGTGAATCTGATGAAGATGGTGGTGGCAGCACAACTTAGAGGTGGTGAAAGATGGGAGATTTGTTTATATTGCTGGAGAAGAAAGAAAACGAAAAAGAAAAAAAAATTAAAATGCATATATTTATTGAAAAGAGATATTAAAAATAAAGTTTTAATAATAGTTTTTTATGCTCACTTTCCCATGAAATACACTCACTATGCCAGCTAAGCATTTTAGGGAGGTAATAATTTCAGTTTTAAATAGTACAGGGGGTGATAGGATCTTGATAACATTAAAGTGTGTAGTTGAGAATCCGAATATAAGTTGAGGGGGCATTTGACCATTTTCTCTAAATTTAACTTAGAAAAGTTTAGGGAATACCTCAGCATAAGGATCTTGGGCGGACTGATTAGAGATTAGCATATCATAGAACACATTCCACCAGTCCATGAGAAATGACCCTGGAGATTTTGTAGCTGAAACAAATTGCAGAATTAAATAATTCTACATTAGCACATCACCACAAATAAAATGATCAGTCGCTATGTTGTGCACCCCTCCAAAATAAAGAAGAGCAACTAATACAATTTTATAAACACGGAAAGCATTTTCAAGAAAAAATTGACCCTAGAATAAGTGCACCACAACATTCAAAGAACGGCTTTATCTATCATTCCCTCCATTCAATTTGTAAGGATACTTTTGGTATGTTACACTATCTGCAACCCAATTTATATGGCATACTTTACTTTTTCATTTGTCCCCAAAAAATGTCACATTTATATATTTGAAAATACTTTAGCATTCTCATGTTACTATGATGATTTATAGTCACACATGTTTAAAGCTTATTTTAGACCACATCTATCAAAGGTCTTTCATAAATTTTGTGGGCCAATGAAACATTAATACAAACATAGAGAGAATAAATTTAATTTGTGTCACAAGACTTCCTTTTTTTCTCAAACTATGTGTCTAGTCAAACACCATATAAAAATTAAAATGAAATCAAAGGAATAACAAGGTTCTTAAAAATAACATGATCATCAATAAAAGAGTAGGCCAATGCACGAAGCATCCTGCATTCACCCAAAGTCTAGAAAAGGCCCACAACCCAAGGGGATGTGACTAAGGAAGTCTACCCAAACCCAAGCAGCAGTGGCTAATTTTGCGTCTCACCCTAAGTTATAGGTCATGAGGAGACAACTTTTAATGAATGATAATCACGATTAAAGAGTTCAAATCTGCCATAGATTTAAAGAAAGACTTACCATCATCTGTGGGATTTTCAACATCAACTTCACTCGCGAATTCCTTGGCAGACTCACGCATCCCCTTATTAACAAAGTAATCATAGATGCACTTGTCAAGCCTGGAGAATTTCCAAAAGAATCTCATTAATTTGATGTAAATTGTTTTCCCCTAAAACATTTTTTCGATGAAGACGCCTTCCAATATTAATTAAAAGGAAAAAAGAATCAAACTTGACCCTATACTATCTAAAATTAAAGCCAAAGTTCCTCCTCTGCACGGGGTTCAAGGAAGGACCGGACTACAAAGGTCTATTGTACACAATCTTACCCTGCATTTTTGCAACAGATTGGATCGGAACATAAAGGTCAATTTTTCGCAGTCTTACCCTGCATTTTTGCAAGAGATTGTTCCCACGGCTTGAACCCGTGACTTTCTGGTTGCAATGCAACAATTTACCACTTACTCCAAGGCTCCCCTTCCACTTAGTGAAAAATTATTTTCTTATATGTTACGCTTGTTTTGTATCACTTGCCTTAACAAATAATCATACCTTTCCTTTCAACTTCTAAAACTTTAAAAATGTCATCAAAACCCTATTGAAAAAATTTCTCCAAAAAACTATTTTCCAAGATAAAGCACGTTTTACATAAATTTATCTGATTGAAAAAAAATCCAAGCCTAAAATTAAGAGAACATAAAAGGAGAAAAGAACATTTATTATAAAAAGTTATAAACTTGTACTCACATCTTTTGAGAATTCCCTGAGTCCATGATCCAAAGAAATGGAGAAAGAGGAGAAAATGAGAGTGAAGATAGATAGATTTGTCCACAAAAAATTAAATGGAAGAAAAGACACAAACAGACAATATATACTATTGACTATAAAATATTGAGTGATAAAAGAGACAAGAAAATGGATGCCAAATAAAGAAAAAAAAAGAAAAATGATATCTCTATTTTCACTATTAAAATGGGGAAAAATTTATTATAAAGTGTGTGATAAAAAATATGGAAATCAAATGAATGATAATTTACATACCAACAATTGTATTGACTTAAAGAGATTGAGAAAGAAAAGAGATAGAGAAAAAGAAATCTACATTTTCATTGTTAAAATGGAAAAAAATTCATTATAAAGTGTGTACAGAAAAAAAGTATCGCAGGTAAACAATGCAGTAAATTGAAGGATGAGCAATAATTTGGTCAATAAATAAAATAAAAACCATATGCACAAAAGAATTCATGGTAATAAAAAGTATTCTTGTTTCATCTCCACAACTAAGATTTTCTTTAAGATTTAAAGCTTTTTCTTTTTCAATCAATTAATTCATATTACGCTTTTTTTTTCCTTTAAGAATTTTCCTTTTATACCTTTTGTACGAGGCAGAAATAATTTATTTGTTTCTTATCCATGTGACTCTTAAAGGGGTTGGACAATTTTAGAAGCTTTCCTGAAAAGAATATTAAGAGAAGTTTAATAGAAAAAACTTTAAGGTGTCGGGTAATTGTATATTTAAGAAATTGATTTGTTTGCCAACTTTTAAAAAGGATCTGAATTTAAATTCTTAACTATTTGAGAACATTTCTAAAAGTGTTTTCAATGAATATTTTCAAAAAAGTTTATGAAGATAATCTTAGGACCTTGTATGGTCAGAGACTTCAAATTTATTCCTAGAACTTTCCTTTGTTTATTAACTCCAAAGTGAAGAATTAATATTTTTTAAAAGAGATCATATAGAAAATGCGGAGAATTTCTAACACTAAGAAAAAACTACATAATAATTTAAAATTACTGGAAAGACACTATTTTTTATAAATTGACGAGTAAAAGGGGATGAAATAAGTAAAAGAGAGGGTTCTTTTTTGTGAGGATTTATATTTACTGTCAAAAAGATTTAAGAAGTAAACATGACTAGTTTGTGATCTTAGCATGGAATCAATCAAGTGTAAGAAATAAAGGTGAAATTTGCCAGTAATTGTTAGAGAATTTGTACAAATTAATTAGGTAACTGTCCAACTGTGCAAAAGTTACGTACTTAGTAGAATTCACTTTTTGTAGGGTATGAGTGAGATATTTAAATTAAAATCTGTTGTCTTTTATCAACTAAAATTCATGTTTGCACAAGAATCAATTCATTGTCTTTTTCCTTTTACTTGTAAGAATTGGGTTCTCTTCTCTTATTTGACTTTGCTCTATAACCAAAACTATTTTGCATCAATCCCAAGCAAAAGTTATACTAAAAAAACAAAATTAGCTACAAACTCGTCACTTGAGTGTAGCTAATTTTAATTTTTGAATGTAGTTTTTGTTTACAATTCATGCTAAATAGTTTTGTTTGGTAAATCAAAGTCAAATAAGAGAAGGGAGTTCAATTCTTACAAGTAAAAGGAAAACAAGGCAATGAATGAATTCTTGTCCAAACATGAATTTTAGTTGATAGAAGATAACAAACTTTAATTGAAACACCTCATTCAAACCAAAAAAAAAAAAAGTAAATTCTACAAGGTATGTGACTCTTGCACAATTGGACATTTACCTAATTAATTTGTACAAACCCCTTAACAGTTACATACAAATTTCACCATTTATATTTTGCACTTGATTTGCTAAGATCATCAACTAGTCATGATCACTTCTTTAATCTTTTTGACTATAAATATAAATCCTCACAAAAAAACTTTTTATGTTTACTTACTTCATCCCCTTTTACTTGTCAATTTATAAAAAAATGTACTTTTTCTTTTACTTGTTCACTTAAGCAATTCTCCATAAACATTAAGTAATCATTTTAACTAATTGAAGTACTAATAGTCAATTCGTTCTTTTTTTAAAGCTCGTGCCCACATAAATTAGAACAGAGGGAATGATATAACTTAACCTCTAGAGAATCCATCGTGTCTTTAGTCATTGTCTTCACATCATGGGCTTTCTTTTGTACTTTATCAGCAGTGCTAGTCTCTGATTTCTTCTTCGATTTTCTTTGCAGTTTTTGCCATGGATCTTCCATGCTTGTTTTAGATTTCTCGGTCATCTCGACGATCCTATCCCCTGCATCATCCACAGTCCAATCGTCGTTGAAACCTTTTTCGTAGTCCAATTTTCTTTTATATATGTCTGATGCATGGCACTCCTTCAACATACACATGAACAAGAACAAAACGTTAGAAAAAGCTTCCGTTAGCTGCAAAAACCATACTGTACTCTTTCTCAGAAAATTAAAAGAAGAGGATGACACTACAAAAGGTATATAATATATAAGTATTTCCAATGACTGTGTAGCCTGAGAGTTCCACGATTCATGCATTCAAATTATAATTGCTTCAAAGAAATGAATTTAACTTTGAAAAGCTTAGGTGACACCTTAACATATGATTCTTGAACATGCTCCAGAGATTAAAGATGAATATATCTGGAACACATCCCCCAATTTGCCAAAAATCCCTCTCAAGAACTGATAGCTAAAAAAATCCCGAGAATTTTAGTTACTTATGGGATTTGTTTTTACAATCAATTCTCCAGGGGATCTCTAGCAGAGTGGTGGGATGGGTTCTATGATATATTCACCTCTGAGCAGGCCCAAGAATCCTATGTTGAGGTTTCACCCGGTTTTCTCAATTAAATATCTCCTTAGTTAAAGCAATTATAATTGTGGGAGTTTCTGAATTCTCAGGCTGAACAGTCTTAAATAGAATGTGCTAACCTATATCCCTTCTTAAATGGCATATTTTGCTCTTAATTTTACAAGATCAAATATCAGAATCTAATATCTACCTCGTGATACAACCATTTTGTCCTAACACTGACACCTAGATCCACCACTTTTTAAACAAGTGGTATATCCGCTCTAAATCACAAGTTGAGAAATATTCTAAGCATCAGCTTCATAATCAATTTCAGCTCCTAATAACCACAGTTCTCCACTTACTTGTAGGAGAAAGAACTAAGTGGTATTTTAAGTCACTCGAGATTCGTGGACTTACAGAGTAAACTCATATCATTACTTAAATCTGCAATAAATTCTTGTTTGATTTCATTTTGGTCCCATGTGAACCTATAACCCTAATTGCCTGCCAAGTGATCCTAAATAGTGACAATTGAAAAGCTGCTTTTACAACTTAACTTGTTTGAAGAATGGCTCCAGGAAGTACATGGTGCACAAGTGATATAGCACTTCCTAGAGAAAGCCAACATCATGCTAGCCATTTAGGGCCTATAGTTTTGACCAACTACTCCCTCCTTAACTTTACATGTCCCCTATTCCAGAAAATAGATTTTCACTTTCACGTGTCACTTTAAACATTCAAGAAAAGATAATTATTTTTTCCTATTTTACCCTCAACATTAATTACTTATTCCTCAAATCATTTCCCAAGACCTACAACTATACTTCAATTAATATGGGTGTTGTGGTAAAATACTCATGCTAATCATTGTTTCTGAAGGGGCATGCAAAGTCCAAAGTGACAAGTAAAGTTGTGAACGGAGGGAGTATGTCGATGACTGTTTAAGAAATTTAATTTACAAACTTGGGGAGGTCTTAGAACAAAAGGTGAATGAGTGAGTTTTTACCCTATTAACTGTGAGAAATATAGGAGAAAAATATTATTGAATTGTATATCTACATTATTACATTAAGACCTTATTTATAGACACTACATTAGACTTCTTTTCCAATTAGGACATCACATTACAATCATTTTCAAAGTAGGATTCTATATACTATTCATAATCTTATTTCTATTCTTATTCTAAGTAGGATTGTATATACTATTCTTGTTCATATTCCTATGCTAACACTCCCCCTCAAGCTAGTGCATACAAGTCATATGTACCTAGCTTGTTATAGATATAATTAATACGAGGACTGACGAAGGGCTTGATGAAGATATCTGCAAGTTGATCAGTCGACTTCACAAAATTGACAGTCAATCTTAATGTGCTTAGTCTTCTCATGAAATGTTGGACTTGATGCATAATGTCGATAAAACACAAAGTGATAAGTTCTTAAATCACAGTGTTGAACTTCCCAAACCAAGCTGGAGAAGACTGTTTTGAACCATAGAGTGACCTACGTAATCGACATACAAGGCTACTAAACTCCCCATGAGCAACAAAATTAGGTGGTTGTTCCATATAGACTTCTTCACAATGCAGTGGTCACCGAAAAGTGCTCAAAATCTTGTATAAAACATATGGATCATCTTGCTATCAATAGATGAGTCGATATTTAACAAGAAAGTCATTGAAAAATTGATTGAAACATGCTCATACCTCAGAATATTAGATTTGATGGCTCAAAGTAGTCACAATTTGAGAAATAAAATTATATGAATAGGGTCGGATTGATAGCACAACCCTACTGAGAAAGAGAATTATAGGTAGGGTCAAAATGATGGCAAAAAATTGGCACGGAACTACGCAAATTAAATATGAGAAAGTAGTCACCGAAAGGATGGGAAGGTGCTATATAAATAGATACGAGAAAGTAGTCACAAAAACATTGTGTTGTGCAAATTGGATATGAAAAGGTAGTCACCAAAAAGATGGCACGGTACTACACAAACACTAGTGGGTATGGGGTTGACACAAAATAGTCCTAGAATGTCGTCTGAAATTAATGCGCGGTCACATGTCTGACTGAGTTTTCTTCCCCTAGATATGGTGTTCATGCATATATCATTGGTCCTACTTTTGTTACATAACCATTAGCCAGACGGGTGGCATATATGGGTCATAGACATCCCCCGGTAACGGAAGCTCTTTGTTTCTCTACCAGGATAGTAGAAATTATGATACCATGTGAGAAATATATGAGAAAAATATTAGTCCCTTTTTCATAATTTATGTGACATTCCATTTTTATAGAGTCAAACAGTTTAAGTTTGATCGAGAATTTGCTCATGAAATCTTCAGATTTTTTAAAATGAAATTTATATATTTGTAAACTACGTAAAAAATACTATAAGTCACAATAATTGACAATTTAAAATATTTAAAAGATATATGAAAAATTTATGGTCAAAAATAGACTTATTTGAATCTCAAAATCTAAAATGCGTCACATAAATTGGGATAGAGGGAGTATTGAATTGTGTATCTATGTTATTACATTGAAACCCTATTTATAGACACTACATTACAATCCTTTTCAAAGTAGGATTCTATATACTATTTCTACTCCTATTTCTATTCATATTCTAAGTAGGATTGTATATACTTTTCTTGTCCTTATTCCCATTGTAATATTAACCATTCAGCTTATCAGATAAAACTACAACATAACACTTCATATACCTATTAGTGTTTATTAGAATAAGAATAGGTCTACACAAACTTACTTAGAATAGAAATAGAAATAGAAATAATATATAGTATCCTACTTGATAAAGGATTGTATGATAGTGTCTATAAAGAGGGTTCTCTGTGTAATAATGCTGATACACAATCAATAATATTTTTTCTCTCATGTTTCTCACAAGGTATTAGAACATTGGTGAGAAACTTACCAAAAAAATTGAAAACCAATCAGCTTCCGATGACTGTCGAAGGTTGGTTTGCGTTGTTTTTTGTTTGGTAAGTGTTGTGCGTAAACAAACATCACTACGAGGTGCAGAACACTTGGGAGAGCAAACCTCAGTGACCTCCTATGAGTTTTTCCGTGTCACGCGCCCTCACACGCCGACGAAAGATCAAGATTTGCGTCACCACACACGTCGGCGTGTGCAGTAGTTTTTGGCCAATTTTTCAAAAAAATTTCCCCAGTGAGGTCGCCTCTTCATTCCGGGGCTGACCATATATTTATTTTTTTATTCCAATCAGTTTCCAGCAATTAGATCTAATTTCCGGCAACATGGTTTGGAGCTTTTCTATGCTTTTCACTAACTATTCTAATAACGATTATGAGATTATTATCTTTTTTTTGCACCAATGTTCACATAAAGCTTAAGCACACCTCAATTGTTTTGGTGTGTACCTACTACCTCCCACCAACATAGGTACTAGCCTACTAGGTAAATTTGTTCACTAAGACTCGATCAAATAGGAAGAAATTACCTAGCATTTTTTGTCTCTAGTTGAACTTGAATCCTAGTATATGATTTTCACCCATTTTATTGATTGCTAGCTTACATTCTTGGGTGCAGAAATTATGCAAGTGTGACATTGCCTAAATTCATATCATAAATCTAAACTTGACTATTTAATATCCTTTCTTCTTAAAAATATTATAATGTAGTAACTCAGAACTTCATGCTCTTTACCCTTATGGAAGTGTAACATTGCTTTATTTCTTTTAGATGTCATGAAGTATCTGTTAGAATAGAAATAAGTATATACATTCCTAATTAGAATAGGAATAGGAATTAGAATAAAAATAGGAATCCTAGTTAGAAAACGATTCCAATGTAGTGTCTATAAATAGGGTCTCAATGTAACAATTTAAATACACAATTCAATAATATATTTCTCACGGTATCAATAAACACGCTCAGTAAGATCACTTGACTAACAAAAAGAATCCTCTTAGTCCCAAATTTCTATCATTGTGGTCGCAAATGCAGTAATCAAAACTACCGTCCTTATTAAAAACTAGTTCCAACTAACGTCATTTGAATACATTCTTTTCTTCTACTGTAACTTAATACTAATGTTATGCTTAAATGTATACTATTTCTTATAGGATTTTGTAAAAAACAATCAAAAAAGCATGATAGGAAACTAAAAGACGTTAATGAAAAGCATAAAAGAATCCAGAATTAAAACCCTATAGGTTCAACCTTTAAGGTTCGTCATATCGAACCCATTGTATTTTTAGAATTATGGATCCACAAATACTAGTCAATCATGAAGTTCTAGTAGATTTTTAGGCATAAATTCATATTGTGCATCGAAAGTACTCCCAGCGCCGGAACACTACATCCACCTCTTATGGAAAGTCACACTTGCTATTAACACCAAGTCTTCAAACAACCATGCTCAACAACCACCCATTCATTAGAAAATAGAACAAGATTTGAGACTTAATTGGTTATGCATTTATGACGACTTGTGGAATTGAAAAATGGAAAAAGGTTTCTAGCTCATTCTATATTTATATCTTTAATTTTATGCTCTATCTTATTACGATTATTAGGGAAAGAAAAAGGAAGCCACGGAAGTTTATAACAACTTCTACCAAGTCAAACCCCTCTAGTAATAACTTGATAAAATTGTAGAGACCTAGGTAGAAGAGTTTGAGACTACTTGCAAAGACAGAGTAGTTTAAAATATGTTCACTTTATAGGCAGCTACTTGAAGAATATGGAAGTCAATCAAGGTAAAGAGACGAGACTTTTAGACATGTTATGCTGGCAAGATTTGGTATGTGTGTTATTAAAAGTCATTGTTTTCACCGCTAAAAGTGATAAAGCAATCCAAGAGAAGAGTTACTGCTTTATAAGCGAAACCATGCGCTTCAAATGATGAAGCACAAAGTTATCCTATCCATATGAGGACACTTTCTGCCTCAACTAGGAAGAGTTGGATTTGCACCAACTTAATTAGAGCATTAAATTCATACATGATTTATATTTTTTAATTTTCCATGATTTACTTCATTATGTACTTTAGTGTTCTATCTTATAACAATTATTAGGGAAAGAGAAAGGAAGTCACAAATGGAATATTTATATTTAGTTTATAACATTCTCCTATACTCCTTATACCAGGTCGGACCCCTCTAGTAACAACTTCCTGAAATTGGAATGACCTAGATAAAAGGGTTTTAGACTACTTGCAAAGACAAGAGTAGTTTAAATATGTTTTCTTTACAGCAAGTTACTTGCAGAAGGGATCAAAGTAAGGAAAAACAACTTTCATACATGTTATGATGGCACGATAAGTTGAGTTTCATAGTGTTATTAAGGGCCATTGTTTTGTCGCTTAAAGCAATAAGCAAGCCAAGCAAGGAGTTATCACTTCAAGCAAAGCGAGGAAGCTCCAGAGGAGTGTGTGCTTCAAATGATGACACACAAAAATAATCCTAATGATAAGCGGACAATTTTTGGCTTAACTATGAGGAGTTGGACTAATATTAGCTTCATTATGGAATTAAATTTAGACATGTTTGGTATTTTTTTATTTCCATAACTTGTGCGCTATACTTCAAAGAAGCATGCGCTTTAGTTCTCGCTTTTTGCTTCAAGCCCATAATTCTTATTGCTTTTTATGGGCTTTACTTCAAATAAAGGTGCACTTCAATTCTCGCTTTTTGCTTCAAGCTCATAGATCTTGTCGTGTTTTTCGTCTTTGAAAATATTGGAAGCTTGACTAACAATGTGATCATTACATCAGCAATTATGAAAGTGATCCAATCAAGCTGTGTTTTCATATGGAAGGCTTCGTGCTCAAAGCGCATGGAGCTAGAAAACTACCAAAGTTCTCCTCTTTAAGTGGAGTTCATCATTTTCTCTTTGCGAGAAAGAATTTTTGGTCTTCTCCAATGAGGAAAGGCGATGAGGTCAATTTCCAATACTTAACAACACAAATCTTAAGGAATTCAAAAGTAATTGAACTAACATTTAACATTCGTTTCCCCCTTTATCAACTTAGTGATCCTCTTCCTCTTTGACTTCCCCTCTCCCTCATCCTGGAAGGAATAGAACCTTGTAAGTTATGTCACAACTTTAAAAAAAAAAAAAAAAAAAAAAGTTATTGTCTCGGAAATGCAAACTTACTTTGGCCTCCCACTGTTGAGGCATTATTTGGAATCTGCTCCATCAGGTGGCTGTAAGACACATAAACATCCAAAAAAGTTAGAAATCTTCTAATTCACGACCTTCAACAACCAAATTGATGCTTTCGCTATGCAATATCTAAGCAATAACTAATTATCCAGAAAGATAACACAGAGAATTGGATAAATTCAATTTTACAGTCATAATTGCATTGCACAAAACCCAATGGAAACGTGATTTTGTTCAAGAACAAAGCAGCATTGATATAACATGAAGTTAAGTGAACAAGGAAAACACTATAAATACACCAAGCGCAGAAATATTGGTCCGCATTAGCAATAAATATAACATGTTACCTAGAATCAGTTACAATTGGCACCCTCTGACTTTGACTCGGACTCGGACGATCCATCTCAGGAAACCTTAAATCAAACAGTGCTTCATCCTCAGGTGTCCTCAGGTGGAAGGCCGGCACCAAAGGAGATATATTATGCGCCTATAGTTAGAAAAAAAGAGTGACATCACTAATGAGATATTGTAATCTATAAAATTAAGTTGAAACGACTGCATGGTAGGAGAGCTAACTGGTCTAGCAGAATGAGGACAAGATGTTGGCGCAGCAAATGGGATATGATACTCCACGTTGTCAATAGTCTGTGCAGCCTGAGAATTACAAAAGAATCATGCATTTAGATTATAATAGTCCCAAAAAAAGATAAATTTAATCTCATATTGAAATGACTGATATTTTCACAAGAACCTCATGCGTGCTAGAGTAAGGTTATCAAAATCAAATACGGTGAGGAGGATAGAAGGATGGCAAAGGAAGTAATTACTCCATATGGGGTTAGTGTGTGAAGATCAATTAGAGTACTCTGGCCTTTTATGAAGAACCACACCAATATTAAAGTAGGAAATGGTTGCAAGATCTTCTTTTGGGAGGATTAGTGGTTGAGATCACATAGTTTAAAGGGTTTGTTCCCTGAATTAGCTGGTATTGCAGTACAACAGAATGTGAGTGTGGCTGACATATGGACACAACAAGGATGGGACACTCAATTCAGGAAGAACTTCAATGACTGGGATTCTGTCATTGAGTTCTTCAGAAAGTTGGAGGAGTTTACAGCTACAAGTTGTGAGAAATATCGGAGAAGAATATTATTGAGTTGTTGTTGTGTCTACATTATTACATTGAGACCCTATTTATAGACACTAGAATACAATCCTTTACCAAATAGGATACTATTTACTATTCCTATTCCTATTCCTATTTGTATTCATATTCTTATTCTAAATAGGATTGTATAAACCTATTCCTATTTTAATAGGATTGTGTAAATCAATTCCTATTCTAATAGGACTGTATAAACTTATTCATATTCTAACACTCCCCCTCAAGCTAGTGCATGCAATTCATGTACCTAGCTTGTTACATATGTAATTAATACGATGACCAATGAGGGGCTTGGTGAGATTTCTGCAAGTTGATCAGTCGACTTCACAAAATTGACAGTCAATCTCAATGTGCTTGTCTTCTCATTAAATACTGGATTTGATGCATAATGCCGATAAAACACATAGTGATTTACAGTATTGAACTTCCCAAACCAAACTTGCAAAGACTATTTCAGACCATAAAGTGACTCACATATTCGACATACAAGGCTACTAAACTCCCCTTGAGCAACAAGGTGCTCAAAATCTAGTATTAAGTATATGGATCATGTTGGAATTAGATGAGTCAATATTAAACAAGTCACCAAAAAACTGGTTGGAACATGCTCATATGCCGGAGTATTAGATTGAATGGCTAAAAGTGGTCACAATCTAAGAAATAAAATTATATAGGTAGGGTCGGAATGATGTCACGACCCAACTAAAATAGAAATTATATAGGATAGTTCGAATTGATGGAACGACCCCATTGAAAAAGAGAAATACTATGGGTAGGGTCGGAATGATGGCACGACCCTGCTGAAAAAGAAAAAATTATAGGGGTAGGGTTGGAATGATAGCACAACCCTACGCAAATCAGATTTGAGGAGTCACCGGAAAGACGAATGGAACTATGCAAATCAAATCTGAGGAGTCATTGAAAAGACACATGATGCTATGCAACTCAGATATGAGAAAATAGTTCGAAAAAATCCACGGTACTACACAAATTAAATATGAAAAGTAGTCCGGAGATATGCACGGTGCTTCACAAATAAGATATGCAAAAAAAGGTAGTCACCAAAAGGATGGCATGGTGCTACACAAATTAAATATGAAAAAGTAGTCACCAGAATGATGGCACGGTGCTACACAAATTAAATATGAAAAAAGTAGTCATCGGAATGATGGCACGGTGCTACACAAATTAGATATAAGAAACTAGTCACTAGAATGATGGCACAGTGCTACACAAATTAGATATGAGAAATTAGTCAACGGAAAGATACACGGTGACCCAACTTTTGCTAACATAATCGTTGATTGGACGGGCGACACATATGGATAATAGCCGCCCGCCGGCAGCGGAAGCTCTTTGATTGTTTACCAAGATCGTAAAGGCTCTAATACCATGTGAGAAATATATGAGAAGAATATTATTGAGTTGTTGTTGTGTCTACATTATTACATTGAGACCCTATTTATAGACACTAGAATACAATCCTTTACCAAATAGGATACTATTCCTATTCCTATTCCTATTCCTATTCCTATTTGTATTCATATTCTTATTCTAAATAGGATTGTATAAACCTATTCCTATTTTAATAGGATTGTGTAAATCAATTCCTATTCTAATAGGATTGTATAAACCTATTCATATTCTAACACAAGTGAAGAAGCAGACTTTGGCGGAAATTAGATAGCAATGGCAGATTCAAGGTGAACTCTGCTTACAAGTTATTGAACCGAGGAAACCAACAGACACAATATTGGCCATGGAAGCATATATGGAAGACCAAAATCTCCTTCAAAGTTGTCTGTTTTACTTGGTTATTGGCAAGACAGCTGTTTTGACACAAGAGAACCTCAAGAAGAGGAAATTCTCTTTATGTTCCAGATGTTACCTTTGTGGTGAAGAGGTTGAGACAGTTGGTCATCTATTTCTGCAATGCAGGATAACTACACAGCTGTGGAGGATTTTTGTTAGCCTTAGGAGCACTAGCTGTGTCATGCCTAACAAATAACTCACTTGTTATATAGTTGGGACTTCGGAGAGAGCAGGAGTAGGAGCTGCAACAGAGACAGATGGAGAATTGTCTCAGCTTGCATTTGGTGGACAATATGGAAGAAAAGGAATTCAAGATGTTTTGAGAGCAAAAACCGTGATCTACAGATGATGAAACTAAATTGCATTAGACTTTTTTGTTTCTAGTGCAAACAAATATACTTAGAGGATACTGACTCGATTAAATATATCCTAGGATATTGTTCGGATTGTGAGTCAGCTTTTCAGTCTTTCGATTTTGCTGTAAATATGGTTTCAGTGCAAGTGCAACTCATGTACTGACTTGTCAATATACACAAATGCTACCTTCTCAAAAAAAACGACAAATTTAATTTAGAAAAGTTAACGGAATACCTCAGAATATGGCTCTTGGGCACGCTTGGCCTGATTACAGCTGAACTTCTCATAGAACACATCCCACCATTCCATTAGCAATCCCTCCGGGGATTCAATAGCTTAAACAAATCACATAAATTAAATAATATTACATTAGCACATCACCACAAATGAAATGATCAATCAATAAATTGTCACATCCCTCCAATCTATTTTATGAGGGCAATCTTCTCTTTATAAACCGTTTTTTAAAAAAAAAAAAAAAAAAGAATAACAAAATTCTATATCTATGTCCAGTCAATCAAACAGCATATAAAAATTAAAAGAGTTAAATGATGAAAAACACACTTAAACTACAGCTTTTGCACAAGCTTCATGCCCTAACTATCAATTATTCCTTTTTTCTATCTGAATTATCATCATTTATAAATTAAAACACATATCAACTATTCCCTTTCCCTATCTAAACCATGATCATAGTTCAGGTAGAAAAAGAAAATGATGCATAGTTTGGGTATAAAACCCCAAAAAGGTGATAGACAAATGCTTTTATCCCAAGCACGAAGCATCCTGCATTCACGTGAGCCAAGGACATACTCTATGACTAGACAATCTACCCTAACACAAACATCAATAAGCACCGGTAGCTAATTTCACGGCTACCCATGAGTTATAAATCAAACGGAAACAACTTTTAACAATAATAATCGTGATTAAAGCAAATAATCAGTTCAAATTTTAAGAAAAAAACTCACCAACAGTGTCGGGATTCACAACATTAGCTTCGATGGCGAATAACTCAGCAGTCAGATGCAGCCCCTTTTTAACCAAGTAGTTGTAGAGGTATTTGTCCAGCCTGAAATTTTTTCAAAATTGAGCCATAAACTATTTAATTAGCAATTCCGTTTTAATTTATGTAACACTATTTGAAATATGTGATTTAAATTTTTAAATTTCGACATGAATATGAAAAAACATTAGAATTTGCCCCTCTATTATTTAAATTGGTTATTTGTATCCTTAATTAGACTTTTGTGTTTATTCAAGGTTTTAGAATTAATGAATTGTGTCTTATTTACTCCAATTATTAATTGAGGTCTTGTGTGAATAAATGGACTTGTTAAAATTATTTGAGAAAAAAGAGTTACTTGCGTTTACTAATTAATTTTTTTACTAAAATCTAATGTTTAATATAATTTCATAAGTAGTATGTAATGTGTAGCTTGTTAAGGTGGAGGAATTATTTTTAATAGATCATTATCTCAAATAAAGTAAATTGATTTTAATACTACCTGAAATTGGATTAAATTAAAAATTTAATAAGAGGCAAAGTTTTGAGGATTATATAAGGGGAAATGATTTTTTTTCCACTTTATTAATATTAAAATTCATCTAATTTGTCTATATTTGAATTAGGTTTGTAAGCCAAATTAACTTATAAAAAATATATCTAAATTTTTTTTAAAAAAAAAAACACATTAATTTGATTAGTCATGATAAATAAATAGAAAGTATTTAATAGTTTGATTTCTTAATAAACAAAATAATCTAACAAATAAAGAGGTGAATAATAATTATGAGTTCGACCGCTTGATTTATGACCTATTATTTGGGCCTAGGCAAAAATTGAGAAATTGAAATTACTTGATCACTAACAACGAAATAAAATAAAATAAAATAATCTTTTAAACCTTTTAAGTGTAAAAGGTTGTAAAAAGAACATCAAATTTTTAAAAATAAAAACGTAAGTGACCTAAAAATTCAATTCATCCGCAAAAATTAGACATGTTTTGATCCAATTCAGTTATTAATCCGACCTGATTTAATCCGTTCAAATGTAGCCAAAAAAAATTCTTAAAACTCCTAGTGAAAATCATTTGATTTTGTTCTACGTTTATTCTATATCACTTGTTTCAATCAAAACTTATGTTTTTTCTCTTATTTTTACAGTATTAAAAAGTTATCAGAATACCGTTGAAAGATTCTCTAAAAAATATTTTTCAAGATAAAACATTTTTTTACATAAATTTCTTTGATTAGAATAATCACTCAAACCTAAAATAATGACAATGCAAAAAGAGAAAACAACATTAAAAAAAATAATTAGAAAACAACTTTTACTTAGAAACTCACATTATTTGGGGATTCCATGACTCCATGATCCTTAAAGACTAAAATTTTTTTTTAAGAGAATAGAGAAGAAAAAGAGAGGAAAATGAAATAACAATGAAGACAGAGGAAAAATAAAAAGTGAAAATAATTTGTAAAGAGGTTAATAGCATGTAAAACTGAAATGGGTGTGAAAACACACAAACAAAAAATTAAGTTGACTTGAAAATAGTGATTAAAAAAAAAAGTCAAGATTACTAGATTTTCTTTTAAAATTAAAGAACTTCATTAATTAATCAACTAATTCAAATTACACCTTTTTTTTTTCTCTTTAAGAATTTTCATTTTATACTTCTTTTTTTTTTTTTACAATGTGGAAATAATTTATATTATTCTTATGCCTCTAATTCGTAAGGCCATTTGAGAATTTTAATCAATTATAGAATTTTGCTTCTGAGATACTTCAATTTTATTTCTAGATTTTTTAAAATGTTCTTGACTTGAAAGTGGAGAATTAATTTTTTAAAAAGTGGATTCAAGCGAAATCGATAATTTGAAAATGCTAATATGGATAAAGTAGACCGTAAATATATAATTACATAAAATACTGAAAGACCAATAACTTCTTTAAATTTACGAAAATTTAAAGACAAATAAAATATGATTGATAAAAAGGTATATATAGGCTATGTATCAATTAATTATGATTGAATTTTAATTATGTCAATACGTTTACTTGTGGTTCATTAAGAGTCTTTTTTAATCTGTTTAGACTTATATGATCATTTAGGAAATATGAAGAATTTATAATGTAAGAGAAACTAATAATTTAAAATATTGTAAAGAAACTAAAAATTTTATCAGAATTAACAATACATATTTTTTGTTAAAACAACAAATATTCATCATTGATCTTATTTAACGAGGAATTAGCGATAATCATATTAGCTATATGTTACCTAACAAAAATTAGTGACAAAATGTGTTTAAGTTATTTATTTTTTTTTCAACGTAACGTTTGCTTGAATTGATGCAAAATAGATTTATTTTGTAGACAAACAGTCCATTCGTACAACTAAAGAGGAATATTGCAATGAATGAGTTCTTGTCTAATCATAAATTTAGTTGACAAAAGACAATATATTTTTGCACCAAAAAAAAGAAGCAATTTTCATTAAATGACCTCACTTGAACCAATTTTCATTAGACAGCAGGGGCACCAATGTCCCAAAAGTATGACGAAAGGTATATTTCAAAATCGTGTAATACATTTTGAGAATACAATAAAGTGGAGGACTAGAGAAAACTTTAGCTACAATGCTCAGTTAGGAGCAACATCTAAATTCTTAGCTCCAACGCTCAATAACAGCCATATCAGAATTGTTTATTGCAATTTATCAACGAAAGCCAAAATACCAAAAACTAGTTGAAATCGACTGTATGAATCCTCTGTATACATCTTAAAATCATTTAATTCACTACGATATTTACCAATATAGCAATTCAGATAATCAGCTTCTCCAAGACCGTCAAAATCTATTAGACGAGTAATGAGGTACCCGTTTTTACTTCACTTATGAAGTTATACAGTAAACAAGATTCAGCAGGAAGGAAACATGCAGACAGGGGCGAATTTATGTACATTTTTTGGGTCACCCGAACCTGAACCTGTGGTCATCCGACTAAACTCGATATATTACTTCTATAATTATTAAAGAATATATTAAATTAAAACTTATTGAACCCGTTCTCAAGATGGCTGGATGGTTCACTGGTATGACTGCAAGATTTCAACACAAAGGTTACAGGTTTGATCCCAGGCAGCCCCAATTCGCTTCAATTTATTTTTACTAACTAAAAACACGTTTTTCATTAAAAAAAAAAAAAAAAAAAAAAAAAAGCTAAATTAATTTTTATGCGTTGCTCGCTTAGTTATTGTTATTATAAATTTTTTGATCTTATCTTTAAAGTAATGGTGCACCCGTTTTCTTGAAATCCTGGATTCGCCTCTGCATGCAGAGCATAACTTTAACAAAAGCATAGAAATTTGGCAATGTTAACAAATATTCATTGACATCACCCTACACTGATTCAGCATTGAGCCCATGTTTCAGGCCAATTAAACAAGTTACAACATTATTTTACGTTTACATTACACTGAACACACCGGTAATGAGTTAGTTGCAGATATACACAAGTATTTTATGCTTACCGCCAATGAGATGTTGTTTGTGACGATAGATTCCTTTGATGATCCTATTACATAACACATCTAATTGAGTTCCTGTCTGTCTCACTAACTTTCTTTCCTTACCCCAAGCTGAGCGAGCTCTCCTTTGATTGGATGATGCCGTTTTAAATTGTTGTTGACTTAAGAGAAACAAAATTCAAACACAGCTAAAAATTTCGACAAACAGTTACTGAAAAAACGGAAAACACATGAAAACATATCCTACAGAAGATCAACAGTAGAGAGTCTTCAGTAGAGAAAATCAGAGAGCACAAATAAATATTAAAAGCTGAAGAAGTAGCATGAATACAGCAAAGAAAGAATAGGAGAAGAAGAGAAAGAAAAAAAACCGCAGCAGCAACAATGATAGCACAGTAGGAAAACAAAGAAGAAGAAACATACCCGGAGATTAAAGAAGAGAACCAGAAAGTAACGAACCTTGGAGCTTCTTTTGGTTCACCGCTTTGCCCCCCCTACTGTTGAAGAAGAAGTCATTTCTTCCACCTCAAGTCACCTCAACCATGTGAAGATTTCATTATTATATAGGAGGATGGTTTAAGTATTTGATTTTGAAATGCATGAACGTATTTGTAGCTGAACCATAGTAGAGGTGTGTTAGGAGTAACTTATTCTACCAGAGACAATTAGGGATGTAACCTACTTTCAGAGAAGGAAAAACTAAGACAGGAAGAAGAAAGAGAACAAACCAGTGTGGAAGGGTTGTCGCTTATCAAATGTATGTTGGGGAAGTGTATGATTCCCAAAAGCCCTTCTTGACCAAGTTATTTGCCATCTCGATGTCAACACGTCACATTCTGGGGTTAAAGATAGCCCGAAAGTACCACATACCACCAGAGGTGGAGGGAAAAAAGATAATTTTCAAGAGAAGTTAGTAATACAAAGTAAACCACTCTATCTTTATCAGCGAGAGAGTGAAGTTAATCAGAAATGTGCTGCTGATGTCTTATTGCAATGGCATCATTGAAATAGAACGTCAACAATACTAACACTGTTTCGCTGATCACATCAGAATTCAAAAGCTAACTTTTCAAAGGAAAGAAAACATTGAAATAAGACATAAATACAATATTAATATTGGGTAAAGAGAGCTTTATTTCAGTCACGTTACTCCTAGCCATAGACAGGCAATTTGCAATCACACTCAAAATCTGGTGATCATGTTCCATGTTATCTATCATGTAAATTACAAAAGCATTTCACCTCAACACACACCTACAACCTAATCACGCATTAGTATAATGGTGAGGCAGAGAAAACATAGCAGAACGGAACATAAACCTCTTTAATTACAGCGGGACTTGGTAAAGCTATCAAAGCTAGATAATCGAGGAACTCATGAGAAAGCCTTAGACTTTGATGAAGCATTTGGATGTGCGGATCCAAGTTTTTGGATCCAATGAAGAAACCCCTTCTTGTGATGAAACATTGAATTTTGTACTAGATTCAGAGTCCCATCATGAGCAACTGAAGATTCAAACTGCTCCAGTACCTTCACGATCTGCCAAAACTCAGGCCTCTTTTCTGGTTGCAAAGACCAACACTGTTCGATCAAAGTTCTCATGGCAAGAGGGCAGTCCCCAGGAATAGGTGGTCTCATATTCTGAAAGGTTCCAGAGACATTCTTTCAGAATTACACATAATCCTCCTTAATAGCAGACTTATAGAGGAGGGGGGGGGGGGGATGGGGTTTAGGGGCATGATTTTGTCTCTTGGCTAGTCATAGGGACAAAAAGGGTCATCCATGGCAAGGTCACAATTGTGTGCGTCATCTTCCAGATGCATCAGCGGTCATAAGTTATTTGGAAAAAGATAACATATGAACCAATGATACTTTTGTGCACCATGACAACTAAACATAAAGTTCATAATACTAACTTCAATACCTAGAATAGAAGAATAAGAAAAAAATTCAATACCTTGTTCACAACAGCAAAAGCAGCCTGTACTGGTGTCATGTCTTCATAAGGAACAGTTCCGGCCACCATTTCCCATAAAATGAGTCCAAAACTATACACATCCACCTTCCGTCCATATGATTTTCGTTTAATCATCTCAGGTGCCATCCATCGGTAAGTACCTGGATCATCAGCCAAACGATCACAATATGCTTCCTCACAAGCAATTCCAAAATCTGCAATTTTAAGGTGGAAGTTCTCATCGATAAGTATATTTTCCGGTTTGAGATCCCTATGAATAATGCCTTGTGAGTGAATATATTGCATCCCATGAGCAATATCCAAGGCCAGTGCAATCAGTTTTTGCAAGGTCAGGGACTTGTCCTCAAGCTTGTGAAGGTGTGCTCTCAAAGAACCCTCAGACAGATACTCAGTGACAACACAAAAAACTGGTGTCTTTCTGCATGCTCCTACAAACTGCATTAAGAGGTCATTAAAAACTAGATCAGAGATGATTTTGAAAACAAAAAAAAGTTGCCAAAGTTGTGTTTTACCAATTTAAAACATAAAAAATGGAAGCTGACGAGATATTAAAAGAAAAACAAAAACAAACTGAGGCCATGGAAGAACTTCCATTTAAAAATTCTTAACAAGACCATCAAATACAGTAAGGAATGTATATGCAGAATGCAATATGCTCAAATTGAATGCATCAAAACAAGAAAATTGATCATCATTAACTACCCTTATGACATTTTGATGGTGGAGTTGAGACAAGAGAGTAACTTCTCTGGTAAACTGATTCTCCAACCGAGTTGCTAAAGCTCCATATTCGTCATCATCAGGTAGTTTTATCATTTTCACAGCAACAGATTCATCCCTGTATATTCCATGGTAAAGCTGACTATGCGCACCATGAGCAAACCTAAGCCCAAGAAATAGCTTGGAAAGATCAACAGTATACTCATCAGCTGTTTCTACAGCCATAACCCTGCGCCAATTGTGATCAAAGTACTTTGTCCATGCAGAATCTTTCCGGTTCTGGCTCTTTGATTTGTCATTGAACTTCGCTGCTGACTTTGAAATAGCAGAACCGGAACTAGCTATTTTCTTTTCATGAGAATCTTTGAGGAACAACTTACCCACAATGCCCTTCTCATGTCCCTTCCTTTGAGGATGTGGAGTCGAAAATCTCCTCTGATCAGATCGAGCTTCCTTAAAGGTATCGGGAAGTTTGGTTTTCGGAAGAGGGGATAAAGCCCTCTGCTTATTTGTACTCGGGTTTTGCTGAATTTGCTTAACAGTTGGATCAGGTCTTGAATTAAGAGAAGATGTTCCAGGTCTAGTTTTGGCACCTGTAATACTTCTAGGCTGAAAACTGACAGCGCTACTGGACAATCTAGCTGCATCCAACCTATGACAAATGGTATGAGAAAATTTCGTTCTCCTAATCCAAGAATTAGCTTCCTCGTCCATTGTTTTTCCGAAATCAGGCTAAAAAACCTGGTAACTATTACCAAATTTCTTCTCCTTTTCCTTCTTCAGTTCAGGAGGAGGTTCCAATTCGACAATCCCCTCAAATTGTCCTATCAGTTTCGCTATGTTTTCAAAAAACAATTTGTTCATACCCATCAATCAATAATCAACTCAACCTTCAATCCTATGTGCAAACACACACCATAAATGATCAATGACAGCCACAATAGACACCCTTCAAAATGCCTCCTTCAAGAACAAGTTAAACCAGAATTAAACGAAATCTTTTTCTTTTTCTTTCTTCTTCAAAAAGAGTAAGCAGGTATAGGAAAAAACAAATCTTTATCACCTTTTCACAACATTCATTCAAATCAGATAGGAAAAGACTATTACCTTAAACAGCAGAAGAAACCCTCTTCAGCTACAAAATCAAACAACCTTCCTTCAAGTCCTAGAAAATCCCAAAACAAAAAATCAACAAAAAACAAAGAAGCAAAAAGTTAATAATACAAGAAACCTAAACAATATTAACAAACAATGAAGGGATGAAAACATGCTAATCTGAATATCAAAATTAACAAACCCCATTAAACCCCCAACACAAATCACAATCATGAATCCAAACAAAAAAGAGTGACACACATTATCTTAAATCGAAAAAACAAACATACCCTTTCCGCAAAATCAGATTCCAAGTACCAAAAGGGTAAATCTTTCACAATATTAAAAAAAAAAAAAGGATTTTCTATAAAAGATTCCATTTTTGTTAAACTAAGAAAGCTAAACAATCTTAACAAACAACAAAAGGATGAAAAGCACACTAATTTAGCTATTAAAACAAAGAAACATCAATAGTAACCAACCCCATTAAACCCCCAACACAAATCATAATCATAAACCCAAACAAAAAAGAGACACACACATATCTCAAATCAAAAAACTAAACACACACTTTTTGCAAAATCAAATTCAAGTACCAAAATGATAAATTTTTATCACAACATAAAAAAGGATTTTCTATAAAGATTCCACCTTTGATAAACAATAAAACAAACAACAAAGGGATAAAAGCACACTAATTTAGCTATCAAACCAAAAAAATCAATCTTTACAAACCCCATTAAACCCCAAATACAAAATCACAATCATATATCCAAACAAAAAAGAGAGACAACCATTATCTTAAATTGAAAAAATAAACATACCCTTTTTATAGAATTAGATTCAAGTACCAAAATGAAAAATCTTTCACATTAAAAAAAAAGGATTTTCTATAAAGATTCCATTTTTATTAAACTAAGAAAGCTAAACAATCTTAACAAACAACAAAAGGATGAAAAGCACACTAACTTGGATATTAAAACAAAGAAATATCAATATTAACAAACCCCATTAAACCCCAAATACAAAATCATATTCATAAATCCAACAAAAAAAAAAAGGCACCCATTATCTTAAATTGAAAAAATAAACATACCCTTTTTTGCAAAATGAGATTCCAGAACCAAAAGAACAAATCTTTCACAATATGAAAAAAGAATTTGCTATAAAGAATCCATTTTTGATAAGAATTCCAATTCTCCTCTCTTTAATGTTATGTAATATTCTTTGAGTCATTGAGATAACTTAATGAGAGAGGAGAATAATTCAAATCAAAATCCATTTATGACTAAAATTCCATATTCTAATAGGTCTTTGTTTTCACACATAAATAAAAAAACCAAAAAAGTACGTTTAAGTACCTTTGAAGTTTTCGATATGGACCCGGTTTTGTTGCATGACTGAAGGAGAGCTGGGGTGTTGGGGGTAGGGTGGTAGGCGTTGGGGGTTGAGTGAATTTTATCTTATATCCAATGTTTGATACATATTATAGTTTGATTAAATTCAAATTTATTCAAATAATTTCTAATAAAAACGACTTTATACTGGAGAGATTCAAACTCGAACCCTGATTATTGATGATGAAATACTTACCACTCTGTCATAGTCCTAATTAGTTTAATGAAGTTAATTCATTAGAAGTAAAAGATAAATTAAAATAAAATTACATATTGGTTACCTTGAATTATGGCGTTTTGTCTTTAATTTATGGATAGACTTTACGTTAAATTTATCCAAAAAAGAAGAAGAAGAAGATATTTTATGTATTTAGAAATAAATTTGAAAAATATTTATTTTACACTTATGAAATTATTTTATAGTCAGATAAGATTTGCTTAAAAATTCTTATTTTCTACTTATGAAATCATTTATAATCATATTAATATTTATGATTGCTTAAACCACAAATTTTAGAAATTTAATTTCTTTCTTTTATTAATTATGTGTGTATAATCAAACAATGCTACATAAAATGAAAAAAAGGCAAGGGCGGAGTTTGAGGAGTTTATCCAAACTCATTATCGAAAAATTATGTTGTAGGGATAGAGTTAAAATATTTTTTTTTATAAATATAGTGATGTTGAATTCCATTAATTTAAAAGTTTCTTTTTATATATTTTGAAATTTTTTTATGGAAAATTCGGAATTTGCCATTAGATACGAGGAATGATCATCACTTAGGCATCATCTGGTTACTGGTTAGAAAAGAATTGCTCATATATTAATTAATAATTAATAATTAATATTTGTATAATTTTAACCAACAATTAAATGACTATGGTATATTTTTTTTAAAAAAAAAGATAACGTCAAAAATACGGCATTATTCCCTTACTGGATTTTTGTTGAAAAGATTATTCAAAAAGTTGAAACGAATTTTAAATATATAATTGATCAACAAAATTTTCCAAGAATCCTGTGAATAAGTTGAAATAAAGACAAAAAAGTTGAAAAAAGGAAAAATAAAATTAGGTGGGAAGCATATAGCTGTCACAATCTGAGAATTATTAGATTACGTATGATTTTAAGGAAGATTGAGATATTTTTTTAATATTATTTTTAACTTTGTTTTTATGTAGAAAATATGATTAACGGTACGATTAACTAGTACGGATAAGGAATATTAATATATCGTCGAATGATATGATGCGGTACATTGAATGATGTTAACTTTTTTTAATTGAAGGTCTTAATTTTGAGTTTACAATATGAAAAAAATATTGATATAGAGTTAATTCAAATTAATCAGGCTCTAATATAGATAGATATCAGACATCGAATACAAAAAGAGAAAATATTTATATAATTATTATTTACTTTGTATTTTTTCTTTATGAATTATCTCACTATTTTTTTTAGCAATTTTCCTGATGTGTTGATTTTAGTCTAAATATAAACCGTACAAGATGGATAGATGAAATCAATCTCCGTTTTTATGAAGAAAAAAAAACTTAGTGTTTAAAATAATTTTTTTTTTAGGAGTGGTTCCTCTTATAATGGATCTTATGTGATTTAGATTCAAACTGAACGAGCCAATAATACATTATACATTAAACTAAATAAAATTGCACAAAAAAAAATCAAAATAGCAATAAAAGTAATTTATATATACATATTCATAAGTTGAACCGTAATATTAGAATGTGAAAACTTTATGAGTTCAGATTTGATATTCTACCACATATCTACATCTCATTTAATTGATTAATGTTGAAATATATTACTTGTACTTATTTGGCGGATCTTTTAATTCATATACAAAATTTAAATTAAATTTATTAGGTTCAATATATCTAGAACTTATTCATCGTATACATTCTTAATTTATGAGTTTAAATTTTATTGACATAGATTTGCTCTCGACTTATTCAAATGAATTTTCCCTCTTTGTTAAATATAAAGAGAAAATACATAACTACCCCATTAAATTTATACCTATTTTTCAAGTAGACACTTAAAGTTTGCGAGAGTCCTACTTAATTTATGAGTTTAAATTTTATTGACATAGATTTGCTCTCGACTTATTCAAATGAATTTTCCCTCTTTGTTAAATATAAAGAGAAAATACATAACTACCCCATTAAATTTATACATATTTTTCAAGTAGACACTTAAAGTTTGCGAGAGTCCTATTACCCCATGAAACCATTTTCAACTAATATAAATATACCATTTTGACAACAATGTTAATCTCAAACCCTGCGCGTGTGTTCACTCAATAATATTATTGGATTGGCCAAAGTCATCTACGGCCCCTCAAAGTTGTCCTCATTATTCATTTACACACCTCAACTACACCTAGTACATATTGAACACCTCTACCACCCCAAATTTGAACCGTCTAAGCATTTTTTTTATCACTTTTCATAAACTGTGTGGCGCGTGTATTTAAGCTCCCCACGTGTATCCGACATGTATAGAATGTGTTAGGGTTTTGCCCTAGTTTTCTTACCTTATTTGAAGTTTATGTTTTTTTTCAATATTATATTAGTTTTATAATATGTTAAACTTCAAATAAGATTAGAAAATCAGGGCAAAACCCTAACAAATCTCCCATTTTGGCTAGATTTTCTTGACAAAACTTGATCCGTATTCTTCACAATATGCAGGATATCTTCGTTCTTTACATAGTCTTCATCATTGCTGCTTGTCATGGTTAAAAATAAAGTTTAAAATATATGGGTTAAAAATGATTTAAAAATATTTTATTTTTATTTTCAAAGATGCAACAATAAGAATGTTGAAAATATGGTTTTATTTTTTTCTCCACAAAATCTTCTTTATCATCAAATTCGTTACAAATTAATTTGAAACCACTTGAGCATGTCTTCAGCCTCATTGAAGCATTAGATCATTGAACTATCGGATCTTTGAACCATGTGCTTTGATACCATTTGTTGGGTTATGAAGATGAATAGAGCGTCATGCGGAAGCTTATAATTGCAAATAATATGGTTGATAAATTAGATGACACATAAAACTATACTAAAAGACATAATATTATTATATGATAGGATCAATTGACCTACATAATTAAAACTAATAAAAACATAAAAATTGTAGAGAGAAAATCTTCCCATAAACAAAACTCTCTAAATGTCTGCATTGTGGATACTATTGTGTTTTTGCTATGAGAATAGGGATCTTCAATTTATAGATCTCCAAACTTTTCCTCTAAGGAAAGAATAAATCAAATATGAAAGAAAATTACATTTTCCTTTCATAAAAAGTTCAAGCATTTATGGTAATACTTTGACTTTTCCTTAAGGAAAAAAAATAAACTTCAAACAAGGAAAGAAAATCAGGGCAAAACCCTAACAGAATGACCATTTAACAACTACCACGTGTATCCGACGTGTATTTGTAAATGTCTTAATTGGGGAAGATTCCTAAATCATTAGCTTTGGCATAACACTTCTCTCTCTCTCTCTCTATCTCTCTCTTCGCAATTTCTTCCAAATTGAAGCTCTCCATTTTCGCGATTTCCTCCAGATTGAAGTTGTATTCGTCTTGTTCGTGTTACGATCTTGAAGATTTCCTTGTGTAAGTTAGGATTGTTAATGATTTTTACATGCTTTGTTAAATGAATTCCAAAAAGCTAGGGTTTTGTAAAAATATAGGGTTTGTGATTTTTGCGAATATTTTGTCCCTTCTATACTATTACCCAGAAAATATGCTTTAAAGCTTTGGTTTTTAGTTGTTGTATGGATTATATGAGTATATTCCGTTATCTTAAGCTAGGGTTTGTTTGATATTTTGTAGGGCTAACAATTGACCATGGAGGAGATTATATTTACAAAGATTTACCATGGTGGAATCTTATCTGAGATATCTGTCCCTACTTATGCTGGAAACTGTGTGCCTGCACTCAGGTATATTATTAAGGACCACTTTTCCATTTTGGAACTATTGTATTATACTAAAGAATTGGGGTATGAAACTGTTGGAGGCTTTTATGTGAATGATTTATTAAATAAAAAATGGGTCCTAATTACAACAGACCAACATCTCCTACACCTAATTAAAGACTTAAAACATGAGGACACTTTTGAAGTATTTGTCTGTCATGTATTAGATGAACCCTTACTTGACACTGAGGGACCTAGAGGCTATCTAACTAATGTTGGTGGTGAAGGTGTTGATGTTGACCTTGGTAAAGAGGGTGAGACTGTTAACTTAGGTGGAGAAGGTGAGGTTGTTGACCTAAGTGGAGAAGGTGAGGCTGTTAACCTTGGTGGTGAGGGTGTTGATGTTAACATTGGTGAAGAGGGTGAGGATGTTAACCAAGGTGGAGAGGGTGTGGATGATAACCTAGGTGGAGAAGGTGAATCTGATTTTTTGAGTAGTGATTCAGATCTAGATATACCTTTAGAAGATGGTTCAGATATTAATGAGGAGTTGAGAGCTTTTAGACAAGAAAGAAGAAACAAAAAACAGAGAAAAAAGGCTACAGAATTTGAAGAAATACCAGTTGGAGAGGCTGGTGGTATAGATAGAGGCTTTGAGGATATTAGGAAAAATAAAACTGACAAATATGCAGGAAAATTAGGTGGAGATGAGGATTATATTGATAGCTCTGACTGTTGGAGTGATGATAGTGATGAACAACTAGATATGGATGCTATTAGGGGATTAGATATACTTGCTACAAGGAGAAGCAAAAAAGTTAGGTATGATGAAGATTGTGAAGTTTCAATATTTGAGCTTGGAATGGTTCTTTGAGGGTGCAAATCAGTTCAAGAAAGCAGTGGCAAATTATGTTGTAGAGTACAAGAGGCAGATAAAGTTAAGACCTAATTAAAAACATAGAATGAGGGTGAAGTGCAAAAATACTAACTGTAAGTGATTGTTATATGCTTCCATTGACAGGGACTCAGGTGATTTCATTGTGAAAAACTATCATCCTGTTTACAAGTGTATTCCATTAAACAGGAACAAGTTGTGTAATTCAAAGTTAATTGCTAGAAAGTTTAAGGACAGAATTGTATCTCAACCATACATAAGGATTTGGAAAATTCAAGATTTGATTAGAAGGACACTGGGTCTTTATGTTGGTAAGACTCTTTGTTACAGGGCTAAACAGAGGATTATGAAGGAAGGCATGGGTGATTGGAATGTGGAATTTGCCAGATTATGTGACTATGCAGATATGATCAAACAAACGAATCTTGGAAGCTCTTGTTGGGTAAAAATTGATAAGGAAACTAAACCAGGAAAGAACCTTTTTGTGTATTTTTATGTGTGCTTTCATGCATTTAAGCAAGGATGGTTGGAGGGGTGTAGGAATATAATTGGATTTGATGGTTATTTTCTCAAGGGAGCTTGTAAGGGTGAGCTATTAGTTGTTGTTGGAAAGAATATGAACAATCAAATGTATCCCATTGCCTAGGCAGTTGTGGATACAGAAACAAAACATAGTTGGAGCTGGTTATAAATTATTTAATTGTTGATCTAAACTTGGGAACTGGTGAAGGTTTGACTGTAATGTCAGATATGCAAAAGGTATTGATTACACAATTTCTTATATTTTAGTTTTAATTTGATCTTTACTACTTCAATTGTTTATTCTGTACATATTTTTTGTTAGGGACTTATTCCTGTCTTGTCAGAGTTGTTACCAAATGCTGAGAAAAGGATGTGTGCTAGACATATATGGAGTAACTGGCATGTGAACTGGAAAGGGGAAGAAAGAAGGAAACAATTTTGGAGATGCTCAAACGCCTCCTTTGAAGTCAAGTTTGGAGAAGAAGTTCATGCAATGTCCCAGCTAGGTAAGAAGGAAATAACAGAGGAAGGGAAAAGATGCAGTCGGCACCTCACAATTGCAACAAATGAAAGCAAACAGGAAAAACTGGAAGTAGTTCATTTGAAAAGTTGTTATGATTTCGGCCCGTGTCAAAAGGGTCTTCAACAAGCTACTCTTTAGTTTATTTTGAACACTCGTGTAATGTATTTTTGAACCATGCCTTTGTTTTAGCAAGACTATGTATTTTTTAACCATGCAAGACAATTGTTTTTTATTACCTCTCAATGCATTTGTGTTATGTATTTTTCAACCATGACTTTGTGTTATGTATTTTCCAGCCATGCATTTATGTTATTAGCTCAGTTTTTGAACAACAACTGCACTACCTCTCAATGCATTTGTGTTTTTGTCAAAAAACTAGTCGATCCCAGAACTAATTTCAGAACACAGGGCAAGTTACAAAAGAGACACTGATCAATTCACACTGGAAGTTACAAAAGAGACATTGATCAATTCACACTGGAAGTTACAAAAGAGACACTGAACAATTCACATTCAAACTTCCAATTTGATACAAAATATGAACTTAACAGACCAATTAAGTACAACACTAATTGATCTAGAATAGCCTGTACTACAATCTTGAACTACTATGAACTACACAATATTAAAGAACCATTTTATAGTTAGCAGACAAAGAAAAACAATCACAACTTGGTTAAATTTGACATTTTTCCAATCCCTTTGAAGTTTAACTTCCTTGAACTTCTTGTTCAATACCATCATCTTCTCTTCATTTTCATTCAATTGAAATTTCAAAGAATCCCTTTCTTCTTCAAGCTCTTTCACTTTTCTCTTTAGTCAATCAATCGGATTTTGACCATCTATGAATCTATTCATTAAGGATGATTCATCAGCATTTTCAAGTGACGGATCAATCCATCTAAAATAGTCACATCCACCATTTTCCTACAAACCACATAACAATAATAAGTATACAAAAATGTTGATTTTTCAAATAATACAATAACAATAGTTTTTGTTCGAATAATTACAAACATTTAATGCTTTGCATCCAAAAAATCGATGACCTGGGTTCAATGGAGTCCTCGAAGTTTTCAGTTGACAATAATAACCACACTTACATACATCAACTTCCTCGATATTCACTGAACTTTGCGACATTTGATAAAAGACAATTGATTTAGAAGAGAGAAATGTTGGATATTTAGAGAAAGAATAGAGAATTGGGGATTTAGGGTTCTAAAATGGATTTGGGGGAAGAAGAATTGGGGATTTTAACGTTAAAATATCCAAGTTAAAATTTTAACATTGGATGTCTTAAATGCAGGGTAAAAAAATGGGAGAAAAAACAATTCACGCGCCCCATTTGTGTAAATCACAAACGATTTGCCATGTAGGCAAGAAAATGTTCAGACGGTTCAAATCTGGGGTGGTAGAGGTGTTCAACAAGTACTAGGTGTAGTTAAGGTGTCTAAATGAATAATGAGGACAACTTTGAGGGGTCACATATGACTTTGGCCTATTTTATTTTATTGCTATCCATTAATAAAGAATCGGGTAATACCCAAACCATTCACATACTAACCTCAAATCTAATCGGACCACCCATTTCACTCTCCCCTTTCTCCTTCTTTTCACTCAATCTACTGTGAAACGTCTTCTTCTTTTACGAATTCCACCATGAACAAGAAACAATCAATTGCAAATTAATGAAAAACAATGAATAAAAGAGAAAATGATCAAATGAGCCCCCAACCTATTACCAGATTCTCAATTACACACTTATACTTCACGGGGGTCCTATTACCCCCCTAAACTATTTAAAAATGAAATTATTATCTCCCTAAATGCCTACGTGGCAAAGTGAGTGTATTTCACTCTCTTTGAGAGAGTGAAGACCAAAAATAAATATTAAAACTTTATTTTTAATATTCTTTTCGTTTTTTCCCCTTAATTTTTTTTTTTTTAAATTTTAAAAAGGAAGTCAAACTAAAACACTCAAAGTAATTGAAAAATCAAAACAAACAAAATCAAACCAAAAAAAAAAAGAAGCTACAGAACAATTTGTAAACTAAGCTCCTTTCTTCCTGAGCTCCAGCGTATCGCCATGTAGTATATATTTTTTTTATTTATTGTCTTTCTTTTTTCTCTCACCCTCTTTCCATCACTGTCACTGCTCCAAACGGATCTTCATGCCGGAGCTTCGACCAACAAACAATAGTAAAATAACAAGACCACCTACACCATTGGAGCAGTAACTTCACCGAATCAAAACATCTTTAGTTGTCTCTCTTCCTCGTCACTGTTGACAAGCAACAAAACGCCGACGAATCATCAAACACCACACCTCTTTTTGCTTCTGACGATGAACAACCAGCGAAATCCCAATTCAACTTTTGGTGGTGGAATTGAAATTGAATTTAGGATGATTTTGATGTCTTTTCAATCTGAAGCTTTATTCTCAAGAGAAAATGGTGGAGAGTTCTTTTAGTGGGTGAAAAAGATAATGATGAAGGTAGAGGAGATGATAAAGAGAGAGGCGGAGGTGGGGGAAGACCCCACTGTATCCATCAACATTTTCTCCAAATCAAGATTACACAAAAAATTAGGGTTAAAAAAATGGTTGAAGAAAGGAAGGAGACGAAGAGAATTTTTTTTTTTTTTTAAAAAAAAAACAATTGGTGAAATACAGGTGCAAGTGCGTGTGTTTCACCCACTTGACACTTGACTGGTTATGGCGTTTCAAGGGGGTATATATTCCACTTTTATAAAGTTTAGGGGGTAATAGGACCCACGTGAAGTTAAAGTGTGTAGTTGAGAATCTGACCATGGATTGAGGGGCTATTTGACCATTTTCTCATGAATAAAATTGATGTTTGGATATCAATTGGTCATGGGTGTTGATTTGAAAAGCTTATTCAACATATTTTGTATCTATTTTTGGATTATCAATTGCTCATGGGTGTTGATTCAAAAAGCTTATTCAACACATTTTGTATCAAATCATATACTGCAAAAAATGGTCACTCTCTAATGGCTTCAATTTTGTTTAGATCTTTAGAAAGCTTGACATCTAAGTTGTAAATTCATCAAATTTTGCTATTTAAATTATGGGTAGGTTTTGTTGTTGTTTAAGATTGGATTTTGGCTGAGAGACTCAATTGTAACTGGATAACAAAGTCTAACTCCATCAAAAAATCATCTTTTTGGTTTGTCACTGGGGGCAGAATTTCATCGACGACGAGCTGGTTTTCTCTGCGACAGCGGTGATATCAGATTTCTTCTTCTCGTCCTTGGCCGATGGGGGTGGCGGTGGAGCAGTGAGAGCATCTTAACAACTCCGCTAAAGCCTTTTTGCTCAGGTTTTGGAAGTTCTTCAACTTTGCTGCTCTCTTCCTTGAACAAAGAAGATGCTGAGGGTTCAAATTGGCAATGCCACGCATCATTTTTGTACTGGTTTGGAGCTGAGTTTTAATATCACATCTTCTATGAAAATGGTTAAAATGGTGTATTTATAATGATTGAAAGTGATTTCATAGGATCTTAACAAACTTTAAGTGTCTACTTGAAAAACAGGTATAAGTTTGATGGAGTAATTATGTATTTTCTCAAATATAAAACATGACAACTTGAAATCAATTTTAAGTAATGGATAAATTATAATTTGTTACCTAAGCACCCATTATTTTTTTACAAAAAAATTTAGAAGATTCTATTGATTTTTCTATTCATATTCATATATATAATAATAAGGGTATGCAACTATGCATAAAATTTAGCGGTTCTAGAGATAGGAATAAAGCAGTGAAATGTAAATTTTTAATCTTAAATTTAAGTTTTTAATTTCGAGTTGCGTAAATTTTGGGACGAAATCAATATTATTATCAAATATCAAGATGTGAAATTAATGTCAACTTTCACTTTTATAATCAAAATTTTAATTGACACAATATTCTTTGAACGTACGAAAAAAGTCCAATATAATGACTCTCTCGTCTAAACCTCTATTTGACAGCTATTGTTTTTTAAACAAATATATTTTAAGTAAAATGATTCAGCCAACTTCTCAACTTTTTCATCATATTTAAATGATGTTCTCTTTAAAAGTCAAATGGATTTATTATTTTTATCAACATGTGTCCTAATTTTTTTTTTAAATGTACTTTCCACGATTTTTTGTTCAACTTTCAGTATAATTGTTGATAATTTTAGAGGAAAAGTCAAGTTTGCATATATATATATATATATATATATATATATATAATACGGTCAAAGATCAGAATGGAACTAAATATTCCTTTAATTAGGGGCGACTCAAGCATATTAGTGGCCTAAAGCAAAAATCAAACGGGGCCTTAAACTTAAATTGTTAATAATTTTATATAATTGATTTCTTCTAGTTTTCAATTGATAATATAACACTTTTTATTTTAAATTATTTTTCATGAGATATAATACTCCAAATATGTCAAATTTCTTCTAATAATTTCTTCATTTTTCATGAAAAGTTTACTTTTTCTACAAATAGTATTCAATATTTGTTAAAAAATAACCTATTATTATTAAAATTGAGGCCCCTTAAATTTGGGGCCTAAGGCACCTGTCTTATTTTTAACACTGTCGAGCCGCCCCTGCCTTTAATCATGAGTAGCATGTCTTAATGAGCATTTTGGGATATTTTGATATTATTTATTTTATTTTACATTTTTAAATAGTGGAACAAAATAACAATGATATTAGTTAGTATTTTAAATTAAATATGAAATAGTTTGAGTTTTATTATTTTTAAGGAACATTTGGTACGCGGGTTAAATTATCTAAGAATTATAATTTTGGAATTATAATCTCAAAAAGAATTTTGACTATCAAGGTTATGGAATAAATTAATCACAAATTGGATGAAATAAAATAGGATATTCCATGATTAAATCTATGATAAAAATTTATATTACGTTTGATTGATAGTATAAAAGTTTGAAAGCTCCCTACTAAAATCATTCAGAAGTCTTACACTTACCATTTTGGATAAGAGTGGAAAGGAATTGATTTCAATCATCTCATAATATCGCTTGACAAATTTATTTATTTATTCAAAAGTATTTGGTATTCAAAGTCTTATGATTCTAATTAATTAGATCGCTTAGACTCGAAATTTAATTCAAAAGAACGGATGAATTTCAATCATCTTAACAAATCCTTAGTTTGGTGAATCATTTTTTTTTAAGTATGCAACGTATGAAGTCCAATGAACTCGACTTATTAATTCATTCACAGTAAATAGATAAGTCTATAGGTAAAGTTTCTTCATAAAAGATTACTCCATTAAATTAGATCGGAGATTTTTATTTAGGAGCGAAAGAATCTCAAATATTTTTTCTCCATAATCACTTCGATTCTTCTCCTTAATGAAAAATCGTAATTACACCCTAAAAATTTCTACTAATAGACTACAAGTGTCATTCATATATTTGCCTCACTGCTTTAGCAATGACTTGTTGGATTATGGCAATATTAGCATAATTTAAGTTATACAAAAATTAAGTATTATATTATGTGAGATTAAGTGAGAAATAAGAACATGTAATTCATAGTCCATGAATCTGCTAATGGGCCCAAAAGAGCAAACGGCCCATAAAATGTTACCGAAGAGAAAAAGCCCAAAACGATCATCTAATTAAGAATCATAATACGTTCTCAAATTCTATATAACGTTTTGGACAATTCTCAAATCATGATTTTTACGATGAAATTAGGATCGATTAAGTTCATTTTTCTCGAGAATTATATTGATTTAGGATTAAATTACATTTTCTTGATACATTAACATACAAAGTTAGTCCCATTTTAACTTCATAAACTTACTATTTGAAGTCAACTATTACAGAAAATTATAAGAAAAATTACCAAAATACACATTTTATTTTATCATAATCTCTAAAATTTTAGACCATTTTAAAAAAAAATCAAAAATCCCCTTTTGGGATACATCACTTCCTTCTCGCTAATACATCCTTATCCCTCTCGGATACATCCATATCCCTCTTGATACATTCTTCTCCTCTCTGATACATACATCCCCTATGTATTCAGATGTCATAACCCCTAGTTGATACATCCCTCCCCTCTTTGATACATCTTTCGCCCATGTATCCGGATGTCTACTGATGTATTCGGAAGTCTAGTGATGTATCCGAAATTCATAAATTTTAAGTGACTTTTATAATTTGAAAAAGAGTAGGAAAATAATGTAATTAACACTTAACACTATGAGATTTATGTATATGAAATTATATGCTTATTGTTTTATCTTTTTACTTATTTGCTTATGTAGGTTGTGTTTGGTGTGGAGGAAAATATTTTTCAATTTTCTCATATTTAGTTGGTAGTTTTTGGAAAAATATTTTCAATAAGTTATTTCGACAATGACTTCCTTAATGAAACTAATCGGGAAAATAAATTCTACAAGCGACGTTCTACATTGTTGTGTTCTCCCACCCATCATCCCCTACCCCCACACCCTGTAGCTCCCATCCCCATCATCCACACTCCTATCCCACCCTTTTCTCGCATATTATATTTGTTTAAATTATATATACATACTTTTAATATTATATTTTTTACATACGTATCAAACATAAAAATAAATATGAAACCTACTTATTTTTCAAGAAAACATTTTCTTTCGCAAACCATCTTCCTTGAACACGCCCAAAGTCATTGGTGTTGAGAATATATTTGTTTATAGTCGATATTATCAAATTAATTAAGATAATTGTAGGACCGCGACTACTTGAAACTTACAATGCACTTTCATATATGTTGCAAACACAATAATGATGAAGTAATATATGTATATTTTATAATTTAGAAACAGATTCTCTATCTTCACGTGATTGAAAAAAATATTTGTGTATATTTTATTTCTTTCAGACCCTGCCCATATATGAGATTACATAAAATATGTCATTTTGTAGCATATTTTGTTATATAAATAAATAGATAACTTGTATGGTCATTCAATTATAAAAAATAATTTATCAAAATCATTTGTATTTGTTTTGTATTAAGAAATAACTCAAATTAAATTACTCTAGTCACAAAGTCATACAGCCAAAAAGGAGAAGGAAATTAAAAATGGAATGCTAACTTACAAATGTTTATTGAGTTCACTTGACCCTAATTTAAAATTAGTACTATTTTTTCTTTGAAAAATGTAATATGATGACTATAATTAATAATAAGGATAAGTTAGAAACTAAATGTAAAATTATTTATTGATTTCATAAAGTGGACAAGTATCATTGAACATTCCAAAAATAATATAGTGGACAACTATTATTGAATGGGGGGAGTGATTAGTTTTATTTTATTCGATAAATTTTTAATATATGTATATAACATTCGAATCAAAATTAACAAATTCAAATAAATCCATAACTAACACTGTACCTCTGCGATAAATTATTGTACTTTGTAGCTGGAAGCTGCGGCGATCAGCAGACGCAAATGGGCTTCCTAATCTGCCAGCTCTAATTTTCATATATTATATTTAGCCACATGAATAATTTGTAAGTACTAATTTAATCTTAAAATTATTTTCTTAATATGACCAATTTGGCAAAGTTCGAAAATACTCTTATATATTGTATGTTCTAAGAAAAAAAATCCCATGATTTTCTTCAAAAGGTTCTATATGTACTATTTAGAGTGTCAATGTATCTTATGGACGACACATAGTGAGGGGTCGTATGATGGTTAATATTATACAGGTATAGTAGTAATGCACGGATTAGTTATGAGAAAAAATATATATTATTTTATTCAGGTATTAGTTATAACTTATACATGAGTTAGTTATTCATGTATTAGTTATACGATTATTAATTATTCCACTTTTTATATAGCATGCATAAAATAATACAAATAAATTAACTCTCTCACAACTTATATATTTATTAATTATGCGGGTTTCTGAATTGCAAATCAAACACAATATTAATTTTATATATGAACAACTAATTACCTCATAATTACCAACTATCAAACATGATATTGTATTTATATTGAATTTAATACAGACATAACTCACCTCCAAACCATCTAACAACCCATTAATTTCCAAGACCAACTAATGTGAGACATCGTCCTCTTACTCAACAATCTCTCACTCAAATTAAGTTCTACGTAAACTATCATCTCATAGACTTATGTAGAGATTAATTATTTGTCATTCATATCAATCAAATATTTATGGATACTAAAACCACTAGTTTTCTTTCATGTGTGTCTCCAAAGTTATCGTAGACAGGCAGACAGAAACGATACTAAATCGGTTCTTGTGTTATTACTTTGTTATTTTCATACTCATTTTGTCAAATCATTAATTCATATCATTGTTACGCTATAGCAAAATAAAGATATTTTATAATTATGATGTGATATATTATTGCATGATTAAATTATTTGAAAAGGAGTGGATAAAAATAGCTAAAGACTAATTATACAAGGATATAAGACAGGAAAATGAATTATGAAAATGATAGATCTTGGCATATTCTTTATTTACACCTAATTTTATCTTTAATTATTCATCAATCTAATCTTGTATGACTAGGAAAAAAATAATTGTAAACTTAAAATTCCAATAATGCCCCCTCTTATCACTCTGGATTTTTGTTTTATCCATGGGTAATTTCGTCAATATGTTAAAAGCAAAAAAAACATTGGCTTGATGCCGCATATATATGGTGTAAAGAAGATTCCTATATCAATTATTAAAAACCCTACTAAGGATTTGAAGCAATTTGAATTTTTGATCACGTAATATTTTTTATACTGTCAGTTTTGTTTTAATAACGTAATTTACTATATTCATTTAATGTTTTAATAACGTAATTTACTGTATTTACTTGACCAAATCTACGACATGCTAATAATATCTTTTGGGATTTCGATCAATCTCGTATGCTTACTCCTCTGACTTTTTCAATAGATAAGCTTTATGGCCAACTCTATAAGAAAGGAAAGGAAATAATCTTTATTTTATGATGTATTTTTACATTCAATATAATAAATTTGAATTGATAATTTAGATAGCGGACGTGTGGATAATATTTTGATAAAGTTCAAAAAAAATGAGTATCTATCACTCGTAAAAGAAACTTTAGCTGGCTAGGCGTTAAACTTTTTCATTGACGTGAGTGATCTTTTGGGGAAGATCAATTTGTCATCTCTAATTTTATTCATTGAGCAATAATCCTACCATTCAACACAGTTGGATCACTAAGGCTAACTTTTGTTCCTACTCAATGGGCGAGTTTTGGTGTCAAGCTCCTTTTTACCTTTGCACTCTTCATCCAACGACATAAAAGCTTTGTACACCCTTTGTTCCACACGCACCTATATATAATTTTTTGATAAAAGATGTCGGATTTACCCTCTCTTTTTTTTTAAATCTTTATGACTATCACCGAATTTAATTGAATCTCGTTGGTTAATAAATTACATTTAGAAACCAGAAGGAGTACTAGACTAGGTGAAATATTTTAGGAAAAAGGATAAAAATAGTAGACATGGACTGACGTGGATCCTTGCTGTTTTGGTCTACCAATTATATGACTATATATATATATATATATATATATATATATATATATATCTCAATTTACTTTAACATTTAATAGTAGGCTCCCCTTTTGTCCACTTAATTTTTATTCCCCCCCCCCCCCCCCAAACTTCTTGGTAAAGCCATTTCCCAAATTAAATTTAGTCACATTACAAATTTATAAGCATTTTATTTTCTTATATATATTTAGCTCCATTTAGAGAATTAGGATATTATTATGGTTAGAGTTATGGCTAGAAGAACAATGAGTCATCGGATTTTAACGTGCTATAAGTCGGAAATAGTGACATTTTCCGGCGATCCCACATCGATAAATATTTCCGATACTATTTTTGGTTTTCTGAATGACGAATCGTTGAAAAGTATCCGTCTCGATTTTTGTGACGAAAATGAGAATGATGATGATGATGACGAAGAAAAAGATGAGTCTGAAAATGTTGAAGATAATCAATTTTGGGAAACTCAACATCAGCTTTTACAAGTAAGTAATGTCAAATACTCAATTTTTTTTTAAATAAAAAATAAAAAATTTAAACACAAATTAACAAGGGGCGCAAAGAATCCTGCACATTAATCAGTAGAATGTGTGATGTGAAAAGTCTGCTCTAATGTAGTGTTTGTAATTGCTATATATCACGGTTGAAGTCCATAACCTATAATCACAATCATGTAGAGATAAACTTTAATGTTGCTCCGAGACTCTAAAATCGAATAGAATTAATATAAAAGGTCTTGTTTTGAATTTTTTTCTATTTCGTATTTTAGCTCTCTTTGATTAAAAATAGTCTTAACATCTTCATTTCCTTGAATTTCTCCTTAACGGCCATTTCATTAATTAATTTTTTCGTAGTTAATTACTCCTTTTAAATATTTAAGTTGTTTTTAATAATAGGAAAGCTTCGTAGCAAGTCTGATACGATTACAATGAAAAATAGAGTAATAATTTGTTGGCTAAATTGAACTGATAGTATAAAAATTATTTATACTCGTCGTGCATATAACTTAAAGTCCTATTATTATGTGATGATTTTATAATGATTTTCTTACATAATTGGTGTAATTTTATAAGATACCATTTATTCTAGTTACCAATTTATGTTACTCTAATAAATAGAGTTTTTTATAGTGATATATTTCCAGTGATCTGATTATGTAAATATTTTTATTAGAGTGTACTATATCGGACTACTTCCTTAGAGTCACAAATCCGAAGCATTACAAAGGAGGCAATAAAAGAAGGAAATGGAATTATATGTAGTTGCCGGAGAACGCCGGATGACGGCTGCAAGACCTGTCTCATGAAGGAGGTTTGCAGCCGTCTGCAAATTGCAGGGTTCAACTCTGCAATTTGCAAGTCGAAATGGAAGAACTCTCCAGATATTCCATCAGGTAACTTTTTTTTTTTTTGAAAAATAAGTAAAAATAAATTCTTTTTAATAAAGAGTTAAAGTTATATATACCGATGAAGTAATGAAATTTTAAGCTTAAATTATATACATTTGTTAATATGTAGAAATTTTATATAGTTAGTGGAAGTATATCTATATGTCAGCATCCTTAAAATGTGAGATTTATAATCTTGAAAATAAGACAAGTAATTTGTTATAAAATGTAAATATGACTCGAAAATTTCTTACACTATTAATGTACTTAATTTAAATAAAACCTATTGTAACAAATTATTTACCACTTATTTCAAAGCAATGATAAATATAAATACCTCTTCGTAACGAAAATACATATAGAAACTTTAATATGCTTATATTTTCTTTTAATATGATAGGAAAGAAGAGCTATCTTTTATTAAACCTTGAAGATCGATTTAAACTATCAAAATAAAAGAACTTAGAGAGATCTTGACCTTTGATGAAGATGAAATGATAACTTTAAATCTTTTAATAATAGTGTATAAAATGACAACTTTATATCTACATCTAGGGCTTTTAACTTACTATATATTAAAATAAATAATTACATAACTGAGAATGACATCCATATAAAAATCTCTTTTAATGTATGGCAATGAAGCAATTACATAGTTTTGATATTTCTAATACAGCTGGAAAATGACTTGTTTAATTTGTGGCTATCCACCAAGGACAAATTTTATGACAAGTACTTTTCAGACACATTATTTTATTCAGTCAAATATTATTTTTTATGAAATATATATTAAATTTTGAATAACTTTCACGATCTTATTAACCATATGCATGTTATACAGGTGAACATACATTTATAGATGTGATTGACTCATCAAATCCTAGAAAGGGAGAACTAAGAGTTATCATAGAGCTAAATTTTCGTGCCGAATTCCAAATGGCGCGAGGATGTGAAAAATACAATCGATTAGTAAAAAATTTATCAGAAGTATTTATTGGAAAAATCGAAAGATTGTTATCGTTGATCAAGATTTTGTGTGCGGCAGCTAAGAAATGCATGAAGGACAAGAAAATGCACATTGGGCCGTGGCGTAAACAAAAATACATGCAAGCAAAATGGCTTAAAACCCGCGAACGTGTGGAGGCGGCCAAGTTAACATACTCGTCCTCTATGGATGAGAATTCTAGCCGGCTGCCTCCACGGCCGAGGGCCTCCATGCTCACGATCGATTTGTTGGAAAATTTGCCAAATTTACATCTCATCACTGCAGTTGAAGTAGTGTGAAATTTTGAAAGAGAGACATTATTATTAGTAAATAAGTTATATTAATTGATGTATACAATTGGGAAAAAAATATATACTATATTGTATTTGCTATAATTGTATTTTGTTCTTTTTCTTTAGGCTTTTGGGGGTTGGAGAGTTTTTTTTTTTTTTTTTGAGAGAGAGTTTGAGGTTATCGTTAGAATTTTAATTTACCCCTCTTTAATTAAATAATTACCTTGTTTTCTATTTAAGGAATAAATCACATAATATTATGGCAGGATACTATTTTACCACTAGACCACTAGTGTTTGGTGTTGCTTTATACAAAAGTTATGATTTTCTAAAATAAAAATAGTGCCTGAATGAATAAGATTTCTTCGCCTCTTAGTTAAAGTTTTCGGATACAAGCCCTAAATATGAAAAATCTTGATGAGAGCACTTTTCCTTTGAATGAGCCTTACACTATACAAATTTAAAGTAATTAGTAAGACTCTAACATAGATATTGAACGGCAAGAGAAAGAACAAAAAAGAAGAAGAGGAAAGTTGTTGGTAAGATTAGTTTTCAGGCTTAGCTTTTGAAACACCATAATCAATGTGGCAAGTTTGATCAACTTTTCATTAATTTTGAGTTTTTTATAAAAAAAATCATATGAGCAAAGCAAAATGGTTAAAAGGGCCTTTAAACATAATTTAAGGTTTTTATTTGGAAAGTCTAAACGGAAAACATAGTGTACAACCGACTAGAAGTAGGGCGGGATGGATGAAATTATCTCTATCATTAATTAGAAAGATTTCGGGTTTTGAGTCATAAGATTAGAACCTCATATAAGAAGCGTTTGTCTCTCTTCTTTGCCCGCCTTACACAAGGGATGAATTTGGTTTAGTCGGATCATAAATTTGGACACAACGGGATAAATTTGGTTTTAGTCGGATCATAAATTTGGACACAATGGGATGAATTTGGTTTAGTCGGATCATAAATTTGGACAAAAAAAATGCGGTGAACGTGGATCGAACACGTGACCTTCAGATCTTCAGTCTGACGCTCTCCCAACTGAGCTATCCCCGCAAGTGATAACAGTTTTATTACGTTAACTATATAACATTTTAATCCAACTCCATAAAATTCAAAAGCATACATTGACAACAAGAGTTCTATGTGTTATATTAGTTATTAAACAGAATGTGATGCCAACCCAACCCAAAACTGGCCTACTGTGATGGTCTGAACCGAGGGTTTATCAAAAATAATATTTTTTTTCTTCTCAAAGTAAGGAATAATTATACAGACATCATCCACTTTTTTTTTGTTTAGTTGCTTTTATCTTGTGAATGACATAGATATGAAAAATATTAGTTACAACAAGTTGAGAGCATTTATTATGTGACTTATCATTGTATTAACAACTCTTAGCAAATAGCCACTTTTTCGTTTAGTTGCTTTTATCTTGTGAATGACATAGATATGAAAAATATTGGTTACAAGAAGTTGAGAGCATTTATTATGTGACTTAATTATCATTGTATTAACAACTCTAGCAAATAACCACTTTTTAGTCCTTATAATTGAAATACAATCATAATAATTCTCAAATTCCACGAGTGAAATTCCAAGACATTGGTTTTCGCATGTGGAATTTGAAACTCCGTGACAGTGGCTATTTTTCAAAGTAAGCTATCATTACGCTTCTAAAAAATTGCCAAGAGTAACACAAGGAAATTTTCGTTTTTTTTTATCAGGTAAACAGTTTCATTAATCACAACGCCGAAATCGGCCGTATACATTAAAATAAAATAATGTTAACAAGTACATAGATAACAAGAAAATATAGAATTGTTCTTGTGAAGAATCTTGATTGGGAACAAGGATATGAAACCAATGAAGGAAAAAGATAGCAATCAAAACTCAAACATCAACAAGTCAGAGAAACTTTTCTTTTGACCATGGTGTCCTTGCCAGTTCGCGTGCATCTCGACTGATATCTGCTACCTCGTACTAACACATGTATTGTGTAACTCTATCCATAAAAGCTGCCTGGACAGTGAAAAGAATTCGCCTAGTGCTTTTTTGCCTCTTGAGCATGAGATCTCATCGTTCTTAATCCAACATCACTGACTTCTAAGCCACACTCATGGGTGTTTCATGAGTTATAAATACCGAGCCAACCATGACAACTCCTTGCTGTCTTTAAGGGCAAATGAAACATCATCACTGCAACAAAAACGCAATGAATCAGGACAAAAGCAACCATTGCAAGAGTCTGACACTTGCCAAGTGCTGAAAGGTCGGAAGGTGAAGTAAAACTCTCTTCATTTTAGAAACTCTTAAGTGAAAGTTTCATCCTAATAAGGCTGAACTACTTAAAGAGTATTACAGGTACTGACGAATTAAAACAAATAAAACATGGGTATTTACAACAATACACAATAATCTCTTCAAAAAGCCAACAATTCAAGAGTTTATATGATGTACTTTAAACTATCAACACTTCAAAGTTTTACTTTAAACATATGATCTATGGAAAGAGCAACAAGTTATTCATCCTTCGTATCCTCTCTGAAACATTTCTTTCCTAATAAAAAAACCATCCATGGTCTTTAATGTTGAAGATTGTAGTATATAAACAGAAGTATAAGCTTTCATAAGATGATTCACACAATTAAGATCTTGAATTCAAGTCTTGTAATCATATATAACCAAAATGCTTAAGCCCCCAAAGAAGAATCAGGCACGTGTTGAAAACCATAAGTAGGGTTATTCCTTATAATGAAAAGCATTTTAATGGCAGGTCATACAATTCAACGCTTAATAATGCTGATGAACCTCGATCCAACTTAGCAGCACTTTCGCTAAACAGGGAAAAGCATGGATGAACAAATTAGCCAGTTAGAAATCCCATTCGTCAAAAGGATGAGTTTCTTTCTAAATATCTTGACTGATGGACTTTTGAGAGTATCATAAAAAAAGTTACCCCAACTTGTTTTTGGAGCTGAGGCGTAGTTGTTGCCTTATCATTAAAAAGTTGTTATTGTTAGGACCTCTTTGGGCACACATGATTATGTAAATTTGATTATTTGGGATTAGATTCTACAGCGGCATTTTAGTTAAAAGAGAAAATTCAGTTACAAGGTTTGAATTCACATACAGCTGAGGACTAATAAAGAAACTTACCTTGGGAAATTGAGCTGTAGCTTTTGCAGTTTATGCTTCACTCCAGGTTCACATAGAAGTATTCTGCATTCACCAAGCTTGCATCTGTCACCAAACAAAATAAATGAAGGATAATTAACAAAGTGAACAAGAATTTCCACACACGTGGCGACATTTTTGAAGAGTCCGAGCAACATTGATTTCCAGTCACCATTCACTGGCATCCACTTGCTATCCATATCAACAATTACATCTACTTCACAACATTATGAGAACAGGATATCAAAACACAGAACTAATTTGTTACGATGACAGCCTAGTGTTGTCAAAGTTGCGCTTAAGCCCTGAAAAACAAGGCTCAAAATGTGTCGAGTGCCGCCATGCTTAATGTGTGCTTCAGTCTCGTCATCGAGGTTCTAAGTCATACTTTTCCTTGCGAATGAGCCTCTTCTGAAGAGCCGATACTAAACAATTGAAATATCACTTATTGTAAAAAAATAATTCAATTTCTTCGTTTATATGTGTCATTTATGCTTATAATTATTGGTCTTACACTAAATATATATATATATATATATATATATTTGTATTTTTTTCTCCCTTAGCACCTTTTTTCATTAACACCCACGATTTATTTGCACATAAAACCCCAACGGACCTTAGAGCTTTTTTGCTTTTGACAACACTGCAAGCCTCTGTCAAGGTTAGGAAATGGGAGTTATCCTACCAGAGTTATGCTAAGAAATCAAGACTTGCCGCACACAATATACAAAATAAAATAAATAAATAAAAAATACAACAAAGTAACAAGGATTGTGGGGACTTCATTAATCCAAGGTTAAGAATTTATAGCTTGATAACTTCAGGAAGCTAAAGAATATTGTGGCTTACCCAACTTTTAAAAGCATATCCCATCCTGGAAATTTTTCACCATTGCTTGTACAGAGACAGGACACAGTCATTGCCAACTGCAGTGAGAAAATTATTTCAGGGAGCAAACTTAAACAACAACCAAGCTAATGTATATGCCACAAGATTATATACAAGTGCATAAAAACCAAACCAGAAGAAAGAGTAGAATCAAAGCAGGCAGACTTTTAATTGAAAAAATAGTAACCGATTATAACTTGTGTTTTCTTTTCACTACAAAAGATGCATGATTTCACTACAAGAGAAACATGATACATCAGTAAATCATAGATGCCACACAAAAGGCAGGTGAATCTTCAAAAGGCAGAAGACGGGAAACTACCTTGTCAAAGGTGGTCTCGCTCATCCCCGTCTTGTGACCCTCATAAACCATAGCTGCCAAGAAGATTTTACTCAGCTTGGAGCTGCTTCTCATCACCTACACAAAACAAATAATTAGACAATGAAAACAAAATCCTTCATCTTCTCCCCCTTGTAGCCAGTGAAACATCAGCTAGCACTTTGCTGCCGAATCATTATGAATCAACCATAGAGAAAAACAAGAGCTAGTCCTAACATGATTTCACTAAGAAATCATTGGAGTTCCCATTTTGTACTAAGGGATGGTCAACATAAGTCCTTGGTAAAGTTCATTTCGAAACTTACATGTATACAAGGATACTCCCATTTTTCTAGCAATTAATAGGATTTTAACCTATGGAGACCTCCAATTTGGACACCCGAAAACTTTTGGTGAAGCAGATGGGACAATAGTGACAGTAACTTGCTTCAACCTCAGACCTCTCTTGGCGGAACTCTCTATGCTATATTGTTATCTATAGATCTCTTTGGCCAACACCTAGATGACCCACCACCAGCCCTCCGATCCATCTTCCTTCCTAGCATTCTACCAAAATTTAGATCATCTTGACAATGAAAAAATCAACAGAATTGCCTTAAACCACCCAGATAGAAAAATCTGCCCTTCTGTTCAATACCCATATTAATACTGCCATCTCTCAAAACGCAGCTCAAAGCCACAACTCCACGAATCAGCTAAATAAATTATCCTGGGTCAATCTCCAGTGGAACTGATATTCTCGGCCAACGTGGGTCAAATCTAAACCACCATCAAGCCTCTTTTTTTATAAATAACCGTGGTGCCTGGACCAACTTGCACGCACATCGACTAATTTCACAGGATACCTGATCTACCTCCCACTAGCAACAGGTAACATGATCCACCAAGGTTTAGACAACATAGAAGAACAAATCACATAGTATTTATTTGTCTCCGCTGAGATTTGAACTTGAGGCCTCATGGTTCTCCTCCCACTTCATTGACCACTAGGCCACACCCTTGGATGCCATCCTTCCTTTTCACCAGCTCAAATCTAAACCACCATCAAGCCTCTTTTTTTATAAATAACCGTGGTGCCTGGACCAACTTGCACGCACGTCAACTAATTTCACAGGATACCTGATCTACCTCCCACTAGCAACAGGTAACATGATCCACCAAGGTTTAGACAACATATAAGAACAAATCACCTAGTATTTATTTGTCTCCGCTGAGATTTGAACTTGAGGCCTCATGGTTCTCCTCCCACTTCATTGACCACTAGGCCACACCCTTGGATGCCATCCTTCCTTTTCACCAGCTCAAGGTACATCTTTCCTCTTTACAATCAACTTCTTCACCGGCTCAATTTAGACATTTTTCCCCAAAGTTCCAACAATCTTTGACTGTCCAATCACAACGAATTGGAGATTTACTACTAGTGGCACTGTTCATTCACTGGCACCGCTACTATGGAAGCCAAAAATGCTTCTTCTCTCATCCCTGAAAGTTGTGTACCTATGACTTCGATCATTTCTCATGTTGAATTGGAAGGTTGTCTTATCCACCTTCTTGTAATTTTTGCTATATATTTACGGATAGGGGTTATGCCTAAGTCCTAACCCACTTGGTGGTTTGTTTTTTAAAATATAAAGCAGAGGAGAAAATTTAACTATTTTTTACATTCACTCTCTACCCACCCCCGCAAGCAGACACCAACTAGTTTGGGCTTGAGAGTAGTGCAAGACAAAAAAGGGAAGATCAAAAGAGAATAGACTCTTGGTTGTTATCTTGTTATCAACAAGATATGTCCCCACTAACTAAAATGACTGTTGAAATTACATAACAGGGTGATCCTTTGGACTCACTTGGATATGAGGAGCCTGGAACATTTCTTGAATGGCTGCTTCAACATCTGCCATTCTGACAAGCATTTTACCTGAAACATACACATAGATAAGTAATCTGTATAAACGTACCAGGGATGTTAGATGTTTGAAACCAGAACAAATGTGTATTTCTTTCTAATGGAATTCCAAGTATTTCTTTCTTGCCACTAATGTCTACATAGTTCGAGGTTTAGGTCACCTGCTGCAGCAGAATCGGGAACTGGAAGCAATTTCTTAACACGATAATCTGCAAGTTCCGCAGCTCGCCTACATATTTCTAGTGCACGGCGTGCATCACCTGAAACGGCTGCCACCTGGATTTATGTGTGAAGTGGACATTGCTTTAATAATCAACGGAAGTATCACATTTGCAACAGCACACAAGCAAGCATGTGAATGGGATGATTAGAATCAACTAATAAAGATAAAGTCCTTGTAGAGGTGAACCACAAAAGGACCAACCTTCCTTGACGCAAATTCAATTGCAGGTTTTTCGAAGGCCTCAATTCCATTGAGGCGAGTTAAAATAATTTCTTGAAGCTGCTGATAGTTATAGGGACCAAAGCAAAGTCTTTGAATGCCCATACGACTTGAAATCCTCGGAAGCAACTTCTCTGGAAGATCCATAGTATTTGCAATACCTGTTGGTGAGAGAAGTTCCCATCATCTCTTCACATGTAATATAACTAATACAGAAGGAAGGAAATGCTGATAGCAAATTGTGCACGCACCTATAACAATCAGTTTGGAATGTGGCTTGGTAGGCCAATCAAGAATGTTATATAAAACCTGGATTTAAAAGGAAAAAAGTCATACATATGCAATTTGCTGTTTTTAATATTTACTATTGTGGATAAAAGGATGCATCATTTACCGCTTGATTTCTGGTAACCAGGAGATCCAATTCATCTATAAGTAGAATACAAGGCCGGTTTTCCTCTTTGCTACGTTCAGCGACATTGGAAAACCGCTCATTCAAGGAATGAAGAGCCTTTTTCCAACCGACCTTGTGCCCATTAAGTGCTTCATAAATAACCTGAAACAGTTGAGAGAAACATTTCAGAGAACAAAGATATTTTCTGCATCACGCGAGAAATTGCAATTCATACTTACACTGTAAATATTCTCGGGTGAAGCCAATTTTAGGCCATTAATCTCCACAAAACAATAAGGTTTAATGGTCCCTGCATCAACTTCACACCTTAAACTCCTCATTACTGCTAATACACTCATTGTCTGCATCACAGTGCAGATAAAGGAACAAATCAGTAATGTCAGACCAGCCTAAACATGGAAACGATATATGACTGCCTTAAGCTATCAGTCAAGTGCATTCTCTTAAGCCAATAGATACCTTTCCTGTCCCAGGAACACCATGTATGTAAAGGCATCTACCCAGACATTGATCATTGCATATGGCACCTTTTACAAATGTAGTTATCTCTTCCATTTCTCTGCAAAAGAGAGCACTTGTTTGTCAGATAAATACCAAGCAAATTGCATGAAGAATAAAGATTGCACCTTAGGAAAGACATACTTAGTCCTACAAGGTAGAGACTTGGGTAAAGTTGCCAGCAAAAGGGTTCCTTTTGCTTTCTCAAGCTCAGTAAGCTTATGAGACCTCACATGTTCTGGTATCTTCTTTGCACCAATCTTTTGTAGTCCAAAAAAGCGACCCTTTCTTGAATTCTGCACTCTTGCACAAACTAATTAGTTTTCTGCTTTATGCAACATGAAGAAGTGAACTATGAATCTGTCAAAGGACATGTTATATACCGCAGCCAAAGGATGAGCTGGAGATGGTCTGGTTAATAGATTACTTAGTTTTTCCCGTTCATATTCTACATCGTCTTCCCCGTCAGAGTCTTGATCTTCGCAAGAGTTCCAATCCCCATCATTCTCAGCTTCATCATCATCCTACCAAATGGGAAGACAGCTTATTAGTTAGGAATATTTCATCAGATATGAGCAAAAGGTTCCACAAATATCATCAAAAATTATTTTATAATAACATACCACAGCATTATCTTCAATCTCAGAAATGCGCTTGAAACTGTGCCAGTGAATGTCATATTCATATTCACAAAGGAAAACATCATCTCCATCATTTATTGCCTTCTCAAATTCTTTTGGATATAAAACAAAGCAATGTCTGATGACAGATTCCATCTGCAGATAGAATCATAGGCCTTTATTAACAGATGTAATTGGTCACTTACTTGTAACATATCCAATCAATTCAGACCGCCAGATAAGCAGAAAAATTGAAGCTTTGGCTCCTTTCCAGATAAGCAGAAAAATTGAAGCTTTGGCTCCTTTCCATTGGGGTGAGAGTCTTGTCCCACTAAATTCGTTATAACATCCAAACCCCCAAAAGCAAAATCTTACCACTTGCAATCTCTCTCTTTTGAGAACTCTATCAAGAACATTACCCAATGATAGATCAATACATTTACACCTATCTTTTGATTCTGGGAAGTTATCAATCAATTGAACTGATCAACAGGTAAATGACATTTTCTACCATAACAAAAATTACAACCCTCAAGCAGCAAAATAGGTAGCATATAACTTCCACAGTGAAAAACATTACATTGTAAGACAGAAAAGAGAATACCACAATATTACCTCAACATCAGCAAAATCATTAGTCCGATAAAGTTCTCTCCTTAAGTTATGTGGCTGTCTTCCTGCATCTGTTTCCTCAGGAATAATATACCAATGTGCCCGGAACCAATATGTACTATCCACTTCTTTCCATATACTATAGCATTGATATCACAATTAATCAAACATCACGACCACTGATATGCAAAATCAAAGAAACCACAAAAAGTTCTTATAATTAACATACAAAATAGAAAAGCTCATATACCTCTCAATACGAGCTGCCCACAGATCACTGTCAAGTAACTTTTCCTTAGCGGTCCTTACCCGTTTCTTCCCCTTGGGTGGTGCAGGCATTTCCACTATTTTCCCTAATTTCTTCGCCTCGCAATACACACAAATCCAATCCCCTTCAGGAACCTCCTTTAAAGGTGGCTTCAAACACTTCAAATGAAACCCTCCTAAGCATTCATCACACTCTATCATAATTACCCTCCCTGCTGGTTTGTAACAAATCCTACATTCCTCCACTTCGGGATCCTCATTGTCCGAACCAGCATCTTCTCTCCTCTTAACATATACATCATCCCCCACACCAAACTCCCCTCCATCAAAAACCACTTTTTTATAATACACCCTCTTCTTACAACTCCTCGAAACACTTCTTTTCTCAACACCCACATTTTTTCTCTCTACACATTTCCTTTTCCTCTTCGATTCACTAAGTCCCGGTGTCAAAATAGGGGTTAAATCAGCAACCTTAGATTTCCTTCTTTTAGCTGAATTGGTACCATTTTTCGGAGTAAAGTTCAGAGATTTACCTCGTCGGGCAGAAGTTGGAGACGATAGAGGCTGCGGCGCCGGCGTTTGAGGGGTGGAGCTAAGGCGAACGGAACGGCGGCGATTGGTGGGGTTTAGGGTTTGTGGGGTTTTAGGGAAAATAGGATCTGAAGGAGATAAACTGGAAATCGGAAGTGGGTTTTGCTGCTTAATGGGTGTTGTATTAAGGGATTGTTTCGATTTCTTCTTCGGCGTACTTTCACCAAAATCCATCAAAAAATTCGAGAAAAAATGGATTTTTATGAATTGTAGCTACTTCTATTACAAGATTTTGAAGAAATGGGAACTTACATACCTTCAATATTCATCTGCGAGGAGCAATTTATACACTGTTCCTTAGCTTTTGAGGGGGAAGAAGAAGAAGAAGAAGCAGCAGCACAGAAGTCAATGCAAAAATGGTAACTTAGAGCTGAGAGGAGTGATACTTTGTGCTTATGAGGTTGTTCTTGACCGTTAGAAGTATATGAAGTTATATCTTTTGTCACTTAGGTCCATGTTAGTTTATATTTAGAGTTTGAAGAATAGGATATTAGCTCAGTTAGTTTCTTATATTAGGCATATTTGATCCTAAAAATGTCATACTCGGTATAATCTTACAAATGAATTTTAGAGAGGAGTTGTATTTTGTGCTTACGAGGTTGTTCTCGACTATTAGAAGTATGTGAAGTTGTATCTTTTGTCACTAATTAGGTTCATCTTAATTTATGTTTAGAGTTTGAGAACATAATATTAGCTTAGTTAGGTTTTTTATATTAGACACACTTGGTCCTAGGCAAGTTTACAACAATATACTCCTTGTAATTTTACAACTAGGATTGAGAGAGTTGTGGTACTTTGTGCTTACGAGGTTGTTCTTCACCGTTAGAAGTATATGAAGTTGTATCTTTGTTACTTAGGTACATCTTAGTTTATGTTTTGAGTTTGAAAAATAGGACATTAGCTCAGTTAGTTTCTTATTTTAGACATTTGGTCTGATAAAAATTTACAACACATACCTCGTGTAATCTCACAACTGAGGTTGGAGAGGAGTGTTACTTTGTGCTTACGAGGTTGTTTTTTACTGTTAGAAGTATATGAAGTTATATCTTTTGTCACTTAAGTCCATCTTAGTTTATATATAGAGTTTGGAGTATATGATGTTAGCTAAGTTCATTTTTTTATGTTAGACAGAATTAGTCTCATACAAGTTTACTACAACATACCACATGTGATCTCACAACTGTGGTTTGAAGAGGAGTTGTACTTTGTGCTTATGAGATTGGTCTTGTGACCATTAGAAGTATATGAAGTTATTCTTTTGTCACTAGGGTCCATACGTTTGTGTTTATGTGTAATTGAAAATCCTTAAAAAATTCCTTAGTTTTAACCTTAGCATTAGTCTCCAAATTTATTTAGGAAACCAATAGCATACTGGACATTATTAATGAACTTGTATGAAGTGACTTTGGTTCAACTAAATATAGGAAATAACTTTTTTATTTCATATAAATAGAGATAAAATACATATATATCTTAGTTATTTTTTAAAATCTCATTTATGATATTACGCTAGAATCTAAATATGGTATTGTCGTAATTGCTTTGGAAATCACGTTAAAATTACTTAACTAATTTTAGATTTCGTTTAAATTACTCGATCATCTTTAAATTGTTTGTTTTTCTATCCCAAATAATAGTACTAGTTAAACAAATTTAATAATCCAACAACAAAAGGAGCTATGTTTAATTGTTTGTTTATTTCAATCTTTTTTAATGGAAAACTATTTTTTACCCTTCACAAGGTAAAATAAGATTGCATACATATAAAATGATATATACGAAGCTTTATTTCTATAGCGTGAAAATAGATAAATTATTTTTATTAGAATTTTGATTTAAATAAAATATATATAAAAAAAATAACATCTTTCAATTGTCAAAAATTCTTTAAAAAGAAAGAAGAATGTAATTAAAATATATCTTTCAATAATTGTTTTGTCACAAAATAGAAACTCTGTCTCACTTATCATGTGTGTGGACATATGAAACTGCCTTTGTATAATTGTTTCACCGACACCCATAGGAGCACTAGAATGTTACCTTCATCATTTGAATGTGACAACTTTCTCCTATATGTTTCGTTTTATTTTATGTGATAGTTTTTTCAATTTCTAAAAAAGAATACAGTTTTAATAATTATAAACAATTTTATTTTTATGAAATGATAATATAGTCATACTAGTCACATTTATTAGAAAATGCTTTACCCTATTAATATGAGATATCCGGTATGAATCCTAATTCAATCAAGCACAGTGTGGATAAAGAATACTGATGGAAAACCACAATAAATAATATCTATCGCTTGTTTTAGACTACAAAGTTTTTAAAAAAATTATTTTATCCATAATTGAGATAAACAATTTTTTAATTAGCCATGTGATGACAACAAACTCGCACCTTAATTAATTTCACAAAATATCCAGGTATTCGAAAAACTAAAATATTGTCTAGAAGATTCAAAATTTATATATATACACAAGTCAAAATTTAAAAAAATCATATTATATATACGATATAAATTTTTGCTAAAAGAGTTCACATAAACACCCTCGCCGGACCCTAAATTTGTCCCCTGCACATATACAAGCAAGCAACTAACATGGCCTTTCAATATTGTTTCTTTGTTTTTGTAGACATAGTGTTTGTTAGGTCATTTCTTAGGTTTTCTAATGCCTTTTTGTTGTCCTACCATAATTAGGGGTGTACATTCGATTATTCGATTTGGTTTTTTATTATTCGGTTTAGATTTTTTGATTTTTGGTTTTGAAGAAGTGTAACCCAATTCAAATCGAAATAAAATTGGTTTGGTTTGATTTTTTTTCCGTTTAGTTATTCGGTTATGTCAATAATTAGAAACATAATCAAAGTTATATTTGCAATTTGAAAAAATATATACATATATACAAGGAGTAGTAATAAAGTTGAATCTCTTAAATATACTTTCTAATATAAATCACAAGTAAAACGTAAAACACATATTTAAAAGTTTATCAATTCACTACAACAAATTCGATTATCAAGGACAAATAATTTCGTCATTTATAAATCATATTTCGTCACTAAAAATCTAAAATAATTTGTCAACCACTCGTCACCAAATGTATATCGCTAAAAGTATACAAACATGATTTAGTGCTTCGTCGCTAAAAGTATTATACTAACTACAAAAAAAAAAAAAAAATCGTCCCCAAATGCTTAAACATTTGTGACAAATTTATTTGTTGTAAAAAGTATATTTTTTGTAGTTAATAATATGCTTTGTCACTAAAAAGGTTATTACTACTAACAAAATTATATTGTCGCTAATTATTTTACTTCAATTACGACAACAATTGTCTCTAAAGTTATATGTATTTCGTAGTTGAACATAATCTAATTTCGTCACTTATGACTATATTTTATATACAAAAAATATTTTGTTCTCAAATGTATTAATTAGGGACAAATTTATTATTATAAAAAAGGTTAATTTTCCTATCATCTCCCATCTCAATTTTTTTAACCCCTAGCCAAGATCTCCCACGTTATGCTTTCTTAGGGACTCGAACTCACAACATTAAGGTTGGAAGTGAGGAGTTCTTACCATCCGATCAATTCTCTGTTGTCTCTCATTTTTATTTTATTTTTAACTTCATTCACTTCTTTCAAATTTAACTTCTGTAGAAATAATATATTATATGATTATTTATACACATACACAAATGCATGAAATTAAATCGTATATTTTTTTAAATATATTCAGTATGATTCTGTCATTTTATTTATTTATTTTTATAAATTTTAAAAATTATTCAGTACAATTATAAATTTATATAAAATTAAACTTTTGATTTTATTAAAAAAATTTATAATCGGTTCAATTCGATCAAAAAATCAATTGTTTTGAAAAACACATCGATACCCATAACTATTGTACTTCATAATATATTTGAAATCCTAGTTGGTTCATTTCTTTCATTTGTGCTTTCATTTTTAGTTTATTCCAATTTTCACACTGATGAAAAAAGTTCATAGAAATTCATGAAATATTTCGCACCTTTGCAAAGTCTAAGTTTGTAAGTCAATGTTATCTTTGTATAGTTGTTCTACGTACATATGTGGAATTACTATTAAATATGTACATAGTTTTAGACAGAAACAAATAGATCGACTTAGTCTATGTAGTTTATCAATCACAAATCAATAGTCAAAAATTAGCATCAAGACTTCATAAATTATTTTTTCTATCGTCTTTATCAATGAAAGTGTATCAAATAAAAAATAAACGTGTTAAATGAACAAATATTAGTGATCTAGTGGTAGAACCGTACCCCACTCACGGTACTTATAACTTGGATTGTATTTTTCAAATGATGCATTTTATAATTGCGTAATTTAAGAAAATTGATGAATTGAACTTTTTCATTTTTACAAAATCTATTGAATTCGTTGGTTTTAATATTTTCCCTCGCCAATTAACAAATGGACTCTGTCTATTTCTTATGAAGCACTTGTATTATTCTTTTTGTAAGTTGTCACTTTTAATTATGAACAATTGTAGCCAAAAGAAAATTGTATTTAGCTATGAATTTTTTTCGTAGCAAATAGTTGAATTATTCACTATAAATTTTAAGTCGTTGCTATTTAACACATCACATATTTTGTGACAATTTTTTTGTTGTCACTAAATCATAGATTGATTAGAGACAATAAAATTTGTGTAACCAATTATTTATATTATTAGTGACGAAAATAAATGTCATAATTAGATCTATTTTTTTATAGCTAAAACTTATAATATTTAACTACAAACTCTAATTTGTCGATATTGTAACAACATATTTTTTTTAGATGAAATTTTTTTGTCTCCAAAAATTAATAAATTTTAAGACAAAAAATAATTTGTCATGAATTAGATACATTAGTAGTGATGAAAAAATGTGTCACCGATAACTTTAAATTCGTGACTAGCACTACTTAACAAATGGCGCAAACTAATTTTTTGGTGGGAAGCTTTAGTGGACAAAACTTTGCTACAGATTTTTATGGTTCGTCACTAAAAGTATCTGTCTCATATATTTAAGAATGAAAAGTAAATTTTGTCACTAAAAGCAAACAATTAGTGACGAATTTGATGTCGTAGCTAATAATTTCGTAGCTATATATCATATTTGTTGTAGTGATTATAGATGTCCAAACATAAAACATAAACTAAATCATAATGAAAGAAAATAACTAAAAAGGGACAAAAGTGGTTAACTCCAACTTAAATTATTTATATATAATTCAGTTTATTTGGTTTTTCAATTTTTATTTTTCTAAATCCGAAACCAAACCAAAAAACTAAACAAAGTAAATTATTAATAAAAAATCAAACCGAAAAATAAAAAAAACCAATCCAAATTAGAATTCGGTTTGATTTTTCGATTTTAATCCAAATAATGCACACCCTAACGATAACAATGAGGGGCTCTAATATTTTGACAAGTATCCTTAATTCCTTATTTGGAAGGTTTTCACTCAATATTTGATATTCATATCTAAATATGATTAAATTTAAAGTCAAACTAAAAGGTTTTAATTGGGAATAAAAAACTCCGTATTATGGAGGTTTTTTTTGAAAAATTTAAGATTCATATGAACTTTCTAAAAAGTCTGTAAATCTTTTAGTCTTGTAGATAATTCTAGAGAGGAGGCTTACTTATAAATATTGAGGGAATTTGTGTAATAATTTATTTACACTAGCATCGAGTTGACATGTATAAATAAGATGTCATTCAGATATAAATCACCAAACAAAATATATCAATCAAGTTCTTGATAATACACAAGTTTTCTTTTAGCAAATTTCATGTCTTCCTTAGTCACTATTCCTTTAATGATCTCGAGTCTAATAACCTAGCCGACTGACTTGACATAATAATTAGATTGTACACAAATTATACAAGATCGTGAATAAGTAGTTGTGCAAGATCTTAAGTAAGTTATCAAGTATGGTATGTGCGCTCAGTTTAAGATTATAAACGGAACAAGTCAACTTACAATTTTAGTCATGTCAAAAAGTTTTGCAAAAAGAAAAGAGGTAAAAAAAAGAAGAAGGCAGAGGCGTTCAAACACAATAATAATGTCATCTAAGAAAAAAAAAAACATTCTTGCTTAGGCACATAATTAGCTTCAACTTACAAAAGTTGGTGGATTGTAGGAAACCATAACAAACATATCGATCTAATCGTTACTTAATATACTTTACTTATAAATCGTAAAGATATTTTTTTATGATTGAATATAAAGCATCTATAAATAATTTATTAAGTCTGTTGTCCAATTCAGGATTCATCGCCAATATAAAACTACCTTAATTATTTTGCCTTCTACAAACCTTAAAAAAAATTCATTAAATTATGTAGATGTTTAAAGAGATTTACATAGCTAAGCAACAAAAAGTAAACAAAAAGATTTTGATCCAATTCAATGAACTCAAATAATATACTGTTTTAGTTTATTGGCTGTCTGAAACTATATGTTTATTTTAATCAATAAATAATTTTGTGTAAAAAATGGAAGGAGGATAGCACAAAGAGAAATAAATAAATTCTTCTAATGTTTGTAAAAAAAAAAAAAGAAAAAAATTGTTTAATACTTTACATTTTCTTTGTTAAAATGTATACATCATGACTCATATTTTTTAGAGAATATTATATAGTGCAAAAATAGACATCTGTCCAAAAAACTAGTAATTAGACTAATGACTTTTTTTTTGTTTAGAGGTCAAAATAAACTTGAATCTTGAATCTGGCAGTCCACCAAACATATTTGTTTATTTTCCAATTCTTTGTGCTGGCAAATTGAAAAATTATTTTATATTAATGTCCATTTTCTAGATTCCTTTGACATTTTGAAGATACATATCTATAACAATAATATATTTAATATGAATATGTGATCTTATAAATAGAAATTAAAAAAATATGTAAAATATATGTATGTAGTAATGCATATCTTATCTTTATTATTGTAAGGCAAATATGCTATTAACTGATGGATCATTGAGTCAAAGGAAATATTTTCAAAGTAAAATTGCAAGAAAAATATAACAACAAGATACAAAAGAAATGAAACAATATATAGTAATAAAAATTAAAGAATAAGAGATTATATATGCGATTACTATATATATAATACTACTAATAAGGAAAAGATGATAGGAGGAGGCTAGCCCCTGACCTTATTCCACTGACAATATTCAGCTACTTACTTACCTTTTATCTCAATTCTCGACTTTCGAGCCTTTTTTATATAAATTATATACTTAGTAACTTGAAGCTGAATAATATGGTAGTCTGTAAAACTATGATCCACCTTTTTTTATCCTCATGAAATGAAAAGAATAAAAAAAGAAATATTTTTCAGGCTAATTAAGTGAGAATTGAATAAAACACATAATTTATAAAATATAAAAGTTCTTTAAAAGGAGAGATATATAAAAGTATAGGATTATTTTCTATCATTTAAATTGTTAGTAGGAATATAAAATTATTTTCCTTTTTTTCTTCAAAATGTCCACATTGTTTGAAAACTTTACATTTAGACAATGACTTTATTTTGCTTTAGATTGACTACGAAAAATACTTTCATGGAAATGGAAAGATGCCCAAATAGAATGACAAAAATCATTTGACTAAAACAATATCAAGTAATTGATTTTGTGGGATAACGTGAGATATTTAAAGATAAAATTTGAGATTAAATTTTATTTTTCGTTTAGTGAAAAATATATCAATGGAATAATTAGTTTTAAGATTATAATTTTAAGATAACTTTATCTCAAACCAAATGATCCTTATGTTTTATTTCAGCTAATTTTCTAAAAATAAAAAAATAAAAGTTACTTTTATTTATTGTACATTTTTGGGACCCTTAAAAAGGACACCTTTTTCTCTTCATATTAGTTTATTTGTTTCCTTTTATGCCTAATAATTATTGGTCCATTTTTTCTGCCTTCTTTCCTTCTATATTGTTGATAATAATGATATTTTTCATTAAAATGTGGACACATAGCAAACAAGTTTGAAAGATTTGGTGACTTTTTCCTATTTAAGGCATTGCTAATTTATGGTCACATTTGCAAACATGTTAGACATATTGAAGACATGTAAAATTATATTTTTATCGGATGTTTATGTAAAAGGCAAGATATAATAAATCATATACATTTTATTCTTTGATCATAATTAAATGTATGTATTTTCACTTTGGTTTTTAACTATCAAGATTAAATATTTTGTTCGAGGAGTAAATATTCTGTTTGAGTAGATATATTTACCAGATAAATATAACTTCACAACAATAATAATATATCCAATGTAATCTCATAAATGAAGTTTGAAGATGATAGGATGTGCGGAGAACTTGTCGCTTTTATTTTTCCAACAATCGCTGCCTTTGGGGATAAAGAGATCGTTTTCGATAAGCATTCAAATCAAACAAAATATTTTCGAAGCAGACATACCCTAACTAATCAAAGTTATTGAGGATGTCTAATATAATAATTTTATTATTTTAGGTCTTTACCCATCATTGGTATTACTAATCTAAATTTGCGTCATATAATGCCTATTAAAAAAGGAAACACTTGCCACCTGTTATTCATAAAGAGATTCACTTAGAGTCTGATTGACTTAACTCATTAAAAATAGTTGAAATTGATCAAGTTTAAACATTAAAAATTAAATGCTTATAAATAAATAAATACACATTTAAATAGAAGTTTAAATTAATAATAAATACCTTTAACTCCATGACAAGCTAAACTTACAAGTTAAATAAAGTGTAAGTGAATAAACATTGTTAATTACGTGATTCATAAGCTAAACAGTCACCTAACAATACTTAATTATGTCAACAACAATGTCAAAATCTCTAATCACTCCGTCCTTTATACCTTGTTTGGATTGGTTGTTATAAATTGTATTATCCTAAATTATTTTAATAAATACTATAATATTTGAATATAGTGTATTGTTTTATGTTATTACATAATATCATATATCATCTATTTGGAAGATAAATCTATTGAAAATTATGGTACAATATTGAGCTATCGTAAAATATGATTCTTTTACTCTAGATAGTAAGTAAAGACAAGATGAGAAAAAAGAAGAAGCGAGGTAACGTGGCGATCAGATCAAATCAAACATCGCATAGAACATTGATATACAATGATGAATTTAATGATACGATATAATAATTTTAAGTAATAATAATCAAAACAAATATTGTATTTAAGCATATTAATACATAAACTAACACTCAACTTGACCTCAAATGACAAGTAACCACTTAACTTTAAGTATGCACGTCTAGACATCTGACATCTCAAATTCCTCAACTCATTTTTACTGTATCAATCGAATATCAGCTTACAAAATGATCTCCACACACTTTTAAAAGTTACGTGCCACATCAATATTGTATGTTCATGTAACACAATAAAAATGAATCGAAGTATTTAATTGTCCATTAACATCAAATTAATGTGTCTAGATGTTGAAGTGCTTACTTACCAACTAACGTTAAGTTCGAGTTTTTGATTATATATTATGTATTTAGCGGCCAAAAATAAGCTGTCCATCCAGTTATCACGCGCACATGGCGCATGAGAGCATTCATCAATTATATATATAGAACAGTATAAATAACACTAAAATTTGCTGAAAATATCTTCCATAAAAATGGAAAATATGAAAAAAATATATTAATTACTGGTGAACTGTGATCTGAGATTTGATAGGTTTCACTAAACCCTAGAAATCATTTCTCAATTTCAGCATCATTTGTAATTTATTGCCATTGCAATTTTGTATATTTAAAGTTTTTTTTAACCAATTTTGAGTGATTGGATTGAATTGTAAGTATGTATATATAGTTTGTGTTCTTTCCCGTTTTTGGATTGTTTGTATTTGAGATGAAGAAGAAGCAAATTCTTTATCTTAACTTGCTTTGCATTTTTTAGCATTTAAGAGTTTGTATTGACAGTTTTGGGGAAGTGGGTTGTTGTTATTAGATCGATAAGTAAGCAGGAGGGGATTGATTGTAACTCTAGAGATTGTTTGGTTAATTGGGTTAGGTTTTTCTTGGTGAATTTTTTCAAAAATTAGATTGACATTGCCAGATTTGTTTTGAGCTGATTTTGTTGAAGTGTTTGGAGTTTCGGAGGTGAATTTAGTGCATTTTTTGTTATTAGATTGGCATTACGAAATTTGTGTAGTGAGGAGAAGTTTCTGGTGTTTTGAGCTGATTTTGTTGGTTGTTCAAAGTTTGGAGGTGAATTTGGTGCATTTGTATTAGATTGGCGTTACTAAATTCGTGTAGTGAGAAGAGTCTGGTGTTTTGAGCTGATTTTGTTGAAGTGTTTGAAATTTGGAGGTGAATTTGGTGCATTTTCTATTAGATTGGCAATGCCAGATTTGGTGTAGTAAGAAGTTTCTGTGTTTTTGAGCTGATTTTGTTTAAGTGCTTCCAAATTTGGAGGTGAATTTGGTGAAATTTCTATTAGATTGGCATTACTAGATTCGTTTAGTGCGGAGAAGTTTCTGGTGTTTTGAGCTGATTTTGTTGAAGTGTTTGAAATTTTGGAGGTGAATTTGGTGTATGTTTTATTAGATTGGCATTACAAGTTCTGGAGTTTCTTAGCTGATTTTCTTGAAGGGTTCCAAATTTGGAGGTGAAATTTAGTGAAAAGATTCAAACTTTAAGAAGATAAAGTGAAACTTTTTTGATGTGGATGAGTGGAGGGGGGCAATGAGAGGTGAAGTTTTAGTATTGAGGGGACAACAATGACTACAGGGTCATTGGGTCTTCGTTCTTCAGGAAGTTATGGTTCTTTGCAACAACAACTATTTCAGAATAGTTCATCACCAATCCAAACAACACCCCCTATTCCAAGAAAGCCCCCAAAATTGTTTAAGGAGAAAGAGGGATTGTTTCTCCGGATCTGCAAATTCGCCCCTCGAAAGAATGTTGGGATGTTGCTACTCTGTGTTGTTTCTGCTGCAGCTTTTCTGTGGGTCTTGTATGTTGGCAAAGGTTTGGTCTCTACTCTTTGTAGTTTGTACATTTGCCACTTTTTTTAGTGTGTCATATTGGTAGGACTTTTTGCTCCAACTTTTAGTTTAAAGTGGCGTAGTATCCATAATTCCATACTAGATTATGTCAGATCTTTTATGCTGACCGGAGTTAGCTATAGTTTGGTGTTCATGCAATTGGAAATACTAAGATGGAGAATTTGCTTATGAAGTAGTAATACAAAATCGAAAATCTTTGTTTTGTTATTTCTTAAGAGTTTATCGGAAACAACCTCCCTACCTTTAAGGTAGGGGCAAGGTCTGCATACACACCACCCTCCCCAGGCCCCACTTGTGGGATTACTCTGGGTACGTTGTTGGTTGTTGTTGTTGTTGTTGTCATTTATTAGAGTTAATGCTATAAGAGCTTTTGATAGGCTCTTATGTGGTGTTATCTGGTGGTTTATAGTGTTTTAGTTTGTAAATATTAATTGGCTGCCTCGAAATTCATGGCATCTTGCTAGTCTTTCCGACATTTTTACTTAATGAGGAGATTTTCCTGATTTGTCTAGTTTACACTGAAGAATCTCAATAAACACCTGTATAATTCAATTTTCTACTTCTGTTATTAAGGGAATGCTTTTGATTCGGCTGTTCCATATGTTGGTGCTTGTACATTTTGTACATTTTCATCCCTCAAATCTTCTTTTCTGCTTCTGCAGTGACCAAATTTTCAACTCATTTTCAGGTGAAGTTGCAGCAGAACAAAGTAATAGGATGTTTGCTCCAGAAACTGTACATAAATATACTTTTAGGGGTATTGAGTCTATACAAAAAAATAATGTTGGCCAAAGTGCGTCAACCGTCCAACCTCCTCCTCCCCCTCTTCCTCCTTCTCCTCCTGTATATTTCAAAGGATACACTCTTCCCCCTGGAAATCCATGTGAAGGCTTCACATTGCCGCCCCCGCCAGCAGATAAAAAGAGGACTGGACCACGGCGTAAGTTTGAAAGTCCTGTAATACTCTGAAATTTTTCTTCTTAAAAATGGATTGAAGGTCAGAAATATAAGTACTAAATGTAGGACCTCAGTTTTCTTTTTCTTTGTTTTATCAGCATGTCCGGTATGCTACCTTCCTGTTGAACAAGCTATTGCATTAATGCCTGATGCACCATCCTTTTCTCCTGGTGTTAGCAATTTGACTTACATCCATGAAGAAAATCAGAGTAAAACCGAGTTTGGAGGTTCAGATTTCGGCGGATATCCTTCATTGATTCAGAGGAATGATTCGTATGACATAAGAGAGTCAATGAGTGTGCATTGTGGGTATGATGTTTTCTCTTCTTGGGAGCTTTATGAACATAAGGCTTCACACACTTTTTTTTTTAATTCGAAATTTGAATGCCTTTTCGCTTAATCTGTTAATTAGATCGTAGTGATAAAGATTACTGCAATTTTCACAAGATATTCTAATTTACTGTATTCTGTATTTTCCATTCCACATCCAATTGACAGTTTTGTCAGAGGAATCAGGCCTGGACATCAGACAGGTTTTGACATTGATGATTCTGACCTTCTTGAGATGGAGTCTTGTCAAGGTGTCGTGGTGGCATCGGCAATATTTGGTATTGATCTTTCAGTTCATTCATTGTTACATTTCCATCTTGTACCTGTTGGACTGTAGTTTTAACAAATATATTCTTGATTAGGGGCTTTTGATTTGATACGGCAACCCGAGAATACCAGTGAATATGCAAAGAAAAATGTCTGCTTCTATATGTTCGTGGATGAGCAAACAGAAGCATTTTTGAGAAATTCAAGTGAGCTGAATAGTAGCATGAGAATTGGTTTATGGAGAATTGTTGTTGTTCATAACCTACCTTATGATGATCCGAGGCGAAATGGGAAGGTAAACGTTCGTAGTGGTACATTGCCTATTTAATAAGAGTTGGATTTTGCAGGCATAACCAATAGGGGATGTGTATATATGGGAGTACTTGGTACTTTTCAGGCTTCTGAAAATAAGAGCACATTGAATGCATTGGAATTTTTTGGTCAAATAGATGGCAAAGTAAATGTTAGGAGTGGATAACTACTGGAGTTCTTAAACCTTCTAGATCGATGCAGTCATATATTAAGCCAGTTTCTCTGAGTTGCTTAAAATAAATGTATACAATCATATTAAATGTTTATTTTTGAAAAATATTTTGAAAAAAATGAATGCAATTATAAGAAAGTGGCGAGTTCATGATAAACTCGTCATGGCAGTGTTATGATTATTAGAAAAATTCATTGCACATTACGCAACTACGATGTAGTTAGCTGGCATTCTAACAAGTGCATCTCTTCTACCTCCTTATCCTTTAGTCAATGCTATGTCCATGGAATAGCCGATATCTTTTCCTACTCAGATGTGAAGTTTGAATCCTCATCCAACTTTCCACCTAAATGGAGACTTTTGCATTCGAGATCTTGCAGTCAGCAGTCTGAACAGGCTCTTGGCATTTTTGTTCCCTTTCTAAAAAAGAAAGAAAAAGAAAAATCTGAACAGGTTCTTGGTTCAATTCTAGATGAATTTATTCATGGAAATATGTAGAGTTCCATTGTCTACTCTAATGAGCAAGCACACAGTCCATTTGTTTTCAAGGTTTTCTCAAATTCTTGTTTGATGCACAAACATACTATTCGTATTCTAGCTGCAGAAGGCATTTTATCTTTTACTTTGGCTATGCCTTTATGATATTGATATCTTTTCTAATTTCTTTCCTATTTTTATTACCTTATGGAGAAAGAGACTATATAATGATTTGATAAGTTACTTTAACAATCTAAATCCGACATCTTGTCTGTTATCATAGTTTGATCTACAATTCTGGAAGTGTAAATTCCTATTTGTCTTTGTATTATGTATTTTATCACTTCTTGGCATATGTAGTAGTCTTTCTTTATCGCTGCATTAGGAATTACGTTCCCTTCTTAACGGAAAGAGCAACAGGATCATTAATACTCTTCCCCAACCAAATTCTGTGGTTGAGCTCAACTCTTATCAGATTCCACAAGTTTTTTTATATCCATTCTTCATTCGATAGTGGATTCTTTCGTCTTGTTTTTATCTGCATGTCAGTCTTCTAGTAGGGAGGCATTGTGCATTTCTACCTGGATTAGAGTAACAAATCTATCCTGCTTTTTATTCCCTTTCATTTGGAACTTGCTGTTGTTTTTATATTTCTGTCCCATTTTTTGCCTTTTGGTACAATCAGTATTTCGCCGTGCTGTGTATATGATCATGACACTGTTATCTGTTTTGGTTAGCCAATATACTGTTTGAAAACCAAATCATTCACATGTTTAAGCTTAGTGGTTATATAAATTCCTTGACCTATACTTGTTGCCACTGCAGGTCCCAAAGCTTCTACTCCACAGGCTTTTTCCTAATGCTCGTTATTCTCTATGGATTGATGGAAAACTTGAGCTTGTCGTGGATCCATATCAAATACTTGAAAGGTACATCTTAGACCCAATCCACTTGCCCTATATGCAAAACGAAAAGTCATAGTTGGCCGCCATTTCCCCTTCTATGGGAGTATGGGTTAACTTCTGTCTCTTGACCAAAAACACTGGGTTTCTCCTTTAAACTTAAGTGGTACTGATACATCCATGTATATGGCCTTCTAGTAGGTATAAGTTATGTTCCTTTTAAAAAAGAAATAAAAACAAAATAATGTTTCTTGCAAGTCTATTTTAGGACGTGTTCCCCAAAGTTCTCTAACCAAAGTTGACTATAAGAAGAATACAAGCATCTTGTGCTGGCCCAGATGGAGTGGTTCTTATTCATAGCAGCATTTGCATGTTGTTTTTAATAAGAGAAAAATGGTTTTGTTAGTGTAGCCTTCATGTGCTTAAACAACATGTTTACAGAAAAAGAAGAATATAGATGCCGGTGGAGTCTACATTATTGGAGATAGTTGTTGCTGCCTCAAATTTGGGCACTCTTAGAATTGTCAGTCTTACCCCTTGTACCAAATAATCAGGGGGTCCTCCAAGAAGGATTTTTCAATCTACAACACCTTACCAATATGAGAAACTCGTGCATGAACATAGCTCATTGTTGTGTCGGTGTAATGTCCAGTGTGTGAAAGGGCTGTGTTGGACCTATTTATCAGTGGTAACTATCATAAGGGAATTCCTTCGGTTTAGTGGTCATAAAAGTTCACAAATGTTGATTGTTGACTTGTTGATAGAGATTTGCTTTTATTGTTCTTCACAAGTTGATTTCCTGAAGTACTTCAATATCAGGTTCTTGTGGAGAAAAAATGCAAGCTTTGCAATATCAAGGCACTACAAGCGTTTTGATGTTTTTGTAGAAGCAGAAGCGAATAAGGCAGCTGCAAAGTTTGATAATGCTTCCATCGATTTCCAGGTTGACTTCTATAAAAAGGAAGGACTAACTCCGTATTCCCGGGCTAAACTTCCTATTACAAGTGGTAAGTGTGTGGTTATCTTTTTTTTTCATCTTTGTTACGTTCTTCTTGTAATTCCTCTCCACTCACCACCTTAATGTAGCCACCGATTTCAGTTTGATAACCATGTTAACATACTATTTATATGCAGATGTCCCCGAGGGATGTGTAATAATAAGGGAGCACATTCCGATCTCCAATCTCTTTACTTGTCTTTGGTTTAATGAAGTGGACCGTTTTACTCCAAGAGACCAAATAAGCTTTGCCATTGTAAGAGATAAGATCATGTCAAAGACAAATTGGACTGTGAATATGTTCTTAGACTGCGAACGGCGTAACTTTGTGATTCAGGTGATCTTCATATCTTTACCTTCTGGATTTTCAGTTTATAAGTAAAACAGAGAACATCCTTCATGCACTTGGTCACTTGATGATTCGCGCAAAAAATTCATTAGATGCTAATGCTTGCACCTGATATCCGTTCAAGTAGAAGAACACGCTATACGTAATTGCTATCACTGTTCCACATAGTTGTATTAGATGAACTAATAGTAAAAGCTACTTGTCAAGATGAGCTTTTTTGATGTACTTCCTGCATGCTTTATACCAAACTATGCAAATGCTTAGTTCAGCCACAACGAGCTGTATCTCTGTTAACTGCTGGATTAATTATCTGTCATTTTACCTTGTTATCTGCAGGGGTATCACAGAGATGTTCTTGGTCGCCTGACTCCACCTCATGCAAATATAATCGTTCATCATCCACCTCCTGTAGTTCATGAATCCCACCATACCTCACCATTTGTTCCAACATCAACTGTCATAACCACTCCAATCAAAAAGATTCCCACGAAGCGTGGGAGAGAGAGGAAATCCAAGCGTCATAGAAAAGTCATTGCTGGAAATAAAGATCCTAATTTCAATTAAAATTTTTGATGTGAGCACAAATTTTATTATTTTCCTTCCCTGTTTTCAGTATATCAAATTGCGGGGTTAGGAACTGTGAAAGATGAATGTTATAGCTGTTGTTTCCAAAAAAAAGAAAAGGTCAGTATTCAAGTTCTTCATAAGATTCTTTAGAAGCTGTCAATTTTGTCTAATTTTTTGTTGTATATATTGAAGTCTTACACTGCAAATTGCCTTCTTTAATCATTAGCTTCATGTACTGTTTCTTCTCATAGAAATGTTGATTTTGAAGCAAAGATGAAATTCAATTTCCTTTATACTGATGTCTGTTGTGTTGTTATAAGTAATTTTCGAGAGTAGCAATTTGTGTTTGACAAATCAATTTGAAAAACACTTTTGCTAATAATAGCGTAGCAATTTGTGCTTGGTCGTCAAAGTTTCAAAAGTGCTTATGGGAAAATGTTATTGTTTATGCTTCTGAAATTTATGCTACTGGCCGAGGGTCTATCAGAAACACCCTCTCTAAGATCTGCATATATTCTACTATTTTCAAACCTCACATGGAAGACTATATTGATTATATAGTTGTCAAATTTATGCTACTAAAAAGTATGTATTTCCCCCTTGCTCCCTAATATACGTATTTTTAAAAAATACAAATAACATAGATTATAGATGATTATGCACATATTATGGATGGATTATACATATGTTCTATTATATTTTCGCCAACTATTTTTAGTTTAAACTATTGAGTGGATAATATTAATTCTTAAAAAAAGACAAATACTTTTGGCTTTTCACAAATTTGACCAAAATAGAATATGGTTTGGGTTCATTGAACAAATAAGACAACATGCTAAAGATTCTAGTGTTGATTTGTCATATCAAGACTATTATGAGCTTCACATGCGTATATGGCCTATGTTCTTGATTGATCATTGAACATGTTTTTTTTTTTTCTTAAGTCATCAGTAGCCCCTTAAAGTTGTCCGCATAATTCGTTTAAACACCTCAACTAACGCTTGGTACTTATTGAACACCTATGCCCCTTAAAATTGATATCTATTTGACATTTTTTTGATAATCGGCCAAAAATATGAGATGTGTACTACACTCGCTGTGACATAGTAGTAACATGGCAAATTGATGAATTAAATGATGACATGTGGCTTTTGAATCCAAAAATTTATTTAAAAAATGATATTCTAAAAAACATCTATTTACTAACTAAAAAAAATTAAAAAAGAATTTGCTAAAAAACCTACCCACTAATAAAATGTTGACACGTGGCATTGAATTCAATAGTTTTTAAAAGCTCTATTTAAATAATTCAAAAATAATTTTATGAATATAAAAACTTATTTTTGTTTTTATTTTTTTATTTAACCCCCCCTCGGAGACCCATTTCCTCTTCACCGGTGCCCGCGGCAACTACGACGCCATCAAATCGTCGCCCTACCTCTTTCTTCTCCTTCATTCAATTTTATCCCTTTCACGGCATAAGCAGTGCATTACCTTCGTGGCTTTGGTTGTGGAATGATTATGATTTATGACATTTTCTGGTAATAAATGGTTGACATGGGAAGATGCACTAGCCTTTATGGTTTCTATTGAACAGTTCAAGAGCTAGTGAAATCATGAAAGTTAGAAATTAGCTAATACTAGAATCAATCAGTTTTGTTCATATTGATAGCATCAAATCTCTTCCTCATTGTCTTCATCTTCTTTTCATTAATTATTATTTATCAAAATTGCAAAATATAATAACAAACTTTCATCCGAAAAATTAATTCATATTTTTCTCATCGAAATAAATGAAGATTCGCTGGAATGGGGTGGATTGAACATGTGCGTAAGACAGCTGATGGAAATGATGGATGAGAAATTGAAAATAGTTGCAGGGAAGGGAATATTGGGATGGGGAAGAAGGCGGCTCTTTCTTCTTCTTTATTTTTGTTAATTATTTTTTTTTAAAAAAATTAATTTAGTTGTATAAGTTAAAAAAAAAAGAAAAAAATAATATTTTGATAGCTTTACGCGCTTAAAGAGAGTGAACAACACATTTTTTGCCATGTCAGCATTTTGTGTCCAATAGGAATGACTTTTGAACAATTGAGGTGTTCAATAGGCACAACCTATAGTTGAGATGTTTAAATGAAATATGCGGACAACTTTAAGGGGTCGCATATGACTTAAACCTTTTTTTTTTTAATTTGAAGCAACAAATTTGCATAACTTTCTATTAGAGGTTAAATAAGTTTAATTGAACTCATTACTTTTTTTATCGATTCATAAGTACATATACAAAATATTCTTGGACTCGACTATGTTTAAAGCCCAACAATAACTTCTTTAAAAATTAATTGAGGCAATAGTGGTGGTGCACCACCAGCAAAAATCACGATATTTCGTGACTTTGAAGGAATTCTTATCAAGTTGGTTCTGCGTAAAGACGGCTTGAGATAACATCGAGGTGTCATATTTCAACACCAATGATGAAGAAGCAAATAATGAAAGTATATCTATGTTGCCTTCATTATCTCTGAAAAAGTTATTGAGTCCTCTTTTCAAGTACACACATGTGATACAAAAATCATATTCACATATGAAGATCTTCTCCAAGGAGAAACATTGCATAATTGTCTTTTGTATATAGTTGGTCATGTGCTAAAAAAGAGGATAAATAATTATAACATAACATTTTATGCATTATTTTCTCAGCTCCTTCTATTTATGCATCTAAGAAGGGTTTTTCAAATTTTAAACGGCATGACCTTTTTTTTAAAGACAAAATATTGTGGGTTGAGAAAAGAAAATTAGAAGAGGGGAGTAACAATGTGCAGAATCGCACATTCACTGATAAAGTAAAATTTTAACTTAAAACGGAAGGGGTAATAATGTAATTTCAACAATAAATAAGAAGAGACTGAAATTTATACATAAATTGCATTCGTCGAATGCGGTATATATGCCTTATTTTCTCAGCTCCTTCTATTTGGGCATATAAGAATGATTCTTTAAATTTTCAACGCCATGACCTTTTTTTAAAGAAAAAATAAAATTGTGGGTCGAGAAAAGAAAAATAGAGGAGACGATTAACAATGTGGAGAATCGAACATTCACCGATTAAGTTAAATTTTAACTTAAACGAAAGGAGTAATAATGTAATTTAAACAATAAATAAGAAGAGACTGAAATTTCTACATAAATCACATACGCCGAATGCGTTTATGCCTTATTTCCTCAGCTCCTTCTATTTAGGCATCTGAGAAGGGTTTTTCAAGTTTTCAACGCCATGACATTTTTTAAAAAGACAAAAAGTAAAATTGTGGGTCGAAAAAAGAAAAATAGAGGAGGAGATTAACAATGTGGAGAATCAAACATTCACCGATAAAGTTAAATGTTAACTTAAACGGAAGAGATAATAATGTAATTTCAACAATAAATAAAAACAAAGTGAAATTTATACATAAATTGCATTCACCGAATGTGTTTTATGCCTTATTTTTCTCATCTCCTTCTATTTAGACATCTAAGAAGAATTTTTTAAAAGTTTTCAACGCCCTGACCTTTTTTGAAAGATAAAAATGAAATTGTGGGTCGAGAAAAGAAAAATAGGGGAGATGATTAACAGTGTCGAGAATCGCAAATTCACCGATAAAGTTAATTTTAACTTAAATAGAAGGGGTTATAATGTAATTTCAACAATAAATAAGAAGAAACTGAAACTTGTACATAAATCGCATTCGCCGAATGTGTTTTATGCCTTATTTTCTCAGCTCCTTCAATTTAAGCATCTAAGAAGAGTTTTTCAAGTTTCAACGCCATGACATTTTTTAAAAAGACAAAAAATAAAATTATGGTCGAGAAAAGAAAAATAGAGGAGGGGACTAACAATGTGGAGAATTGCATATTCACCGATAAAATGTTAACTTAAACAGAAGGGGTAAAATGTAATTTCAACAATAAATAAGAACAGAGTGAAATTTATACATGAATCGAATTTGCCGAATGCGTTTTATGCCTTATTTTCTTAGCTCCTTCTATTTAGACATCTAAGAAGAATTTTTCAAGTTTTCAACGCCGTGATCTTTTTTTTTAAAAGACAAAATAAAATTGTGGGTCGAGAAAAAAAAAATAGAGGAGGTGATTAACAATGTGGAGAATTGAACATTCACCGATAAAGCTAAAATTTAACTTAAACAGAAGGGGTAATAACGTAATTTAACCAATAAATAAGAATAGACTGAAATTTATACATAAATCGCATTCGCCGAATGCTTTTTATGTCTTATTTTCTCAGCTCCTTCAATTTATTCATCAAAGAAGGGTTTTTCAGGTTTTCAATGCCATAACCTTTTTTTAAAAAGACAAAATAAAATTTGGGTCGAGAAAAAAAAATAGAGGAGGGGATTAACAATGTGCAGAATCGCACATTAACCGATAAAGTTAAATTTTAACTTAAACGGAAGGGGTAATAATGTAATTTCCACGATAAATAAGAAGAGACTGAAATGTATACATAAATCGCATTCACCGAATGCGTTTTATGTTTTATTTTCTCAGCTCCTTCTATTTAGGCATCTAAGAAAGGTTTTTCAAGTTTTCAATGCCATGACCTTTTTTAAAAAGACAAAAAATAAAATTGTGGGTCGAGATAAGAAAAATAGAGGAGGGGATTAACATTGTGAACAATCAAACATTTACCGATAAAGCTAAATTTTAACTTAAAGGGAGGGCTAATAATGTAATTTCAGGCATCTAAGAAGAATTTTTTAAGTTTTCATCGCCATAACCATTTTTAAAAAGACAAAAAATAAAATTGTGTGTCAAGAAAAGAAAAATAGAGGAGGGGATTAACAATGTGGAGAATCGAACATTCACCGATAAAGTGAAAGGTTAAGTTAAAAGGAAGAAGTAATAGTGTAATTTCAACAATAAATAAGAGCAGAGTGAAATTTATGCATAAATCGCATTCGTCGAATGCACTTTATGCCTTATTTTCTCAGCTCCTTCTATTTAGACATCTAAGAAAGGTTTTTCAAATTTTCAACGCTATAACCTTTTTTTTAAAAGACAAAATAAATTGTGGGTCTAGAAAAGAAAAATAGAAGAGGCGATTAACAATGTGGAGAATCGAACATTCACTGATAAAGCTAAATTTTAACTTAAACAGATGGGGTAATAATGTAATTTCAATAATAAATAAGAAGAGACTGAAATTTATACATAAATTGCATTCGTCGAATGCGTTTTAAGCCTTATTTTTCAGCTCCTTCTATTTAGGCATCAAAGAAGGGTTTTTCAAGTTTTCAACGTCATAACCTTTTAAAAAGACAAAATAAAATTGTGGGTCACGAAAAGAAAAATAGAGGAGGGGATTAACAATGTGCAAAATCGCACATTCACCGATAAAGTTAAATTTTAAATTAAACGAAAGGGATAATAATGTAATTTCTACGATAAATAAGATGATACTGAAATTTATTCAAAAATCAAATTCGTCGAATGTGTTTTATGCCTTATTTTCTCAGCTCCTTCTATTTAGGCATCTAAGAAAAAATTCAAGTTTTCAATGTCATGACCTTTTTTAACAAGACAAAAAATAAAATTGTGCGTCGAGAATAGAAAAATAGAGGAGGGGATTAACATTGTGGAGAATCGAACATTCACCGATAAAACTAAATTTTAACTTAAATGTAAGGGGTAATATCGTAATTTCAGGCATCTAAGAAGGGTTGTTCAAGTTTTCAACGTCATAACCTTTTTTAAAAAGACAAAAAATAAAATTGTGGGTCCAAACAAAAGAGAGAGAAGGAGATTAACAATGTGGAGAATCGCACATTTACCGATAAAGTAATATTTTAACTTAAACGGAAGGTGTAATAATGTAATTTCAACAATAAATAAGAAGAGACTGAAATTTATACATAAATCGCATTCGCCGAATGCGTATTATACCTTATTTTTCACAGCTCCTTCTGTTTAGGCATCTAAGAATGGTTCTTTAAATTTTCAACGACGTGACCTTTTTTTTAAAGACAAAATAAAATTGTGGGTTGATAAAGAAAAATCGAGGAGGGGATTAACAATGTGGTGAATCGAACATGCACCAATAAAGCTAAATTTTAACTTAAACGGAAGGGGTAATAATGTAATTTCAACAACAAATAAGAAGAGACTGAAATTTATACATAAATCATATTCGCCGAATGCGTTTTATGCCTTATTTTCTCGGCTCCTTCTTACAAGTTTTCAACGCCATAACCCTTTTTAAAAAGACAAAAAATAAAATTGTGCATCGAGAAAAGAAAAATAGAGGAGGAGATTAACAATGTGGAGAATCGAACTTTCACCGATGAAGTAATATTTTAACTTAAACGGAAGGGGTAATGATGTAATTTCAACAATAAGTAAGAACAAAGTGAATTTTATGCATAAATCGCATTCGTCCTATGCATTTTATGCCTTATTTTCTCAGCTCCTATTTAGGCATCTAAGAATGGTTTTTCAAATTTTCAACGACGTGGCCCTTTTTTTAAAGACAAAATAAAATTGTGGGTCGAGAAAAGAAAAATAGAGGAGGCAATTAACAATGTGGAGAATCAAACATTCATCGATAAAACTAAATTTTAACTTAAACGGAAGGGCAAATAATGTAATTTTAACAATAAATAAGAAGGGATTGAAATTTATACATAAATCGCATTCGCCGAATGCGTGTTATGCCTTATTTTCTCAGCTCCTTCTATTTGGGCATATAAGAATGATTCTTTAAATTTTCAACGCCATGACCTTTTTTTAAAGAAAAAATAAAATTGTGGGTCGAGAAAAGAAAAATAGAGGAGACGATTAACAATGTGGAGAATCGAACATTCACCGATTAAGTTAAATTTTAACTTAAACGAAAGGAGTAATAATGTAATTTAAACAATAAATAAGAAGAGACTGAAATTTCTACATAAATCACATACGCCGAATGCGTTTATGCCTTATTTCCTCAGCTCCTTCTATTTAGGCATCTGAGAAGGGTTTTTCAAGTTTTCAACGCCATGAAATTTTTTAAAATGACAAAATATAAAATTGTGGGTTGAGAAAAGAAAAATCGAGGAGGGGATTAACAATGTGGTGAATCGAACATTCACCGATAAAGCTAAATTTTAACTTAAACGGAAGGGGTAATATTGTAATTTCAACAATAAATAAGAAGAGACCGAAATTTATACATAAATAGCATTCACCGAATGCATTTTATACCTTATTTTCTTAGCTCCTATTTAGACATCTAAGAAAGGTTCTTCAATTTTTCAACGACATAACCTTTTTTTAAAGACAAAATAAAATTGTGGGTTGAGAAAAGAAAAATAGAGAAGGGGATTAAAAAATGTGGTGAATCGAACATTCACCGATAAAGTTAAATTTTAACTTAAACGGAAGGGGTAATAATGTAATTTCAATAATAAATAAGAAGAGACTGAAATTTATAAATAAATTGCATTCGACGAATGCGTTTTATGCCTAATTTCTCAGCTCCTTCTATTTAGGCGTCTAAGAATGGTTTTTCAAGTTTTCAACACTGTGACCTTTTGATTGAAGAATTTTCAAATGTTGAACTTAACAACATAAAAAAAAATCTTCATTTTAAAATTCCAGGTTTTCTTTAATGAACAAATTCAAAACGATTTCTTTCCTCTTAATTTATGTGATGCATTTTAATTAGGCATGAGTTTAAAACAAAAGTTTTTTCTTTTAAAGTTTATGATCTTTAAGATAAAATGAGAAGTTGTATTAAATTTTATTCCGACCAGATAATTACATAATTTGAAAAAACCAAACAAGCACTAAAAATTTCTATTGAATTCACAACGAGCAAAGCCTACTCGACTCAACTCATTTACAAACTTGATTGAATTCGACTCGATATCCAAACCTAATTATAACTTGGCATACTTCTTGATATTCACAGCAGCATCTTTGACATTTTTTGGTATAGCCATGTTTGTCTTGATAGTAACTCTTGATGAAGAAATCAAAATTCTTTCCCCTAAATTTAAAGAATTTTTTTTCCACAAATTCACTTCCCAAACATGAATTGATTTTCTAACATTGAGAGGTTTAGCCTCAGCATAAACAATTTCACCAAGATTTGCACTTTTGAGGTGGTGGATGCTGAGGTGGACTCCAGCCACCCTTCCGAATCCGGACGCCACGTGGGCGCCCATACTGGCGAGAGATTCGGCTACTAGAGCCGAGACTCCGCCATGCAACACCTTAAAAGGGTTGCAACATTTTTCGGCCACCAAAAAGTAACCGAAGATTTTCTGAGTTGAGATCTCTGAAATTTCAAAACCAATAACATGAAGTGGTGCATCTAAAATCTCTTTCATTGGAATTGATTTTGTTGATGGCTCCATTTTTTTTTTTTCTCTTTTTATCTTTTTTTTTTTTTTGCTTCCTTCAATTTTCTCTTGAATTCTTGGAAATGATGTGGGGGATTGGAACCAAAAATGAATTTATATAGAAATTTATTTATTGGTTTGGATTTGTTTTCTACTTTTACAAAAAAGAAAAAAAAAAAGGATAAAAGGAGATTTGATTTTTTTTTAATAATTAAGGAACTAGATTGATGATGAAAGTGATGATGTAATTATGTTTTTGCTTTGTGGTTGGAGCACTTTTTTTTTTGTCTGGAAGATAATAATGTCTGAGTCAGCTTACGTGTATATTTTATTATGTTTTTTTCTGAAGAATTGGATAAAGATGGGATAAAAGGATAAAAATACATATTATTTTCTTTTACTAGTCAGCTTTAGCAAATTAAAATAATAATAATCTAAGTTTATCCTTTTCATTATTAAGTAACCATTGTCCAAACTAATTGAAGTATTATTAATCGATGGATAATAGATAGCATGTGATATTTTTTTATCTATTTCGTTAATTTTGAGAGACGGAGGAAATTAGATTAACAAAAAAGTTAAATAATTCTCGATTCAAAAATGTGTCACGTCCTTTTTATCGGCATTATAATATATTTCAAAAATCAAGACAAAGTGGAGGCCGATCGATTTAAATTTGTTAAATTATCATTAATAAAGATAATTTAATAAAATAAATACGTAATTAATATTTTCCTCAAAAAAATGTAAAATAAAAACGAATATATACTATGCTGATTATGATAATGTAAAATAGTAGTACATATTTTGCTTGGTTGTCACTTTTAGGTGATACATTTAAAATTTCTAAAAATAGAATATTAACTAATACAATCAGAGCATATATATAGTCACACATTTATTTCTTTTCCTGATTTATCAATTCATCATATTTAATAAAAAAGCTATTAAATTGCTAGTGGCAAAAGTTTCTTACATTATCAATATATAAAAATTGAACTCTAATTTCCTTTGATCGGTGTAATTAAACTCTCATAATGTATACGTAATTTTATTCCTTTCTTGTGAAGGTTATGATTTATCAGATAGATCTCCGGCTCAAATAAACTAGGTAATAACATTTATAGGCATATTGCAATTCTATTTTTAATCAATGTAGAGTCGTATTCTCTTTAAAACAATTCAAAATATAAAGAAGTAAACACACGAAGAATTCAATAAGACAATATATATATATATATATATATATATATATATATATATATATATATATATATATATATATATATATATATATATATATATATATATATATATGATCAACTCATTATAAAGGTGTGTATTAATACTAGTTCGGAATAGGATTGCACTCATTAACTTATCTAATAGGTTTATCTCAAAATATATAATTATTTGTCGTTATTTTTTAATCGACACGATTGTGTAAATTACTTTTTTGTGATAAATATTGTTCAATATTTCTTTTTGGTTTCTAAATATCTATTAATACCCACTTTAAAATCCAATTAATTCGAATATCCCACCGCAATTCTTGGTGGTGGTATCATTTAATGTTTTAGAAAGTTAAGCTTTAACATTAAATCATGCATTTTTCAAGTTGTAACTGACTTTAAACTTATCCACTAATCCAAAAACTTTAAAAGACTGTCTAACCATTAAAACCTCATTAAATTAATACTAAATAAATTAATAATCTCTTTAAGATAATATTTTCTTTAGATCCCAATTCGAGTCAATGGAGAAAATATCAATTTCGATAAGATTATAAGATAATATATTTTCAGAAGAGCTTTGTATGCATATATATATGGTCCCGTTAATATTATAAATTAATATTAATTCTTTTAAAGTACAAATATATCTAAGAAAATTTAGTAAAATATGATTATATTCTATTTTGTTTTATTTGATTTTTTTGTAAAAATTTAAATCTAGTTGAAACTCATCTTTAATTGTTCTTATTGCATCTAAAAGTTCTGGTGTTGTCTTTTCGAACTGCACCATAACATTTTGACTAGAGTTTTAGATGAGATAAATGTTTCCTTATGCGTAATTGGTTCCAAAGGTATCGTATCAAATTCAATTTCACCATCAACATTGTTTTTTGCGCTAGCATCCACAATTTCTTCTAAGTTATGAACCTATGAACATGTAACATTGTTCTAAATATGATATGTGTTTTTCGAATTGCATCATAAATTTATTTTTATGTAAATTTAATAAATATGATACATAAATTAGTAAGATGCAATGATTTTGATGTAATCAAAATTAATCTTCATTGAATCTCAAAACACTCTTTAAATTAATAAATATTAATTTATCGATTAAATAATACCTCTATAATAATAATATTTCACGGTCCCACCTATATTAATTTAGTGAGATTTTACTGTTGTAATAGTATATAAAGTTCAAGTCAAAAACATATTTAAAATATCTATTTTTTGTTTCACAAATTTTATATATCTAACCCATCACTTTCTTTGTATTAATACACACCTTGATAATGAGTTGATCAAATATTTACTTCCAATCAATACCACACGTGTATATGCCAACTCCAACATCAAGGTGTGTGAGGTTTGCGAGTTTTTTCCATAACTATTCATTGTTCTCTTTATCTATCTATACTATCACTCTCTTTATATTAAAACATACCTCAATAATAAGTTGGTTACATATTTGTTTCCATTCGACAACAGACATGTGTAAATCAACTCAGCGTGAAAGTATGTTTTAATACCACGAAAGAGATAAAGTTGAAATATAAAACTCAAACAAAATGTGATAATTTAATTTTGATAGGTAAATAGAGATTTTTCCTTGAAAAGAGGCAATCTGATAATTAACTTTTTTTTTTGTCAACTAACATTCTTGACAAAAGAACCAAGTAAAACTGTTACAAATATTTATAAAAATGAATAATACTAGTACATTGACTATCTACTGCACTTAAATGCAGGATTGCTATAAGAATGTCGCGAACAAATAATTAAAGTTTGGTTTAAATTTAAGTTATGATGAGATAAATTATGATGGAATTAGTTATGATAGAATAAGTTATGATAAGATTATTTTTTATTAAGTGTTTGGTTTGTTGTATTCAAAATAATAAATTTTAAGAATAATTTATTTCTTTACAAAAATACCCTTCATAAATTTAAAAGTGATATATAAAAAGGGTTTAAAGAGACATTTTTGTCACTTACTTATTTTATCCCAAGATAACCCAAGGGGAGGAATAACTTATCCCGGTCCAAATTATTAATCCTGGGATAAGTTATCTCGGACTTGCCAATCAAACAACAAATTAAGTGGCACTATAATTTAATCCCAGAACTATTTGATATTATCTTTCACGCCAAGTTAAAGAATAGATGGGAAATATCCATCCTTCATACTTCAATATAAAATTTATTATTTTATATATATCAAAGAGATTTGAAAAGATTATTTTATTTTATTTAAATTATAAGAGCACACGAGATCTTATTATCTTGTTGTTGCCTATGATATTGTATTGTCTTATAAGTTTAAATATTGTATTCTTGTTAGTTTCTATTACTTAAATTTCATTGTATTGTAGTGTTAAATATTTAGTTATGACTTATGTAGACAAAGTGTCCAATTTTAAGTAATCATTTTGGTGTTGTTCCATAGTTATTTCATTTTTTCCACATTTTGTTTTTTTCCTATTATACTCTTTGTTTCAATCTGTTTGTCTTACTTTTTTATTAATTTATTTTTAAAAAATGTAGGGTTTCTGTTTTAGCAACTCTTTAATATCAATTTTTCATATGACATTTAAAACCACAAAATTAAAAGATATCTTAGTATATTTGATATATTTTTAATTAAAAAATTACATTACACTCTACTTTGAATCTTACTTTTCGAAATCGATATATTCTTCAAAGTTCAAATTGTTCATGGTGCAATCATCTTAATTCAAAAATTGCGATGTATATATAAAATTAATATATATATCCAAACTGGGCCACCCGAAGGGTATTTATCGGTTCATACATATGAAACAATGGAATGTAAAATATGGATATAATAAGGGAAAAGATCATATAGTTCTCCACTGAGACAAACTCTCAACGGATCCTCTGCATGCTGGGAATGGGGAATAGAAAAACGGGGGAAGTCCCGGCCCAGGGTGAGCTTTGTTTATTTAAGAGAGAATGGGGAGTGAATCGAACGACGATTCTTTCACGGATGGGGGCATTAATTCACAAACTAAAATGTCACAGGAGGAAAAGGCAACAAAGTTCAGCTCATAAGAAGTGCAGCATGCTGCTACACGAGATACCTTTAAATGTGTCATTCCAACTTGCTCAGGAAGAGCTAAAAATTTTCAGCCAGTATACATTTCAAACCAATACTCACATAGCATAACATTTCGTGTCGATTCTCAGTAGAGAAAGCAATAAAGTTCAAGGGTGTAAACAGCAAGTCAAAGCTTTTAGCTAAAATGTCTCGATATCACATAACGTGCCCATCAAAACACTGAAGGGTGGGAGCTTACTCCAGTGTGAAAACGTATCCTAACACCATCATCACATCATCATAAGCTGTGTAGCAAAGTCTAGAAGGCCAACAAACTACATCGACAAATTCTTGAAAGCGGAACCAGTGAATACCTGATCGAGCAGAAACATTTTTTGCAGTAGGATGATCTAAAACATAATGAAGAATGCTGTAGAGATCTTGAGAAAACAGGTCTTGATTACTTTCACATTGTTGCTCTATACATCTTCTGGTCAAGTATACATTTAATCTCATTCACCGACTAAAAATAATGGTATTCCCCTGAGGATAAATCAAATTTGACTTCACGTTAGGTGTCAGGTCTTAAAAAAAAAAAAAAAAGAAGGAAAATACACATGCCAGCAAATGTGCAGTTTTTCCTCGCAATGGTAAAACAGTTCATTTTGCTATGCACATGCGGGATTCATGGAGTACCAAATTACTCACCAGCCTCCGTGTCTTGAGAAATAATCATTATCAAGAGATATAGCAAGTGCAACAGCTACTGCTCTTTCTGATAGGCTTAATGGGCGTGCTACATCCAACTCTTCAATCTACATTGAAAAAGAAACCAAAACAATTGTGAATCATCCGCCACTGGTCGCAATACATGCCATCTTGCATTTCTAGCTCATCTCAAGATGTTCTCAACACACTTTCACATGTAACAACCAATAAGCTATTCAAGATAAGTTCAATAAACAAGTCTGAGTCTTCCCACTCCAGTCTCACCATCACATCACCAAAATAGGGGAGTTTTTTTTAATAAATCTTTATTTTTCTTTTTGCTTTTTGGTTGGGTCAGGAGGTGAGGGATCACAGATGAATAATTGGAAAAAAAAAAAAAAGTGAAGGTTTAAGATGTTAGTACAGGTGCTCCCACATATGAGTGATTGGAAAAAATAAGTGAAGGCTTTAAGATTCAGTAGAGTTGCTTTACCCCTGTAACAGGACAGATACTAGAATCAGCATTACCAAACCGAATCACATACTGGCCAGCATCAGTGAATATCTGTCACACAAACAACACAACATTAGTTCTTTGCGATAAAAATGCTGAAAACTGAGGAATTATCTCAACAGAACCAAAAAAGAATATCATAGAAATGTGTTCCCGGCCAGCATGAGCTTACATATCATTTCAAATCTATAGACGCCCATTTTTAAAAATATTTTGTCAGTAATCCACTGAAAGTGATGAACTGTAATATGATAATGCAGCAGAAGAGACGCATATAATATTTATAATTGGCATGCCACAATGTGAGAGAAATGAGACATAAGAAACAGCATGAAATGCAGAATTTTGACCGTAAAGTATCTCCGACCAAAGTAGGCAAATATAATTTATCTTAGAAAGTAGACACAATCAACTTCATGACAAAGTAATAAAGCATTTTTCCTGTAACTGTGAACCATTCTGCTTCATGCATCCTGAGATAATTAGCAGACTCAACCAGAGGAAAAAAAAAAGGAAGAAGGAAAATCACCTCAAAACCAAAACCTCTCCAATCACGATCTATCTGAGCCAGCACCTTCCCATCGATGTCCTTCAAAGTAAATGTCCAATTCCAAAAGCCAGGATTTTCAACAACAGCAAACTGCTTATTCCTACAACATGTGATAAACATGTTCTAAGTCATAAAATAAGCTAAAGTCCATTGAGCAACATTATTTATCTGATACAACAGATCAAAGTGGGTGCATTCAAGAGTCAGAAGTGATTCCAGCAAGTCATTTAGATACTAAACTTGGAAATATTTAGATGCTATAGCAACCACAAGTCATTACATTTCTGCAGAGAGTATTGAAGGCTTCAGTGTTTGTGGCTCACTTTTACACCAAGGTGTGTTTGGTAAATGTTTTCCAATTTTCCTATGTTTGGTTGGTCAAAATATTTAGAAAACATATTCTTAGGAAAACAAACTCCTTAAAAATGAGGAAATTGACTTCCTTAATGGAAGTAGGGAAAACAAGTTGCATAAGTGACATTACAAGTTTATTGTCGACCATTTCTCCATTTAATAGAAAATCCAGGAGGTGTGATAAATTTCAAGAACTTGATATTATCAAACCACCCATACTCGCTAAACTTAACTTTTCCTCTTTCACACTATAGATAGTGAGATCAAAATATGTTAAACTTTAGGAACACAATTACCTTCAGTTTACATGTTAAAAACCTTAATCCAACTTAAATCCGCTCTAATTCAATGAACCATGAAAGTTATTCTACTAATCCACAACTCCTTAAGTAAATCCATGTTACTGACTCCACCTAATTGGATCTTCAAACCATACAACCCCTTGAAACAAGAGATTTGAGGGATAAAGAGATAATTTGTGACTGACATGAATACGTGGAAATATTGCAAAAAGGAGATTACCCCAAGTACAGATCATAAATTCTCCTCCAGAGATGCCATCTTCTGTGGACAACACCAACCACCTGGAAACATTTACAACGAGAGCTTAAAACTACTGGAACATATGACCTAAAAATTGAAAATTCACGGGAATGGCTTGCATAAATGCATACTTCTCCATTTATCTCTGCATAAATTGAGCTGTTGATCCACCAAAAGGGCCTCCGAACCTTATTTGATCAGTACAGATAGATAATTATAAATTCTGGGTATACATATATTCTGAAATTAGAGCTAATTGAATACCTTAATGAACAATACAAAACACTGTTTTAAATTTCTTACCCTAAAGAGCTCATTGCCAAGGCCGTCAGTTGCGTAAGCCACAAATGGGCGCCTTGTACGAAGAAACTACAACAAAGAACAACACATTTAGGTGAAAAGATGATAAAAATTATAAAAGTCCTGGTGTACTCTAATAAAAGAAAAAAAGCATCAGCTTGCTGCCAGTGTATGGTATTAGTTAGCAGACAATTAATGCAACAAGATGCAGCTTCACTTGTGAAACCTGATGCAAATGCAAGGTTTTCTGAAGCTCTCTTTCATCTACAATGCTTTCTCTTTTTTTTTTTTTTTTTGGGGATAAGTAATAAGAAACTTTTTACAAATGCAAGCTGCACTGAGCCTGTGCTTCAAAAGATAATTACAGAGAGTGCAATTCTCCTCATCAGATCAATCATTGCATCTACAATCTACATCATGTACAAGGGTAGGTTGCACCAGAAAGCTAAAAGACAAATGCAACTAGTTTAATTCAAGAATTCTGTGAGAATATTCAAACAGGAGTGAAGAAAATGAACTGGAAAAATATCACATTGTGGCTCCTTATTGGATGTTTTAGCTAATGATCATATTCCTTCTCCACACAACGGATATTTTTAATTTGGTGAAGATACCTTTCTCCATGATTATATATGGGGGAGTGCATTATACTAGCCAACAACATGAGAAATACCAACAGTGTAAAAGAACCCTCGTGTCATATCTATCCTAATATGTCACCACCATTCAAAATCAATTTTTCGTATTCAAAACTCCTATTAGTCCACTCTCCCATGCAGAGTTTCTGTCACCTCCTATTTTGCAGCCTTCAGCACTTACTCCGGCGTTAATCATATTCTCTACAACATATAGGACAATGACATTGGTAACACCTCCCAACAAAAGAGGGTGGATATGCATCTGTGGATCAGTCAACCACTCTATCAGCATAAAAGAAGACCAACTACATAAATGAGATCATGTTTTTGTTGATCTCAGTATAACTTATAAATATGCCACCACTTTCCAGTATCGAGTTTTCATCTTCAACAAGATGCAACTTGCATTTCATATACCCAGACATGATTTCTACAGGCAGAATCACCATCACTACTCCAGTGTTGCAGCCCTCACTCTCCAGTTTATTGATGCCAACTCCATAAATTTCTATATCGACTATTTGCTTGTTATACTTCTCAAAACGACCAACACTTAATGCATGATCTTCTCCTGTTACCATTTGATAGCTGGAATAGGTTCATAAAGCTACAGATGCATGCAAATTCAATCAGCATAAATTACATTTAAATCACTGAACCATGCTAATCATCTAAAACAATCACTCGGCCTCTACAATCTTTGGCCATTGAGGGGAAATTAAATTGATGACACCAACTCTTTGTCCTCCAAATTCATGCAGTCACCAGTCACCCTCCAGTTTTACTCCCAATAAACTTCTACTTAGCCAATCCAATCCAGCTTAGACTTCTCAATCTCATATAACCAACATCGAGACATGGTATGTGATGTTCAAAAAGTGCATAGTTGATTAAGGATGCATTGCATGCATATTAATCAACTAGATAATTACAATAAAGATGATGATTGACCATGTCAGTGATGTAAAGTTATGTGAAAACCACGTGCATGATATATGTTCATAAATATACGTAATTAGCCTCTCCTCTGAATTACTCTACAGTACTGCCGGATCATTAAGCTAAAAACATTCTTTCACAGCCTCATCGAGAACCCAAACAATAATAGAAATGCAAGCTACTTTTTAAGCAAAAGGTTAAATATGACAAACAAATCAAAAGTAGATAGCAAAACGAAGAACCAGAAGTACCTGTCTTGCAAGGAGATTACTTTGTTCACGAATGAAACCTACAGGCTAGAAAGACAATATACAAGTAAGAACTAATTTATCAATGAGGGAAATTTTATTAGATCAAATTGTCTATGCAAGAAGTAAACTGCAGTGAGAGAACTAGAAGGCATTAGAGGTTACTTACTGATTGTGGGAAGCAGACATCCATGACTGCATATCTGTTTTCCTGTAAATTATACAGAAAATCAATCACAAAACTCTGTAGTCAAAGTATATCAAAGAAAAAGAAAAAGTAGATTAAAAAGAACATGTTTAGAGACATCCAACCCCAATATCTCAACACCACAATAAAACCCTAGAAGAGTTCTGTCCCAATTTGTGTGGCACTGTTTCGACCGTCCTTGAAGTTTAAGAAACAAAGATAGACTTTTGAAACTTATAGTCTAAGACAAGTCTTAGACATTTGTGTGACTATAAATCATCTCATTAAAAGTAAAACAGGGATTTTAAACTTAAATTGATTCAAAATATGGAAAGATGACATTCTTTTTGGATAGACTATAAACTATGCCACATAAATTGGGATAGAGGGAGTATAATTAAATTTTAGGGTTTACAACTGAAGTAAACATTTTGGTTCTCTTTCTCTCTTCAAGTGTTTTGGGTACTAAACAGCGTAGATTGCTGAGGAGTTCAGAGGAACTCAACAAAAATAATGAGCCCGGAAAGAACAGAGTAGGCTTAATAGGAAGAGAAATGGGCTTGAAGAAAAAATACTGCTCTGATGGTTTGAGTTGAGAGAGAAACCCAGAGTGAGCGAATACACAAGATAAAATATACAGTTGGGCCAAAAATATAGAGAATATAGGGAACATGATTGCATCAGACTTCTGAATAAGGGAGTTCACTAAACTTAAGCTCCAATTCCATATGAACGAATGTAAGCCGTAGAGGTGGGTGTTCAGTTCTTTCGAACTTCGGTTTTCAGTTATTCATAAGGGTGTACCAAATACCAAACCGTTTTTTTTTTCAAGTTCGGTTTTATTTTTTTTTAATTTTGGTTCAGTTTTTCTAATTGATCACTCCATATGCCCACGGTAGTTGATGGAAGTGTGACTTTGGTTCCGCAAAGCCTCTAGTGCTCATTCAACAGCCACATATGACAGTATTTGAGATGAAGAACTTGAGCAGCAACCAAATGACTTTAAAAGATTAGTAATCTAGAACCCTTTGACCAAGCAAATAGATACAAATAATAATTGCAATACCAATAATGATTTTCATAAGAATAAATTAGTAAAGCCACAAACTTACTTGCTCAAAACCAAGCATAAGATTAGCCCACTCTATATCTCTTGTTATCAGCAAGTTAGATCTTGCAAGAAGAGGTGCAACGATGGCCTGAAAGAAGAAAGATGTTGGAATTTCGGTGCTTTTTATACATTCCAACTCTTAACAGAAACAAAGGCAACAATTATACATTTTCTGATTGACAACAATAGCAATATATATGTACATGTTTAAGCAGGAAAGGTAACAAATTACAATGAAAATTTTCAGCCTAAAATAAAGAGTTCATAAACTACAAAAGAGACGTTCCAGCCACGTCTGTAAAGGAAAATATAGAGTGACTCTGTATTGTACCCTAGACAAAGCAACTTGAAATATGCCCAGGGTAGTTGATGGAAGTGTGACTTTGGCTCAGCAAAGCCTCTAGAGCTCCTCTTAACAGCCAGGGATGCCAGTATTTGAGATGAAGAACTTAAGCAATAACCAAACCAAACTGACTTTAAAATGATTAGTAATTCATAACCCTTTGACAAAGCGAACAGATACATAGTTCCTTAAGCACGAAAATAACATTTTAAAGATATAATCAATGAGCTGAAAATATGAGGATTTAGAGATTCTGTCCCTCTAAAGGGAGCAAGGTGACTAGAGCACTGAGTAGAGTCAAATATCTCCCGTAAAGTAAATGCAAAACCAGTTGCAGAGCAAACACTTTTTATAATGCATGAGCAATATTAGACACATTACCCATTAGAGCCATCAATTAGGAAGTAAACAACCTAGTCAGATCCTGAGCACACCTATTCAAATTAAAAGAAGCAACAAAGACAGAAGCGATTGGCCATTTTGCAGATAGGAGCCCAATTAAAGTTATAACTTGGGAATTCAGTTTCATGTTTGGGGGCATATATGTTGAACATAAAATTCTACATTTCTTTTGTTATAAATGCTAGAAGGGTTTGACAACTCTACCTCCTCAATTGATGTTGGCTCCAAAATACCTGTCACAGATTGGCTTATAGGTGGTTGCTTGAGAACTGGCTTGACTTTCTTGTGAGTTGTCTCTTCTGGAATGGAGGCACCTGAGAACATTTTTCTAAACGGAACTTGGAAAAATGTTTCAAAACCTGTTGTTCCTCTCTGGTCTACAGTATTTCTCAATTTTCTTTTTTGTTTTCTTCCAGATCTTTGTTTCTTTTTGTCAGCAAGCCAAAGCTGCACAAAAAAATCCCTGTTCAAATCAGGACCATCTCCCGACCTCTTCCCATATTGTCGAGATACAACAATTGCACCTGGTCCTGCCCCTTGGGCAATGCCAGTAACAAATCCAGGCAGCTTAGCCCTTCCTAACATATTTCCTTCAAAGGTCAATTCTCTAGAAAGATTTCCAGTTTGATTAAGCGAAGACGATAGGTATCTTCTTTGTAACTGTAATTGGACAGAAGAACTGTTTTTAACAACAAAAATCCCATTCCAATGCTCATTTGTCCCCAAACTTTCTGATGATCTGCACTTGTATTGTCTAGCTAAACAACGAAAACTCATTCTCCAGCTCATCTATCAATAAAATAATCTTAGTCAAATACATTATCAATAAATATTGAATACGCATTCTTAAGTAGTAAACAACATAGCAAAATTCAATTACTCATAACTCGTAATCAGGGACGGAGCTAGCTCATCAGTCCAAATTTTAGTCCAAACCTTATATTTGTATTAAGAAATTACTAATTTAAAACTCAGTAACTCTAAAGGACTAAAACCCGAACATGTAAATTTCAAATTCTGGTTTCGCCTCCATAGCATATTCATGAAATTGAAACTTAAACTCAAACTGTAAAGCTTTAAACAAGTCATTAGCAAAAGAAACAAATATAAAAGAATGAATTCCAAAAATATCGAAACACGGAGTTTTTCAACTAATCACACCATCAAAAACGCACTAAGTGATAAACACTTCGATTGAATTATTCTCACCTTAGCATAACGGAGACGAATATAAAAAATGTTGATCTACAAAAGAATTTGCTGGAACTTCAATGGCGTTAAGGGAAGTACAGTGAGAATTTGTTCTTCGAAGTTACCAGAAAGAAGAAATGGAAAATGAATGAGACTATTGTCTATTGTTGGGTTGGGTCGGGTTTTGTGCCCGATACTGTTTAGCGGGAGAAGTGCAAAGATGGCCAATTTTAGAGTCATTTACACTTTTATCCCTGTTTTTGTTGGCCAATTTTAGGGTCATTTTCTTTTTAGTCCATTTAAAACAAGGTCTCTTTTTTTTTAATAATTTTGTAATTTTAACTTTTCATATGACATGGTTAATATTATAAGATTGAAGAAAATTTTGGTACATTTAATATATCTTTAATTAAAGATCACAAGATTTAAAAGTTTTCTTTGCTTTCTTAAATTTCATGTCAAATCAAACAAATTTCCAACTACAACGTTCTAAGCTCTTCAATTCTTGATTTCATAGAGATAAAGTTCGTACACACTATGTTCCAACCAAGATAATTTCTTTACTTTGAAATTTAAGAAGAAAAGAAAAATTGATTTTTAAAACTTTGTTATTTTAAATAAGTTGTAGAAATTTATGTAGTTATAATTATATATCATCTCACTTAGTATGTGAATACTTTGAAAATGATGAAGGAGTCTTGTGCATGTTTTATTGCATTTGTAATTTGAAGAAGTTAGAGTCTTGTGTGACCTTACACTCCCTTCTGAATAGAGATTGTTTTGATAGCGCCATTTGAAGGAAAAAAATTCAACTCAAACCATAGAGTTTAAATAAGTCATTAGCAAAACAAACAACACAAAGAATGAGTTTCAAAAAAATCCAAACACAAGGTTTTTATAAATCACCATCAAAAAGGTCTTTTGTTCAATCATGTAAAATTCATAACATATAGTCTGCAGTATAATCTACTAATATATTCTTATTATTGGGTTGTTAAATTCTCCGTCTCAGGTTTAAGCCTTGCATTAGCAATACTCCGAAAAACTTTCAAAATTCCTTTAAATGATACAGCTCCAACCAAATTGTGATCCTCATCAATGACCCAAACGGAACTAGCACGATGTGCAAGTGCTTGAATTAGCACAGCTGCCAATGAACTCCCGGGATAACAGGTGATCGCCTCTGACCTTCTTGATGAGGAATATCGTCCTGATCCATTTCTACTCGACCCAGACTCATCGTCAGAAGAACAACTGCAAGCTGAAGATGATGAAGACGACACTGAAAATTCTTCCTCCATCAGTTTGGTCATCAGGCCAAGTTTTTTCTCTTGCAACCTCATTTTCACCAATCCAACCAAGTCCTCTGGAGGACCACCATAGTCGATGTATGCCATGAGATCACCGGCTGAAAGAGTCGTGATTGCTGCTGCAACATCTTCATCACAGTATGCAAGAGTGGAAGCAGAGATTTCCCCTATTAGTTTATTGTCGTTATCCACAACTGCCAACGCGGTTTGTTCAATATTTGCTAGAGTAATGGAATCCAAAGCAGATATTGCAGGATCGTGGTAACCGACTGTCATAATGTTGTGATCTATGATGTTGAGGGATTCAATCGAAAACGTGGGCATAGGAGAGAAGACTCCAATGGAATTGAGAAGGAAACGTGCAACATCTTCTTGTGTTAACCAACAATATTCAACTCCATTATGATGCGTAGATCTCGGAGAGGATGATTGTCTCCTTGAATCTGTGCTTGCATAGTTGTAAATTGGTATGACTGCGTTTTGGGTACCTTCAATCATGTAATCTATTGCTTCGAGCAAGCTGAACAAACAGAAATGTAATTTCAGAAGACTACCAATAACAGCAAAAATCAGTAACATATATCTACGTACTACACCTCAATTGTTGGATCAGCAATATATCCATTGAAAACTAAGAAAAATGATCCAGGAAAAGGACAATTGGGCAAAAATTTCTGCTGCAAGTATTATTAAGATAACAAAATGCAATAGAAGAGCAACACAAACCTTGAATTGGGCTCTAAATGCCTCACAATTGAATCTCCTTTAGGCAAAAGCTTCGATATCGGAACTTCGAATGCCTTGGAAGAATCAATCAAATTCTCTTGTTTAGAGAGAAAGCAAATTACATCCACCATAGATATCTTCCCAACGCAATGACATCCATCATCATCAGCTTTAGCTTTTTCTAGAACCGAAGAAGAACGATCGCAATTCCATACGCTTACATGAGTCTCGCCGGATCTCTTCAACAACAATAACGCCTCTGCTACCGTGGCATTCTCCGGAATTGACCTTAACGCCGGCTTACCAAGGCATAAATCTGATACATCCCGATTCAAAAAACGTACTGCCATGCAAATGATAATCACCGATATAGATAATATTAATAATGAACGCAAAAAAAAAAGGGAAATAGGCGTAGGCGTAGACGGCGAGGCAAAAATGGAGAATTTTGAGTTGCCGGAAAACGCCGTGTGAGAAGATCCGGTGGCCGTCTCAGGGGATGACGACTGAGGAAAAATGGAGGAAGATTGAGATATTTATAGGCGGGAGATTACCGGAATAACCGGTAAGAGGGATGAGTTTTTTGACACAGATTGTGGGGCCCGGGAGGATACAAGTGGTTAAACAAGTTTGATTTGGAAACAATGAGAAAATGACAAAAAAGGTACCAACATCAGTTGTGGTGTGTCGGTGGGAGTACTTCACCTTAAACAGATATTTTGGTTCGAGTCTTGGATATGAAGAAAATCTTATTGGGAGGGTTATCCCAGAGGTTTTGGATTCGAGTCTTGAGTATAGAGAAAATCTTGTTGGGAGGGCCACCCCCTAATGGGCCCTGTAGTGCACAATGCACTGATGGGAGTGTTTCACCCTTAACCAGAGGTCACGGGTTCGAGTCATGAGTATGGAGAAAATCATGTTGGGAGCGTCACCCCCGAATAGGCCCTGCAGTGCGCGATTCGAATTTAGTTGGAGCTCTAATGTAGGTTTCGGACACTGGGTGGAAAATCAAAAAAAAAAAACAAAAAGGTCCTACCGGGAGTCGAACCCAGGTCGCTGGATTCAAAGTCCAGAGTGCTAACCACTACACCATAGAACCGGATGTCCTGTTAACTTCCAAACATTTACCATATTCTTTTGTTAATTGAAAAACTTCTCACTTACCGTAAAAAACATTAGACTGCTTTTACGGGCTCAATCATAAAAGCAGCAACTAATACTTGCATTAAGGTAGCTTTTTATACTACACCCTTCGAGGTGATATCCTTTTTTGGACACTACTAATACAAGATGTTTTGTATACCCAACTATCTTTTTTTATCTGAATATACCTGAAATAAAAAGAGGACATGTCCTTCGGGATGACTCGGTTGGTTTGGAGGACGATTATCCACACGGATGATCCGGGATCGATCCCCCCTCAATGCCTTTTGAGTCGAACATGTCGCATAGGGTTTGCCTAGTGCGGTTTACATCTTGCAGACTATTACACAGTGGGGGGTTTACCCAATGCCTTCTGAGTCGAGCCTGTCGCATAGGGCTTACCTAATGCGGTTTACATTCGCTATGTGGTTTGCAGGCTATTACACAGCGGAGGATTTACCCATTGCGCACAAAGTGCTCACCATAGAGTGCCCACCCGAGGGACAGAGGCTGTGATATGTTGAATAAAATAGCAAAAGGACCCATTTGGGCATAAAAGTATTCACTTTTTGAGGGTCTGACTAAAACTTCTCTTCATGTTTTCTCTATCAAGCTCATTGTACTGTACCTATCCGATACAATTTACCCTTTTTTTAATGTGGTTTGCCAGCTATTACACCCTAACGGAGTTTACCCTATGCGTACCCGAATGACATTTTTCTTGTCGTCCTTACTGACAATCTTCTTAACAAACATTTTCATGTCTACCTATTTTGTAATACTTCCAAAATCCTCTAGATTCAGAGAATCCTTGGTGAAGTGCAATTCTTTTGTCCTTTTGGGCTTTTTTTCATGGCTATTATTATCGTCTATCGACCATAATTCAGTTCACATACTGTAGCAGAACATGACTTTAAAATTAATTTGGCCGTTGGAAATATTTTCGATGGACTTTTCATAATATTGACAGAACGTCCGTCAAAGTTCATGTCTTTTGTAGTTATGTAAAAAGGCACAAAAAATGTTCAATCAAAGCATACCTAGTTAGCAAACCTAATGCAAGCATTAATGACTGCTTCCACAACTCGTATTCACAACACAAAAATGTACAGTAAGTATAGTAGTAAACCATATCATACTCACTCTTATCATATAGGTCCTTGGCATATTTGTTTACTTCTTCCTACTTCCTTTTTGTTTTCTAACATTTCTCCTTCCCCTTCCCCTGCTTCCTTTCAGCCTGGTAACCACCACCTCGAGTCTCGGAACTACTAGCAGACGGAAGAAGATCCATCGTAGCAACTCCATCACACGATACATAAAGTTTCTCCGCGCGTTGGTTCTCTAACGCGATGATTATATCCTTTGGCACAATGAAATGGTTCAAGAAAACTTCTAGCTTGGTTTTTTTTGTTAGCAAGCTCTTTAGCAATTGTTCAATGCTTTCCTTTTCCAGAGTACTGCATAAACATAAGAATACAACAAAATTACAAATTGAAAAAACAAAAGTTTATGTATATTGCTAGGAGAAAACAACACGACGATTCACCAAAACGGACATCTATTTAATAAATGATGCTCTTTTTTATCGTTTTGATCACAATGAATATCTTAATGACAAAACAATAGACCGCATTCTAAATTTTTATAAGTTATTGCATACTTTGAACGACAGTCTAATGTTCCATCCGTAAGGTTAGAGAAGTATATGATCAACACTACATCTTAAGGGACATGTTATGCATCTCAACATCCACAGTACACCTTTACATGTAGAACTTGACAGCAACCATGTCGTCTGCCCCTCATCGTTCAAATTAATTTTGGCGATGGGTGATGGAATTACGTTTATAGATCTAAAACGATACGCTTAACCAAAGGTAATATGATCTAATCCAGCAGACATAAATTTGAAGAGTAAAGAAACTAAGAACCAACGAACCTCGTATTCATCAATGAATGGAGTTGTATCAACTCCTGAAGCATATTAAGTGTTTCCTCCATCATGTCCTCGGCAACATAACGCTTCTTCTCCGAGCACAGATTGATTGCAGCAGTTAAGAAGCTCACATTAGCATTCATTTCCTCCTTGAAACAAGAAAAACATGAAGTTTAGTAACTTGATATAAAAAGAGAAACATGAAAACAAACAATTCGACCCGAGCCCAACACATAATTTTACTGAATTCCAAGTCATAACACTAAGAGAATTAGGATTAGTTTAAACCTTCAAATTAACAGTTGAGACACTTGCAGAAGTTCCACTGTCATCGGTGCCACTAGCCTTCAAGACGTCTGATACTTCCTGAAACACCGCCCAATTCAGTTGCACGTAATGATCTGACACAGGAGTAATGGTCGAAATCTTTGGTTGATCACCACAATATGAGGAAAAATTCGCGCATGACATGACTTCTGGAACAGTGCTGGTTTGATCTACAGAATTGCCAGTTTCAGCTGGAAACAACAAACTCATGATATCTTCTCTGCTGCAATCTGCTCGCAGCTGCACAGAGGCGACGTTGGAATACTCAACTCCCGGAACAATCTCACCAAGGTTGACAACCAAAAGAGGATCTCCTCCCTTTTGAAAAGCTTCAACAAAGTTAATGATATGAACACAATTATTCTTCGTTCCTCGTTGAAGAATGTCATAAAGTTCCTCCGGAAGCTGGTTCCTAACATCGTCGATACTGAGCACTTTGAAAAGAACATTATAGTATTTCTCACAGTTCAGACACAGTAAGCACAGGATAAACACCAATCTCAAGACCATTTGCTTATAGTACATGTCAACATTGATTTTCGATCGAGCAATCCACTCTACTGTACAAGCTTTGTCAAAAATGAGTTCTTGTACCATCACAAGAATGGAATCATATAATTCTTCTAAAACCGGTGTCTTAACAGCATTCCTAGAAGTTGGTCGGTATTCAAACTGCTCAGATATCAGCCATTCCACAAATGAAGATTTAAACGCGAAGAACATTCCACTATACTGAGATACCAAAATCAGGAAATGCTCGAGAAGATACAAGAAGCAGCCAGGGGAGAAACAGTCGTCAATTTTTGTCCAATTCTCGTCTCTTCTTTTCCAGTTCGTGCTAAATGTATCCTGCAAAGCTTCACAAAATTTCTGCAATAACTCATAACATTCAAGATTAACATTGCTCAATAGAACTTCTTGAAATTTCAACGATTGGTCTCTAACAGAATCGCCTGACTGATCAAAATCTTCCCAACATTCTCTCTGTTTCGTGCAATAGAGAATTTCGATGAATGACTTCCAAGGAACATCTGATGGGATTCTTCCAACAATTTTCTCATACAGCTCCTCGGGAAGTTTTCCCGAAGCAAGGCATATGATCACCATCCTTCCAATCTGTCCATAGCTAAGAGTACCACTAGTGCCAATATCCTGGACAATACATTCTTGAAGTAAGTCACAAGAAAGTCTCGTTCTCCTTAGAGAAATCATTTGTCCCATCATTGATTGTCGAGAATCGAGGGGGAATATCTTCTCAAAGTATTTTGTCGACACTAGTGTCAAAACATTCTGTATTCTCAACGCAAAACTGTTCAAGACATGGTGCTTGGACTCACTTAAAAACTTTGCAATCTCGTACACATTTATCAGGCACACGCTTTGCCAAAATAAAGGCAACGACTTTACAGCCAACTCATAGAGGGATGCAAGAGTTTCAAGAACCTTCAGACCAACTACGAGTAATGCTGTACGCCAATGAGTACGAACAGCAGAGATAAAATGCCGAGCATCAACAAATGCCATTTGTTTGTTCCGTCTTACAACAGAGCTCTGAATATTTTTCACCCATTCGGCTGCTGGATGCAGCAGAACATACGTAACGTTGAGACCATTCAACTGCTGCCTTACACCAAAGTATTTTAGACAAAATTCACCAACTCCTTTGAATTCACCAAAATCAACATCTCCGAGGCACTCAAGAGAATCAAGAACATCAACAACATTATTCTTCCACGAATTCCAAAAGTGAAACAGTGTCCCAATACTAACCGGGCTGCACGGAATCAGTTCTTCTGAACCATTTAGATTACCCGATAACTTATCATCCCAAACATACTTCGTTACGTCATATTGAAAATGAAAATCCAATATCTTTCTACAACACAAAATTTCACTTAGGAAACTTTTACATTTCTTAGAGGCAATGAAATTATGCTTCAAGACTGACCAATCAACCGACTCATTCGATACAACCTTGATCTCAATGCACACAGTTTCAAAATTTGACCCCTGCCTCGCGAATATCATCGCCTTCTCTAAAATTTCCTCCTTTTGCACGAACGATTTCAAAGGCCAACCTTGACTTCCAACCATCCATAATGAGTGAGAGAGAACATACAAGAGGACGAGTGAGCACGCCTTATCGAAATCCCCTCTCTTCCCAAGAAGATCAGCTTCACAAAGTACATTTCCAATCAAACGTGACATTTCAACAGCTTCAGCAATGTTTCCTGATTCTTCTTCTAAAAGAAGCAACTCATCGAGGCACTTTCGAGACATTAAGAACTTGCGCTTCAAGTCCATTGATGGGAAAATTCTGACAAATTTCATCATAGATTTTCTGTCCTTATGCACAAAAGAGTTAGATGCACAACTCTCCAAGAACTCCATCCTAATTTCATCAATTTCATCAGCACTTTTCCCAACATTATCGTGCTGACAAGCATGTTGCTTCCAGAAATCGATATATTTCAGACCTAAGTCATAACATTTTCCTTTGGTACAAACTGACAGACACTCAGTGAAATAATTTCCTTTTGCATAAATTTCTGCTGCCTTCTTATAGCGACCGGCCAGCGTAAAACATTCAGCAGCCTTTATCAGTTCACCACACTTGTCCAAATAAATACTTCCTGCATGTAAGTCTTACAAGTTAAACATATAAACCGAAAAACATGATCGGATATGAAATTTTCTCATGTTTAAGTGAAGAAGTCGCAAAGGAAATGCACTACATATGTATATATCAAATACTTAAGTTTAGAACATTATTAACACTTGAACACATCGTTCAAAAATACAAAACTAATAAAGTTGAAATGATGGCTCCGCCTCTGTCAATCAATTTGCTTCTATACCTTCAAGCTTATGATTTTATGATGTATGTTTACTAAAGCTCAAAAGTGGATACTTAAAACTCTAGAAACAGAAATGTGAAGCAGCAGAGAAGGAAGAGAAAAAGAAAAAAGAGCAATTTCGTAAGATCACCAATTTCATACCTGCTTGCTTATAATCTTTTAAGTCATAAAAACACTCTGCTGCAGACTTAAATCTGCCAATAGAAAGAAATATCTCTGCAGCCTCCAGAAGATTAATGTGAGCCCTTTCGGGATCAGAATAACGAATTTGTTCAGCAGTTTCCATGATATAAGCTGCCTTTGCTCTTTTCTCCCAATCTGTTTCACCCGCTTGCTTGAAACACATAAGTGCCATCTCATAATTTTTCTCCCAAAACAGCTGCATTTGAACATCAAACACTTTAGGAGGACAGAAAGAAGTTGAGAGCACACAATGAAAAATGCACGAGAGAGTAGCAACGGAATGAGGAAGACTGAGTTGACCTTCATTCCTCTCGATTTCCACTCCTCCGGAGTGCTGAAAGTTTGCATAGTATCTGTGACTGAATGTACATTCTTTACTTCCACAAGAGACGACATTTTCCAGTAGTCAAACATAGGCCTGGAAAACTCATCTAGACTTTCACAGATCCATAATCTTTGCCGTGTTCGAGTAATAGCCACGTAAAGTTGCTTCAATTCAGAACACAAGATATTATGTTTTGCATCACAGAAACTTGGGGAGGACAAATCGGCTAAATTATGTTCTTTCATATACGCATATACAACTCTCCATTGATTTCCAAGTGGTGATGAGCTAAAAAAATTGTACAGTAGTACATCCTACAAATGATCAACAAAGTATCATCAGGAGAATTCAGTAAATTATATAGCAAAACAGTTGATTCTACCTACTCAAATGTGAATCGGAGGAGATATTAGCTCGTTTTGCTAGGTATCTTCTTACGAGTAGGCATATCTTTATTTAGACATATTCCACATCCTGATTTTTAGAGATTAGAACAATTCTTTGTTGTTAACCCCTCGAGTTAAGACACGTAGAACTTCTAACTCAAATTAAAGTAACAAAAATGAATTAGATGACTGATATCTTAAGCACAATAAGCAACCAGAAGACTTGCCTCAAATTCGAGCCCTTTGCATTCAACAATGGTCAGAATAAGAGCTTTCTGCCCAATTAAACCATAGATTTCTTGCTTCGCGGATTCATCACGTACTAATATTACTTGTTCCGCACCAATGCCTACTATTTTGCCACTGTTATTCCCCTTGTTCCCGAAAAGAGTTATAATGGCATTTTCATCATTTCCAGTCGTGAGCAAGACCGGAGATGCACCACCTATAAGACTAGTCTCAGATTTTAAGACATCTACAGATTGAGGGAAAAAATGACTGAGTAGATTGATCACACTCTGAGCAATTTTGAGTACACCGGTATGTGTACGGAAATTCTGAAGCAACTGAAAAATACATGATAGTTGTCCTTTATGTTTTCTTCTGACATCACTCTTCGAGTCCATGAGAAACTCAGTGTAGAATAAACTTCTTATGTCCTCAAATCGAAAATCAACACCCCTTGCAATAGTCTGGGCCGTATCCCCCGAGAAAACAAACCCTTCATCCACATTTCTGCAAATATATTTGAAAAGAGAAAGTTGCCTCATCGTCAGGTCTTGAACTTCATCAATATATACAAAGTCCATTTTGTCACCATCCAAATGATCACGTTTTAGTCGAAGATGAATATCATTAACTAAATCAGATATATCAAATTCACCACGCTTCATCTTCATCTTTTCGTAAGCTTGGAAAATATCATATATTCCCTCTCTCTTTTCCGCGCTTAAATTGGAGACACGACTTTTAGACAAAGAAATGTAAGCATCTCTGCTAAGCTTCCCGTCCTGAAAATCCCCAGCATGTAGCCCACCTTTTATATGAGACATTATTTCTGTAAAGACCCTTGAAGGATCAAGATTCTTCGTCAATTGACGTCTGAAGTGAGGCCAATACCAGCAACAAAAACGATCATAATTGATCTCCTTCTCTCTTATGAATGTTTCTATGGCAACTGACATCAAGCTTCTGTCCTTGGAAAGCTTCCACTTCAAGTTGAATTTATTGAAGTACGAAGAGCCTACCGTTCCATCAAGCATCATTAAGAATTTATGGAATGTGATCACAAGAGGGTATTTTTTGTATGGAATGCCTATAAAAGAATTCGGTATGTCCCTAAACGGCGTCATTCCATCAAACTCATCAGCTTCAAAGCTGCTTTCTGACCAGAAACTTTCACCAAGAGAAAACCTGCAGATTTATGAGTGGTAATTGTAAGAGGAACACATCTTCGCACCCAGTCAAACTAAGACACACATAAATTTTAAAGATATGACAACTTGGCGTAACCCAACCCCAAGAGCTAGCTCATGAGGGGAGGATTGTCCAAGTCCATATAAAGAGACCACCAATTCATTCCCCAACCAATGTGGGACTTTTACCCACTCTAACATCACCATTTTCCACTTTCTACAAATTTGTTTATTTCTATATAAAACAAAACAGAATGAACAATAAAACCAAGTAATTAGTCCGAGGATAAGACAAACAACTCGTTAAAGAAAGTAGTTCCATCAGGCAACTCTACGGTAGCAGATTAGATGAATCACCTTTTCAGCTGAGAAACTTGTTTGTTGACAGCGTAACAAAGTTTAGGACTAACAGTGACAAATAGCTGGTGCAAGGTAGTCCTGTTAGTCACTCTGATACTATGGTCATCTTCCTGTTCCTCGTATAGTCCAAGTCTTGATTCCTCCGCTACATTTAACCCATGAACAGAACTAAGGTGTTGCTGCTCTTTTTGGAACAGCTTCATTGTTAACACAGTAGTTTTCCCCGTGCCTGAGCGGCCAAGTATGAAACTACTTTTACTGAAAAGGATTATCTCCCTCTCTTCATTTGTTACTTCAAAAGGGACATCTATTTCTTCACCATGGTGATCGGAGAGCAAATGTGTGACAACACCAGATGTTAAAGAGTAAAACTTCATTAACAAAAAGCTTTCACTCACTTTTGAATTCTCAACATATCCCGATTCACGGTTCAATTTTCTCTCAGCATCATTCTTATACTGAACAACCTTACGGTGAACCTCCCAACACTTTGGAACTTCCAAATCCCTAAACAGAAGACGAAAAGTTAAAATCAAAGAAATTTTTGAAAGGAGACAACTTAAGTTTCTCATAATATTGAGAGCAATGGAGAGATAAAAGAAACAACATTACCCCACGAAATACTTCTGATTACAGAGGTTGATGAAGTCCTTAGTGTACGTTAAACATACTGCATCAAGTCTTCTCAAAAACCCGGGAAACTCCTCCAAAGGCAAAATATCCCAGACCTTGAGAACTTGTGTATAAAAGAACTCTTTCTGAATATCAACAGTACAAACGAGATATCGCCCTTCAACCACCTTGAATTTCTTAACCACCTGAGATGAGTTTTTGCAAACTAAGTCCACATTCTTCCTCTTCGGGCGCCATCCACTTGCAAGCTTAACCAGAAGAGTTAACACATACTTTCTCAAGCACGAGGACGCCAACTTTCGAAATGATTTTCCAAAATTCTCACTGAACACTACCTGAAGAACCAAATAGAAGAAATAAGCAGTTGCAATGTTACATCATTAGCTCTTATCTTCGCAAAAAATCAAAAAGATAAACCAGGCCCTCTACGGAGCTATTGTTACACCAATAATATAAACAAACCTCAACGGATTTCAGAATTCAGATAAAAAGTACTAACTATAGTCACACCTCACCTCGATGTATAGTGTTCAAAATACAAGAAAACAACTAAAATAACAGGAAAAACACACTTCGAAGAGCAAAGATTAGAGTGCATGACCGTTCACAGCATCATGAATTCGTTATAAATGATTCTACTATAATTCAACTCCTCCATTCCGTGTCTATCCAATCTCCAATCAGACTAAGTTACACAACGCGGTACTCAGAAAAAGTTTAGTGTAAAAGACAGAAATATGATTTCGTCCATCTACGTATGGAACAAAAGCAAGAGAATCTAACAAATGTGTGTACCTTCCATTGTTGTTCTTTGAATAGAATACTATCCCCGTTTAGAAAATCTTCCAATTGATCAAGGTCCTTCTTGGCATCTAAAATTGTTTTTCTCATGTCCGTATCTTCATCTGCATGAAAGAAGCATTGACGATCCTTGGCATCGAGAATTAGCTCTTCCCAGATGGAGTTACTATTCAGTAACGTTTGTTCATTGCCCAATATCCAGAGACAGTGTCTAGAAAAAGAATGAAAAATCTTAGACAAAGCAGAATTAATGATCCAAATTGTGTAGCAGTGTATCAAATTGATCCGTACCGGGCCCTGGTCAAAGCAACATTAGTCCAATGAAGACTAGACTGGAAGCCAATGGATCCAGCATGATTCGATCTCACGGTAGATATTATAACAATATCTTCTTCCCCTCCCTGAAATCCATCAACTGTCTTCACATTAACTTCAAAATGTGCATGGTTATTATACTTCTGACCAAGTCTATCTTGTATAGCCAAAACTTGAGCAGCATACGGTGATATAACACCAATGCGGAGTTTCTTCTTGGAGGCCGTACTCCAAGCTGCAAAAATTAGAATCGTATACAAGTGTCAAAATGGATGTACTGAAGCAAGCTACAAACAACCTCGATAATTAATATATGGATGTTAGACAATGCTTCCTTAAACACAAGAATGTCCGTCCATCATCATAATTTTAACAATATTAGTAGAAGACAGCACATTAACAAGTGAAGGATCAAAAACTAATTAATCAGTGTCCAGAAAAATATATTATGAAAAAATGTATAAGTTTTCTTTGATATGATTATACCTTTGAACAAGCTCTGCACCATTTGCATGACCAACGCAACCTCAACCAAATTTCGTCTATGTCCAAGATTATCGAGCTCTTCTTCTCCCCATGGTACATTTATAAAGGCATACGGACCAAAAGACTGTCCTGTAAGATATATTTTTTCATATGCTTTACTCTTAACATCCGGGGCATCAATGATTTGCCTACGATGGAAAATTGAATTTGGGAACTGGCTTATTGAAGGATGCATCCTGTACTGTACGTTAAGCAGGTGCTTAACATGATCTAACGAACCGAGTCTTTTGAACAAGCTCCTTCCAAGACCAGCTTCACGAGAAATCTGGTAAGGAGTAATAAATTTCTATAAATAAATATGGTAAAAATACAGTCAGGACTCCCTATAACAATATTTCACTATAACAGGTAAGTTTTCTTTGGAACCAATTTTCACGTTATGTTATGTAATATGTTCTCTATAACATCATTTAGCTATAGCAACCAAAACGTATCAAGACAAACGACGCTGTTATAGAGAGGTTTGACTTTATGTCAGCTGAAGTTTCATCAAAATTGCACGTGAAAAGGGATACGTACTCTACTCTTAACTATAGCTGTCAGCTGGAACTCATCTCCAGCTAGAACAACATGCCTTAAACCTCGAAGTTGAAGGGGTATGACTGCTTCGCACTCCTTCAACTGATCGGCGTCATCTACAACCAATAAGTCAAACAGCTTTGATCCCACAGAATGTAGCTTATATGAAGTAGAAGCAGTGCAGAAAATCGAGGAAGCCATTTGGATACAGAACTCCATTATCAGATCCTTGCTCGTCACGCTAGGAAAATGCAGTGTCCAGAGAGATTGCTGAAGATCTTTCAGGGACTGGATAATTAAAGACACTCCAAATGGTTGCTGACAAGAAAAGAGCATCCTCTCGAGAGAATCAAGCTGGGAGAGAGCGACCACCATTCTATCAACATTTTCTTTTCGAAGGAACTCTATAGGTACATGTGTACAGATCATAAGCATGCACCTTTGGAGAGATGAAGCTTTTGAAGTAAACCATGATCGGACTAAATCTACCGATGAGTTGATTTTCACCTTTACCTTTGGAGCTTTCTCTTGCTCACAGAGTTCCTCCAGAAAACTAATCATAGAACTTAAACAGGCATTCCAACCACTCGTTGGCGCAAGGCACTCCTCCAGCCTGTCAACACGATAATCGAGGGAAATCTCTGCAATATCTTCACCATCCTCACAGTTCTTATTCCCAAACAAGAGAATATCACCCAAAGGGCAAAAGCCATCATATTCATTCTTAGACGACTCTCGGACCAGTTTAACCAAATGGGAAGCAACTCGGGCTGTTGTTACGTCCGTTGGGGCACAAGTAACAGTTCTACACTTCATATGCAGCAGCTCAACAAGCATTACACTTAGTGTCCTAGTCTTTCCAGTACCAGGTGGACCACAAATAAGTTCAACAGAAACCTTGTGGTGGCATCTCACGGTGGCCAGAGAGGTAAAGATTGCATTAGCCTGGGAATCATTCAACTTGGACAACAGGCTAGACGTAACTTCTCCAACCGGTGCATCATATTCTGAACAAACGTCACATTTCTGTTCGATCTGTTTGTGCAAGGGGACAAATATCAACAAATGTTTAAATCATTCTTGATTTTCACAAAATTACAACACTATTTTAAGTGAAATGCATGTCCAAACGCAACTTCAGTTTTTCAAATAACACCAAATTCATTTCCAAATGCCTACTAAAAGCGAGTAAATCAACAAGATCACTTACCTCATGCACGGGGCAAAGGACTTTCTCAATCATATTCAAATTCTCTTTCACATGCAACATGTTCCATACTCTCTTATTCGGCATTACATTTACCAAAAACACTACATGGCATGATCCTCGCATACCCATAACATTTCCGCTACCTGGAGGAACTCTTACTTTAAAATTAACCAATGCATCATTCTCATTGACATCAGTAACATATGCAAATGTCCAATATCCCGATCTCTGCAGGTCATTAGCATCTTCAAGTTTAACATTCGAAATAACAACAATATCTCCTGGTGATGTCCTATAAGGAACACGACCATCACAACAACGGTTCCTCCAATAATTAACCTCAACATCAAATACCAATGATCGCTCTAGCACTTCTTCAAAGGATATTAATTCAGCAAATGGTGCTTTGACTATGTCTTTCAAGGAAACAGCAATATATGCTCGTGTTTCTTCGAGTAAAGGGAAGACGAAAGAACTCAAGTAATGATCTACTGATTCAAATGATTCAGAAATCTTCTCCACCTACACATTATGAAATTACATCAAAATCATATAGTAACAAAATGCAAATGAAACAAACACACACTCTTTTGTATACTTCTTATGTATACAATTATGTCAAGTGCATATGTAACTATTGTAGCCGGTAAACTTGACTTATTTTCATGATTCTAAATCCTAGTTTCTCAGAGCAAGTTACACATTTGGTTTGTCGATCAAATTTACACTATATATTATGTATATCATATATTAATATTCAAAAGATATACATTTACAGGCTATTATTTTGGTGGGCGACTATTTATGTCAGTTTCACTTTTTTAAAAGGATTACATGTAGATTTCTTTTGAACAACCTATAAAGAGTTACAAAAAATTGTATACACTGACCGTGTATATAACTTAAACTCGATGAAATTACCTGAAATTGATACAAAGTTTCATCAAAAATATCTTTGATAGACCATTTGAGAACCAAATCAATGAAATCAATATCTTTAGGCCTTGAAATATTCTTTTTCTCCATATAAGAACCTCGTCCCATACCTAAAAAAGTTATTCAAAAAAGTGAATACTACAATAAAAAATGTTGCATACAAATTTCTATATACAAGGGGCGGAGCTACCGTATAAATATGTACAAGTTCACGTGAACTAGTAACTTTTGATTAAATCAATATTTTTATTAAGAAATTCACTAATACGACAATAAAAACACCTTAATCCCAAAAGTTCACTTTAACAACTTATATATAGTAAGAATTTAGACATATATTGAATGATACATGAAAAGAAAATAGTTTTTGAAATTGAAGAACTCATTTTCATGTTTTGAAAATTCATCTTTAGAAATTAATCAAAAAAAATTCATTCAAATGCATGATTAATACAGTTTAGTGTACAAAGCATTTAGCAAGGTCAGAAAAGAAGGTCGCACCTCAAAGTGTAATGTATACTATCTACCGTAATGCAAGTATTAGTAGCTGCATAACCAAAACATATTTGTTAAAAGGCAAAAGAATATGTAGCAACACACAAATTAAGAACTATATATTGCAGAAATTTTTTGTACAATAAAAAGGAAATGAAGAAATTAACAAGTTGTTCTTGGAAAACGAAAGGGTGGTCTTTTCATTGTCCTCATGGTCTACTCATTTTCCCCATTTAATTTTTTTTTAAATAATAATTAAGACTATAATTTAATTTGTGTTTTAGTTATTCAATTAATATATGTTCATTTTTATTAAATATTATGTTCTCTTTTAGCATGTCCTTTTCATATTCTTACCATTTATTTTTTATTTGTCCAATATACAATAAATATATGTTTATTTTTATTTGTTACTTTTCACATATTAAGAAAAAAAATGTCTTTTCATGTTTTACTGTTTATATTAATTATTTATTCCCTAAATCTATATATCTATAAGCTAATACCATACATAATTTGAAAATTGTGTAAATACTCATATTTATCACTATTTCTTAAGGGATATGTAAAGTTCTAAGTGGACAGTGAAGTTTGTGTATACTTTATCCTTTCAAACGTCAAAATTTCACATAACACGAAGACTATATAATTTATTTTTTTATGACGAAAATATTTGAATCCACTTGTGCCTTCCTTCATTTGTGCAACTACCTGGTAATTTGCCAATCAGGGCTTAGTAAATAAATAAAAATCACCTAGTTTTTACATTTTTTTAATATAAACTTTAAACCTAAAAATTCACGATTTTTCTTAATATTGTATGCATATCGGTCTGTTCGGTTTGATTTTGAAGTTTATTAGTTTGACTTATTGGTTATCGGTTTAACCGTTAAGATTTGACACGGAAAAAAATATTGAAAATCACTTAAAAACAAGGTGACAAACCAAATGAATCATGCACATGAGTTCACAAGTTACATCTTTCTCAAAAGCAAACACTTTTACATTGTAGAATAACCAAGAGTTTGGGACAACCAGAAATAAAAGTAGGAAACCAAACTCTAATATAAGTCAAGGACTTTATTTACAAAATGGAATATATATAATTATTTAATTTACTATCGGGTTATCGGTTAACTCGTTAAGAAAAAAACTTAAAACCGTTAAGAACCGATAACCCGATAACAAAAAAATCAAAATCGTTATCAAAACCGCTAAATCAATAACCCATTACGGATAAACCGATAACATTTTTTCAGTTCTGATTATCGATTTCGATTCGGTTTTGAACCGCCCTACTTCGCATGCTACTAAAATAGATGTGTCTTTCAAAATTGATAATTTGCTCATCTGTTAAAAGGTGTTTCGAGAATATTTGCAATTTGGTAATTAATAGGATAAATGAATGAATTAAATCAATATAAAACGAAAAAGATTTTGTATGGAAATAAGTTGAATAGGTTATGCGTTTTTAGAGAAAAAATAAGTGCTTTCAAGCCGTAGTAAAAACAATAAAAAAAAGTGTTTTTTTTTTCCTCAAAAACACTTTTACAATATTGATCAAGCACAAAGTATAAGATATAGTAATTTATTAAGTTATTTTTATTTATTATAGGAAAAGGTTCAATTATGTTATTGAAGTTTGAGAAAAGGCATGTTTATGTTATTTGGTAAGTTTGACTCATTTATGTTATTTTTATTTTAGAAAAAGTTCATCTATGTCGTTATTGTTAACTGAAATGATATAAATGAATGATGAATCAAACTTTTAGCGAATGACATAAATGAGTATTTTCTCAAAGTTTGATTTACATATTTGAGTCATTTTCCTTTTTAAAAAATAGTTTGATTAATAATGTGGCCGAATATAATTTACCACATGTAATGATTTTGCAAAATCATGACTAATTTTAATTAACAAATAGTGACAACTGACGTGTATAAATCTTTTTCAAATAGAAATGACATATATGAGTCAAACTAACGAATAACATATATAAGTATATTCTCAAAATTTAATGACATATTTTGAATATTTTTCTTTATTAAATTATTGTTTAGAATGAACACTATTAAACAAAAATTATTTCTTTTATATTAATAATATACTACCTCCGTCCACATTTAATTGTCATAGTTTTCTTTTTTAGAGTCAAATGATAAATACTTTGACTTATATTTTTTCATCATATTGATATGCAAAAAAATTTGCAATTTATAGTACTTTTCGTATATTTTTTGAATATCTAAATTTTTTGTTTAAAATATCGAATTAATGCAATCTAATTTCACTTTGAAAATTAATTAAATTAACTTTCAAAAATGCAATATAACAATTAAAAGTAGATGGAAGGAGTAACTAAAAATAATTATATATTTTGTTTCTGAATTTTTAAATGATAACTATTTTGAGATAACTTTTTTAAATATAAAACAACAGTTAAAAGGGCCCCCAACTAAAGAAAAATGCATTCATGTAGCAAAATCTTATCCAATAAAAAAAATGATTCGCTGACTAGGATTCGTGTCAAACTCAAGTCATATTTTTTTTTATTTCTCTCGATTTCTCGAATTGACATTCGATTAGATTTTGAATTCATACGTTATAAAATTTATTTTATGGAAAGTGTTACTGTTTGATATTTGATTTTATTTTAAATTGTGCATTATAAGTTTTATTTCTAAGTCATTTTGGTTTCTTACTCAATATTCAGTATTTGTCTTAAAGTTTGATTAAATTTGATTTCACCTATCACAGAAACTCATTTTGAGAGTAGTGTTGGTGTTGGTACTTAAATGACTTCGATTTCTTATTCAATTTTGATGTTTGTATTGAGATTCAACTAAATCTATATCCACACCTTGTTTATCTTATTTTTAGAAATTTATTTTTAAACATTTGAATATGAAATCTTTAATTAAATTATAAAAATATCCTAAATCATTTCACCCAGTATTGTCAAACTCAATTCAAATATTTGTGTCAATAGATAAAGTCTAACTAATTAATGATGATCAATTCCACGTACTTGCCACATACTTAATTTTTCTTCACTTTTCCACCAAAAAAAAATTAGTAAACAAATTTCCTCATTTTTCTCCAACGACATATTTCTTAAATTATTTTTGATAGATCCTCGACCCCTCAAATTTATGCTCCCAAACAATAACCATTCACAAATTATAGGTCACCTAACTTCAAGAATTATTTGGCAATAAAATCTTCTTTTTTATCACCTTTCCAAAGAAAAAAAATCAATGGTCCACATGTAACATTTTTATAAAATTATAAAACTTACCCTTAATTTCAAGATTCTTATTGGATAACTCTGACACCTTTGTCTCTTCTTATCTAAATCTTATCTACTTTTTTTTCTCATTTTTTATCTATAAATACTCTAACAAATCACCAAACATTTCATTATCAATTCTCCTAAATTGACTCAAATTTGTTATTATTTACTAATTAAGAAGAAAAAAAATGTTGGCAATATTCAAGAATGGTGTTGTTGATCCACCAAAGGAGTTGCAAAGTCCAGCTTCATTACAAGCATCAATTAAAGCTGCAACACCTGAAGAAACAATGAAGAATTTTTTATCTGCAAATCCAAATAATGGATTTTCTATTGGATTTATGAATAAGGCTTTTTTGGCATATTCTAATCCTTCAACTTCATACAACACTTTGCCAAGGTATTAATCTATCCTTCTTTCTTTTCTTAAAATTTGAATTTGAATAGAGATGTTAATGGAGCGGAGCGGATAAAATGAAAGCTCGTATGTTCTTCAGACTCTACTTGTGAAATTTTAACGAGGTAGGACAATTCAAAATCTAAATTGGGATAGCAATGGGGCGAAGAGGGGTAGGATAAAGTACAAATGGAATATAAATGTTAACAATGATGGAGCCAGAAATTTCACGAGGGTAAAATGGTAATAAAGATATTACTTGTAAGATTTGAAAACGCCTCTACAATATCCTGTTGTGTCAAGAGTATCTAAAATATCGAGTCATTTAATTTAATGTATCATTTCACCTGTATATACTATATATTTTTTTGACCAATGATGTATATGGTTTTTTTATATGATACAAAATTACTGATTTTCTTTTTTTGTAGGTTGTTTTGTGGTGTGAATGACATATATTGCGTTTTCTTGGGAAATTTAAACAACTTGTGTGCTCTAAACAAGCATTATGGGCTTTCAAAGTGTGCCAATGAGGCCATGCTTGTGAGTGAGGCCTATCGGACCCTCCGCGATAGAGGCCCATACCCGGCCCATCAAGTCCTCAAGGAACTTGAAGGTAGCTTTGGATTTGTCATCTATGATCACAAGTCTGATACAGTCTTTGTTGCCCTTGTAAGTATTGCGCACCGTTTAAGTTATATATATCGTCAAACTTTTCAAAGATATCATGGGTGCGTATTGGATTTTTCAAAAGTAGAGCATTTTTGATGCGTGTGACAACATTTCTGGAGAGTTCAAATAGTATATTTTTTTTTGTTACTAATTAATTAATGTTATGTATAGGGTGGTGATGAAAAAGTTAAGCTCTTTTGGGGCATAGCATTTGATGGATCTGTGATGATATCTGATAATGTGGATCACATTAAAGCAAGTTGTATCAAATCATTTGCTCCATTCCCAACTGGTATGTATATCAAACTTGAAAACCCTTGCCTATTTTATTTTCGAATTCCATACATAGTAGAAGTTTAGTGCATCAGATGGACGATGAATATAACAATTAAATCGCACAAAGTCTTTCGTCACTATGGATACAAACATGTGATGTGTGAATTAAATACTTTTTATAAGTTTGAATTCAGATATGAACAAAGCCTGATATTTAAGTCGATTAGGAAAGTAAAGGAGCATGTCCATATTTTATGGGACTTCAAAAAGAAAGAATAACAATAACTTTGCACTATTAGCACTCATAGACCATAGTTGATAGGTGCTAGGGCAGATTCAAGATTTGAAATTCTTATGTTTCAACAACGATATCGAGTTTATATAGAATGAGAAATATGTTATCTTAACATATATACATGGTATACACAAAATTGTTGAATCCTCGTAAACTCATAAATTACACATAGATTCACCTCTAATCACGATTATGATTGATGTGTTTTTGTAGGGTGCATGTACCATAGTGAAACAGGATTGAAGAGTTATGAACATCCAAGTTACAAGATGAAAGCAATGCCAAGAGTTGATAGTGAAGGTTCAATGTGTGGAGCTTATTTCAAGGTTGATGTTTACTCAAAAGTGAATAGCATGCCAAGAGTTGGAAGTGCAGCAAATTGGGCAACTTGGGGACAATAGACATAATTTTGGTCGTTTGAGATTTTGGTCTTTTATCTGAAATCGATAAGAAAAAAAAGAAAGACTTTATTTAGCTATTACTTATGTTTTATATCCAAATTGTATTTCAATTACTTTCAATCTTCTTCAAGGACCTCAACTTTGTAAATTGATATGAGGTTCCTAGATGGGAAGTTTTTTTTTGTTTTGTTTTTCTTTCTTCTTTTATTTAGTATGTTTTGAGTAGGGAAAATATGTGCAAATACTTGGGCTTTCTTATATGGGATTATTTGCACTTCTATTTCTATTTTGTGTTGTTTATAATTTTTGTTATTAGTAATTAATAACTCTTTGTGAGATATAAGTTTATATTTTTATATTATAATCTTTTATGAGTTATGTCTATACATAAATTTAGATTTGACATCAGTTATATTGCTAAAGAGAATAAATTATTGATCCAACTCATTTAAAAGATAAAATATGTGATTTTATGTCATATATTTTTTTCTTGCGATTATAAGTTTTAAACATTAATAAAAGCTTAGCTAACATAATGCGTGAAAGGATCTTGAATAATTAAAAGGTAACATGAGAACATGGGAATCTAGCAAAGTCTTTTGCAAGTCGTTCCATTTTTTTAATGAGAATTTTTAGCAATGTTCTTCTGCAAGTTGTTCTATTTTTCTTAAAAAAAAATATTCGTTTAAAAAGAAATTAATCTTACATAAGGAAATTTAAGAAAATATTCATTTGAAAACAAGTTAAATTGACACTTCCACAAATAAAATAAATTTTTTATGAGGGTAGAATCCAAGAATTATTACTTTAAAATGAAAATTTCGATAGCTAAATTAAACTATACTAGTAAGATTTTTGTGAAAAGAAATTAATGTTGGTAGTTTGGCCCATACTTTGGGAAATTTTTGCGGTACACAAAAGCACCAAATGTTCATTTCCCTAGTGGTGATTATGTCCCAATCATAATTTTCTATATCATATACTCCATCTGTCCCTAATTATTGTCCCTAATTACTTGTCTATTTTGACAAATTAAGAAAGAATAATTTTTTTTACCTAGTGTACCCTCAATTAAATGACTAATTACTTTGAAAAATGTAGAAATATTCATTCACTTCATAATTAATAGGGGTAAAATAGTAAACTCATTATGTCATTAATTATTTTCTTAATATGTGTACCAATTCAAAAGTGAACAAATAATTAGAGATAGAGGAAGTATTTGCACATATATGAATGTTCCACGTTGTTATTTAGATTTTGTCTCTATCTCAAAAATTCTTCCAAAAAATAAACTTGGTACCTAACTTTGATATTCTAATTTTGTGGATTGATAAAACATACCTTTCATCACATAAATACTATTTTTCTAATTCATATAGTAAGTGAATAATTAAGATATTAAACATTCTTTAAGAAAAAAATTATAAATATTCACTTAATATAAATTAGAAGGAGTATTACTTTGTAGATTAAGGTACCATAAACACATTTAAGTAGGGACAGAGCTGAAGCTTCATTTATGATCAACGAGACTCAATATTTTTTGTTCAAATTTTAATATGTATTCAACTTTTTTTACTTAATATATATGAATAATCTATTAAGAACCTAGCAAATTGCAATTTAATAAATTCTAAACTAGAGATGAATGCATAATTTAAATTCTATGGATCCAAACCTTAAAAGTTTCTCACATTATTCATTGTAGCTTGAAGTTATGAGGTATCTACTATTTTTGTTATAATTTTAATAAATTTCTACACACAAATTTATGTTCCCTCCGCCCCCGTCTAGAAACCATAAAACTCAGTGCATTGAAACATTGAAGAAACAAATTTAATCATATGATGTTCATAAACAATTGGTCCCTCTGTTTCAATTTATATGATTCACTTTCTTTTTTAGTTCATTCCAAAAACATTAACACATTTCTATATTTATTGCTAACAATTTAACTTTAAAAATGTCAATTTTATTCTTATTGAAATGATTTATACTCTCCACAAACATCAATAATTTATTTTAGACCACAAATTTTCAAAAATATTTCTTTCTTTTCTTAACTTCCTGTCAAATCAAATTACATCACATAAATTAAAATGAAGAAAATAACATCAAATGTGCATAAGATTATAAATCTTACCAAGATTTTACTCCCTCTGTCCCAATTTATGTGACATTTTTCGTTTTTCGACAGTCAAACAGTTTAAGTTTGATAAAAAATTTACGTAAGAAATCTTCAATTTTTTGAGATAAAATTTATATATATTTATAAACTACGTAAAAAGTATTATAAGTCACAATAATTGATAACAAAATGTTTAAAAAATAGAAAAACTTATTGTCAAATATAGGCTTACCTGAATCTCGAAATTTAAAAAGTACCACATAAAATAAGATGGAGAGAGTAATAAAATGATTGATATCTCTTCACTCGTAACAAGAAGTCTCTAATTCGAGTCATCAACAACCATTGCACTTCCCGTCACGTGATGTTTGAGTTCAAATTTAATTTAATTGAATCTCAGTAGAATCGGAGAAAAAAAAAAGATGGGTGCGTGGGTAGGGGTGAGAAAATTCCAAATGGTAGTTAAGAAAAACAGGTTTTTGACAGAGTGTCAAAAGCAGTAGAAGGGAGCATCATCCATCGCTATCAAAGCTCTACATATGAACAAATGAAAATGCTGCATAAGTCTTCTTCTTCTTCATCATCTATCATTTCTTCCACAACGACGCCGTTTTTCACTGTCAAATCGCCCATATATTTTCCACATTTCTTAGTATTCACGGCTCTTTAAAGTCCAAACTCAGTTCTCTGTGTTTTCATCAAAAATTGAAGGTACGTAACAGTTTTTATCTCTCTAAATTACTGTTTAGGATTTGGATTTAACTAACTACAGTTTGATTTGCTTAATCTTGTGTTTTTTTAAAAAAATTATTTTTGTTGCTCCGGTTGAAAATTGCTTGCCAGGTTGATATCAACAGAATTATTGATTCATAATTGTTCATTTTCGAAGCTCCATAAACACTACGTTTGAGGATTTAAATAGAGCTAGCTACAATTTGATTTCCTGATTTTGGTTTTTTTTTTTTTTTTGGTTGCTCCGGTTGAAAATTGCTGGCTAGGTTGAGATCAACAGAATAATTGACTCATAATTGTTCAGAAACTCCAAAAACACTACGTTTGAGGATTTGAAATGAACTAGTTACAATTTGATCTACTGATTTGGTGGATATTTTGTTTTTTCTCTCTGTATTAAGTACGTACTATATAGGATTTGGATTTAGCTAAACTAGATTTTGATTTCCTGATTTTCGTGTTTTTTCTGGCTCCTGTTAAAAATTGCTGGCCAGGTTGAAAACGATGGATTAATTGACTTGAGTGCAATTCTAAATTCATAATTGTTCATTTTCGAAGGTTCAAACGCTATGTTTGACAATTTGAATTGAGCTGGCTACAATTTGATTTTCTGGTTTTGGAGGATATTTTGTTTTTGTTTTTTGCTAAAAATTGCTGGCCATGTTGATCACAGTGCAGAACTTAATTAAGTTTTAAGTGATTAAGCTGCAAAAAGTTGCTAGTCATGCTGATGAGTAGTATAGAGATTAATTAAGTTTGAAGTGATTAAAGCTGATGTAGGAGTTTGAAGTGATTAAAGCTGAATATGAGATAGAGGTTTTATTTTAGAGCTGTAAAAATATGACACTTGGGCCTAACTCAACCCCAAAAGTTAGCTTATGAGTGGAGGATTGCTCAAGTCCATATAAGCAGACCACCAACTCATTTCCAACCAATATGGGACTTTAACCCACTCTAACAAGAGCAAATTGGAAAACAGTGATATCATTGGTCAGAACGGGAGCCTTGGTGCAACTGGTAAAGCTGCTGCCATGTGACCGCAAGGTCACAGTTTTGAGATGTGGAAACATCTTCTTGTGGAATTGTAGGATAAGGTTGGGTACAATAGACCCTTGTGGTCTGGCCCTTCCCCAGACCACGCATAGCGGGAGCTTAGTGCACTGGCCTACCTTTTATTTTTTTTGGATATCATTGGTCAAGAATTTTGATTTTTGGTACGTTAGCTTAGAATACAACAACATACCCAGTGTAATCCCACAAATGGGGTCCAGAGAGCGTAGGATGTATGCATACCTTACCCCTACCCCTACCTTTTGTGGGACAAAGTGGTTGTTCCCAATAGACCATCGGCTCAAAAGAAATGTTGTCGAAGCAGGATTGCAAGAGTATGTTAGCTTAGAATACTTAAAATTTTAAAATATGCACGTGCTCACTATTTTTTAGATGGGAAAAAGCTTAAATATGTTACATTTTGCTGAGTTTTTTTAGGGTTTAAAACCGTATTTACTTGTACTAAATCGTTTTTAGATGGAATATAACCCATCAAATGACTCTAAGTGCAATCTTCTTTCTGTTTTAATTCTTTGGTTACCTCAATACATCAGAGTCATCAGCTTTCTTTGCACTTCAATTACTGTTCTACTTTTAAAAATGTTTTCAGAAATATAAGTTTGATGACGCTTGAATGTACTTATTTTGGTCTTGCTGATTTGGGTGATTTTCCAATTCACATGGATTTTGGAGTAAATTGATATGCATATAAATTTGTAGGATGTGATACATATATGTATAGTAGTTTATGTATTGTGTTTTTATGCAATTTCTTTCTTTTTGGGTACCGAGAATGTTGAATTTTAGCTAATTGTTTTCTTCGTACTTAATCAAAAGAAACTTAATACATTAACTGTGGAATGCCTAAATTTCCAATGGTCGACATGAGTTGTAGGCCATATATTTGGTTATGAAATGTGTTTCTTTTAAAATTGGTGTGATACATCAATCCTAAACTAGTTGGTGTTAGTTATATGGTTCCTCGATATCCATGTTGCTCCATTTGGTCCTGTTTATTCCACTTCTCATTTTTTCAAAAAAAGAAAAGAAAGAGAAATGATAACTTTTCCTTTGATATCTCACAACTGTGAATATTTTCACTTGTCACAGAAAAATTGGGGATGGTTAACATGGAATTCTAATGTCAAGAGGCACTATGGTCAAGTAAGGAACCTACTAAAGTATAGATTGAAATGAATTGCAGCTGCTTTGGTGCCTCAACTCAGCGGCAGAAAAGGGGTGTTGATCCTGTTCATCAAGATACTGCAGGTTGGTGCATAGTTGAATCTTGGATATTAGCTGATCAGTTGTGTTCTCAGTTGAATGAACTTTTTAGTTGTTTGATGAATTTGTCACAGCTTTATATTGCTTTCAGTGTTAACCCTTATATTCCTCTATAGCTGGTTGATCTGTATGTGGCATTTTGTTTTATCATGATTGTCGTGGCACTTTGTAGCTGTAAATCACTCCAATTCATTTGCTCTCTTTCCTTATCTAGTTATCTAATTATCCCTTAGACTGCTGTAATCACAGGGCTTATGCATACATGCACTCAAGATTATTTGGTTGTCTTCTCCCTTGCTCTTTTATTTGGCCCTCTCTGAATATTTTTGAGCTGCCTTTACATATTTGCAATTCTGAAACTTCTTACATCCATTTTGTGGATACGAGTTCTTTAACACTTCCAGCTCACTAATCAGTAATCATTGCTTCTAAACAATATCTTGTTTATTACAATATTTGAAAGTTGGTCATCCTTCATTTCCTTTCCCAATTGAAGAAACTCATTATGTGTAATTGTTGAGTTGTCTACGTCAGTTGTGGGGTGTGGATTTGATCTCTTTGTATGGTCCTGGACAATCCTCGCTTTATGATGTAAAGATATGGCACCTGGGCCTAAGTCCTAACTCAACCTTAAAGGCTAGCTCATGAGGGAAGGTTTGTCCAAGTCCATATAAGGAGACCAAATTCTCATCCCTCTACCAGTGTGGGACATCTTAACACTCCCCTGCATGCCCAGACCTCAACTGGAGCGTGAACACTTCTAAATGGGGGCCCATCAAATTGGGATGGGCCTGACTCTGATACCATGTAAAGATATGAAACCTGAACCTAACTCAACCTCAAAAGCTAGCTCTTGAGGGGAGGTTTGTCCAAGTCCATATAAGGAGACCAAATTCCCATCCCTCTACCTATGTGGGACATCTTAACAATGAATTAACTTTTTGGGGTTGAGACATTGAGTTAGGTCCAAGGTCCATTGCTTATCATGGTATATGTGACAAATCCATCTTAATTCTTGGTTTAACCCGGTATTGGACCCCCAAATTATGTTGTCTATACTCCAGTTGATAGGAGCCTGAGCGGGGTGGGGGGAGGGGGTGTTGAGTTTTTCCATGTCTGTTGTGGATTTGGTCTCCTTATATTTGTCTAGGTGAATCCTCACCTCCTGATCTAGTTTTTGTATTTGAGTTGGGTCCGAAATCCATTTCTTATCAGTAACAAATAGAGCGGTTTGTACACTAAAGAAACCTATTTATTGGTCAGTTGTTTGTGAATCATTAGAAATAAAACCTTCTCTATGTTTGTCCCTTTGGATTGTGGCTTAGTGGTAAGAGTGTTGCAAGTGATGTTTGGGTTAGACGCACATCACGAGTTCGAATTCTGCTGCGAACAAGAACCTGGTACCTAAGTGAAAGGTAGAGGGCGTGTCCATTATTTACCAAGTTTCAAACTGTATATGCCAGCTGGCCCTCAGAGTTTTCATGGTTATATTAAAGAACATTTTCTATGTCTACAAAATATGCTACAACCATGTCAAAATGGACATTGCTTTTGCTATTTTTAGTGCCCAAGAGATGTGAAGCAGACTGACAGATTATTTAGATAGAAATAAATTTAAAGATAACATATTATAACCAGACATAGTAAATCTAGTAATTTAAGTTTGCAAGAATAAGTAGGAAGTGGCAATTGATAATAGTGAATGCATGTGCAAGGTGAGATTAAATGGGAAGCCAAAGGGAAAGACAAAACTTAAAATATGATATAAAATAGTAATTATCAAGCAATCTACCATTAGTTACTTCAGATATGAACTGCTAATTTTGTTGAAGAAAGAAGAAGGCATTTCTAAGATAGGTATATCTCAAGTACAGAAGGTAAATGCATCTGCTCGAAAAACAAATGTCTGTATGGAGAATGGCCTTTCGGGTTGCTTTGAGTGTCTTACTAGGCTGGTCACACGTAAAAACAAAGTGGCTCCAAGAACCTCAAATATGGATGAAGAATGAAGATCTGGTTTGGAAATCTGTGATTAGGAGCAAATCTAATATAATACTAGTGTATATATGTAAGCTATATAGATGATGACATGTTCCAGAAGCAGTTGACATTTTGATCTTGATCCAAGGGGTCAATTCGTACTTTGCCTTTGATTCAAATGTAAAGAAAAAGTCCATCAATCAATTACGCCTCAATCTGATTAGTTGGGGTTGACTACGTGACCAATCTGTCCAGTATTTAGAGAATTCATATTATAATTAGACTTTTTTTTACGTTGGCCGTCAAGTGATTTCACCCTTCTCCGTTATCCAGCTTGGACAAGGTATGCTTTGCAAAGCTCACATAAAGGGACTTGCTCCAAATTTGCTCCGGAATCTGGAAAAATGGAAATTCTCTTACACTAACTAATGTGGTAGGTGTAATCATTGAATAGTATCACAAGGAGCGAGAAGAAGAACTTTGAGTATTCCACTAACTAGCTTGCACAGATATCTGTCTCAGATCATCTTATAAATGGTAAGGATAAAAGGATTGATCAAGTAGCACCAGTATTACTTATTTTGATTTAAAAAAAAATTACTGTACCAAGTGATGTGTAAAAAGTTATACAGAGGCCATGCATCAATTCTCACAGTTAAAGGATGAAAAAGTTCCATCTAGTGGTTGTTTCCGGGGCCACCATGAAAATTTGGTGAAGATGCAATGTCTTACACTCTATTCTTGGTCAAAGATTTGATGCCTTACATTTATTGCTTAAGATATACTTCTATCCAACTGTAATCTTTACCTTCTTTTTCATGTACACACTAATATTTTTTCTGTCAGGCCGCTCCACTGCTAAGACAAAGAATATTTCATACAGTGAATTACGAAGAGCAACCAACAACTTCCATCAAAGTAATAAAATAGGGCGAGGAGGTTTTGGAATAGTATACAAGGTTCAACTCTATCCTATAAATACTTCTCCCCATTTATATGCCTGAGCTTTATTGCATGGACAACTTCCATTTGCATGCGACTCACATGGTGCTATTCACAGAATTACATTGCCAACACCTTTAGATGTTTATCTTCAGTTCTCCAAAATTTTGTATTACAAACTTGTTACTACTTACGATGTGATTAGCTTTTCATATTTTCTGCCTCTTAAAGAAAGTTGTTTCAGAAACATTTTAGGTCCTGCAGCTACCAGTGTCAGTTCATGGTTTTTGCATATACGTAATATGACATCAAGACTTTTAGTGAGCAAAGTCCTTGGACTTAATTCGTATGGCGCATTGCCATGTTTGTTGAATGATGATTCAACTTTAGTGCAACTTTGTAGGGAACTCTAAGAAATGGAATGGAAGTTGCTGTGAAGACGCTTTCTGCTGAATCGAGACAGGGGTTGCGTGAATTTTTGACAGAGATTGAAACTATATCAGATATCAGACACCCCAATCTGGTTGAGTTGATTGGATACTGTCTTGATGGAACTAACCGGATCTTGGTGTATGAATATTTAGAAAATAAGAGCCTTGATCGAGCACTGTTTGGTAAATTTGCTTGAAATCAAAGAAGTACTTCACCATCTATGAATGGGGTGCTGAAAATGGTGCTTGCTTTGCAGGTTCCAGTACAAGTAATGTCAAATTAGACTGGGACACAAGGGCTGCTATTTGCTTGGGTACCGGTACTGGTCTTGCTTTTCTACATGAAGAATTAGTGCCACATATAGTGCACAGGGACATCAAAGCTAGTAATATACTACTTGATAAGGATTATAAACCAAAAATTGGAGATTTTGGACTGGCAAAGCTTTTTCCAGATAATATCACTCACATCACCACGCAGATAAAAGGAACCACGTATGTCTCCTGAATTTCTTGCTGAAGCTTCAATATTTTCCGTGGCTATTCTTGATATCACCATTCATCCATGAGTTCGGTGAGCGTGAGTGTTGATTATTTTAGAGGTTGGCTATCGTTATAGATCTTTTATATACACCTTTTAAATTAGTAGAAGGTACTTTTACACCAGGTGTGTTTGGAACGAAGGAAAATATTTTCCATGGAAAACTTTCTCTTTGAAAATAAGTGATTTTCTTATTTATTTTTTGGTGTTTGGTAAGTATGCAGAAAATACTCTCATAGCATTTATATATAATGTAGGCAAACACTATGTGACTGGGGTTGGTGGAGGTTGGGGGCTATTGGTGGTAGTCTGGTAGAGGTGGAATGGGCTGTGTTAAGAGGATGGGAAGGAGTGGTAAGTCACTTAGGAAAATTGTTTTCCCTACTCCATTAGAGTAGTCATTTTTCTCATTTTTAAAAAACTTGTTTTACTAGAGAAAATATTTTCTAAACATTTTGACCAACCAAACATGGGAAAATTGGAGAACTGTCTTGCCATATATATTGATGTTTTCTTTCTTTTAAGAACTGTCTTATCTGAACTGTGTTTACTCAGATTTTACCTCTTCCGGTGGTCAAAAATCAAGAACAAATGTTCCTCATATCACCTTTCTACCCCTTACCTGATATATATGTGTATTGGTCATATGAATTCACCGTCTTTCCCCTATTCTTGTATGTATATTGTGTCAAATAAGAAATGTTCTGGATTCTATAATCTGCCTCGAACTACTGAAGTTCTGAATGTTTGGTGTTAGAGTACCCAGGTCTCCTGCTTTAAATTTTGAAATAGTGCCATGGGGTAACTGAAAGACTTACTTCTATATCTTTTTCTTTTCCGAACAGTGGCTATCTGGCACCTGAATATGTAATGGGCCGTCAATTAACATCCAAGGCTGATGTTTACAGTTTTGGGGTCCTATTACTTGAAACAGTAAGTGGTAGGAGTAGTGGCAGTGGTATCTGGCAAGGGCAGAAGTTACTCCTAGAATTGGTGGGTATAGTTTTCAAATTCCGTAATTTCTTTCTAGATATGCATTCTGTTTCTCAATAACATCAATAGTCTATAGCATGATTTGTTTACTTGCATTTGCTACTATTATTTTCATATACTGATTGTGAAAATGTGATTCTATAGATAATAGGGGTGAATCTATCTATGATAAGTATATATTAATCAGAAAATTAAATCTGCCTCAATCTCAAACTAATTTGGATGGTTATTGAATATTGAATTACCCATCATGCTCTATTTGGGGGACGATAAATAAATCGTCTTGTAAAAATCTCCAATTAGTGAGTGTATGATTAATCTTTTACTCCTCCTAGAGTTGTGTAAAGTTAACAGTTGTTGGAGTTTTACCAAAATCAATTCAGTTTTAGCTATAACAGAAGATGTTGGAAGCAAAGGATCTACATAGACAAATACCAACTAGTCTGAGTTAAGGTTTAGTCACTGCTATTACACGTAAATTAGGTTCCTTGAATTAAAATTACTCTAACATTAGGTCCATCGTTTAATAGTGGTCTTTTAGTCTTTGGTCTCGTTAGAGGTTTGTCCATTAGAGTAGAAATAGCAGTGAGATTTAGAGAACCTCTAATTTATAAGTAGTGGAATGAAATGAGCACAAATAGAGTGGAATGGAAATGGAGAATTCATACACTTGACTCTAAGGCATAGTTGTTTGGAGTCTCGAATAAAAATGTGTGCTTGATGAGATTTAGATTCAGAGTGACGAAAAAAAAACATGAACAAGACAATTTGAACCTGCTTCACCAATTTGGGATAAAGGCACCAAGAGTGCAAACTAAAAATGCTGTTACAAAGTTGAGCTGATCCAACAAGGTATTCATTGGTAAAAATGCTACTTACAGCTATAGGAGATTGTGCCGACTATCAAGGATTCATGTTATTCCGGGACGAAGGATCTAAAGTCCAATTGTCCAAGTTGTTGTACCAAATAGGTGCTGATCTTCATGTGATTGTTCAGAAATGTGGTCTTATTTCATTCTTGGATTTTGGTTTAGGGGGTGAGGTGGTGCGTCGTCAAGGAAGGCTACAGAGAGGCATTTCTAAAGTTAGTTTTTCTTGTATGAATTTCTATGTGGTCTTTCTTTCATTCTTGGGTTTTGGTTTAGGGGGGTGAGTGGGTGTGTCGTTTAAGGAAGGCTACAGAGAGGCATTTCTGAAGTTAATTTTCTTGTATGAATTTCTATCTGTTTGCTTCTAGATGTCCTCCCTTTGATTTGCTTAAACTGCTATAGTATAATATTTGAACCGCTCACGTCATAGTAGTAGTGTAAAGGCCGTAAGCCAGGAGGCAGCCATATAGTTGTCTTGACAATCATTTACTGGTCATACAAATAGACAAAGAGTAAGCAGCAACATACCCAGTGTAGTCCCACACAAGTAGGGTCTGGGGAGGGTAGAGTGTACTCAAACCTTATCCCTACCTCAGAGGTAGAGAGGCTGTTTCTGATAGACCCTTGAGTCAAGGTAGACAAAGAGTAAACTACACCAAGAAATGTGAGAATACATTGCTATGTTGAGGTTTTGCTAGTTGAATCTTGCAGTTTTCAGGCTAAATAGTGAGGAAACTTTCAAGGTTACAACAAAATACAATCCGCTCCTTATCCTTTTTGTCTTCTCGCGAATTTATGATATCTGGTCTTGATAATACAGTTTCCGACATTCTTGTAACTGCCAAAGGTTTTTGTTATCTAACGACAAATCTAATTACAATTTACTGAATCAGGCATGGGAGTTCTACGAAGAGGGAAAGCTGTTAGAGTTGATTGATCCAGAAATGGGCGATTTTCCAGAAAAAGAAGTCCTCAAGTACATTAAGGTAGCTCTCTTTTGCACACAAGAAAAGGCAAATCGAAGACCAATGATGAGCCAGGTTCTTGACATGCTCACAAGAAACATCAAGTTAAACGAGAAAGAACTCACACCACCAGGATTTTTCCAAGATTCGGGTGGTTTTAGTAGCACACAACTAAAACTGAAGTCATCTGAAAGCAGCACAAGTCATCAAATGAGTTCTGCGCCCCTTACAATCACTCAGGTGACACCTAGATAATCAATTACTCTTTGTGAATGGCAATTGAATTTATTTAGGAAGAAATTATTATTACCCCGCGGGGCTTTGGTCAGTGATAAGGATGCAACACGTGATATGTGGATTAAGTGCACTTCATGAGTATGATTATGCAGCAACTGAAGTCTAGTATTTAAGTTGGAAAGAGGATAAATGGAAGGTCCATACACCCCGGAGTTTCGAATGTGTGCACCAACTAGAGTTGTGGCAGAAGCCAGAAGCCATAGGAAATTCTTTAGTATCAATAAAAGAAATTATTTCACTAAATGATACTATATTTTTCTTTCTGATTATTTGGTTTTGTCCTTAAAGGAGTTCGTGTTTTCATCAAACTGTCTCCTCTTGTATGCATAGAATGAGCAGACTAGTCAAATTGTATAATTTTTATTTTAAAAATTTATTCTAGTTTTTTTTCCCTTTTGAGTCGAGGGTCTATCGTAAATGGCCTCTCTACGGGTAAGGTCTGCGGACACTCTACCCTTCTCAGACCACATTTGTGGAATTACACTAGATATGTTTGTTATTTCACTGCTTTGTGATATATTTCTCGTCTTCGTATGGGATACTACTTCTCATTGCACCAAGTGGTGTGTGCTCACAAGAAGTGATGTCCAAAATTATCTTAGAGGTGAGTAATCTTGGACTTTTTACCTCACTTGTCCAATGGATAAAAACTTCAAGTTTAACAATTTTTTGACTTTTGGTCTTGGATTTGCTCATGGGTCAAGTGGGTTCATTTCAATTTATGTGATATAATTTAAAATTTTTGGAAAAACAAACTTTTGAAACACGTAATCTTAAACATGCCATAGCATTTACCTTTTCAAACTTGTGATCTTAAATATGCTATTCCATTATTACTTTATTAGTGTGGTTAAAGCTTCTCATTAAGAGCAAAATAAAAAGCTTCCCATTAAGAGCAAAATGAAATATTTAAAGGTAAAGTACTAAGGGTAATGCTAAATGGCCAGAAAATTTAGCCTGAAATTTAAAAAGTCTATAATATCTTTTTTATAATAAAATAAACTGATCTTTTTTTTATTTTATAATTAAAATGTATTAAAGTTTAAAGGGTAAAATGTTCCAAAAAGTAAAGTAACATAGAGTGACATGATATTTTGCCATTCTGGCCAAATTTTCTGGCCAAAAGGATTTTTCCAAATACTAAATACAAATATGTATCAATCATTTTGAGATAGATTGAAAAAAGAAAATGATGTCAAACAATTTGGGAAAGAAGGAATAGTTTTAGAGGCACTGTAACACACATAAAATGATACAAAATGGAGCCTCTAGGTCAGCCACAGAACCCACAAAGATAAAGAAAGTTAAAAGATTATCAACATTAGAGAAAAAAAAAACTTTCTATGAACATGAAAATCGTCTCGACTGCAATTACAAATATAAGATCTTGATGTTTAGAATAACAAAATGCAGCTGCATTTGCCTCGAATCAACGGAATGTTAGCAAGGCACAAAATACGGAGTATCCAAAATGGATGTTTTCTGGTCCCTCAAGAGAATAAAGAGACCTCTGCAGTTGCAGCAGGTTCTAATGTCTGAGTAATTGCCTGATCAACACTGGATTCACTAGCAGGTATGCTGTCTCCAGTAGCAGGTGCAGTTCCCTCAGTTGCTGCATCTTTAGTGTTCTTAGCATCTTTTCCGTCCTTCCCAGCTTTGTCATCCTTGGCAGGTGCGGGTGGTGGGGGCAGCATATGAGGTGGTGGGTTGTGCTTGAGCTTCACCAAGATATGACGCATCCTTGAAAGATCGGTGGGTTTTCCAGGTTTGGGTCCTTGGACGACTGTGACAGATGGCTTCTTCTCTTGATCCTTCTTCCTTCCTTTCTTCTCAATATTCGGAACCTCATTAGGAACTAGCTCCGCTATGGCTTTCCAATAATGTTTGTCAGCTTCTTTGTGGAACTTTTCTTGATTAGTTACATACACCTGTTTCAACGGGAAATAAAAGAAAAGGAAAAACAAAACAAAATTTAGAGATACGGGAACATTGTAAGAGTGAATAGGGTGGAACTGACAGCTCCCCGAAAAAAAACTTACATTCTCTTTGTCTCGGTTGTTAGTCTTATTGGTCTCAATATTGAGCTTTCTTTTCTCATAGAATGCTTTCTTATGCTCTTCGCCTTCCTCAATAATTTGGTTTCTGATTTCTTTTTCCCTTTTCTCATTCTCCTCAAGACGGACAGCATTTTGCCTGCATCCCCCAAAACACAAATTATAACGAATCTAATAAGGAAAATAGTATTCAGGGTACCATTTCTGTTTTCACGACAAATATTAACTGTTATCAATTATCGGAACAGAAAAAGGAGAAACTGATTTGAATCCAGCCAAAAGCATCAACGGACTCTGATACCTATCACACATCGACCTCACCCTCCACGCTACTTCTTCCTTTTTATCTTTTAAAATTATTCTAAACGATCAAGAAGGGAAGCACCTTTTGCATAACCAATTGACGATGATCCAAAGTAAGTCCACATATGCCTCTGACTTTATCATATGAACAAGATCAACATTAATGACTTGTTATTCTCCTTTACCAAAATGGAATAACCTATACAGCCAACTGTTTTCATTTTTCCCGTACTTCTAATTATCCTTTAAATTGGCAATGAGTCGACTCCAATACAACAAAAATATCCAGCAAATGAAAGGATAAAAGAAAATCATTTGACCCTAGGGACTTCAACAATTACCGAAGTTTTAGATCTAAAGGTGGAAAGGGAAGAATAACGCAAAAGAAACCACATACTACAAACGTTATTATTGCTCCAATAACAATACCGGCTATCCAATTTCAGGTTACTATGCTTCTTGAGAGTCAAACCTACATTCTTTGACTGCGATATTATAAACATTTCACAATTGATTGAAAAATCAAACTGTCCAGTAGAGTTCCTTTAAACTAATCTTCTATTGTATTGATTCTATTTCTAAAATGCTGATAATCATCATCAGATTTCAAGCTAAAACTCATCAACTTTCAAATACCACAGTTCTTTTATTTGTGTTCTTCTATTAGTTAACTAGTTAAATGGATACATAGTCAAAGACAACAAAGATGCTTGCCCATTTAGAGTCTCCACTAGTATATCATTAATATGTACTATTGCATCTATATCACAAATAGATCTTCTCGAAGTAATAGTATTGTGTTTTTAAATCAACAGTAACTATATCGTCTATAACAGAAAATACTCAAAATATCAAACTGATTCTTCTGCAAACAATGACTAGCAAGATAAGTCCAATGTGTTCGGGATTTGGCATTTGACATTTGGTTCAGTGGTTGCCAACTTCACTTGCTCTAGAGCAGGCAGAAGTCCAATTCCTACAGAAAATCTCCTTCCCACTACCCTCGAATCAACATCCTGGTCATGGTACTCAAAAAAAAAAGGAAACAAGAGATCTAGCTAATTTTCATGAAATACTAACAAAAAAAAAGTAAGACCTGTAAAACATTAAATTTTTTCACTTCTCATTCTTGTTTTTGCGAGGCTATCAAATGAAAGTTTTTATCCCCGATAAAAACGCCAATTAACTAAGGAAGAAAAATAATAAAACTTGCAGATCTACTAGGGTCCGACATCAGATCTGCTAAGTAATTAAAAGAAGTGGTCAATCAAATCACAGTTGTGGCGACTGATTAGTCCAAGCAACTAAGACTTACCAACCAAAATGAAGCCTAATATTATTGATATTATTGCCAATTCTAGCAAATTACCAAATATCAACAGATCTACCAATAAAATTTATATCTAATGGAAGCATATGCAGAACAGGATCCAAATTGCATAAATTTATTTTAACAAGAGAATACACAATAGTAGTTAACAGATATTATATCAAGGACTCATATAGTTGACTCTAGCTAGTTGGGGATCAAGTAGTAGTTTTATTGTAGTAATAAGCAAAATTCAAATTCCAGAAACAAAAGCAGAGCTAACCTTCTCCATTCGCGTAGGGCTAAACCTTCCTCTCTCATTTCACTAGGAGGAGGAAGTACCGGTCCATCGGAGCTGAAAATTCCTTCAGAATCTTCACCGAGATCGTAAGCCTTACCATTTTCATCAGCGATCGGCGCCTCGGAGTCACCAAAAGGAGTTGATTGACCCGACCCGAACCCGTAGGGATCGGGATTGTTGACTGTGTGAGAAACATGATCTACTGTAACTTCCTCATAAACCGGCGTGTCGGCGGCGGAGTAGTCGCCGTCGTGGAAGGAAGGACTTGCCGCCGTCGCCATAGAGTCATCGCCGTCCATGCTAAACGAATCGAACGAAGCCATTTTCTTCTGTGCTGTCCCTTCTCTCTGTTCTATTGGAATTTTGTATCTCTCTTTATATCCTTGTCCTCAAGAGATTAAAAAAAAGAAAGAGAATTTCAATTCAGAATTTAAATTTTATAAAATTTTCATTATTCACTGAAGTTTCATTGTTTTAGTAAAATTTTATAATATAAATACGATACGAACTATTCCCTCCGTTCCATTTTATGTGGTAATATTTGATCGGGCACAGAGTTTAAGAAATAAATAAAGATTTTTAAATGTTTACCAAATTGCCCTTATAAAAATAGACTCATTTTTCTCTCTCCTCATAAATGTATTAGAGTACTATCTTTAAGATTAAGTGGGATCAACAAGGGTAAAAGAGGAATTGTAAAATGTGATATTCTTTTTGGGACTGATAAAAAAGGAAATGGTGCCACATAAAATGGGACGGAGGGAGTAAAATTATCAAGTTTACAAAATATGTTTACATTTTAGTAAAGAAATTTTAAATGTTAACAGAATAAAATTGTATTTATGCCAATAAAATTTTGACTTTTATCAAATTCAAAATGAAAAATAAAAATGTTTTAAGATTCATTTATTATCTTCAATTCACAAAGCTTGATAGAGAGCTTATGAAAAGATAAAATTATTAAAGTAACAATTAAAGTCAAATTCCTTTAATAAAGATGTTCTTTTCAATATTGATAAATAAAAAGAATTTATGTAGTAATTATTTTAATTAATTGTTATTGAAATGTAGTTAATTTAATTGAATTTATTATATTAATATTTTTTTTATTAATTACTATGAAAATGCTACTTGCTAATTGATGAGAAGATGATTACTGCTTTGAAGTTATTGATTAAAAAAATAGTGCATCTACATTTGAAGAATATATGAAAAAATTAGATAGACTTGGATGGGAAGAGTCATTATATAGTACATGTGTTAGTATATTTTGTAAAAGTGTCTGCTACAAAAAAAAAATATTGACGCTGGAGGTTCACAAGTTAGATAATTAAAATAAGAATTCTTAAATTTTTCCTAATTAGCCAAAATATATGTTAGGCGTTGATAATGTGATACCTCATTTATTATTTTTCGACCAGTATTTATCATACTTATTGAACTTTTTGATATTATATTGTGCCTATAAAATATTGTTTTATTCATGATTTTTTATATGTTGTGCTTGATGATTATGATATTTTTTTAATCAAAAAGTAATATTTTTTTGTTGAAATGAAGTTTTTATAACATTTTATTAATATAATGTTTGATTTCATATGCACATTCAGATATTGAAAACAAACAATAATCATAGATTCCGAGACCACATCTTAATATTCAGATGTGTATTCAAATCTACACACCTAGCTCTTAATGCAAATCTTAATATTCAGACGTGTGTTCAGATTTAGAAATCTTAATTTTAATGAAAACAAATGAGGCCTAAGTCAAATATAATCACCATTTGTACTCAAAATTTATGTTTGTTGAGTAAAGTTTTATTTTGAAGTGTTAAAAAGTTATAGCCAAGTATGTTTATATAATAGAGTAAAATTTTAAAAGAGTATGCTTATATAATAGAGATTTATATTATCAATAAGTATGATAATAGAATTATAAGGTAAATATAACCTAAGTCATTATAAATCACAAAGGAAAATAGTAATACGAAGACAAACTAAAAGAAGTTCTATGATATTATCCTGTAAATCAATATTAATAAGAGGCTAGAAGCAGGTACATTTTTATTAATATGCCTATTCATATTGAAAATATTTTTAAAATTTTAAATCTCTTCATTGGTGTATCTATTTCATATTGAAAGTACTTCTAGAATTTTACCATCATTTGTTTTATAAACATTTTCTTACCAATAATTTAATTCTACATTCTAAAAAAAAAACTATTAAATAAATTAAAATTCAATATATATATATATATATATATATATATATTAAATCGCATTGATACGATACTTTGTTCTATAGGCAATTAAAAAAGAAAATGTTACTTTCTATATGCAAAATTCTATAATAGAAAGCGTTTTCGACGAAATAAAATTAAATTTTATGTGACGTGAATTCAAAATAATAGACTTTAATGTGCGTATGGATCGTCCAATAAAAAAAAAGTTATTCTATCCATCCAGGTAGCTCAATAAAACAATAGAACTAATTAGGGCTGATAACGATATCTTTCTCCGATCAATTATCGAATCTCTAATCGGCCGGAAGTATGACGGTTGAGGTACCAAACACCGTCGGCTATGCTAACGGAGATTTGAAATCCAAAAACACTGATGCTAACGCCGGCTCTAGGAAATCAAAGGTGAGCGAGCGGGGCCGTAGGCGGCGGAAGCAGAAGAAAAACAATAAGGTACCGTCTCGTGGAGTAGATAGTGACACAGCCGCTGCCGACGAAGCTAATGGCGGTGCTGGTGATACTGATAAGGAGAATTCCGATCTACAGAAGGTATTTCCGGATTAATCTGAGGTGTAGTTGATGAATAATTGTTTTAGTGGAGATATGTATTTTATGAATTATTTAAGCATCTGTGTTGATCTTTCGATGAATTAGGTTTTATAAATTGGAAATTATAACAATAACATGCCCAGTCAGGGTGATGTGTATGTAACCTTACTGTCCTTATCCGTACCTTTGTGTAGTAGAGATACTGTTTTTGATAGATGCTCAGCTCAAGTGAAGCATATAGAAAATAATGTAGCAATAGTAGGAGAATTACTAATAATACTACTGATAAGGGAAATGAAACAACAATGGACTACCTACTAACCTTCTATACTATTCCTTAACCTCTCCATATCCTCCTATGCATTGGGAATGGTGAAAATAAGAATAATTAGAGTAAGTATTCGTTTCAATTTTTCTTGTTCCTAAGTTCAGAGTGTATTCAAAGATGCTTTGAAACTTGATTCATGCAATTCTAGTTTCTCAATATGAATATTTTCCAGCTGATTAAACAGTCTTAGTAGGAGCATCCTTAAAGGCTCTCTTTTTACTGATAAAATCAACAACGACCTACCCAGTGTAATCACAAAAGTGGGTCTGGGGAGGGTGGTGTGTGTGCAGCCTTGCCCCTACCTTGTGGAGGTAGATAGACTGCTTCCGGTAGACCCTCCGCTCAAGTGAAGCATGTACAAAGCAAGTATGGAAAGGAAATACAGTATAATAAAGGAGAAGGGAATAGTAGCAACAACAAATAATACGGTAATCGAATGAAAGGAAACAACATATAATATTATTGAATAAGCAATACGTATATAGGTGGATATCTAATGTGGCAGCTTGAGCGGCACACCTTGGTAAGCCTGGTTATCAAGGTTACAACAATGGGTTCCAACTGAGTGCTGTAGATAAGATTTGAAATTGAGTTCTATAGGTTTTACTCCTAAGATCAATTACTCAGTCATTCCCTTGGGGACTACTACATGGTTACATATATTATAACATGGAATTATGATTTATGCATATGTTCTCACTTGAGTCTTTTGATGATCTCTAAGGATTTTCTCCCAAAAAATGAGTACTTTTCTTCTTTGACATTGTTGATTGAGCTGGATTTTTTTCCTGGAGTAGTGGATGTTGAGTTATTTTTATGATTATTCTCATATTTCAAAATTATATTTTTCTGATTTTTCTTGTGCTTCAAAATTATGTGCATGTGAGAGTTTTATATAGAAGATCCTGTTAATTTCTTGATACACATTTTTTAGGGTTAATTGTAGCTGTTTGACCTAATTACTACCATGTGTATATAGGCCTAAATATAATTTACTAATGATATGGTCTTCTTTTTTATAAAGCTGATGATATGGTCTTCTTTTTGATAAAGCTAATGATATGGTTTATTTTATTACTATAGGGTAATTGCTTTGCTTGTGTTCTTTTCTTTTGCATGGTATAGTGCGTATAAGCATTGTTTATTTGTGAATCCCCAAGGTCCAGCTAGTTATTAAGAAAAACAATGTTCGCCTATTTGTCATTCTGAGGAAAAAGGATGTCTGATGTAGGTCAGTTCCATCATAGCTTGGCTATAGTTAATTTGTTTTTTTCCAGCTGAAGATGTGCATGAACTTCTATTTTGACATGCCTCATCTTTTTCCAGAAACTCTTTGTTATATGTTGGGGTCTGTCCCAGAGTCTTTATTGTTTGATAAAATAGTACTGTTTCTAAAAGATACCTTAGTTGTAATGTATTTATGAATTTTTTATACATTTATGGTGTTTTATAAAGTAACATGTATTTTCTGAGCTACTGATCTTGAACTTGCTTTGGCCTCATCTTTTGCAGTCCCTGGTGGAGCAAGTTGAAGTGGAATATGTTCCAGAGAAGGCAGTATTAGATGGCGAGTTGGATGAGGAATTCAGGAAGGTTTTTGAAAAATTCAGTTTCACAGCTGCTACTGGTTCTGAGGTAAAAAATAATTCATTTTTGGTTTATGATGCTATGTGAACTCTGAGTCATTACCTGATCTTTTTGTCGTGCCTTCAATCTCCTTATATCTCTCAAGTTGTTGAAATATATTACCGCAGTTCAAGAATTTTTCATTTGCATAACTTTTTATTGGAATATTAGGAGAATGATAAAAAGGACGAGACTGCCGCCGATGCTGCCTTAAAGAAAAAGGATGACTCAGATTCGGAGGAAGAGCAGGATGCTCAGCCAAGGGAGAAGGGTATTTCTAACAAAAAGAAAAAGGTCAATCTCAACTTCTATTTGCTGTTATTGTTAGCTACTTCTATTGTTCACCTTGAGTAGATTAAGACTGAATTACTTCTCAATTTCAGCTTCAACGTAGGATGAACATTGCAGAACTGAAACAAATCTGCACGAGACCTGATGTAGTTGAGGTATGGATAGGTGGCAAACATTACATATTATTATTTATTTTGATACTTGCGAACTTTGCAATATTAGTATATTTATTTACCCTATGCAGTTTGGGGAATGCATATTTCTCTGTTCTCAGCTAAAATAAGGTTGTATCTCTGGTGAACAATCTAGTTTTGGGGTTTTCTTATCCTTTCACAATCATGCTGGATCCCGAAGTCCCTAAGAGTTCCTTGTCTGTGCCCTTTCTAATATCTGCTTTGTCTTTTGTTGTGTTTCTATGCTTTGAATCAATTAACAAATGTGGAACCATATGAGTGCTAGTATATTATTGCTATGAAAAAGGTCAAAATGCTCATACATCAAAGGTAATTGATATTATACTCTTCATAAATTTGTCCTGGGGCAGGCCAAAATATTTTTTCTTTCTCTCTTTCTTTCTGTTATCCTCCTACTATTAATTGAGCACTTCTCCAGAAGAGTCGCAGAATCCCACCTAAAAATTAACCAGATCTGGGCATGAACCTCATACCAACACCTTTTCCATACATAATCCCACTGAAAGTGTCAGCATAGCATAGATGAGATCCTCTTATGATAATAAGTATGTTGTTTAATTTCATCATCATCTTTTCCTTCTCCTCGGACTGGAACTAGCCTTTGCATAATCTGATGCAGGGTCTTTTGCACATTAGGATAGCTTAACATTGATTTCTCGTGTATTCGGCATCTTACTTGTCTTGTTCTGACTACTGCCATTGACTTCTTTTGTAAATTACTGTTCTAACTGTAGACTATTTTCTTTATTGGTGTGTTGTATGACATTTAGGTATGGGACGCTACTGCTGCAGACCCTAAGCTATTGGTATATCTGAAATCTTACCGAAATACTGTTCCTGTCCCACGACACTGGAGTCAAAAACGAAAATTTTTGCAGGTCAGTTAACACTGCTTATTCATATATTTAGGTTGCAAACATTTTCAAAAGAAAAAGAAAAATAGGCCAATGTTAGTACATAGTGCACAATATTTTGTACCTCTTTAAGTTACCAAGTTCAAAAAAAATATTTTGTACCTCTTCCACTTCATGTTACAATTAACAAGGACAGAACTGGGTTAAATTTAGGAGAGTTTGGTTTGGGAAGGGGATGTTGGGATAAAGTCAATGAAGTTTGTCTTATATGTATATATGTGGTTCTTGCAGGAGGGCGGCCTTGACATTGGTGGAGCCTCAACATGTAGGTCTTTGACAAATGGGATTCTTCATAATTCTATATGTGTGTATTTTGTGGGTTGGGGGTTGCAGCGTTCCTCTGTTTATTTGTGTGGGTTGGTCAAAAGACATTTCTTTAGCTCCATTTTCCTATAAAAAGTTCTGAAAAGTATAGTTGCATTAAGTCCTTCAAGTTCAAGTAACTTAAATGTTCCCCACTGCAGAAATTCTAATTATTTCAGTTGTCTTTGCATTATTCGTGCTTGAAGTGGTTAATCTATTGGTACTATGGGCAAATGTGGTCATTTATCCAATCCACTCACTAGTTCTTTGGATATGATATTGTTAATCTTTGTTGTGTTATATTTTATCTCATCAAGCCTTGAATTTGGTTTTCAGGGGAAACGTGGTATCGAGAAACAGCCGTTTCAACTGCCTGACTTTATAGCTGCGACCGGAATTGAGAAAATTAGACAAGTATGACAAAATTTGTTCCATTATTTCTTATATATTTCTTGCTGTGGTGTCCTTGTGAAATAGGGATTTTTTTTGTTGTTGTATAAATGGAACTTAAACTAGATGTTGATGGAGCTCAAGCTAGGAAATTCTGATGGTTTGTTGCAATTTTTTCTGAACTTTGAAAATACGTGCATTAAGAAATGAAAGCCTTCATTTCAGCAAGACATCTGAAAATGAATGGATAAAGATAAGCACAATTCAACAAAGAGAAGATGCTACCTAGTACTTTGTTATGTTGACTTATCTTTTAATTTGGAATAAAGATAGGCTCCAATTATGTAGTAACATATGCCAGAAGTATTTATCTGGAATGAGATATAATATCTTTTGTTTGAGAAGGTGCGGTATATGATCTTTTCTGCTAGTATGTTTATGCTTGACCTTATTTTGTAATCTTATTTGTTCTTTTTGTGCAGGCTTACATTGAAAAGGAGGACAGTAAGAAGCTTAAACAAAAGCAGCGGGAACGGATGCAGCCAAAAATGGGAAAGATGGATATTGACTATCAGGTTCCCAATTTTCCTTGGTTCCTTGTTGATACTGAACCGCAAAATAGTCCATACCTTGTCAAGTGCATGGATATTTCTGGTTAAATGTTGGTTGCTGTACTGTTCTGCTGAGTCTTTATATCATGTTATGTAGGTTCTCCATGATGCCTTTTTTAAGTACCAGACTAAACCAAAGTTGAGTAGCCACGGGGATCTGTATTACGAAGGAAAAGAGTTCGAGGTACAGAATTTGTCTTTGACATTGTTGAATGGTCATATGCTTCTTTCATCAAACTTTGGTCATTCTCATCTGTCTTGGTATTTCATCAATTTCTTGAGAAAAATGAGACAGTTTTTATTGATGTACACTTTTAGATGACAATGTTTAATGGTGTTGGTTGCATTGGCTATACCAGTGTTAGATTTTCTTTTCCACAGCCTGCATCATCTTTTGATTTCTATATGCAGGTGAAGTTGAGGGAGATGAAACCTGGGACTTTGTCTCAGGAACTGAAAGAGGCTCTTGGTATGCCCGAAGGTGCTCCTCCTCCTTGGCTTATTAATATGCAGGTAAGTTACCATAAATTTAAGTTCTGTTTTATTGGATGTGGTAATTTTTTGTCCCCTTGAGTTTCTTGTCGTCTTGCTAGATAATTGGGTTTCGTTGCTAACACTTTTCTCCAACTCACAATTGTCTTTGGCAGAGATATGGTCCTCCACCCTCATATCCTCAATTGAAGATTCCCGGTCTCAATGCTCCTATTCCACCAGGAGCCAAGTTTGGCTATCAGCCTGGAGGTTGGGGTAAACCACCTGTTGATGAAGTAGTATTCTGAAACCTTTCAGTTTATTGGAACCTTTTACATTCTTCTCATCACATTGTGAAGATGGTGTTTTGTTGTAATTATTTATTATTCTCAACATTTCTCCCTATTTTGTTTGAAATAGTATGGGCGCCCTTTATATGGAGATGTCTTTGGTGTGGTGCAACAAGACCATCCTAATTATGAGGTATGCCCACTTGTATATTGTATTTTTGCTGGAGTTGTTTCTTTCTTTAAGTAAGTTCTTGGAGTAACATTTTGCTTCACTGTAGTTCCAGGCCAACTGAAATAACAAGCAGTACCTATGACATGTATGTTTGGAAACACCCCAATTTGAAGTTTGTGAAACTTATTGGAGGTGTTGGTAACCATGAAAAATATCTAAGCATCTAAGAAGCATCTCATTAATGAATGCTTGATATTTCTTTTTAAACAAAAAATTCAAGTATGTGGTCCTTGTAATTACCATAGCCAGTGTTCTTAGATCCTATTTTTGGTTGACAGTCTCTAATTACGTTTGTCATGCCATTTATGGTCATGCTTAGGATGAACCCGTTGATAAGACTAAGCATTGGGGTGACTTGGAGGAAGAGGAAGAAGAGGAGGAAGAGGAAGTGGAAGAAGAGATGGAGGAAGATGAGCTGGAAGATGGTATTCAGTCTGTGGACAGTCTTTCGAGGTATCACTTGATCCAAACTTTTAACACCATACAATATCTGTAGAAAGCTTTTATTAGCTCAACTGCCCCTATTTCCCTAATTTTCGGTTCTCCTTTCTGAACTGAACATGCACTGTGGAAGCAGTACTTAAATTTCAACTACATTTGAGGTATCATTTCTCAATGTGTTTGTTTGTTTGTATAGTACTCCAACCGGAGTTGAGACTCCCGATGTTATTGACCTTCGGAAGCAGCAGAGGAAGGAGCCTGAGAAGCCTCTCTATCAAGTAATAGCACTATATGTGGCCTGCTATTTTTTGCATTCCAATCGACAAATATTTTCTCCTTGTCAAAAATCTCACTACCATCTACTTGTTTCTTAAGGTGCTTGAAGAGAAAGAAGAAAAGATAGCTCCAGGAACTCTTCTTGGAACAACGCATACGTGAGTACATGTTTAAACTTGTGCAGAAGTTGTATCAGGCACCTCTTTTTTCTCTATACCGACTCTTTTTTACTTTGTCCATGCAGGTATGTGATTAACACTGGCACTCAAGACAAGACTGCTGCCAAAAGGGTAATGAAATCTCTTGTCCTCTCTCTTTGTTTGCTGCATTGACATGCTACTTTATGTGATCGTTGACTTTATAAACTGTTGAATGCAGAAAGCAATGACACATTATGATTGTTCTGTTGTTATCCTTCATGTGAAATTCATCAGAAGAGAATTGTTTTCATCCTATTTATGGGGTTGTTGAAACCCCAGTTATGAAGTTATATCATTGTAGTTTTCACGTGTTCATAGGATGGATTATTCTCTTCTTATTGATGGGATTATCGAAACCCCGATTTGGACCATTTTCTCCCCAAGTATGTGATAGAAGCTTGTTGTTTGTGAACTTGGTGCTGTGATAAGAGGTTTTTGCTTGCAGTTCTATTCTGATTGTGCGATGCTTGTCAAAGCTGGAAAGAATGTATTGTCAATTGATCTAACATAAAATGGTGCTTTTTAAAAGTATTTGTTAGCTGAATGGAAATGCATTAAATTGAAGACCATGATATGCTACATCAAGATATCATCTTTTCTATGTGCCCGATTTCAGTATTTCATGATTGTTCCCTGTTCGTGCCAATTCTGTTATTGACACTTCAATTAGAATTTTGTGGTAATTGCTTGAATTTTCCACTGCAGGTCGATCTGCTTAAAGGTCAGAAATCAGATAGAGTTGATGTTACTTTGGCACCCGAAGAGTTGGAACTGATGGACAATGTCCTGCCAGCCAAGTGAGTAGCAACACTAGTAACACTGTTTTGATTCAGAGGATCTCATATGAATTTTCCCGATTTTTGCTGAAAACTTTTTGTTCTGTTTTATAGATATGAGGAAGCTAGAGAGGAAGAGAAGTTGCGTTCTCAGAGAGAGGATTTCAGTGACATGGTAGCAGAGGTGTGGTTAACTATTTTCATCTTGCATCTTTATTACTCTTTCTCAGAGTCCTTTCGTGCTTCTTGTCGTAGTAAATCTTAATGTTCACTAGTTCTGACATTGATGAAACTGCTGCAGAATGAGAGGAAGAAGAAACGCAAGTTGCAGGAAAAAGATGGCAAGTCGAAGAAGAAAGATTTCAAGTTTTGAGGCGAATTTCGTGTTCCATCTTGCAAAGTTTATCAAAACACATAAAACGAAACATATATCTTATTATCAACCTTATATATGAATTATGAATTTTTTTCTTAAATAACAACATTTTTCATTTTTGTTTTCACCAAGGGTACTAAAGACATCGACATATGTTATGAATACATTGAAAAGATTTGCCACTATCATTATCACAATGAATTGGTTGAAGCTTACAGCTAAAATCATTCATGCAGAAGAATCTGCGGTCGCAGATACAATAACGCTTATAACATAAAGGTTCAACCTTATGGTCTGCGTTACGACATATTAAGTCACAGTCGCTATCCTTGCCACAATGCATAAACACAACATTTCTTGGTTCCACTTCATGTAATAATATACCTGTTATATCAAATTTCATATAGTTAGATTACATACATTATATATATAAATGTGCTTTTTGACTTGACTTCAATTGTGTCATGTCGTCCAACTTTGAACATGTAGACACACATGTCCTATGTGACATAATACACATAGGATGTCACGTAGGATGCGAATTTTCATGCTACATAGGATACATGTGTTTAGTGTTTACTTATGCATACTCAAAATTGGAGGGCATAGATGTCATCTGAGACTAAATTAAAGGACACGTTTATGTAAATTTTCTTTTCTTTTTAGTTGTGTTAATAAGGGCGTGAAAAAGAAAATATTTATACTCATAATAACTAAGATTTAACCTCTGTATACCATATAATTAATTTTCAGCAAAGGGTGTGCATCCAGACATGTATGGTATGCAAGTGAAAAATATTATCTAAAAGCATTTGTGTAGAATCTACAAAAATACTATGAAAGGTGCGGTGGCGGGGGGTGAGAATGAAGATGAGATGTGTTAGAGGGTGGAGTGGACACAATCAATAATATATGTGGAATGCCACATGTGGAAGTCATTTTCCTTCTTGAATCCTACCTCGTAATAAATGAATAAAATTACATCCCGGAGAGGAACATAAAACCTAATCTCTACAACTATTTTTTTGCATTTTTAAGGAACTTGTTTTTCTATGTATATAGAGCATCTTTCAAAAAATTGACCAAACAAACATGAGAATCGAACATTTGACAAATATTTTCCTCCATACTGAATGCATCCTAAGACCAACAAATATTGTAATCGTATGAACAAGATCTTTTTTACGTTTAACTAGAGGCATCAAGTTCGGAATTATGAGAAAGAAAATAAAATTCTGATAAAGAATGTTTCCCCCTTTAATAAACGTGGATTAATGCTCACTTAAAGGTGAAACACCTCTCTATCAATATTTTCTTATCTACATATTCGAAACCTCTAATCAAAAATGAAAATATCTCCTCATCTTACTACAACAATCCTAGGCAATAATAATTTTGTAAAAGAAGAAAGAGTAATTACTCGAAAAAACCAACAAAAGGAGAAGAGAACCAATAGTATTTGGAGACATATTGTGTTGCTGCTTGCTGGCTAATAATTAATACTAATATTATATATAGTGCAACATTTTATTATATAATATACAGTATAGTGTGTAATTAAAAATTAAGAATAATTAATAAGTTATAATCCAAAAAGTCTAAGTTAAACATTCCGTAAAGTAAACTCTAAACAACAAAATGCATGGTTTGTGTTTGTTACGAAGAAAACAAATCTTTTCCTAAAAAATATTTTCCTAAACCATCACATTTTTTATTTATATTGAAATGATTTTTAGAACATAAATTTATATGATTAATTTTAGATTTATAAGTTTAAGTTTTATCTTTAAAAATTTTATATTCAGCTAAATATTTTTACGTAAATTAGGACGGAGGGAATACTTCAAAAACTTCAAATTTGATCATTCAAAATTGCAGGGCCAAACGTGTGCTAATAAGCAAAGTAATTAGAACATATAAATTGAAACATAGAGTATATCTTATATAATATTAACCTTACATATATATGTTGTGCATTTTTTTAGGTCACAAGTCGCAACTCGTTTTTTTTTGAGATTGTAATTACTAATTCAAGATCATATTTATTTATCAACATGATCGAAATATACATAGTCACTCACAAGGCGCGACATTGACTTGTGTAATCAATACATAGGGGACCATTTTCACTACAGTAAAATACAAGTAAAATACTCTTCACAGAAAAATTGTTTGTTACAAATACATTGGCTCTTGTAGCAAAAAGGTTCAAGCTTATAATAATCTTCTTTTTCACACATAAAATCACAGTCACTGTCACTGTTGCAATGCAAATACACAACATTTCTTGGTTCCACTTCATATAATTCATATATAACAAATAAGAACACAAAAAGAAGATTAGTATGAATCGAACTGTGATCGAATGAATAAGATTACTTTATTTTTAATAGACGTTTTAGATCAGACTGTGATATGATAGATAAGACCACTTTATCATTAATAGAAGTTTTGGGTAAAATTTTCGGGACAAAAAAAAAATCTTGAAGTAATTAATAGTGTTCGCTAATGACTTTTCAATCTTGTAATTGAAAATAACTACTATAGCGAAGTTTGAAATTTACAATTGAAATTCCATGATAATATAATGATATTTCAAAATACATGGTATTAACTATTTTTTTTTAATTACAAGAGGCTGAAAAACGTTGTCTTTTTGATTGTCCTTAAGTATGTAAATTCAAATTAGTTGAGCTAGTAAATTATGAATACCCTTGATTATAAAAAAAAAAAAAAAAAAGTAAAAAACATAAAAGAATAGGAAAGATGAAAAAGGAGAGGAAATTAAAGCTATATTTTGTTTTTGTATATAAATACTTTTTTTTTATACATAGGGTATAGGTGAGGGGGATTATAAGGTGAATTGAACCCTTATCGATAAAGAAAAAGTTTAGATAATCAATCAACTGAGTTACTAGAATCTCTGGAAGAAAACTATATAATAATTATGTCAGTTGCATGAATAAAACAACGTTTTTTCAAAAAAAATAAATGAATTGAAATTATGGTGGAGTGGTAATTACGAGAGGCAAAGTCGTCACTATGGGTGTGAATTCAATCGAACTCAATGATTCTATTCAAATCTTATCAAGCATTAGAAAAAGGATTTGTATCGTAATATGCATAATAATTAATCTATTTAGAAAAAATAATCTTGATTCTGAATTCATTAACTAATTTTTCTTTTTGGCTCCAACTCTAGAAAGTACTCTTTTATTTTGCAACAATATCAGGTTTCAAATTTGAATTCTAGAAACAAATTTTTTCTTTTGTGAAAGGCTCTGTATCTCAATAACAAAAGTTTTCAACAAGAATTCACATTAATCGAACTTTAAAGTAACTATCGAACATTAAATTAAAAAACTCGAAAAAAAAAATAAAATAAAAAATAGATATATATATATTTAGAGATCTAGAGGGAAAGAGAGTAACCACTTGAAAAAAATCAACAAAAGGAGAAGAGGAACTATCATCTTTGGAGCCATAATATGTTTTACAACTTATTCATATGCCTTGTAATATATATAAAAGCAGCATTAATTGTGCCTAAATAAGTATAATTAATAAATGATAATCCAAAAAGACTAATTAAGTTAAACATTACGTTAAGTACATTCTAAACAACAAAATGCACACATGAGAAGTAAAATATTTTCCTTAAAATTTCTTATTGTCATTTCTCTTAACAAAAAAAAAAAAGAAAGTAAAACAATTACAATTTGTGAAATATATCCATTGAAACGATATGGTAATCAATATTATTCATCACGTTTGTCACAACTAATGTTGATTTGTTGGTGTTTCGAGGTCATGAAACACAAAGTCATGATTATGTATTTTTTTTATATCAATATATAATTCCTGGATTTGATTGACGTATTTCAATTGACTTGACATTTGACCAGTCCTTTCGAAATGATCTGGTGATCGATACTCACTATATTCATCATGACAATTATTGTTCCTTTTTTTAGCATTTTAGGATCATGAAATACTAATTCACGATTGTATGCATCTTTTGTGTGTATTAATACATACTAGTTTTCCTGAATTTGATTCACGGACTCTAATTATTATATTGTTACATCAATTTTAACTTGTACTCACTTGTTGAAATCAACAAAATAAAATAAACCATTGTCATTGTAGTCATGTGTTGCAAATCTAATTAGTGATTTGGAAAGTAACATATAGTAAATAAAATTATAAATGATAGTTCAAAAAGTCAAAATTAAGCATTTGGTAGTGTAAATTCTAAAAATTTAAATGCACTCATACTATATATCTTATCTTAAATATATTTTCTATAGGTTGGGATCCTATTAATTAGATATTACTATAAACAGTGTATGTAAGAAATTTGTGTTAAGAGTAGCATTTCTCTGCACCACTTTTAGCTAAGCGCGATAGAAAATAATCCAAGAAAGTCAAGTTAATTTAAACATTTTGTAGGATAATTTCTTAAAAAATAATAATAAGTAATTAATGCATAATCTGATAATCTTATCAAAATTTAATGTCTTACAGGTCTAAGGGCTCGTTTGTTGGGATCAAGTTATCTCACTATTAGTTATTTTGGGATTAGTTATTTCAGAATTGTTATTCTATTCTCAATGTGGAATAAAAATAACACTATAATTATGTGATAAGTTATCATGCATGCGGTAGACAAGAGGGAGTTGCTCGGATGACAAGCATCCCTTATTTCCAATCCTAAGGTTGTGAATTTGAGTAACCAAGAGAGCAAAAAGGATGGAAGAGAATAAAAAAAGTTATCTTGCGGTTTATTCTGACCAAACATGAGATAAACTAGTCCTACGGTAATTTATTATCTAATTTAGTATAAAAATAATAATTTTGTGTCAATCTTATAGATATTTTTGATAGTTTTTAGAACTTATAATAGGTATTAGTAATGTTTCATATTTTTTCAAAAATAAATAAATGTTGCCAAAAATCATGCTCAAACACATTTTGAAATTTCGATTCGAGTTTCACCAAAATCTAATTTCTCAAAAATATTTGATATCTATGACCAAACGCTAAGCATTTTTTTTTTTTTTGAATAATAATCCAAATTCATACACCATATATTATCATGATATGATATTATCTGTTTTGAGTCAAATTGACATAATTTTCCCACAATACATCATTCAACTTTATATTACTTTTTCAATTTATATGATATAGTTTGATTTGACACTAAATTTAAGAAATGTGTTTTTTTTCAATATTCCAAAATTGTTCTTAAAATAAATAAATTTTTAAACAGAAGAGTATACCTATGTGAACTTTTTACCTGGAACCAGTGGCGGAGTTAGAATTTTCAATAAGGGATTCAAAATCTGAAAAAATAGACACACGGAGTAGCCGAGGGGTTCGACATCTACTGTATATACCTAAAAAATTATTTTAACCATGTATAAATCATATAATTTTCTGTCGAAGGGTTCGGATGAACCCCTAATTGTAAGTTGGCTCTGCTACTGCCTGGAACCTAACATGGAATATAGTATTGATCACGTTATTAAATATTTGTCAAATAAAAAAACATGTATTTTTTGGGATGGACTAAAAATAAAAGTATATCATACAAATCTTTTCGTCTCGTCAAACCATTGACTCTGATTATTAGGTTGATCCAATCCGATAATACTCTTAACATAATATGATATTGTCAATGCTATTAAGTAGAGAGCATGCTATGATGGAGATTTGTGATGTAAGCTATCGAGTAGAATCAAAATGGACATTTGAAGTGAAGCCCACCAGGTGTTTCTTTTTTTGCCTAAATAAATTCCCTGATTTTTCTAGTTTTAATCAGCTCAATGTATGCATGTTAGAATGTAAATATTTTCTGCTTGCAGGATGTTGTTCGGACCCTTCAAAAATGTCGCCACACCTGTGTCAGATCCTAAAATGTGCATACATTTTGGAGGATACGACACATATTGGGCGATATTTTTTAAGAGTCCAAGCAACATAGACTTTTAGAATATGATAACTTATCAACAAAGTGTATATAAACTTCAATATTATTGAATAATCATTATTTTGGTACTAATATGATAGAAGTGCATGATTTGTCATACTTGGACTCAAATACAACATACACACTAATTGAATGTATATACATTGTTTTCACTTATAGTGTATTTTAACTTGTTGTAGCTGCACGTTACGTGCTTTATTCCAAGTTACTAGTTGACTTATTATGGACGATTACCTGTAGTTATCTTTTATGTTACATTATCAATGCATAGTTCTAACATGTGTATTCGTTTTTGTTCAACTAGGAAAAAATAATCAATCTGCTGCTGTTGCCATGCTGCAAAATCAGTCACTAAGGTGTGATATATATTGTATGTATGGACAGTGGTAGGGTAAATTAAAGCTAGAGTTTAGCTCAATTTCTCTCCTCCGTCTAATACAAATAACGGTATTTCGTCTAGCAATTCTCTCCTGGTATAAGCATGAACATTGTAGCTTATGAAGCATGTACAAGGCGCTTGCCAGGAATAGCATCAACATGCTGATTGCTCGATTGCAGCCTATATAGTGACTTTCTTTGTTTCCTTTTTTTTCGTTTGGGAAAAAAATGGGCACCACCTACTATATATCTAATGATGAAGGTCCGTCTCGATTACTTCAGCCAATTCTTTCGTTAACTTTTCTGCTCTCTCATCTTGTCCACCTGCAAAAGTATAGACTCTGAATGCAAATTGGAATGCCTTCCAAAGCTGTGTGGCTGATTCTTTTTTGCTCCCTTCATTTCTTGGTCCGGCTCCTTCTTTTCCCCCCGCCATTGCTTCTCTCTTTTCCTGATTCGACATTGCAACATTATTTCAAAAAATTGTTAACCAAATCCATTACGATGGTGGTTAATGTGAATACCATGTAAACAGATGTAGAGAGTGTTGATCTGAATGATGCTCTATGCATTCCATATAAACTTATCTATACGAGTTTAGAGATGTTCGAGAAGATTCTCAAACCTTATCGGCTAAGCATGCTTAATTTCGGAGTTCTGATGGGATCTAGTGCATTAGTGCTCGTATGATCACATCGTGACAAATCTACTCTATCTAAATACACACATTGAGATATACTTAAAATGCATTTCGAATTCATATCTTTGTATCAATTATTCACAAGATTTAGTATTAGAGTGATTTTGATTGTATTTACCTTCAGTGCAAGTTCCATACAGTTTGAGGAAACATCCACCATCAATTCTTTGATACGTACAAGGGCGCCGAAATCAAACTGAATTTTATGTGTTTTTAGTTTCTTGGATTCTTCATCTTTAGTCCTTTCTAGAGTGTCCACGTCTCCTTTTATCTATATGAGAGAACTATTTGTTAGAACTGCTAACACGAAATTAAGTCGTCGTGGGAAGTTTTGAGGTCCAGGGACTTAGTTTTTACCTTGTTGAAGTACCTCTCAGCTCTGGCAAGATGTTGGCCAACAGGCGAGGCCGGTTGCCAATTCTGTAAAGTAGAGATTATTGAATCTAATTTGGAATAGAGAGTTGCTGCCGTCCTCAACGCTTCCAACTTCTTACAAGGAAAATCCTCAAATCTTGCTAGGACCTGTACCAAGAAAATCTTTAAACCAACATCCTGAAATGGTTAATTATGACAAAAAATAAGAAATATAGAACTAACCTGAGATTCGTCTGTTAGTTTCTCAAGGTGGGATTCGACATAATTGTGGAATGTAATGAGCTCAGACATATCTGATGTATTGAAAGAAGCAATGGTCTTCTTCATCTCCTTGATTAGTTTTGCATGATTTTTAACATCCTCTTCAATTTGTTGGAAATATGCTGACCTGTGAGATATAATTCATAAATATAAAATATAAACATCAAAGAATAAGTTGCCTTCTACCAAAATAATTACTGTTTCGTTACAATTTGTTTGTCTTACTTCCCTTTTCAGTCTATTTCATAAAGAACGCCTTTTTCCTTTTTTAGCAACTCTTGAATTCTCAACTTTCCTCATGGCATGTTTAAGACCGCCAGATTAAAGAGCATTTTAGTAGTCTTCATTACTTTCTCAAACTCTGTGTCAAGTCATAACCAGACAAATGAATTGAAACGGAGGGAGTATTTGAGATTTCAGGAAGATCACCTCTTTGTCATCTCAGCCAATGCATCAGCCATTCCTGGTTTACCTCCTTTTGGCGCATTAAATTTTCCCTTGCCTCCCTTTTGTTTACCATCTAAGCTAGATCCTTCAACTTTCCCCTTAAGAGATCGATAAAGATTTCCCATTTGGGATGATCTTTTCAGTTTAGTGGCTGCTTTCTTCAGTCGTGGATTTTTGGCACCTGCGAAAGTTGGTGGTGGTGGTGGAGGTGCGCCTCCCTTTTTCGTTTGCATGGGTGGAGGTGGTGCTGATCTTGGCGATGGTGGATTTGCAGCTCTCTTTCCCATTGGCATTGGTGGTGGTGGAGGTGCAGCTACCTTTCCCATTGGCGTCGGTGGAGGGGGTGGTGGCGTTGCTCTATTTGATGCCTTTGGTGGAAGTGGATGTGCGGTTACCATACCCTTTAGTCCTTTGTGAGGTGAACATGGAGGTGGAGGCGGAGGTGGAGGTGAATGTACATTTTCTGATTTCCTGGGAGGTGGTGGCGGAGGACAAGGCACTGCTCTATTTTTTGATGTAATTGGAGGTGGTGGAGGTGGAGGTGGAGGTGTTACTGTGTTTCCTGATGTAATATGGGCTGGTGGTGACGCTGGTCCTTGCTCCTCGTTCTCACACGAGGAATCTGGTTGAGGTTCTGGCTGAGGTGATGTTGGTACTTGCGATTCTATGATTTTTGGTGATAAAATGTTTGGAGAAGGTGGTACTGATGATTGTTCTGTTACATTTGATTGCAACCTAGAAATTGAAGATGGAGGTAAGAGCACATCAAATGTAACGCGAGCTGGGACTGCTTGACCATTTGATGCACCGGTCCAGAATATTCCACCATTTTCCGATGCTTTCTCCAGGCTATTCAGTAGAATCTCCGGTAAGTCCATTAATTCACAATCTTGATTTGCTTCTGTATTTGACCCTTTTTCATCGACGTCGCTTCCTAGCTGAACTGAATAGCCTGAATCTTGATTTGCATTGGGGATCATGTGGAACGAGAGATGTCTTACCTCAATCGGGTTCTGGTTTCCAACAGCTTTAACCTTGAGTGATAGGAGAAGAGGGGAAGTGATAGAAGCCTTTCCATTCTTCTTTGAGGAATTGGTTATTATCTCAGGGAGGACTGAAGTTGGAGAGCTCGAAAGGGAGGAATTGTTGCTCGAGTAAATCTCTGAAAAATTCTTCTCAAATGCGTCAGGTGAAGGACTTGTTTCTCTCGTCTGATCATCCTCGTCCTCAGTCTCGTCCCCATGCTCATGCTCATGCTCGTCCTCATCCTCATCCGTCATCTCTGACATCCTTTCACTAGCTAACTTGATAATGTCGTCGAGCAATGCCAACACTACATAGGTAATATAAGAAAATCATTATAACTGCATATCGATGGGAAAAATACTACAACATACTAGTGTAATCCCACAACTGGGCTTTTGGGAGGATAGAATGTACACAAACCTTACCCCTACCTTGGGAGGTAGAGAGGTTGTTTCCGATAGACCTCGGCTTAAGGAAAGCATATCAAATTAGATTGAAAAGGAAACAACTAAAGTGAATGGATCACTGCAAAATACTATAGAAAACATGACAAAGTATTCTGAAAAAGGAACAATAACTACACCAAAAAGGTGCAATAATCAAAGTAGAAGAAACAATAGATAGTAACAGAAATCAACCTCAAGAAACTACAGAGAGATGATCATACCATATTCAAAATCATTTAGTTTACAGTGTGAATTCTCTTTACATGTAATCATCCACTCATCATTTCCTGTCCACATTTCCCCAATTGATTTCAATATATCACAAAAGCATCTCACTTTCTGAAAAAAAAGGGAAACTTTGGTGAGCAAAATAAGTTGTGATTTTGCTTATAAACAATAGTACTGCATATATACTAAAAGTGCTTAACTTAGGGAGTAAATTACCTCATGTATTGATGTCCCATCTATTTTTGACAACGAAAAATTCGGATTGATCGAAGGGAACAGTTTATGTAGATCTCTCAGAGTTGATATCAGCAGCTGTTGAAAAACATGACCATGACAGAAAAAAGTTGGTTAAAGAGACACTTCTTGTTATTTTCTTCTGAAAAGGGAATTGACATTTAAGTGAGTAAAGTTACAGTATGTTGCTCGGACTCTTCAAAAATGTTTATGGGTGTGTCGGACCCTCTAAAAGTAGTGCTTTCTGGAGGTTCCGATATAGGTGGCGAAACCAGGAACCTCGTGTATTCAAGATTAAGTATAGACAAAATACATAGATAGACACCTTCTTTTGGCTTCAATTGGCAACTAAATACTCCAACTTTGAGAATGCACATCATCTAGACATATCATCTCATCCCCACTGTGTCTCGTGGACACCCAATGTTGATGTGACACAGAAATTTTGGAGGTGTCTAGATGATCATTTTGTAAGTACGACTATTCAACTGACACCGAGGAGACTAGTTGAAGTGTTTATATGTGCATCCTCAAAGGTGGAGTATTCACTTGCCAGTACTTGAGGCCAAGTTCAGGTGTCTTATCTATGTATTATGCCTTTAATATATATGTATACAAGGTGATTTTTGACCTATGTACATAATATAATTTCTCGATGAAGGATGTTCACTGACCAACCCTTCACTCTACGTAGTGCAACAATATTTTTGGAGAGTCCGAGCAACATAACTGAGTGATTTAACAAGTGTTGACGACAAACTAATAGAAGAAGTCATATATGTACCTCATTTGCAGATTCAGAGCCATCACAAGGAGAAAGATCAAGCAAGTGTCTCAATGTGATGATCTTGTTTCTTATACCTGTCATTATTCTGAAGTTGCTAGCCACCCCACATGAATTTTGAAAAGTTGGACTTCTTGTAATTGCTTTCACCCCATTTGAACTATGCATTCTTGGGCTTTTTGGTGATTTCACCACATTTGAACTTTGCAATCTGGGACTTTTTGGTGCTTTCATTCCACATGCATTGCGCGATTTGGAACCTTTGTTTGCTTTTGATCTTCTTGGTACCAACATGGAAGGTAATTTCTTTATTACTCTAGTATGTAATCTCCTAGTTTTACGTGTGTCTTCTTCCTGAAAAAATAATATTGTTAGTAATGGTATTATAACAGGGGATATGTCAAAAATTCAACATGGGCGAGTTAAAAGGGAAGTTCAGTACACAAAGCTCCTGTTACATGCCAAGGAAGAGCCTGACCACATTGGATCTATAGTACGTATTTTTTTGAGGTGTCATTCATCAATTTATATGTTAAGGGATGCTTCGTACACAAACCTCTCACTATGCGCGAGGAAGAGTCTAACCACGTTGGGTTTATTGTAGGTATCATTCATCAATTTATATGTCAAGGAAAGCTTGGTGCACGAAGTTTCTATTATGCATGAGAAAAAACCTTAGACCACATTGGGTCTATTGTATCCAGGTTTACATTACATTTTTATAAGAAACTATTTATTTTTTTTAACATGTGACCTCTTCGTTACATGGCAACAACTCTTCCCGTTGCGCCCGATAATGTTCTTTCACCTCATGGTCAAAGCTAACTTTCTTTGATTTCCATGGAGGTCCCCAATATGGTTAACACAAAAGATTTCCATAGAGGTCCCCAATAAAACGAAAAGAAAAATTGACACATTTATGTTTGCACTTTGCATGCATGAACAATATTTTGGCATAATGAAAAAATGCAATATTATGTTTTTCTTCTTCATATAATTAAATAAAGATTCTCAATATACAAACATGTTTTTATTATATGAAAAAATATAGAAAAAAATTACCTTTAACAAAGAAGGTTTCCTGCGGAAAATGAAAGGAACAACACCACAGAATACCCCGCTCGCCATTTTCAACGAGTAATAACAAGTTACTTTCTTTTTTTTCGGGAAAAGGCTTTTCGAAGAAAAATTAGGAAGAAGAATTAACGTTAAAAAAATTTCAAACTCCTATGACCAAAATTTATGTTTTGGTAATAGAAATTTTAATTAAAGATGTTTGGGAAATTGTTGAAAAAAAAAAAAGAGATTTTTGCCTTTAGGCTTTTGAGGGAAAATTGGCTATTCCAAAATCATTGTCATGAGGACAAAAAAACTTTTTTTCTTTCTCTCCTTCGTTTCCAAAAGAGAGAAAAGAAAGAAAGCAAAAAAGGTTCATTAATTATGTGGACAAAAAAATTATTGGTTTTTTTTTTTGGAGGCAAAAATAACCATTAATTTTGTCTTGGGGTTATGTGATTTTTAGGTAATTAAATTTTTTTTTAGATAAATGGATATTTAATATATTTTTTAATAATTATTATTATTATAAGGTTTGTGTTGGATGGATCTTTTGCATGGATAGAATTACCATGGTTAGAGTCGGATTTAAGGTTTTAAATTTGATAAGTTTAATCTTTATATTGGGGGTTGTTTGTGGTTAAGAAGTGAATTATTTATGTATTAAAAAGAACATAATTAGGAGTAACATGTTTAATGGGGGCATTTTAGTTGTTACGTATATACGACTTTGACTATCAATTTAAAATCCCGCATAATTAAAGATTTGTGTATTATAGTTGAATAGAAGATGAAATAATTAATACATAAATTAGTAATGCATAAATAAGTAAGCACCTTGCATAACTAATCACTCATTACTAATACATGCATAACTCTAATTAATCAATAAATAAACGGCAAGAAAAGGTATTCAGTAATCAAGATATATTATGGATTTAGTGGTAAATTAAAAATCCATAAATTTCAAATTCTGACTTCACCATCAACCAGTATTACTGACAATTTTTTTTTAAAACCAGTATATGATACAAAAGCTTCAAGCTGAATTTTTAGTTGTCCGAAAATGTTATAAATACATCAGATCTCTCTATTATAATTATTTTCTATAACAATAATTTCATTATCCAAGTTCCTTTGGAGTTGATTTCAATGTTATATCATATTACATGTTCTCAATGACAACATTTTGCTATAACAATCATAAAATATCCGAACAAATACAATTTTATAGAAAAAAATTGATTAGATGTCTATTTTGCCCTTGGGAGAATCCTATCTTTGAAGGCCTCCACAGTCAATCCTTTCTCCAAATAAACAATATTTGAGGGGTCAAATGGTCCTTTTATTCTGTCTATGCATTTGATCACTGCCCTTGCTGGAAGCACACTTTTTGATGGATCTGGACTTGTCCTATAGCTCAAGCATGATGAAAACCCCTAAAAAATAATAAATAAGACAATTAATCAAATATCTATATGGATATCATCAGACAACTCTATAATAATCATACAATATATTTTATTATAATCTCTAAGTTTTCTTTAGAATCGATTTTTATGTTATATTACTTTCTATAGCACCATTACTTTATAATAGGTAAAAGTATTAGATATTTTTTTTAGTCAGTTTTAGAAAAAATGATACATTTTCTCTTGACACAATCAATATTTATCTATGTTGGACCCTCACTTGTTTGGCAAAAATCCGTAAAGACGTATTCTTTTTACGGATAATTTTGAAACATTGCAAAATCTGATCATATTTCTTAAACTTCATATTTAGTCAAATTAAATTAATAAATTGAGACGGAAAAATAATTAACTAAAATTTTAGCCATTGAAGTAAAAAAAAAAGAAGTTAAATTTACCTTGAAAATTAGAACTTCAACATCTTCCTCATCTACAAGAGCTTTAACAAGAAGAGCTTCATTTCTCATAGATTGACTATAAAACTCTAGCATTGCTAATTCCGAATTATTATTATCTTCTTCTTCATCATCATCATCATCGTTATCGTTATTGTATATAATTCTTCTCCTTGCACGGCAAAGCAGGACTACCAAAGACCTCCTGGCAGTCGATTTATGAGAAGTAATAAAGGAGGAGGATTGCGGAAGACTGACAATAGTTTGAATTGAGTTGGAATTATGGTTGGGAAAATAGTATGGTAAAAGATAAGGTAAGCATTGTGAATTATTGCATTGGAATAATATTCTATGGTTCAACATGTTAGCCATAGGATAATGTACAAAAGGATGAGGTCCAAATTGGAGGAGCTCATTATAAACCACTTAATTTTTATTTTTGGGATAAATAATGTTTTATAGGGCATAAATTTATATTTTTATACCATATATAGTATTTTATAAGTTATGTTTTACGTATTTATAACAGGATATAAGTTTGTTTTTTAGGAGCAAAATAAAAGACCAGTCTATTAAAAGGACAAAATTGTGCAATTGATTCTTCTTTAAAAGGGTGAATTGCACAAATATTTTTTTTTGTTAGGGAGAGATTACTAATACAAAAATTAATTGCTAGTTTCACGGCTTGAATCGATAACTTATTTCAATTACATTAATAGAATAGTGACTATTTCTGAATTTTGTCACATTATTTTGTCCATTGTATTCATTAGTGATACAGAATTTGCAAGCCCATATATCAATACTAAAACAAGCCCAAGAAAAAAAAAAAGCCCAATAGTAGAATATATCAATTTTTATTTTATTTTTACATAAATCTTATAGCGTTGAGAGCTAAGTACATTTTATTTCTATTTTTTTTCTTCAAATTACAAAAAATCTTAAAATTATAGGATCTCGGATACATCAGAAAACCTGTGGATACACAACTCACGGATGTATCCGAGAGGGGAGGGATGTATCTGGGAGGGGATAGGAATGTATCCGAGAGAGGATAGGATTTTCTTAATAATTTTTCATTCTCACCGCAATTATTATCAATTTTCAAATTTGAGAATCAAACGATTTATTTTTACCACAATTATTTCATATGCCTTGTAAATATTTTGTATTTTTCATTTATTAATTATGACTTATAGCCTCCAGGCCAGACATATCAGGATCGTCGAAGAAGTGCCTTAACGCGCCGCAGCCAGGAGGGGAGCTAGGTGGGGGTTTGGACAAATCCAATAGCTTTTTCGTAGACCCTATGTTTGTATTAGAAAATTATATAAATATATATATGTATATTAACTTATGAACCCCTTAACAAAGTTGAATGATGACTCAGTGTGTTTTTCCACACCAGAGTTATGGGTTCAAACCCTACTACCATCAAAGTTAAATTTAGAACCCCCAAAATCCTAATCTTGGCTCTGTCTCTAGGCCCGGCTCACAACCACTACTTTGACTCTTAAACAGGCGAATGAATCATTTTTCTATATTTTATAGATAGTTTTCAAATATGTAAATATGAATTTACGATCAATATATGAACAATATAGCCCAGATTTGACTAAGAGTCTGTTTGGCATTACTGTTGGAATGCCAAAAGTGTTTTTTTTTTTTTTTTTTTTTTTTTTTGCAAAAAAAAATACTCTTTTTTGAAAAAATTAGTGTTTGGCAAATTCTCAAAATTGCTTTTAAATGGAAGCAGAAGCAGTTTTAGCTGTTGGGAAGAAGCTAAAAAAAAAAAAGAAACAGAAAATTATTTTCTTGGAGACTAAAATATCTCTTTCATATATACATATTTACCAATATATCCCGTATTAAAGCATATCTCATAAGTTTGGTTAAGTTTCATTCAATTTTTTTTTATGCTTATACATTATTATTATTTTATATTTTATATATGATTTAACGTTTTATTTACAAAATCAGAAATAAATGTAACAACAACATTTTTGTAGGATTAAAAATATGACGGACTTTATTTATTTTTGTGGTGAATTTTTCGTATATAGTGGTTTAATTTGTGGAATAATTTTTAATTTTTTTTCTTGATATTTTGAATTATATTTAACTCATCATGTTAATTTAATATTAATATTTAATTTATTTTTATTTATTTATGTATAATATTGATTGAAAATTTGAATATTTATATTTTAATATATTTATAATTTTATTTTAAATAAAAAATTTTGATGTTTAAAATAATTTCTCTCTATAAAATAATATTAATATTAAAAGTATATTGATACTTACCATTTTTGTAATTTAACTCTCAAAAGCACTTTTAAAAATAGATAAGTCAAACACGATTTGCTTATTAAAATCAGTTTTCAAATGAATTAGCCAAACACAAATTGTTTTTTTCAAAAAGATTTTTCTAAAAAGTCATTTTAAAAAAGTAATTTTAAAAATAAACAATTTTTAGCATCAATGTCAAACAAGCTCTAACTTTTCGATAGGGATACATGTAATTCAAAATAAATGTTTTTTTGATTTTACATTAAAATTTAATGATAGAGTATAGTCATTTTTAGTACTCCCTTCGTTTCACAAAAATTGACCTGTTTGACTTGGCACGAAGTTTTAGAAAATAAAGAAGACTTTTGAATCTTGTGGTCCTAAATTAAAGTTATGTCAAATGTACTAAATTGCCCTTCAATTGTGTGGCTTTAAACATGTCATGTGGAAAACTGAAATTAAAATATTACCAAGAAAGGAAAGAGGTCATCCTTTTTGAAACAAACTAAAAAAGGAAAGGAGGTTGTTTTTTTTTTTTAAAACGATGGGAGTAACATTTTAATAATGTCTTTAAACGAAGAAACAAAACTTTGACCTGCAAACATGAATTTGATTGATGGAACTTGAAAGTTGAAAATCATAGTCTTGACTTAAGAGAATCCTATGAAGATTTTAGATCGGTATACTTCCTCTCTTATTTTGATTTTTTCTATATCGTTACTTATTTTCAAATTGACCTAACCCATTATGATATTCCAAAAGGCATGGAAGGAGGTAGTGTATTATTTATGGTTAGAACGAATTCAATAAATTTTGTTTAAATTCCGTAATTTATATTAGAAATTATATTAAACATTTATAAATATTTAATTATGATCCTATTAACTAAAACGAGTTATCGATTCAATGACAACTCAAAATTCATAAATTTCAAATTTGACTTTACTTTGTCCCAAAGCACCTACCCTTTTATAACAAACATAGCTCGATAAAAATATCCATGTTATTAATCAAAAGAATACAGAGAATTAAATTCTCAGTATATTCCACGCTATAAAGGGTTTAGGCAATAAAATAGAGATTGCTCCACAAAACATGACAAGCAATTGTGATCGATTAGTTATTCTACCCGCCCTTCAATTAGTTTGTTAGCTCTACCTCATTTAGCTAGGGTTTATTAGTGTAATAAAATAAACTTACCTTATCTACTATATAAAGTCGTTCTTTGACTGATAATAATTGATTAGGATATAAAATTAAAATTAAAATTAAAATTAAAATTATTTATTAACTATTCTCTCTGTCTCAAATTATTTATTGTCCTTCCTAAAAATATTTATCTCAAATTATTTATTGTTTTAGAAGTTTGGTACAAAATTAATTATTTTTTTCTATTTTATCATTGCTAAAAATTATTTTTGAAGACAACAAACACCTCATCAAAGTAAATATGTAATGAAGATTAGAATTATGTGTTAAAATATAAATGAGGGTAAAATTTTTTTTAAAAAATTCATTAATATATTACTCTATTTTTTTAAAGGCGCAAAAAATAAAAACACAATAAATAATTTAAGAAGAACAAAATATGTAAGTCACCTTAGACAAGGTAGCCACCATTTGATAGTCTAACTTTCACAGAAATTAGTTGTTAAATCTCTTGTTTTTTTATTTTTAAAAGCTATTTTTTATTCATAAAGTTGACTACGTTAATGAGCAGTGGATCTCTCAATTCAAAAGTATTTGATAAATATAAAAGTAACTTAAATAAGTTCAAAAATGACTTAATATAAGTTTGAAAGTGTTTGTCAAGATTAAAAATAACTAAAAATACATTTAAAATGACATAAAATAAGGTAAAAATCAAAAGTAGATATCCCTCTATTTTTTATTTTTGACTTAAAAAGTATTTTAATTTTTAATTTAAAAATTACTTTTTTAAGCATATCCAAACGGACTCTTTGCATTAAAAAAAATAGTGGATGATTTTTCTTTTAAACAAATAACGACGGTGGATTTCTTTGTGAAGGAACATCCATCACTTGCCTTTTCCAGCATATTTTTATGACCTAATTTCACAAAATTTTCAAAATTAATTTATCTTATAGAAATATATAATTGCCAACCTAATGTGTTGTGTAACACATTATCTATATATGAGTTGTTCTTTTCAGCCTCTAAAATTGACAATCGAGGACATAAAATTAAAGTCTTTAACATTATCATTTAAAAAAGGGAAACTTACATAAAACTCACTAATTTAGGAATAAATTACTTAGATATACTTTAGTTTGTAGTATTATGTATCTTACCAAATTTTGATGCTTTCAGATATGTCTATATACACGTATCTCGAATACATAATGGTCAAATTTAATTTAGGTATAATATGTTTTAGATACATTGTATCCAACTGGATTCTCATGTATCTGGGTTACATAGCAAATCTCGCTAGCCTCCCTTGCCTCTCTCCATCTCGCTCGCAACTCTCCCATGTATCTGGTATCTCAGATACATTTCAATCCTTTCAGGTACATACAAATACATGTATATATCTAGTATGATCTAGTGTGGTTCACATGTATCTGAGATACACACAAATCTCGCTCGCCTCCCTCCTTAATCTCGCTCGTCTCTCTCTATTTTTGTGTATCTGATAGCAAAAATACATGTATCTAAGCGTAAGATACGTAAGAAACTCTTAATTAGTAATAAGATATGTAATATTTTGAAACTACACATAATAATAGTATATATGATGGTAAAATATGTCTAATTATATAGTTTTTCCTTTAAAAAATCTCTTCTATTAATAACGATCGTAATAAAGATGGATAGAAATTAAAAAAAAATCCTTACATAGCCGTGAATAAAACTTAATTAAAATCTCAAAACGCGTATTAGACTATTTATTGAGTGATCTTTTGTTTGGAGAAAGACAACTTTAGACTAGCCACAAATTTCCAAAAGGTGAATAAACTAAAATATGGAATTAAAATGTCTAATATCAATCACAAGAGTTTGTCTTTAAGTTGCCCTATATTTTGTGAAAAGAAATTTTAAATACTCATTGAAATTATTTTTCAAATTTTATATTTCAAGTTTGAAATTAAAATAATGTATCGGATGGTATGATATGCACTTATTTGAAATAATTATCTACATATTATATTATTCAAATATTTGAAACCAAATCTATTTGAACAAGCCAAAGTTGTATTTAGCCACTACTTTCCATGTGTTGTGCAACACGAGATATTTAGTGTAAAACTATATTAGTATGTTTCTTATTATAAGTAAGTTATTTGACCAAAGACTTCATTTAATTTCATAGATTATCGATTAGGGATGATGTTGACTAATAATGGAGTGTGGGTAGTAGCCTGTGGTGATGATGGTTGACAGTAGAAGTTAATAGTGATGATAGCGTTTAATAGTTATGACATATGATAATGATAATTAATTATGATAATGAATAATGTTGTAATTGACAATATATAATTGACGATTGGTGATTATTGTAGTAATTATGATTGGTGATGATGGTCGGAAAAAAAAAATATAGATCAAATAAAATGAAAAAAAGGGATTAATTGATTAGGACATAAATTTGAATTTTCTAATTATTTTAGCACCAATTAAGAAATTGAAGAGGTCTAGTCAACCTTAAAGAACTAACCACCATTTGTCAGTCCAAATTCATAGAATTATTTTGTTGTCAAAATCTCATTATTATAGTTTTCAAATAATTGAGATGTCAATGAGAATTAATTAGTAGAGAATATAGAACCTGTGATGCATGTGTACCCACGTACGGCAAATACTTTTCCACTTAATGACGTTGCTAAATATCCGTTTATTTGTTGTTTTTTTAAGGTTATATATAACCACATTTGACCAGTTGAATATATTCAAATAAAAAATTATATCTTTATTACAGTACTAATTTTGGACTCATTACTATAAATAATTTGTGAATGCAATGAATAATATGAACCACTAACATAAAAACTTTATATATATTTGTTGTTTTTTTAAGGAGATAAATAACCATATTTGACCAGTTGAATATATTCAAATAATAAATTATATCTTTATTACAGTACTAATTTTGGACTCATTACTATAAGTAATTTGTGAATGCAATGAATAATATGAACCACTAACATAAAAACTTTATATATATTTGTTGTTTTTTAAGGAGATAAATAACCATATTTGACCAGTTGAATATATTCAAATAATAAATTATATCTTTATTATAGTACTAATTTTGCACTCATTGCTATAAATAATTTGTGAATGCAATGAATAATATGAACCACTAACATAAAAACTTCATATTAAATAACTTTATAAAATTACATCAATACTTTCACACATTATAAATAACATAGGAAGCATCTTTATTTTTCCTCAAAGAATGTTTAGAATTTATTTTTGACTATCAAATGAAATGTGAATAATTCATCCTCCTATGTTTAAAAGGAGGAGAGCTTCCTACTTAAACTAGTGGTTTATATTATTTGTTGCTTTCACAAACTATTTTTAGTAAGGAGTACAAATTTGTAACAACAATAATAACATATTTAATGTAATCTTAATTGACGGTTTTGGAGATTGAGGATAGTGTATATATTACTTTATTATTTGTACGTTGAGATGGTAGAGAGGTTATAGATTCAAACAAAACATATCAATAAATATAATAGTAAAGAAAAACTAATATAAGTACTATACTAAAGATATACTCACACTATTTGATTTTACATAACCTTGGTATCAAACAATATATCATTTTATTTGTCCATTTTAATAAATTAATTAAAAGAGCTTTATTGTTTTAATTTTTAACTATCGTTCATATTAGATGACTACATCAAATAATAATGATTAAATCTAAAGTTCCAAAATATCATTAATAAAATTAACTCAGTAAATATTTATACCTCTAATTAAACTTTCTTTAAGAGATATATCCACTATATAAGTGGGAATAAACACACATGTCTCGGTCGATTAGTGTGCTTCCCGAAAATTTCACTAAGTTACGTTCGAGGATAATTTAGTCATTTTAGATTTATTATGACTACTTGCAAATTAGAACTCTGATCAAAATATCACATGTGGCACATATATTAATTAAAAAATACGTTTAAAATTTATAAAAATAATTGATAATAAAATTTTAAAATTAAAATAAATAAAATAATATATATTGGGCCCTAACTTTTTCGGAATTTTGTATATAAGGGCTAAATCAAGGTGTCTCTACATGACCTACGAAAATAGGAACAAATACCATTCAACTATACCCTTTTTTTAGATATTTTTTTTTTGCTACATCTTTAATGACCTCATTGCATGACTATTTCAAACGTACATTACATGAAAAACGTTTTTAAGTGTATGAACTTATATAAGAAAATAATGTCCATGGCTGCAAAAGTCTTTTCCATAATTAATTTAAATGAATAAATATATTTAATTCGTACAAATAACAACAACCATGATGTTTAATTTTGTGGTATATACAAGTTTTGTTTTTATAAATGCAGACAACAACTTACTGGCTTAAAAAGGACTAGCCGCGTTTGGTCGTGAAAATAAAATTATTTCTATTTTATTTGAAAATATTAAAATTGGAATAATAATTGACTATACTTTATGCGGTACATATTTAGAATTTAAATATATTTTATATATTAAAAAATAAATATAAAGTATCATTTAAATAGATTTATTTTATTTTTTAAAAAAATATGGGTAAATTTAAAGAAGAAAAATTTATAGAAGTGAAAAAAGTGAAAACATATTTTGAGTGATTTTCGAATAAAATTTTAATGACCAAATGGTGAATTTTAAATAAATTGAAGAAAAAAAATAGAAAAAAGTAAAAAAAAAAATCATGGCCAAACAGACCTTAGGGTTTCCATAAACACCGGATATCTAAAATAATAGACATTGGATATAACTCAATTCAAAAGTTAGTTCAAATGAAAATTATCGTGGACCACATAAGGAGATCTTTCATAGTACCCCATCTCCCACTTGTAATGTGGGAATTCAACACCAGCCCTTGCATGTTCAGACTGGACATCTAGAGTATAATTCATATAAGATGATTATGCAACACATCAGGTAAATCGTAAAACTAAGTTGAATTTAACTTCGATATCATTGATTAGAAATGAAAATTTTAAACCTAACTCAACTCAATAAAAACTCTCACGAGTTACACATATATATTTTTTTAAAACACATGTTGCATCGAACTTAAATTATTTTCCTACTAAAAAGGGTTGTGGTGGAGTGGTAATTAACTACTTCTTCATCCTTAATCAGAGGTCTCAGACTTGAGTCCTCCTGGGTACGGACTACCCCTATGTGGGACTTCTCAACGCGAATTCGAATTTAATTGGGCTCCAATGAGGGTACAAAACACCTAGTGGATTTTTTTTTTTAAAAATCCTCAATATGGAAACTATCATTTCTCTCTATATATAGTCCTATAGTTCCCTTGAGTATTCCACAATCACTCTCTCAAAACATCAATTCAACTAAGAACTCTATACATCATTTTATTAGCCTCTTTCTTTGCAATTCTCATGGATTCCTCATCATTGTCTTCTATTGAATCTCTTGTACATGAGATCAAGAAAGATTTGTTCTCAAACCAAGATAATTTCAACACTTTTTTGACCAAAACATCTGGCTATGACATTGCTTGGACGTTGGCCATGATTCCTTTTAATAATCAAGAAAAAGAAGATAATGGCCCTATGTTTGATAGTTGTCTAAATTGGATTCTCAACAACCAAAATGAACAAGGGTTTTGGGGTGAATCAAATGGTGAAAATCTAATTCCCACCATTTATAGTCTCCCTATTACTATTGCATGCATGGTAGCACTCAAGAAATGGAATGTGGGTGAAAGACACATAATAAAAGGTAAATTAAAGTAGCAAAAAATTGCAATTATATTGTTACCTAAATCTAATTTATGTTGTTCGGATTCTCCAGAATGTTGATGTATCTGTATTGGATCCTCTCAAAAAAATGGATAACATTCACATGATCTGACCGATACTATACAATATTTTTTGAAGAATTCGAGCAATATAAACCTAGGTTTTATGTTATTCGAATACTCCAAAATATCGCCGCACATAATATCTTCAAAAAAATTTATAACCTTTAGATACTATATTATTTGAATTTTCTTAGTAAGAATCACGTTTTGACTGGTACTTGTGTTGCACTCATTATTATTTGAAATGTTTGTTTGTTGAAATAAAAGGCACAAACTTTATTAAATTATATTTTTGCTTCTGTTATTTCTTTTCTCAAATTGTTTTGATATGTTTTTCTTCTTTGAGTCAGGGATCTATCGATCTGAAACAATTTATCTATCCTATAATGGTAGGAGTAAGGGCGGCGTATATCCTATGATAATTTTCAGCAACGGAGCTAGCTAGGATTTTCACTAATTAAGGAAGTTCAAAATATGGAAAAATAAACACACAGAGAAGTCAAAGAAGGTTCAACACATACACAATGTACATTAAAAAATAATCAAATATACTCCCTCCGTCCCAAAATGAGTGTCACCTTAACAAAAAAAAAAAAAATGTATCCAAAATAAGTGACACGACACGCATTAGGAATACAAGACAAAAATTAGTATATTTTTTCAACAATACCCTTATACTCCATCTAATTAATAGTGTTCAATTTTCAAGAGACATCTATTAAATAGGGATAGTTTAGTGAATTAAGACATTGTATGTTGTTGATTTCTAATGGACGTGATTTTTGCCAAGGTATGAAGGGAGTAAACAATGCAATTTTTTATCAAAGGGGTTCAAATTGATCCTGTCGGGCTCCACTCACATAAACTTTACTTGTGGGATATTAATTACAATACTGAATATGTCGTTGTCGTTTTCGTTGTTTGTTATTATTGTTGTTCACTTTAAATGACATTGGATGTGTTGTTATTTTCAGGCTTGAAATTTATTCATGCAAATATGTACACACTTTTGAAGGAAAATTCTCAATGTTTTCCATGTTGGTTCACAATTGTTTTCCCTTCAACTCTTCAACTTGCAAAAGCACAAGGCATTGAGATTATTATTGTCGATGGATCAAACAAATTGTTATCTGATGTCATCATGAAGAAGAAAGCACTTCTTGAAAGGTAACAATAATAATTTCCATGTAATTTATATAATTGCATGCATGCAAGAGACTAAGGCGGTTCTATTCGTTCAATTTAATAGATCGTCCCTCTCCTTTTTATGCATAAAAAATATATTTGTTAAAAATTTCAAAATCATTCTGAATTTATTAACTCTAAATTTTGGACACGTTGGCTAGATAGCTTTACAAATAGAATTACTCAACACAAGTTTAGTTTATAGATTTTAGACCACAACGGGTTCTGAATATATTAATTTTATATCTTAAATAAATTTTTTAAAATAAATATATAAAATTTAAATCAAAATTATAGAAAAATAAAAATTATATATATACTAAATTAAATAATTAGATGATATGCATGTTTTTGCTGAATTCTTTTGAATCCGTAACTCTAATGATGTTTTTACATACACAAAAAAAATGTGTACGTAAAATAAAACTATATACTCATTTTGACCACACAAACTCTACATAAAATAAATAAAGATTTACTAGGTTTTTTAGTGATGGATAATTTAGGTTAAAGGCAAAATTATATGTTTGGATAATATACATATTATTGTTGGATTTTGTTGAACCTGTAATTATAATGATGTATCCCCCGTCTTTAACTACATATATAAGAAAGAAAAGTATATACATAAAATAAAATCATACATACATACATATAAATTTCATTCTGAACACATAGACTCTATATATTAAACTTGTCTCACAAAGAAAAATAAATAGTTTTAATTTACTAGGTTTTAATTATATATTCACCAATTTTGTTCTTCTTTTTTTCAGTGAAAAGCTCAATGATAATATTGTTAATGAAGAAGATGGTTCTTTGTTCCAATCTCCATCTTCCACAGCACAAGCTTTCATGTCTAGTGGAAATAAAAAATGCCTTGAATACCTCATGTCAATTGTTCAAAAGTGTCCCAATGGAGGTTTGTTGTAAATATTCTTACGATTTCAATTTACGTGTCTTACTCACTCTTTTTTTAAGTTTGTTTAAAAAAGGGATATTGTTTTTTATATTTGACATATTTTTGATGAATATTTTGGTACATTAAAAAACACATAATTCAGATGTCTCATTTTATTTACTTATCATGTTTAGTCCAACTAAAACATATAAATAAAACAAAGGTAATATTATGATATTCGGATTAATCAGCACACGACTCGATTATTCCTTCGATGGGATATATATGTATATGTTATAAGCTTTATACACTTTATCACACGTGTACTAAATAACTCTATCAATCAAAGTATAGGCATATGAAAAATATCATCTCTACTATAATATTTTTTTATCTTTACTTGGATATAAACCTTAATATTCCATATTATTTGCTCATTTTGTTGAATATTGTTTTTCTTAAATCCTAATTTAATTTTTCATGATTTTTTGCTCTCTCTTTTTTGGCAGTGCCTTCAAGATTTCCAGTGGATGAAGAGCTAAAAATGCTTTGCATGGTTGATAACATACAAAGAATGGGATTGGCTAAACATTTTGAAAAAGAAATTGAACAAATTCTTGAGCAAGTTTACAATAATTATCAAATAAATAATTTGAAGAATAATAATGAGTATTTATTGTCATCATCAGAAGAAAAAATAAGTGATGATTTACCAGAGAAATTATTAAAGGACTCATTGGCTTTTAGGCTTCTTAGATTGCATGGCTACAAAATAAATCAAGGTACTTTATATAATCTAACTTCTGTCACGTGAAATATATTCTTTTAGTACGAGAAAGTTATTTTTCAAGAAAATAATTTTTTAACTATCGATATTTCATCGTGGATTTGGACGGACCACCACGGTTCCTTTCTTCTTGAAAATTCATATATTTCTTATCAACGTATTGTCAGCTATCTCTCGAGCACAAATTTCGATAGAAAAAGTTGTTCAACCCTTCTTTCATTTAATTTAGTTTGAACCACCAAAAAACTATATATATCAAAACTCATTGGGAAATAACTAGTACAAATTAATATATTTTCCAATTTTTATTTTTTTTCAAATTTTAAGTTTTTATGTTCAAACACTCAATAATTTTATTCCTTTTTTTTTGTCTATTGCAGGATGTTTTTGTTGGTTTCTTCAACAACCACAAATAAGAGACAAGATAGAAAAGAACAAAGAACATTTTACATATGTGATGTACAATGTTTATAGAGCCACAGATTTAATGTTCAATGGAGAATCTCAAATAGAAGAAGCAAGATTTTTTGCCAGAAATTTTCTTGTGAATAATAATGATAATTTATCATTATTTCCAGCACTTCAAAAAGTGGTAAGTAGTACTAGTACTTAAAATGTACGAAGTCGCCTTTATTAGGGAGTGTTTTATCCTCAATGTAGGACTTTATGGTGTGAATCTGAATTTAATTGGGCTTCAATATGGATACCGAACACTAAATGAAAAAAAAATGTAAATTTTATTAATTCATAACTAATATTTGTTAAGATTTTAGTAAATGTTTATGTATGTATCTATACATCGTATCGAAACTATTGAGTTCAGATGAAATCGTAGCTGAAACAATGTTTTTTTTACATGCTAATTTTTTTGTTTATTTATAGATTGAGCATGAGTTGAATGTACCATGGTTTGCTCGATTAGAACATCTTGATCACAGATTATGGATTGAATTAAATCAATCAATCCCTCTCTCTATTGGAAAATCTTCATTTTATTGGTAAGTATAGATTATTATTTTTATTTACATAATTTATATATTATTATTTAATTTAAAAAATGTTAATTTTCTTAGGTTGGCTTATCTGCAAAATGAAAAGTTAATGCAATTAGCTGTGCAAAATTATGAATATCGACAGTCAATTTATAGAAAGGAATTGGAAGACCTAAAGAGGTACAAACACAATTCCCTCTGATCTTCATAAATAATATTATCGGTAATTTTAATTTTTATGTACTGACAATATAAATTATTTGTTGGATCATAAATTTTGATTAGATATTAAAAGTATATATCTTCAAAATATTTTCAAGTTTCTAAAAATGGACCCAAACTAGTTTTTCAAGAAATTTCACTTCCAGTCACATAACATCAAATTTTTCCCAAATAAAGTGCATGTCCAAACTCCAAACACAACTTCAAAAACTCAAATTTTCAAATTTCAACTTCAAAATCTATAATCAAACAGGAGCTAAAATATTGGATGCACCGTTTATGGTACGAATTTGATAGAATTCAATAACTTTGATCCAGACGTTATATTTATCTTAAAAAATCATTAAATCTGTACAATTATAAAATTTAAAATATAGAAAGGATCACTAGAATCCAAAACTCTTAAATTTCAAATTATAATTCTATCTTTACTCATAGTATAAACAATTTCATATTACATCATTCTAGTCATTACAATAAAGTTTTTTTTTTTTCTATTTTATGTATTTATTTTATTTGTGGATTTGTAGGTGGTCAAAAGAGAAAGGGCTTGTAGATATTGGATTTGGGAGAGAAAAAACTACTTATTCTTATTTTGCAAGTGCAGCAAGTAGTAGTAGTTTTCTACCTTATGAATCTTTTCTTAGATTAATTGTTGCAAAATGTTCCATAGTTATTACTGTTGCTGATGATTTTTATGATGAAGAAGCCTCTTTAAGTGAACTCCATATCTTAAGTGAGGCAATACAAAGGTAATTCAATAATTTTATATATATAATCTGATCGTGTAAAAAAAAATTTATTGTTAGTGCATATAAAATTTAAACTCGTTAATTAATTATTATTTTTTGTCATAGGTGGGATGCAAAGAATCTTGATGGACCAAGTAAGATCATATTTGAAGCACTTGATGATCTTGTGTGTGATGTTGCCAAAATGTATCATCTTCAACACAAAATTGACATCACTCCACAACTTCGACATATGGTAAGTTTTCTCATCTTATTTAATTGTCAGTGTATAAAAATTAAACTCAATAACAAATAAAAATTTGCAAAAAAGTATATGAACCATTGTTTATCCCTATTATAAGTAGGGTATAGGGAGGGACAAAGCAATATTTATCGAAAGGTGATCAATTGAATATCCTTTAATAGAAAGTTATGTTGTATATATAGCATGACGAGATTAAGTATATTGCCAATGATATTCAAATTATATATATATAAAGAGAGAGAACTATAATCATTCGATGATGGATGTTCAACTGAACACCCTTTGACCTAAGGACTCAAATATTATTATTTTATGCATTTTTATATTATTATTGTACACCCTCAAAATTCATTTCCAAATATAAAAATGTTGTTGTTTTACGAAATGTTTACACAAATAGCTAGTTAGATTTACTGTTTACTTTTTTTAGTTGTGCACATAAATTATATATTGATTATACACAATTATACACATATTATAGATATATTACATATCCATTGATTATATTCAAATTAATTGATAAACGACTATTTAAGTTAATTCTTCTTATTTTTTTATTTTTTTACAAAAGTGGAAGGAGACATTTGATTCATGGATGATGGAAAGCTTATGGAGTAGAACTTCAAATTTGCCATCTAGGGATAAATATCTACAAGTTGGCATGATATCAATTGGTGCACATATTTTAGTTCTTCATGCTGCTTCTCTTGGATGTTCAATTTTGCCAAATCAAATGTTTGGGCCAATTAATGGCCAATATGAAAACATTACAAAGTTGCTCATGACCACAACTCGTTTGTTGAATGACATCCAAAGCTATCAAGTAAGTTCATTAATAATTCCATCTAACAAAGTTTATTACGCCTTAATGAAATTATTTATAGTTACATTATCTTATAAAATAGAAAACGTAACGAGGGTCCTGCTGACATAGAGTGATGTCATACTATATATTGTCACAAAATCAATCCGTATAGCTAGGAGATATTTAGCGACAAATTTTGTACCTAATTCCTATTTTTAGTACTAAATGAATTTGTACCTATACTATTTTTTAATGGTGCATGATTTTATTGATCATATGCAGAAAGAAAGGGAAGTTGGGAAGATGAACTACACACTGCTTCACTTTAATGAAAACCCTAGCGGACAAATTGAAGATTCAGTTGATTTTGTGAAAGTGATCTTGGGAGATAAAAAGAAAGAATTTCTTGAAAATGTTTTAATGGATGGATTCAATGATATGCCAAGAACAATGAAGCTCCTTCACCTTTCATGTTTAAATGTGTTTCACATGTTCTTCAATTCTTGCAATTTATTTGATACAAAATCAGCAATACTTGAAGACATAATGAGAGCTATTTACATTCCACTTGGTCAAAATGAACAAACTCAAATAATGCCACTTCAAGAAAAGAAGATAAAGAAAAAGATTGAGATTGTCAAAGTCAATGCATGTGTCAATCATGTGAAAAACATGAAACAACAAGTTGGTATTGGGATAAGTTTTGTTGAAAGGCAAAATCCTAAGAATTATAATTCTTTTGGTTGGTCCACAAAAGAGTTTGCTTCATATAATCTAAGATTATGTTTCATGTAATTGTTGAAAATATTATTATAGTGAAAGAGTGATTGCAAAAGTAACTCTTGCAAGGAATTGGGCAATCACTTTTTTTTAATATTGTAATAATATAGTATATATTATATTTCAAGCATTTTTTAGTCTTCATATTCTTCTCTAATTTTGTTCCTGTCAAATTTCTAAGTTGGCATTGGCATATTATTATTTTTTTGGTGAAAGGCAAGCTCCTAAGAATTATAATTAATATCTTTTGTCCACAGCCTAAATATTTTAGTATGTTGCAAGAAAGTAGTAACCTAGTCATTGTTTTTTCCTAACAAAAAAAGTAAGAAAAATCTTATTATCCTAGGCCATAATTGTTTGCAACAAATTTTAAAAGTGATAGAAATTAAACAACAATTACAAATAAAATAGGAAGAAACATAATTTTACTGACCAAGATTGTGAGTACAATTTTTTTTTCTCCCTTGATTTTTCTCTCAAAAGATTTATCCGTGATTCGAGTGTCGTTAGTGACATGTTTCTCGAACTAGGATGATTGATTTTGATCTCTCTATAAATATTCTAGAATTTGCAGAATATTCGAGATGCCTTTTAAGGGAATATAGTATCCTTTGACATGAAGTGGAGTTTAGGGTTGAGTAGCCTCTAAGAATTCTAATTAGATTTGCACACACCTTATAGAATCCCACAAAATTTTCAATGTCTACAATAATTATATATTTATAGCTCAATAACTATGGTTTTTTGAGGACTATCTAATTTGTTAATTTTTTTTTACCTTTACAAGGTATAGAAGTAAAGTTGTGTATATTTTATATCTTTCTCAACCTCACTTATTACATTATACTGATTATATTATTATTATACTAACTCATCCATTTATGAATTAATTAACATAAGCCTCATCCATTTATGAATTAATTAACATCGCTTATGAATGAACCTAACTCAATAATATTTTCTAACAACAACTTGATTACCAATTTGATTTTAAAAATAATTTTTCTACCTTTACAAGGTGTAGAAGTAAAGTCTGTATATATTTTATATCTTTCTCAACCTCACTTATTACATTATACTGATTATATTATTATTATTATTATACTAACTAATTCATTTATGAATTAATTAACATCGCTTATGAATGAACCTGACTCAATAATATTTTCCAACAACAAATTGATTACCAGTTTGATTGAGTGGACTTTCAACATGATTAAAGGCCCGTTTGGATTGACTTAAAAAAGTAGTTTTAAGTCAAAAATAAAAAGTCAAATTGAAATGACTTTTAAGTCAAAAAATAAAAAGCAGGGGGAGACCTACTTTTGGTTTTTGACTTATTTTAAGTCATTTTAAACTTATTTTAAGTCATTCTTGACCTTGCCAAACACTTCTCAACTTATTTTAAGTCATTTCTGACTTATTTTAAGTTATTTTTTATATTTGTTAAACACTTTCAGAAGTCAAAAACTAACTTAAAAGTAGGTTTGACCAATTTTTAAGTCAATCCAAACACCCTCTAGAAACACTTAAACCACAATAGGAACTTCCAACAAATATGTTAAAAAATTTGATTAGGAACCAAAAAGATAGAACTTTTATAAATGAGAATAAGAATATGGTGCATCAGATGAGATTTTTCCTTTCTTAATTAGAAATTTCGATTTGAATCATGAATATGAAAAAAATGTTTGAAAGGAATGTTTCCTCCCAAATGAAATTCTATTTTATATAAATATGAATTAGTCAGACTCCAATACGAGTAACGAACCTAAGATGAAAAACCAAAAAAAAAAAGACTTAAATGTATAAAAAAGGAAAAAAAAATAAAAATTGACCACTCATTTTTGTTGTTCTCTCTTCTTCACAACCAAAGAGAAGAAAACTCATTTGCTATAATGGAGGAAGAGCAAAACAAATCTCCTCTCCTCCATTATTGGGGAAATACTTCAGAAGAAGATTACTATACTCTCCAAGGTATCATATCTACTAAATCTTTTTTCACTTCACCTAGAGGTTTAACCCTTTTCACTAGATCATGGTTACCCTCCACCAAAACCCCACCTAAAGGTATCATTTTTATGGTCCATGGCTATGGAAATGACATCAGTTGGACATTTCAAGCAACCCCAATTCACTTAGCTAAAAAGGGTTTTGCTTGTTTTGCTCTGGACCTTGAAGGGCATGGCCAATCTCAAGGTCTTAAAGCTTATGTACCTAATCTTGATTTAGTTATTGATGATTGTTTGTCTTTTTTCAATTTTGTTTTGACCCAAAATCCTGAATTTCAAGATTTGCCTAAATTCCTCTTTGGTGAGTCAATGGGTGGTGCAATTTGTCTTTTGATCCATTTGAAAAGACCTAAAGAGTTCAATGGTGGGATTTTGATAGCCCCCATGTGTAAAATCTCTGATAAAGTGAAACCCATATGGCCAATTGCTCAGTTCTTGACATTAGTTGCAAGATTTGCACCAACTTTGGCTGTTGTACCAACAGCTGATTTGTTGGAAAAATCTGTTAAAGTACCTGAAAAAAGGATTATTGGTGGGAAGAATCCTAATAGGTATGTTGGAAAACCAAGATTGGGTACTGTTGTTGAGCTTTTACGTGTGACTGATTATGTTAGTAGCAAACTATGTGACGTGAATATGCCATTTTTGGTGTTACATGGGAGTGCTGATGTTGTTACTGATCCAGAAGTGAGTAGGGAATTGTATAAATTGGCGAAAAGTACAGACAAGACATTGAAAATTTATGATGGTATGATGCATTCTTTGTTGTTCGGAGAGACTGATGAAAATGTTGAGATTGTTTGTGGTGATATATTGGCATGGTTGAATGATAGATGCTGAGCAGGGGCGGATCTAGAGGAGCTGAATGGGTTCATATGAATCCGTTGCTGGAAAATCACACTATCAAAAGTACTTATTAGGTATATACAGTACCCTTGATGATTGATGAAAGTCGTGTCTCCACCACTCATGCTGAATTGTCTGCACTTGGATTATATACATATCTGATTCGTATAAATCCCATTTCTAGTTCATTAGTGTGTGTCATATTTGTTAAAGATCCAAACTTTAGAAGTTCTTTTCTCTAAGAATGATGTGTAGAGCTTGCCAAGTAGACTAGATATAAAGATCTGCATTTTTTCCAGCAGAATCAAGATTGGATATTTGCTTTGAAGCATTCTGTGTTTGCTTATGAATGGATGTTTTACAACTTTGTCGAATCATATTGTTTGATTGGAGAGACTGATGAAAATGTTGAGATTAGTGACATATTGGCATGGTTGAATGATAGATGTTGAGCAGAGGAGGAGCTAGAGTGGTGGAAGGGGTTTATATTAATCCTTCCCTGGAAAATCATACTATATATACATGGTTAAAAGTTTTTTTTTTTTTTGGTATGTATAGTCGCGATGAACCTTTTGGTGAAAAACTTGTCTTCGCCGCTTGTGTGGAGAAGTATGTACTTGTATTATATTCATATTCATCCCATTCAAAGTTCATTAGTGTGTGCTATATTTGTTTAAGATACAAACTTTAGAAGTTCTCTTTCCATGAATGATGTGGACTGGATTATCTGTATTTTGCAGACTTTCATGGCAAAGCTTTCCATTTAGACTAATCAAGATTGTACATTTTCCTATGAATGAATCATATTGCTGCATGACTATGGAAAGCATGTTATTTATGCTTAAATAATTTCTTTTTTTATTTGTCTAAGTTGTAGTGGCAAAGTTATTCGGTAGTTATGCTTGTGATAGCATGTACTCTAGACAATTGTGATTTCTTTCTATTGACTAAGCTTTGGTGGAGAAAGTTATCCAATACCTATGGTGGTGAGATATGACATATACTCAAGAGAATAGTCTAACATGTGGGCGCAACCTGCCATTCCTGGTTTGGTCTTACATGCGTGTTGATGTTGGAAACATCCTCTCTACCCTCATAATGTAGGGGTAAGGCAGCATACATACCACCCTCCTCAGATCTTACTATGTTGTTGTTGTAGTACATGGGAGTGCTGAAGTTGTCACTGATTCAGAAGTGAGCAGGGAATAGTATAAATTGGCTAAAAGCACAGAAAAGGCATTGAAGATTTATGATGGTGTGATGCATTCTTTGTTGTTTACAAAGACTTGATGAAAATATTGAGGTGGTTCACAGTGACATATTGGCATGGTTGAACAATAGGTACTGAACATCAAGTTCAACAATCTCACTATATATACAAGGTCAAAAGTATATTTTAGGTATATATAGCAGATGATGAACTCTCTAGTGAAAATTTTGTGCATATTAATCGCATTTCTAGTTCATTGGTGTGCCATATTTGTTAAAGATACAAACTTTAGAAGTTTTTCTTGAAGAATGATGTAGGTTGAATTATCTCCATCAAGTTAGTCGACTCAATAGAAGAATGCAATAGGTGGGATCTGAGAAGGAAGTGACTTCCAACTTGGGAAGCTCGGTACCACTAGTAAGAGGAGTGACCAAAGGACGAGAAACAAGCATAGGTGGTTGTGGTCTATGCTAAATTCTTCTTCTAAGAAACAAATGGAAAAGGGAGTGCTTGTATTGTGATTTTCGTAGTTGCAAGAATTATTGTTTTTTCAAGAAACGGTTCCCTCTTCAAATAGATCGATATCATGATTGCATTTTTCCCCAATAAAATCAACATTCTATATTTGCTTATTAACAAAAGACAACTCGATATACAAAACATTTTGCATTCACTTATGAAAGAATATACTTTGTTGACTCATAGAGTTATAAAATTAGAAAGTAATCAATTTATAAATTTAAAAAAAAAAAAAAAAGTAAAGGTCCTACCGAGAATTGAACTCGGGTTACTGGATTCAGAGTCCAATGTCCTAACCGCTAGACCATAGGACCATATTTGAAACAAATCTTGGTAGTAAAATAAAAGATTGTTTTACACAAAAATCATTCACAACTATTAGCAAAAATTATGATTTATTTTTCGATAACCATGATGTCTCCAGGCCAGTTTGTGCACATTTCGACTAGTTCTATCAAAGGTAGGCCATGTAAGAAGAAATCATCTACTACTTGTATTTTTTGTTTTTGCTGAAATTTGAATTTTTTTAAGATCTCATGATTCTCAACTCACTTCATTGGTCGATCATTAGACTATATTTTTCATATGTCAAACTGTATAATTAAAAAAAAATTGTATTTCTTATTTATGATTATACAGAACATAGGAGGATTTTAGCAGGTTAGTTGGTTGGCTATCTGACTACCTCAGCTTAGTGTAAAAAATACAGCTAAATTATCACTGATTAATTTAAGAGATACACCTCAATGCTTATGAGACCAAATATGTGTATACACATTCATTTAGGGCCGTTTGGCCTTGATTTTTCGTTTATATGTAATTCTTCTTTATTTGCTGACATATATTTCAATTGATTTATTAATTAACTCTCTTCTTCTTCATCATCATTTTTCAACCATTTTTCCTCATTTCTTCACCAATATTACTAAATTTTTTTTCAACGTCCTTCTTTATTTTATACAAAATCATCAATATTTTGAGACAAGAATAAGAATCCTAACTCTTTTTGTCAAATTATTAACTGACGTTTAAACTATGACAAAATTGCGGCTTAGTAGTGAAATATTCCTAATTTTACTTGGAGATACTGACACACGGTGAGAGAAAACAGTGGAATTTTTTTCACGTGGCAATTTTTTTTTTTTTAAAAAAATAGCATAATGTACACACCATCACATATTATTTGAGGTATGTTTCTCAAACATATGAGTGATCGTTTATGTGTGTTTCTCACATTCTCAATAATTTATGTATGGAACTAAAACAAAAATTGAGGTCTGTTTTTAACTCTTCACTCTAATTATTTTTATATTTTGCAACACAACATTTTTAGTGTGATTTTTATAAGTGAGATATAATAAAAGTGAATGTACACAAACTTTATTTCTACTTTAAATAAGATCTATTGATTTTTTCTAATAAGAAGTTTGGCTAAAAAAAATTATTTCAAAATAGATTTGAAAAATACAAGAGTAAAAATTTATGATGAAAAAACTGTGGGGAAGAAAAGTATTGACAACATAAACGAGAAGACGGTCAAAATGATGTCACGCACCAAATTCAATGGGCAAAACTGGAACCTAATGCCAAAACTTAGGCGTGAGCCGACCCTGCTAATTATTTCCTAATGGCGCATGACAGCCACACACAGTTAAGAAAACAAACAAGTATATTTCGGTTTCAAAATAAGTCATCGGCCAGCAAGGCCCCTATCAACAGCTCTACAAGGAAAACAACTACTCCCAACAGTTTATATAAAGCAATAACCAGCTAGCATAGAAGCCTATTTGGACCGTCGAGACCACCACGATATCTAGGAAAGCATAAACGCTATGTGGACCATCAAAGCCACCATGATCTCTATACAGAAACTGAAAATAAGAATATATATAAACAATATGCCAAGAAACTATCAAACATTAAATCAAGGCCAACATGGCCAATAACGTGACTAACAACCCAACACACTAGTCTGCAAGTCTTTACGAATACAACACTTGGACGGGACAGGGCCCCGACCAACCCAAAAGCTTTAAAAGGAAGAATAAGCAAACCTCTAGAGCTCTGGCAACCCTTGGAAGAAAGGAGTCAACCAATCTGCTTGATAGGTGGTTGAGCGAATCGGCAGGTCTCTCTTGTCGTCGCTTAGGACTTGCAGGCATGAATTTAGCGCCACCAGGCAAGGGGCATCGGTACAAAATAATGTACCGAGTATGTAAGGTACACTGAAAGTTGAAACTGAAGTATAAGAACTAAATGAAAGGGCAATGATGAGACTGAAGTATAATACTTTAGCTCCCTATAACATAAAAATATAAGAACGTAGAAAGTAATAACCTGACCTGGTCCTCATAAGCTTGATAGGTACAAACATCACAGAATCCCTATAGGTCCTAACAAGCGCAATCAATCTCTAGATACCCATATTAGCCCCCTTACCTGGATCCCAATGTTAATATGATATGAACTGTCTTAATGTACATGTGTCATGAATCAACACAAATCTGAGGATCTTTGGTAATATATATATATATATATATATATATATATTGCTCCGTAGGTGTGCTATGAATCAAAGCAAATCTAAGGCTCTGTGGTACAATACATATATATTGCCTCGTAGGTACAGCCTATCTGGCCCGTAGGCATGGTCCATCTGGCCCATAGGCCCAATATACCCGGTTCGAAAGCTTAGTCTACCTGGCCCGTAGGCTCAGTATAAGAATCAATTTGTATGCTCAAGAACCCTGTAATGTTAATGTCTACTGAGGCCAAAACAAGCTCACAGGCGGCAAACAGACGAAAAAACATCACAACAATAACAAGTAATATAATTAATCAAAACGGAATCATAACCACCGTTTTAGGCTACTAAGTAAGGAGTAGAGTGTCGCCGATAGACATTATATCATATGGTCGTAGCCAACTCAACAGGGCATGGCTACAGGTTAACTAATGATAATACACCGGCCATAACAGCTTAGGCCATTAGGATCTTGTCAGAAGAGAAATAATAGCCTTAACATACCTTTCAATCAATGTCCAAAAGTTATCTCTATGATGCTTGGCCAACCAAAGTAACACAATAACAGGAAAATCAACAAGGTTGTAAGAACGAACCATAAGTAGTTAATAAGATGTTAATGCCACACTCATGACTAGAAAAGTCCACCCCATAAAATGAGGCCGAAAACAACAATAATCAACAGTTAAATCCATTGAAGACATTCCAATAACGTCTCGAAGGAGCACAAGCTCCCGAGGCAACATATCTAGGCGTACTTCACGCCATTCAATCCAACAACCATCGTACGCGACTCCAATAAGAATCAAACCAACCCCAATAACCTCCATCACTTTAAAACTAACAATAAACAACAATAACAACGAAACTGAATAAGACAAAGGGGTTACCCACATCGAAAACACCACCACGAAGCTCAAAAATCTATAAAAATAATACTACGACATGAAACTATGAAGGAGGACAAAAATAAGATTACCTCAACGAATATGTCTGAAATAATAATACTAAGATTCTGCCTCTTTGCAGCTATAACAATCAGAACCCAAATCAATAAGAAAATTATACCACAATGTTGAGCTCGCGACCTAGAGCAACTTCCATTAAAATTTTAAGTTGAAAGAATCAACACCCATGGAGAATTTAGTAGCTTGAGTTCTGATTTTTCTGGATTTTTTATCAGTTGTAATGGGGAAAAAATGAAGGAGATGGGTGTATTTAAAGAATAACCGACTTAGGGTCTGGGGGAACCCACTTCGAGGTGTCTGCTTGCTCAGTCTCAAGAAAACCTGCATATCTCTCAATTCTGAAGTTGTATTGATGAATGGTTTAGTGCGTTGGAAACTAGACTTGTAGACCTTCGATTTGATAGGTCATGGGTATTCTAGCTCTTTATATATTAGGAGAAAATTACTGAGACGTCTGACCCTAAATTACAGAGAATTCCTTAATGACATTTACAATAACTTTTCTCGACTTTTATTTTGCAACTTCCTTGAACTTAAAACTTAACATACAAATATTGTGCACTCAAAATAACTCATATAACATCCTTCCTAATATGGTAGATAGTATTAGACTTATTCCAAAAGTACGAGTTAATTCCAACGTTCAAATGTGCGGGTGTCACAAATAATCCTTGATGTATAAAGATTGTTATCTTGATCCTCTTGATATATTTCACTTGAAATGGTCCTTAGTGTATAACAAAACGTGTTCAATTTGATCACTTACCTTGAACCTAAAAAATTTATCCAAAAAAAACTGTTAAAAGTTGTGTTCTTTAACAGCTCAAAAGAAAGAGTTTCTTTTTTTGATTTTCCACCCAATGTTTGGAGCCACATTGCAGCCCCGACTAAATTCAGATCACACACTATAAGACTCATTCAGAGATGACACTCCCAACAACATTTTATCTATATCCAAGGCTTGAAAGAGTTGGCATAAATTCTAACACAATTTTCTCTATTTTTCTTATCATTGTTCATTACTTTCTCTTTCTTAAATTATTACTTTAATCTCCAAAGTCGCTAGAAAAAACAATGACAATCTAAATTCACTTTTTGAGACATTTTCAACTCAAAATACTCCATTTTTCTTCTCCTTAAGACCTGCTCCTTGCAAATCAAGAGAATTCAAAAGCCAAATCAAAGGAAAACTTTCAAAAATAGCGAACATTAGATATTCTACGGTTATAGTTTTTGCTTAATAATAGCAAAATATTAGGGGATGAGAGAGGAGAGAGGCGAGCGAGATCCAAGAGAAAGAGGAAAGGGTGTATTTTTCGCTAATTTTGGAGGAAAAAAATACAAATACTAACTGATTTGTATCAAAATGAATAATTAATAGGAGAGAGGCAAGCAAGAGAGAGAGAGAGGAGAGGAGAGGCGAGCAAGATCGAGAAAGGGAGGAGAGAGGATTGTATTTTGTATTTATTTTACATTATATTCTATATTTATTTTGTATCAATTGTATTCGAGATACAACAAATTATACTTTGTATTTATTTTGCATTGTATTCTTTATTTATCTTTTAACAATTGTATTCGAAATACAAATCATACAACTGTATTCATCCTCTCTTTGATTGGGTACAAAAACATTTGACAGAGAGAATGCATAATGTATTCGTATGAATACAAATACAATCGATACAAAATATAATTTTTCTAATACAATTGAAATAAAATACAAAACTCTCGCATATATTTGATTGAATACAATTGATACATAATACATTTGATGGATTTCTTCTTATTGTCATGAGAGAGAGAGTGAGAGTGAGAGTGAGAGTGAGAGAGAGGGAGGAGACGCGAGGGAGAGAGTGGAAGGGTTTGCTATAAAAACAACATATTGCTCTTTTATAATATTTTTAAACTAAAGCTATTTTCCATAAAAAGTTACTAATTTTTACTAGTTCCATAATTTTTCCTTAGTCAAATCCCAACATCTTAAATTTGCAAATATTGGGAAATTTTACGCTATCATAGGTGCTTTGAATTTTTTTGGAGATTCTCCTAACAAGTAAGGAAATGAGACTTTTAATTGATATTTAAATGAAGGAGTTTGTCCTGGTGTGTTGCTTCCTTTCCTGTTTTGACTGCGGGAAAGTGAACATTGTAAAAGTACTTATTTGGTTGGCAGGAACAGGACTTCTGACTCCAAATCTATCCTATTCGAAATTTTCAGCTTAACTGAAACTCTGGCAAGCTCCGTTTCGAAACCTTCTGAGGTCATGTACCTGCAAAAACGGCTACTTTGCTGCATGAAGATACAATGAGGATTCAAAAGTAACAAACTTCAAAATAAAAAACCCAAAATCAAGAAATTTCTCAAAAGAGTTCTACTATGAAAAACTAAAAGTGGCTTTGGAGATCAAATAATAATTTAGGAAAGAAAAAAAAGCAATTTTTGTACGGGAGAAAATGATGTTAGATTTCATAGAGCACTTTCTTTGAGCTAACAAAAAAATGGATAGATTTTGTCAATTGTGTGTGGGGTCCACAGTTAAATATAATATATAAAAAAATTGAGAAGTATATTAGGTTTAGAATAAATAATCAAAATGAACATCATCAAGGACCATTTCAATCAAGTGGAATATATTAAGGACCATAATGAAGCAACCTTATACTTCAAGGACCATTTTGATTGTTTTCTCTAACATAAACTAATGCTATGTTTGATCAACAGTATTTAGTAATCTCCCCGTCTTGATTTATATAATACGTTTTTTTGTTCGAGAATCAAGTTGACTAATCTTCAAAATTGAATTAGATTAAATCAACTTAATATTTTAAAATTAAAATTTATAGATTCAAGAACTATTCAAAAAGTATTGCAAGTTGCACTTCTTTTTCATACCAATTTAGTGGGGAAAAACCATTTCAAAATTTTGATCAAAATTCACATAACTTGAATTTTAAAAAATGAAAAATATAACATAAATTGAATCAAAGGGAGCAACACATTAAGTATCGCAGTAGTTTGTACATTAAATTATGAAGGATAAAATATGAGATAAGAATATTAGCATCTACGTAAATTAACATATTTTAATACGAAAAAATCCTTAAGAAAAGGTGTGAGGTTAGCTAAGATGTGTATGGAAAGGTAGAGGCAGACCGAATAAGTATTGAAGAGAGGAGATTTAACAAGACCTACCACACCTGCAACTTATCAAGGATATGACCTTAACTAAGAGGATATGAGGTCCGAATAAGAGTAGAAAATTAATCGTTAGTCAAATGTTATCTCATTTTACTCACCATGCGTATTATAACCACCTTTTTATTAACTGATTCGTCCACCTACTTCGTTAATGTATTTTTTTTTGTTGTTACGAATTTTCTCAATAATACATGATTTCGTCTACTATGTTTCCTTTTCATACTTGCTCCGAGTTGTTCTACTTGAATCAAGAGCCTCTCAAAAAGAGTCTATTTGCCTTCATAAGATAAAGATAACCCTTTCCTGTCCCACTTGTCTGATTACACAGGATTATATTATTGGATGTTGTCATTGTTGCACAACACTAGAATTATAGCTCAACATAGTCACTACTACTTGCTCCATAAGCAATTCCTTCACCACTACTATAATTAAGTCATGCATTATAATCTCCGGATAACTAGCATGTGAACCAAATGACCTAGGAGCCAACCTTGATTTCTATAACATACTCGCTATAATCCCACAAGTGGAATTTTGGGAGAAAGGATGAGCACAAACCTTACCCCTACCTCTGTAGGGTAGAGCAGATTGTGTCTTGTAGACCCTCATTTCAAAAGTGTAATCAAAATAGAATTGAAAGAAATGAACAATAGACCTTTCTAGTCTGGCCCTTCCCCAAACGCCGTGCATAGCAAGACCTAAAAAAGCATCGAGCTGCCGGAAGGGAGAACCAAAATGTTACCACACAGAATACGGAGGGTCGAAGAACTTCACATTACATTACATCCATGGTATAAACCACAATAACTTAGAAGAGAAGTTCTATAGAAACTTCAAATGAAAAAGAATTGCCATGATGTCATGGTTCTATATTAAGTTGAATGTGAAAATTTACAACCCAAAAGCTAGAAACAAACATTACTTACTGTCTACAACTTAAACTACTTGGCAATATATCCTAAACCCTATCCCAAGAAGAAGTCCATGAGATCTATCATTTACATTTTCTAAGCAAAGAATCTACAGAGACTGATCTAAGTCTCATTCTCATTTGGGTGTAACCCACTAAAATCCAACCCCTGCACAAGGTAACCAATTGCTATAAAAAAAAATGGATCATATGAATCTTCGAAGATATTCTCATAAATCATCTTTTTTAGTAAGGTCATCTTTTTTGGTCAATACTATGGAACCTAAGAACCAACGCCTCAATTGTATATGCTGCTAAACCAGTTTTCAAATCAAAAAAATTTAAGATAGCCCATGCCGCAATTAAACATCAGCTTACTGCAAAAATGGGATGCCGATTAAATCTTGAAAAGGTACTCCAGGTCCTCCACAGTTAGACGAGTCTGTCGGCTACCAGTCTCATCCTCTCCAAATGCAGAGGCAACCATTTCTCTTTTCTTTTGCTGTGAATACCAGTGTTACCACATTAGAATTCTAGAATATAGAGGAAGTGAAAAACCAGCAAAGATGCAGAAAAAGGAAACCACAAACTTGACTTGAACAAATAATGAAACCCAGTGCTGACATCTAAATCCTTCAACAGAAGATCATGACCATCTACGTTTATCATTATATTTATATTGATAGAAACACTTTAGGCATGTTGCTAAATTAAAAATAAAAAGTGAAAAACGATGAAATCATGTAATACCTGAAGAGCCAAAATACGATCTTCAACTGTATCTTTTACAGTCAACCGCAAAACTGTAACAGGACGGGTCTGTCCAATCCGATGAGCCCTGTCTATTGCTTGATCCTCAGTCGTAGGGTTCCACCAAAGATCCAAGAGAAGAACATGACAAGCTGCAACCATGTTAAGCCCAAGGCTTGCAGCTTTCAGAGACATAATTATGACTGATACCTGGAATGAAGGTTCAAAATTTAGTCCTATGATTTATAGAATAGAAAAAGAAACACACTCAGTACCAAGAAGATGGATATCTAACCTCAGGAAGTGTGTTAAAATCTTTGACAGCCTTGTCTCTAGCAAGAACAGACATTGTTCCATCAAGTCTACGGTACTGAATTGAGGAATTTTTTAGACAAGCTTCAAGTAAATCCAACATCCCCGTCCACTGAGAAAAGACAATTGCCTTCTCTCCAGCTATAGTGGCTGTGTCTTTGGAACTTGAATGCACACTGGATTCTCCTGCATGATTATCACATGTATTTTCTGAAGGAGAAGCTCCTTCATCGTCTGATCCTGAAAGGCGACCACTAAGAGTGCAAGCCTTAGCTTTAGGCAGAGATTGCAGCACCTGAAGAGCAGCTTTAATCTTTGATGAATCATATGGACTACGAATTAAACTTTCAGCCACATCAGAGCCAGCACAGTCGGGGTTATTTTGCAGCTTGGGTTGATCAGATAGAGAATCGCTTAACATTGCTTTAGTGAAAACTGAAGAACCACTCAGCTGAACTTTGCAAGCAGATACAGGACACTGAGTGTCATCACCGGTTAGATGCTCACTAATACACTGATTGCAAAAGACATGTCCACAAACTGTTACAACAGCATCTTCAGGGGGATCCTACAAGATTGTTACAAAAATGCATAAGGAGGCAAGAAAGAAACAAGAAGATCCATAACAGAGAAATCCAACACAAGAAGTATAGCTTAATGTTGTAAGAGACAGATCAAATAAGTATAGTGGCTTACAACTAGAAAACTTATAGGCTGAAATCATCATTTTAAAACTGGTGTCACATATCAAAAGCATCCATGTTGGAACATTTGAGCACTATTTTCCAAACATAACCTATTTCTATTTTGCCTTGAATAGAACAAATCACTTGAGCATTATCAAAGGAAGGCACTGTAACTAGAAATGGCAATAAGTTGTATTAGTGTAGCAAAAGAAAGCATCACCATGCGGGGATCCATCCTAAACAACAGGGGAGGACTAAGCAAGGGTCATACTACACCATTAACCTCAAAAGCCGCAGATTCTTAATAGACTGCCCAGCAAAACCGAAGATAGAATTGGAGAAAATACAAAAACAGAATACAAACAAAGATATTAAAAATGCTACAATCATAAGGATAGAAATGCATAGCATATAAATACTGTTACTTAGATACTGATGTTTTTTTCAAAATAGTCTTGGTCCTGACATTTTTTTTTTTTGATAACCGAGAAATCCGTCTGTGACCCATCCTTTGGACCAATCACAGCCTTCTAAACTCGGTGGATAATGGGCCTGCCCCTCTACCCTTCTCCACTTAAATACCGGGCTTCGCTTTACATGGTGTGGGGCTTGAACCTACGACCTAAGCCACAAATCCTCCACCGTTTGCCACTCGAGCTAGGCCTTATTTTAATAAAGGAGAAATTCCTGAGTGCCAGTGGCGCACGGTTCGCAACTCAATTAATAATGAGCCCCTCTCTGTACACTTATCCACTTAAATGCCAGCTCCTCTACCCTTCTCCACTTAAATACAGCAAATCCATTTAAGTGTCATAACAATTGAAAGAATTACACATGGAAGTTGAGCAGTAAAAAACCTCTTTTCTAAGTGGGGGTCAGATTCAATGCTTAAACTGAACCATCTATGCATATAACAGAGCATCAGTGCTTGTGCACATAATCTTCCTAGATGTATCCTAGCTAATATAGAAACTGGCAACGCTTTAAATATCTGAAAATTTTAGTTTAAAAACTCCAATTGTTTAGATCACACTTCCTTCAAATTAGAAGAGGATGCATGACATTTAAAAAGGCAACCTAAACTAGGAAGTTCCAAAATAAGCAGCAGCAAGAAGAAAGGACTAATAAGATCAATTTGAACATAGATTAAAGAACACTTAAATGATAACATACACTGCATATGCCGCAAATTGCTAAAGAAGCTTCCAAGCAATTCAAAAGGTCAGCTAATTTCTCTCGTGGTAATTTCTTGGCCTCCTCAATAGATGATCTCCAAACAGAACCGGAGTTGGAGCCTCCAACAAGAAGAGGGTGATCACAAGCTTGTCTCAGTCGTAAAAGCATCAAGAGTATGTTCACATAATTTTGTTTGACAGTCCCAGCAGCAGCATATTCCTGAATAGTCCAGAATTTGCTATGTTAAAAGAAGAGAAGAATTCAAAGCCAAAGTTCTCGAAATCCAATATAAAATACATCTAAACATACAGCAAACTGAGCACGTGATTGAGCTTCAAGTCTGCAGTAGAATTCTCGTTCCTCATCCGTAAATTCAACTTTTCTCAGTACAATGTGTTTCTCTGGAAGGTTGATAATGGGTTTTCCATCAATACATGTACCTAGATCAGATAATGACTGTGTTAGCTCTCAATTTAGGAATCAATGACTTGTGTGCTTAGATTGATAAGCCAGACATGAAAACAGTAAAACAGCCAAAGTGGAAAATGATCCAGAAAAACAAGTCGACTTTGTTGTGTTCATTACTTGCAAGCACCTCATGAATACAAACAGCTAACAGGTAAATGACTTTTAGCACATAATTTGAGAATTAGCACACACAGCCAAAACAAATTCAACAAAGCTGCATGTCTGAACGTTTGTACATAATATATTAAAGAAACAAACAATAATTGGGCCCAGATGAGCCAAATTGACCATATGATCCTTTTCTCTTTGACATAGGGAACAAAAAGAGGGGAAAAAGAGGAACTTCGGAATTGTTTTAGAAAACTAAGCATAATTTCAAGAACGAAACTGCACAACAGAGAGGAGCGCAAATAGGGGAATAGAGGACTAACATATACTACAAACAAATGGTGAAATACACCAAGGAATCATAATATAACATATTAGAAGCAACGCTGTCTGAATGGTATATAGCTTATAGGGGTAAGTACATGCAAAAGTTATTATTCTCACCTTTAGTGCGACGAAGCATAACAGTCTTAAGCACGGCCTGCAGCTTTCTGTACCCAGTTGTTGGGTGTCTTTGGATTGGAACCTTGATTGTGGAGCAGAATTGTTTGTACACTGCATATGGGTCATATTTGAGGAATCTGAAGTAACTGTAAAGGTCATCAACTGCATTTTGGATAGGTGTCCCTGATAAACACCATCTACGTTTAGCTCGGAGACCCCAACAAGCCCTAGCTACTTGGGTTCTGTAATTCTTGATGCTTTGTGCCTCATCCAGCACGACCCTATACCATCCCACCCTGGCAAGAGGGCGTGCAGTGGCTTCAAGCAATTCCTTGTCCACCTCTTTTTTCGCCTTTGATGAACTTTTCTTTGAGTTAGAAGGAGTTTTTCTCTTTTTACTAGAAGATAATTCATGAGTTCCTTTTCCTGTCTCGTCATCGTCTTCTCCAACAGGCTGCTTAGGGACCTCCATGCTTACGATTGAATATGTTGTGACCACCACATCATACTTTGCTAGTTCAATAGGGTCCTTTGTTCTACCACTACCATGGTATACTAGAACAGAGAGATTTGCTTTGTTTGTTACCTTATTGTGCAACTCCTCAGACCACTGACGGAGGACACTGGTAGGACAAACGACAAGGGTACCAGCAGCTGGCCTCCCTTTTGCATGCAAAGAAGTTTTACAGCCCATGCCAGAATTGTCATCAACTTGACAAGAATCGGCACCCTGCTTTGACTTGTCAAACTCAGATAAAACATCATCATCATCTAAATTCAATGTCTCCGTTTTAGTTTGTCTGGTGATGGCTGTAGAAAGTCTTGAAGATGGAGACCTTTCTTTGAGTATAAGTGCAATTGTTGATATAGTTTTTCCAAGTCCCTAAAAAAAAAAGATAATCATTAAGAGAGAATGACTAGTCGGAAGGCAATGTTTATCATGTCAACAGATCAAAATTTGGCAAATTAAAAGTGTCAAAAGATAACCTGATCATCAGCAAGTATCCCACCACAACAGGGTACAGCAGCTTTTTCCTTCTTAACCATCCATGATAAAGCAATGCGCTGTGCATAAATAGAATGACTGTCATTAGATAATTCCTCACATAAATTCAATATATAATACGTTTATCTCTTGTTTTTTTTGCAAGTGTAGATTCTCCTTCAGATGGAGGGAGAAGCACTAAAGAAACTAAATAGTCTGCAATATGTGGCTGCTAGCCTATGTTGCATGTCTGACGCAAGGAAATTTGCAATGAAGGGGATGAATATTTGCAGCAGATGCTACTTATTAAAAGGAGGAAGAGTATAGGAGCCATCTTTCTTGTACTGCACAAGAAACTATGGGATCTGTTTTTCAACCTTTTTAACTTGTCTTTTGTCATGCCTTCTCACAGTGATGAAAAGACCTGTTGGCTTCTTGGAGGGATGACTATGGTATACAGTGCCACATTGGGTCTGCTGGGTTTTTGCGGGGCAAAAAAAACTCCAGGTGGTTTGATGGGATAACAGTTTCTATGCAGATGCTAAAGTTCAAACGTCTTTGCTTTTTGGCTTTTGGGGATCGACACAGGTTGTAAAAGATGGAAACAGCATGTTAGATTTCATAAAGTCACTACAGGAATAGAGCTAAATAGTAGATAGGAATCTCTCATTTTGTTTTTGCATAGGAATTTCCCTGACCATTTTAATGCTCTACTGTTTATATTAATAGTATCCTTAGATCAATTTAAAAACAAAAAGTTGAACAATTCAGGAAATACACAATATAATCAACCAATAGAATAGTTCAGAGAATTCACATATCATTGATGGATTTGTCAGCATATAGGTTGTGCTTTTTTTAGCTAATGATATTATTTTAGTAAAAAATTATTTCTCTCAATTCCCAGGCAATTGCACCAAAAAATTCAAGTAGACCCACGTAGAACAATATTGATGATCTCCCATCTTGATTGATAAATTTCAGGTACATGCTGCACTTAGAAAACTGAATGTTGTATTCCTATAAAGATAAAGCCATGAAACAATACTCAACCTGGTGTCTCAAAAGAGGAACGGCCAAAAGACCATCAGGTGGACTTTCTTCTGATCTCGGCTGAGAAAGATCCTGCAACAGGTATCACAGCATTAGTCTGATCAAAATTTACTTCTTAAGGTGAAAATAATACACATTTTTCTACAGGTTCAGAGGGCCCCATGCAGTGTCAACATTTTCCAGCAAAAAGAAGTATAAACACAGACATCTAACAAAAGTCAGGAGAAGAAATTTCCTGTTTTAATCATGCACATACACAGCAAACCATAAATTCAACAGCAGAAAAGTGCAGAATCCAACATATCCCTTGAATTAAACATGCTTAAAGGATTTAAACTCCTTTGAAACTAATAAGACTATTACCAACAAAGATACACAAGAAGAAATCATTCAAAGGGGTGAAAATAGCCAGAGAAATAGCTACGGAATAGATTATAATTTTGCAAAAGGGTCACTAACATGACAACATTTCAGAGCACAGTTCTTGCAGCATGTGTACACTGAGATAGTGACAGTTATTAGACCTCACCTGCAAGGCAACTTGATAAATGACATGCTCATCATTTAACTTCGGCCTCATTTGTCCTACTTCAAACCTCTTTTGTCCCACTTCAGCTGGAGCAAAAGAGTCAGTAATTGTAGTACGTTGTAGAGCGACAAGAGACTTGCCATTAGCACATGGATTCGCCTTTGCAGGTGCACTTATATCCTCGAGAATGCATAGATCATCATCATCCTCACTATGGCTTCTTTGATTCAATGAATTTCTCTGAATTCCTTGATGAGTGATTGTAGATAGACGAGAACCATTAACTTTTAAGAACCTGCGTTTTTCCCCCTTCTCTAATTTTGCACAACCGAACTGTTGCTTCATTGAAGTTGATGACAATGAGACAGACTGTTCTCTAACCTTCACATCCGCGAGGTGATCATGAGGAACCAGAATGTTTTTTTCTGAAGAAGTTTCTTCAAAACTATCAAGGTGATAAGAAGGCCTATTATATTGAAGTACACCATTTTCATCCTTCGGATACACCAAAAGATCATTACTTGAAAGGGAAGTTACAGGAGCAGGACAAAATGAATTTGCGAGCTCAGAAACTGTAGGTATATCAGCACCACCTAGCAGTTCATTTTTCTCATTACTTCTGCGAAACTGCTGGTTTTGAAAAAGGTAACTTGACTGATTGCGAGGCAAAGCCTGAGGAAATATCTTTCCCATATTATTGCTGCCTGTTGATCTGGAGAACAAGTTGCCACTATTTAATAATGTTTGGTTACCACCATTATAATACGCACTAAAGTTCCCAACACCAAAATTTGGAGTCATATGACACTCAGGAGCCTGCTGAACTCCTTCACCTGCTCTTGTTGTCCAATTCCCACATGCTATTCCAGTATCTGAGTCGGCAATCCCAGTTGTATGGTCCAATTGTTCATCCATTACATTTAGCATCTTATCATTGTGAGACAGCATTTCAAAATTAAGGTTATTTGGTGCATCCTGCTTCAAGAAAGAATATGTATGGGAAGGTTGTGCATAATTATCCCAATTTCCAGGCAAAGCATCAGAACTCTGACATAAACCAAGTCTAGCATAGTATTGATCGTCCGAAGATACAGCTACTTCCATGCTTGATGTTTCTTCTGCAGCTAATGTTCCTGAGCTTTTGAACTTGTTCTCTGCAGCTGATTGGCTTAGCAGCAACCCTAAAATGTCAATTATGTTCTCAAAGAAATTAAAAACAAAAATGAGTAAATAAAAAATTCCAACATAAAAGAACCTACAAGCAAAGTTGATAATAGCAGAAAGGCCAACTATAAAGAAGGTCAACATACATTCAGAGCAAGATTCCTGCTCTGGAGAACCAGTGTTAATAATGAGTTTCACATATTGTATAGCTGATATCCGTATTCAATTTATTATATCATTGATATGATCAGTATTAACAGCAAAGCTAAAACAGCCACAACTAGTGGACATCTAAGTTTGAGTTCCCTTACTTTCTCGCTGGACATTAGATGAAGTACTCTGAGAGATGTTATCCCTGTCACTGAACCATTCATTGTCCTGACCAAGTGCCCAATCAGTCAGGCTTCCATAGAAATTATGTACTGGAGAGCATCTATCTAATTGAAATCCAAGCTTTCTGCCATCAACAATTGAATTCCCTGCAGAATCAGATGAGCCATCGGAAACACCAGTCCTTGTATCTGAAACTTCTGAGTTGGACGAAGGGGAAACTCCAATGTGTCCAAGAAATTGAGCCCTTGAAGCTGAAGATCTCTCCAAATCTGAATAACCTACATAAAAATAGCATAGAGATCAAGAATCATATATCATGATGAGTAATAAGCAACATAATCTCATAACAAATTAATAACAACATCAAATTCCTGAAGTATCCAAGCAGGGTTATCAACTAACCTTGTCCCATGTCATTTTGCAATAAAACCTCCGGCATACTCTGCAAATCGATACTCAAATATTAAAATAATTGACAAACTGGGGTAAGAATTGTAAGACCAAATTATTCACATGATCCAATGACAGACTGCCTACAATATGTATCCCCAGCCTGGAGATAGAAAGCAAAGAAGACTTGGAAGTATATGCTTTTACATAACCATTTCGTTTTTGTTTTTTGACTTTATGACCCTGGTGGCCCGATTTCATTCATTAAGCTTTTTGTCAACTTATTTTAGAGTACATAGTAAAAAACAGAATTTATTTGACATCTCACATCAACTTTAATTGTGCTTGGCCCAGGTCCAACACCTCTTGGACACATTAACCAGTTGCCCAGTACTTATTCAACAAGCCATTGAAATTTACAAGGTGTGTTGTCTAGAAGTTTTAGTAATCCTTGAGAGTAATATTGATCATCTTGACAAACCCATTACTAAAGCATAGTACCACATATCTCTATTTTCTATAACTAAATATTCACTGAACTTCAACTGTATTAAGTATTTTCATTTGTTCAATTTACTCAAAGACAGCCAGAGATTGTTTCTATCAACATGTCCTTTATCTGTGAAAGACTTAAATCATACTACTTGAGTATTTCCATTTGTTCAATTTACTCAAACACATGTATAAATTCATTCAACCAACAAGTCCTTTATTTGTGAAAACTTGCGGACTCCGTGTTTCTCTTTGAAGAGCCACGGATCTTGCAAATAACCTCATCCACACCCTCACATAGAGGAAAAGGGGGGGAAAAGTAAGAAAAGAACATGAATATACTCAATACTTATAGACTAAAATAAATATAGAACATTATACTCTAAGAAAAACTCAATTTATCCAGATGAAAGCACGCTAAAATGTCAAAATGGTTTCAACTGAACAAAGTTTTTCTTTATAAGATGTACATACGGCCATCACAAAGGTCTTTCTTTATATTTCTTTCTCCTTCAATGTAACATATCATAATATCTATGCTGCTTGAATGACCTTTTTTGTGTGTGTGCTTTTTTTGAATAATATATCTTGGAATTTTCAAGAAAAAGTATTATGGTTATACAATGACTCTCAATGATTAAATTGCAAAAATATCCTTTGGGATAAACCAACCAAATCTTCCTTATGTCATCTCTTGTTCCACTTTATCTCATTGTGGATATCAATCAAACTTCGAATGTGAAAATTATTACTCTCTTCCAAGCCCCAATGGGGAAACCAATATTAACCAACACTGAGATCCCTCTCCGGTACTTCGATGGGACCACCAATGTTGTTAAAAGCGCTGAAGCGCTCGCTTTAAGCGAGAAGCAAAGCGACAAGTTGTCACTCTAATGCCTTGAAGCGAGGCGATAGTAATGAAGTGAGAAAAAGCACACGCTCAAAAGAGACAAGTTGTCACTCTAATGCCTTGAAGCGAGGCGATAGTAATGAAGTGAGAAAAAGCACACGCTCAAAAGAGATAAGTGCTAACTAGGGTTTTTTTTTAATTTCTGTAAAAATGCTTACGCAGGTTTTTCCAATTATTTTCTCTCGTTGGGTTAGTTCTCTTCTTCTCCTCTTTTTCTCGACTTCTCTTCTTCTACTCGGTTTCCTGCAGTGCTGCGTATATTTCTTTTCTTCTCTTTCTGGTAACTAGGGTTTATTTCCTTCAATTTTCTGTTTGTAATGCTACTTAAGTAGCGTTACTCTGTTCTTTTTTCTTCTGATTTGAGGATCTTGTTGACGAATAGGATTTTGCTCCCTTTGTGATTTAGTTATGTTTGTTTTATATGTTAATTGTTATGACTTGTGAGGACTATTGACTATCTACTTGCTTTTTAATCTAAGAATTGAAAGATTTTGCTTAATATGTTACCTCTATTGAGTTCTTTATTATTTATCTATGCATATTTAATATTTTTTTATTTTTTATACTAAATAGCACTTTATTTAGAAAAAGTGTGTGCTTCACTTCACACCTCTCGCTTCACAGAAGCGAGCCCTCGTCACTTTTCTCTGCTTCTCGCTTCCCAAAACACTGGGGACCACAAGAATGAAAGAAATGAGTCCCTATTATATACCTAATAGCTGGGCATTCAAAGACCCAAGATGTAACATATAGTAATTAGTTCTAGACGTCTAGAACTCAAATTCACTATAAATGCACATTTAGATGCTCAAAGCAAAAACTTAATAAACTCCGAGAACTTAAAAACAGAAGAAAAAGTTAATGATTTTAAACGAAAAAATCAATTGGAACTCATATGGAATATAGAGTCAACAACAAATAAAGAAAAAGAAGGAAAAGAAGCAGCAAAATAGAAAAAGAAAAAAAGAGAATTAACATCCTGTAAGGATGTAAGCTTATTAAATGCAAAAAAACAAAATAGTTCACTACAACTGTAGCAGGCTGGGCTCGATCTCGTTCCCTGTTGGCAGAAAATACAGACCTCAGCCAGTGGCAACAAATGATCATTTGTCAGTGTGAGTGCCACTTTATATATTTTTCCATATTTATCATACATATATATACATAGTCCCAACTGAGGTGTGTGGATGCCGTGGCACCCCCTCCCTCAATAGATCCGCCCCTGCACGCATCTCTAGTTACTAATGAACCTAGCTAATTATTTGCAAGATCATGAGTCAGTCATGATCCTATGCAGAAAAATAATGACAATAAGGTGCACTTAGATTCTTTCAAGATGACACCTGTTGAAATTTGTACACAAAATTGACATTTCACTGGTCACATCTTAAAGTACAAAATTCTTTTATTTGAAGGTCTTTTCGCAAGACTCTTCTTTCTTCCAGATGTTGAATTTTTTATTTCTATAAAAATTATCTTATAACACGGGGCAGGTATATTGTATTCCAGTACAAACACATAAAATAATCACTATAATGATTATCTATTGTCGTTATATCATATCTTTTCCATTCCACTTGGCAATCTAGTCAATTTAGCTAAGATCTCTATCCAGGAAACTACTGCAACACGACAAGGTAAGAAATGCAAAAGTACCAAATGTCCTTACAACCATAATAAGGCAAGTGATTACGAGTTCCACCTGTTTTTACATCTTCTCTCTCTTAATAAATGAATAAACTCTTAATTCAAGTGAGCCCAAACAAAAGTCATGAGTCATTACGCATAAAGATAGACCAAATTCTATCTAGTATCCAAATAGAGAAAAGTGGCATTCCTTTTAGGACAAACTAAATAGGGAATTGTGAGGGAGTAATAATAAATATAGATAAACAATTGTTTCCAAACTCAAATGACAAATCTCTGAGTCCTTAGTTACTCTATTTCCACACAAAATCTAATATACTATGATCCCAACATGCAATGCTCAATTATATAATTGTCCCATCTAAAACCTTAAACTGTGTCCCCTTCTTTGTACATACTCCCTCCCCATCCATTCATACTACTTATTCCATATTGACTTAGCATACCCCTTAAAAATCCCTAAATAGAAGGATAATTTTACTACATTACCCTTCGAATATAATAAATTCAATACTCTCGAAAACTACTATAGCTAATAACAAGTGTAAATTACAAACTAAACAACTCCAAAAACGATTATAGTTAACAAACAAGTGTAAATTACAAACTAAACAATAAATTATCTCTTGATTTTCCAAACTGAGCTTGCAAAAATCTAGATCAAAAGAAAATTGGAAAACCCTATATCTTTTAAGAACTGCATGTCTACTAACAACCCACTAAAAGAATCATCATCACTTAGATTACCATGCTCAAAAGTTCATAATTTTGAGTAAAAAATTAATCTTACCTGCTGAGCAGGAGGATCCGATTTCTCTTCAATAATGCTCAGCAAATCATCTATATCCATACTTGGCCCATCAAAATTTAGATCAAAATCAACCGACGGATCTTCCGATGATAACCAATACTCTGACGCCTTGTCCGCCATCATCATCTCAACAAAAAAAACTCAATTCCCAACCAAATCACACCTCAAAACCTATAAATTCAAGAATCCCTCACCAAGAAGACCTCCACACCGTTTTTCATTAAAAAAAACACCAAAATACCCAATTCTTATCGGTTTTTTGCGATTCAAAAAACCCCAAAAACTACTGAAATCAAATCTATGGAATTTTTGCTCTTCCAAGAAGTTTCTGAGGAACGCGACTTTTCAATTTTTTTATATTTTTGTGAGGTTTTTGTAGGAATTTTGTTCGATAAGAAAGAAGAGGAAAGTGTTGAATAGGTTTTTTCGAGACTTCTAATTTTATATTATTTATTTATTGTTTCTTTAGAGGAATCCTAATGTGAATAGAAAAAGTGTTTGTTAAAAAAATAAAAAAAAACTAAGGCCGCGTATTTGTCAGTTCAACTTTGGTTGTCTCTCTTGTTTAGGTAAGTGTTTCTTTTTTCTATTTTGTGTTCAATATTTACATTAAAACTATTAGGATGAGTGTACGATTTATCCGACATGACTATTATTTATACTTAAGAGTTTGAATTGAATTTTGATGATGCTTTCGATTAAAAAAAAAATCGTTTTCAAAAGTTTGAATTAGGATTGTTTAAAATTGATAATTCGAACTAGGAAAAAAAGTTATTGATTTAATAATTTTGATAATGGTTTTAGCTTTTTTTTATTATTGATTCTTAATTGTTTGAGGTTTTTCTTAATGGGTTCACTAATAATCTGATAGTATATTAATAAATTATATTTATACTATTCGGTATATAATGTGGACTATAAGGAGTGTTCTCTCTTTAAAGATTATTTGTATATGGCATTTATAGTTGTGACACATTTATTATCTTATCTCTTTTTTAGGCTAGTACTTACCGTTCATTTTTTATTTCAATTTATATGATAATTCTTGATTGATCATTAAATATATAAGAATAAAATAAAGACTTCAAAATACATATGATTTATAATAAATTATAAATATCTCACAAAGGATAACATGAAAAAATGAAGGGTTATTTTTTATTTGTTTTGTCTTTTCTTTTTTATCCCTTTTTATAGTATAATCCCTAGTTAACATAATAATAAATGAGTAATTAATTACTTTTATTATGTTATGTAATTGAGTAAAAGTTAAGGGAAAGATACCATTGATTGTCATCCATTGGTGTTGAATGTATACATTTTTTATTTTATAAGTTTTTTTTTAAAAAAAAAAAAAAAAAAACTTCAATGATAATCTAAAAAAAAGAGTAAATCATTTTTAAATCTCTCCTCTTTATTAATTTTAATTTCTTGTCATTGATCAATATAAATAATTTACTTAAAGACTTACCTATCTTATGTGTATAAAAATACTAACAAAGTTATGTTTTATCCTATTTTGATTAAATGTATTTTGTATAACTATATAATGTTGAATTAAAGTTTAAATTGATCGACAATTTTTTCTTTAAGATAAAATAATATTAAGGGAATACATGATTCTTTAACCATTTCTTTGGCGCAAAAAAAAAAATGGATGATTAAAGAAGCATAATTAATTACATAAACTCACTTCGATACAAAAATCATAAAATCATGATTATAATTGAAACACACTTTTTTTCACAATAATATGCTCAAAGGGAAGTGCTTTAATGGATCCAAAGAATTACGTGTCTATTTATGAGAATTTAATAATTTTTGTTCAAACTTTCTTCAATATTTGCTAAATATTTACTCCTTCTTTTATTTTTATTTGTCCTATATACTAGGAAATATATTTTTTTATTTATCACTTTTAGCATATTAAAAGAATTTCTAATATTTTACCCTTAACATTAATTACTTATTTCTCAGGTCATTTCCCAAAACCTAAGACCTTATCAATTAATACGAATATTTTAATGAGATACTCGCATCAAATATTATTTTTTAAGAAGCATACAAAATTCAGACGGGACTAATAAAAGTAATTAGAAAGAGTAGTATTAACTTAAAGTAATATAAAAACTTAGTAAATTTCAAACTTAAATCGTCTTACCTATCAGTTTTAATACAATATTAATTATTGTGCTCTCACATTGACTAAAGCACATGTTGGCATTGATCATGTTTAAATTAGTGGTTAAAATAATTCAGCCTCATGTAACTACTCCATTAATGACGTTATTAGACATTTAATTTTTTTTAATCCAACAAAGAGTCCTTTCTTTAACCTAACGCTAATCCTAAGCGCCTCCATTAACAACCTTCCAAGTTCTAATGGTGATTTGATGCCATGGCTACTATTAGACCCCCTAAATAAGTGCTCGAAATATAACACGATTATAATAAGGATCGTTTGGTTTATGGGATAATGTGAGAAATTTCACGATTAAATTTGAGATAAAATTTATTCTTTGTTTGAATGAAATCAGAATAACGTTATAAATATAAATTTAATGTCAAATTAAGCCTGAATATTCATCTTATCTAACTTGGTATATTATCTTATTGTACCTATCTTCAAATATTACAAATTAATTCAAAAATTATTATAATTCAAATAATTTATAATTTGTTTTCTTTGGTACATTTGGAATTGAAATTAATATATAGGTAACACCAATAAAATCACCCCATTATGAAATGATAGGTTAAATATTAATTAGCGATATGAAAGTGGTTATTTTGTACAATACTTTTTCCTCATTTTAAATTGGGTCATTCACTCTTCTGCTTATATTTTGTCGTGACAAATTATTTTTATTTTCATAATAAATAATTTTTTAGGGCGTAAATTTATATTTTCATATCATAATATTTTAAGTCATATATGAACATAATTTCAATCTACTAAAAAAACTTTTTGGATGATTGTTATGTATATTGTTTCATAATATATCGTATCATCTTATGTTGTGTTATATCTGTATTGTTTTAATAAATACAACAATTAGTAGATTGCACCATTCTTCTGTCGTTATATAATGTTACACATTAACAATTGAAAAAAATATATCATAAAAGTACAATTACCTAACTTACATTACAAAAATATAGTCAAAACTTACATTACAAATCTTTAGCTCAAAACACAATTCGGTATACAATAATATACATCTAGTATAGAACAATATACAATTTTTTTCATATTTCCTTTTTACATATTAAAAAAAACACTTGATAATACAATATTATACTTTATAATATAAGATTATATGAAATTATAAGAGGTATTTATACACCCATATATAATATACTACTATTTGATACACTATTATACAAAATAAAATTTCGTCAAACTTTACCGGTTAATTTCTCTCAAACTGCAAAATGGAATCTTTTGAAAATTTGTGGAGAGAAAATCAATGGAGAGATAGATCTAGTGATGGCCTATCACCCCCAATAGGTGAGACATCATGAATCACAATAGAATTTGATTGAGAAATTTTTTGAAAATGACTCACTTTGTTCTTGAAATTTCGCTACTGTAAACACATATATAATTTGCAATTTCCCAGAGTTAAGAATGAAATTTGGGACCGCATTAAATTTATCTCATCAAAATCTATCATTTAATTTTGAGTTTGAATTTTATAAGATCGGGACATGACAACTTTTTAGGCTCTTAAGCTCCACCTTTGAGGTCAATTTAGATAGACATTTAAAAACTTTAGCTTAATCATGTAAACTTGAAAAGTAATTGTACGAGTTGCTCTAAAACGTAACTATCTCTTGACAATTTGAAAGATAAACCTACAAGAGAAATACGATAGAGCATGAATAAAAGATAAAATATAATTATCAAATAATAAATAAAAACAAACAATTAATACCATGACGCAATCACATTTTATGCAAAATAAAACTTTTCATCATTATCTATCCATGAATACCATATCAAATAAATATTATAATTAAACTAACAATATATACACGATACTAAAAACTTATTGAATAATTATCTCATGTTTATCCATCATACCAAATAGTGTCTAGTCTAAACAGACAAGTATAACTAAAAAAAGGGCAAAAACATGGAATCGTATTTCACCTAAAATATATATTTACCCACATTGCTATAAAAATAAATAAATTACTACTTTAGGACATTCTGTATGCAATTCTCCTCCCGGTTAATTTATTCAACTTTATTTCCTGGGAGACGGCTAAATCGGAACCGGAAAAAGGAACTCCGACGACTGCTCCGGTTGTTTTAATGGGTCTCAAGGTGTAATTTTGAATACTGATGTCATTGTTCTGGATTGTGATTCGCGAATTAGCTGAAATCGAAGCCATGGTACTGTACTTCTCTTTTTGATGATTCGTTTTTATTTTCTCTTCAATTAGGTCTTTTTATTTCTTGAATTGTGTTAGTTCAGCAAAAATTGTGCGAAGAAACGTCAAGGGTTGCATTAGGTTTAGTGAGATACAGAAATAGTTGTTAGCTTCATTCGCAGTGCTTACTTGGAGTAATTTAGGCTTGAGGTGTAGTTGATTGATTGATTTGTGTGTAACAGGTTTAGGCTTGTTGGTATCTGTTTTAGTATTAGCCTTATCCTTCTAGTTTATTGCTGGTATAGGGAAGAATCGTCAAGTGCCTTATCCTTCTAGTTTATTGCTGGTATAGGGCACGAAGAATCGTCAAGTGCCTTATCCATCTATTTTATTGCTGATGCCGGTATCGGACACAAAAAATCGTCAGGAGTTGCATTAGGTTTAGTGAGATATAGAAATAGTTGTTAGCTTCATTCATATTTCTTACTTGGACTAATTTAGGATTGAGGCGTAGTTGATTGATTGATTTGTGTGTAATCAGTGTCGGAGCCAGGATTTCGTTGAGGAGGTTCAAAAAAAAAAAGCTAAATAGTGTTGACAAATAAGTTGTACCAAATTTCAAGCTTAAACATTGAAAAATGTTGCTAGCCGGATTCGAACCCGCACACCTACTAGTTTTTGAACCCCTATAGCTGCTGAACCAAGCCATTTACTTGTGTTGAGGGGTTCAATTTTATATATAGACATATAATACAGATTTGGTCCTATATGCACAATATAATTTTTCGATTCAGGAGTTTGTCGATTCAAGTGTTCGACAGATTCAGGGGTTCAGGTGAACCTCCTGAAGTCCACGTAGATCCGCCTCTGTGTGTAATGGGTTTAGGCTTGGTGGTGTATGTTGTACTATTAGCCTTATTATTGTAGTTCTTATTTTTGAATCTAGCATCAAATGTTGTTTATTCTTTTTTGGTTATCACACTGCTATTTTGTTGTTATTGTTCCTTTTCTGAATGCTTTGCACTATTAGTTGCTATGTTTTCTTCACTGCTGTGATGTTATTACGGTTCATAACTACTTGATTTGCTGTACTTGAGCCGAGGGTTCTTCGAAAACAACCTCTCTACTTCCACGAGGTAGGGGATGTTGTTTTTGTTGTTGTGTGTAACAGGACAGTAGGTTTATGACCAAGGACATGGATCTGAAATTATGTTAATGCCTTTTTCTGGGATTTATGGTTTGTAGAAGCTTCATGATTAAGTTGTACTTAGATATTAGCATGTGCATATAAAAGATTCTGGGATATATAGAAAGTTCATGATACTACTACCGAAACAACAACAATTATTGTTTGGCCTCACTCCCAAGCTAGTTGTATGGAGCCTTATTGACCAAGTTGGTATATTTAGAACTTATGTTGCTCGGACTCTCCAAAAATGTTGCCGCATCCGTGTCGAATCCTCCAAAACTGCATTATTTTTGAAAGATCTGACACGCACCCGTCAATATTTTTGAAGAGTATTAGCAACATTGTTAAGAACCATCTTAATCTAATATTCTATAACTTAGGGTCTCTAACACTAGAAATTCTCTGTACTTTTTATTGGTGTATTACTTTCTAACTAGATTAGGAGACTCCTTGATCACCTTAGATCCTTATCAGTCTAATATTTTGTTGTTGATGTCTCCTTCTATTTACTGGAACCATAAAAGAAAAGAAAAGACACAACACTTTGTTATTTTCTATCACTCTTTGTTTACTTCTAATCCCGAACTCCTAAAAGTAAAGCATACCAACCTGGCTAAACCTTAGCTCCAACTGGTTAGTATCAACTATGTAGATCCTTTTTCTTCTATTATGCTCTTTTGTCAGTAAATATGTATGGATTTTAAGAAATTATAGGTCTTTCAAAACAACTTTCTTCCATGTAAATTTAGTTTTAGTTTGTCCCGTCTTTAACCCCTTTAATTACCATGATTTCACTCTTATCGTTTGAAGACAAGTTAGGATGGGTTAGTTATGTTGGAACTAGTTGTGTTGAGGTTAGTTGTATTTTGCTTGGTGTTTTTATTATATTTAAATCATCATGTTAATATTATGTCAATATTTAATAGTTTCTTTGATTTATCTATGCATAATATTGATTGAAAATTTGTAATATGTACTTTTTAATTAAACAAAAAAAAAAATTTAATTAAAATTTATACTAGATATTTAAAATAATTTCTCTATAAAATAATCTTTATATTTAAAGTGCATTGATACTTGATCTTTTTCTTAATTTGACTTTCTTAAGCACATTTTAAAAAAGATTAGACAAGCACAATCTGCTTAGTAAAAGCACTTTCCAAATGAATTAACCAAATATAAATTAGTTTTTGTCAAAAGCACTTTTCTCAAAAATATTTTATTAAAAGTATTTCTAAAAATAAGCAATTTTCAGCCGCTTGCCCAAACAAGCTCCTAGGTTTAATAGACAAGTTATTAAAGACCAATCTAAACATGGAATCCTATTCCACCTGAAACATATTTACTCACATTATTAGAAAAAAAATTACTACTTAAGAACATTCCGTATTCTATCCCCCTCTCGGTTAATTTAGTCAGCTTATTTCCTCTAGGAAACGGCAAAATCGAAACCGGAAAAGGAACTCAAGGCTAGTTTTTAGTACCCATGTCGTCGTACTGGATTATGATTAGCGATTTAGCTGAATTCGAAGACACGGTACCGTACTGTTCTTTTCGTGATTCAATTTTTCCCTGTCAATTAAGGTCTTCTTGTTTTTGGAATTATATAAGTTCAGCAAAAAATTGCTGGTATCGGACACGAAGAAATGTCAAGGGTTGTATTAGGTTTATTGAGACATAAAAATAGTTGTTAGCTTCATTCACATTGCTTACACGGACTAATTTAGGGTTGATGCATAGTTGATTGATTGATTGATTCGTGTGTAACGGGTTTGGGCTTAGTGATTTTTGTCACAGTATTAGCCTTATTTTTGTACTTTCTTACCTTTGATATCTAGCATCATATGATGCTTATTGTGTTTTGGTTATCATACTATTATTTCATTGTTGCTGTTGTTCCTTTTCTGAATGCTCTGTACTGCTTTCCTTATTGGTTGCTATATTTTCTTTATCGCCTTTTCTTTTTTTTCCTTAACACCATAGGTAGGGTAAGGTTTGCATACTCTCTACCCTCCCTAGACCCACTTTGGAATTTCATTGGGTATAATGGGATAGTAGGTTTATGATCAAGGACATGGATCTGAAATTATGTCTATGCCTTTTTATGCGTTTTCTATCACATAAAAGAAAAGAAAGGACACAACACTTTGTTGTGGAACTCCTAAAAGTAAAGCATACCAACCTGACTAAACCTGAACTCCAACTAGTTCGTATCAACTATATAGATCTTTTTTCTTCTATTATGCTCTTTTTTCATTAAGTATAGATGGATTTTAAGAAATTATAGGTTTTTCAAAACAACTTTCTTCCATGTTAATTTAGTTTGTCCCCTTTTTAACCCCTTCGATCACCATGATTTTACACTTATGGATTGGTGCATCAGAAGGTCGAAATGGAACATGAGGAAATTGTCTCAAGCGACTTTGTTCTCTATTTATCCTCCATGTGTTGCTACTTGTACCTTATATTGGACCATTTTGTATGACCGTACATCTAGTTTGGCATATGTGTCTATGCGACACTCATCTTGTAGATGTATTGGACCTTTAAAGGCTACTATTCACTCTCTTGTAATATAGTTGGTCTTACAATTGTTGTCCATAACTTTTTTTCATTTTGGTAGGTGTCTTCCTATGGTATAACATTTAGTAACATTTCTCCATTTCAACTGACCTTTCTAATTATATATGCATTCATGCCATTCTTTTGGATGCTGAGAGGGATGTGTGGGGATATTAGGAGAGATATGATTAAGAATGAAGATATTCGGGATGGTGAGAGTGACCTCCATAGTGGACAAAATGTGGGAGGAGAGACTGAGATGGTTAAAACATGTGAAGAGGAGATGCATAGATGTCACAGCTAGGAGGTGTGAGCAGTTGGCTATGGTGGGGCTGAGAAGAGGTAGAGGTAGAGGTAGGATGAAGAAGTATCGGGGAGAGGTGATTAGGCAGGACATGACACACTTGCACACTTGCAGCTCACTTAGGACATGACCCTAGATAAGAAGATATGAAGGACGGGGATTAGGGTAGAATGTTAGGAGGTAAACCAAGTGTTGTCTAGTTTCTCGTATTAGTATTATTACTATTACTCTCCTACTATCTTATATTATTACCTGTTGTTTCCTGTGCTTCGGTTACCATATTATTAGTTTGTGCTACTGTTCTTGTTTCTACTCTTCACTACTTTATTTCCTTCATACTGTTTTTGATATGCTTTACCTTTGCCGAGGGTCTATAGGAAACAAACTCTCTACCTTCACAAGGTAGGGGTAAGGCAGCATACTACCACCCTCTCGAGACCCCACTTGTGGGGTTACATTGAGTATGTTGTTGTTGTTGTATACCATTCTTCTGGAACAGTGAGCCGTGATCTTAAAAAGGTTTTAAGACCAGTGTGCATAGTCTGCAATGGTGCTTAAAACAAATTGGTGAGATGTGGAATGTACTTGATACTATTGGATATGGTAGTGATAAGTCCTATTAAGTTGAGTTTTGGTCCAATTATGTATATGAGTCAGATTCTTACTTTTGAATGGCTTGCCAAAAGCTGCATATGGCTTAACTTGTTAATAATCGTTTCATTCATGGCTCATACAAGATTTTGCTACCACCAAACTTACAGGTTTCGGATGGTGCAGCGATACATTTATCTATTTTTATTTCTTTCCCTTTTCCCCTTTGCAGGCAACATCAAAGAAAGTAATCACGAGAGAAGAGTGGGAGAAAAAGCTCAATGATGTAAAAATTAGAAAAGAAGATATGAATAAGTTAGTGATGAACTTTTTGGTCACAGAGGGTTATGTTGAAGCAGCTGAAAAGTTCAGAAAGGAATCTGGAACAGATCGTATCCTTCTGTGATCTTCTTGGTTGCTCATTTTATATTATTATACGAATTTGTGTCATTTCATATGTACATCTACATGCTTCTCCTTATGAATGAATAGCTGATATAGATCTTGGTACTATCACTGATCGAATGGCGGTTAAAAAGGCAGTACAGGCTGGTAATGTAGAGGATGCAATTGAGAAGGTTAATGATTTGAATCCTGAGGTATGACTGCTATTTCTCCTATTTCAAACTGCTTTGGTGTGTGTTACTTGAGCTGAGGGTCTTTTGGAGACAACCTCTTTACATTCATGAGGTAGAGGTAAGGTCTGCGTACACTAGACCCTCACCAGACCCTATAGTGTGGGATTTCACTGGGTATGTTGTTGTTGAATGCCTTTTGTTCTTATCATTCAGAAGCAAATTCATCTTCGTCGAGTAAGTAAACTGATGCCAAACACACTTCATAATGGTGAAGTCATGTTCCATAGTAACATTCACAATAAAAGAATATGTTTTGAGTGAACTAGGTGTGTCTTTTATCCTTCTAGACTAGAAGAGAGGAAATGATATTGAGTTTATGCAATATTCGTAATTGAAATATTTATTTATGGTAACTGATCAAATCAGTGCTTAGGTACTTTTGGCTGACTGTTTAATATCGTGTCTTACATTTAGGCTAAGAAGAAATCATGTTATTGTGATTCGGTGCATTTTGTTCCAAAAGCAGGGAAGATATTCTCTTGAATTGCAGTCTGAATTGTTCAGGAGTTGCACTATATTGTGAATAGAAACACTGAAATCTAAGGGCAGTCTATTAGGAGTCACATATACAGTCAATTTCAGTTCAATAAAATCAAACTGTTTTTATTGTAAACTTCCCTACATTTCCCCCCTTGTCATGGTTGGAGGTGGACAGCTCTTATCATTAGACTATTACACATTTATCACAGCTAATAAAATGATTGAAAAGAGGTATTCAGGCATTACGTAATGAAAGCAAATGTCATTTAAACACGAGTATGGAAGCTCTTGATGATACTATTTTGTGCCAGTCCTTATATTAAGATTGAAGCAACCACTATTGGTGTTATTAATTTGCTACTCAACTTTCATGAATTTGCGCTTAGTTTTAGGTTCGGTGAAACTCTTAGTACATAAATATTTGGTTTGGAGAGTAGTTACTGCGCCCGCTGACCCTCTTTTTTAAAGAAGTTTTTAATATATCTCACACACACACACACACACACACACACACACACACCCCATCTTGAGCAAGGTGTTTTTCTGCACATTCTTGAAATTTGCATCTACATCCAAAAGATAAAGAGTGGCTATATGTACAACACTTTTGTTTATTATGGTTAAAAAATACTTAGGAAATTTGAAGACTTTATCCTTATTTGGAATCTTGTTAGTTTGATTAGAACAAACTTATTCTTGTCCAAGTGGTATCCTGATAGAGGTCTGAAAGTGTTCTGGAGATGTTACAAAAATATGGCGTAAAGTCTTGTCGAGGAGTGCAAATATGCTAAACAAATGGACAAAGAGTACCTTGGTTTTTGTATATAGGAGAATGGAAATATTCAAAGTTGTGTGAGTTGTTGGCGTATGGAACTTATGAGTTATATCATGAAACATTGAAAAAAAATGATAGAGCATAGATGTATGGATGCGATAAGGGTGATAGAACTGGGTTGGTAGGACTGCTATAGACACTGAATTTTCTACGAAGATTAATAGAAGTTTTTGGGGGAGAAAATGAAGGATCTTCAAATTATATTTATTGACCTAGAGAAAACTTATATAGTGCAGAGAAAGGTCCTTTGGTGGAGGTTGGAAAAGAAAGGAATGCCACACACCAATCAAGGAAAGGAAGTAATAACTGTCAAATGCGTAAATGCCATAAAAGATGTATAAAAGAGCCATCATAAGTGTGAATGTGTGATAACAGTTGGAGGGAATACAGAGGAGTTTGCATCTCTTGTGCCATGGGCTTACATCAGGATCTACTTGTTTATGTTAGTCTAGGGATGAGGTAATGGATTAATGGTGTACAATATTATGTTAGTTGATGAAATTAGCACAAGAGCCATTTAAAAGCTTGAATTGGAGAAATATTTTAGAGAGTAATGGTTTTAGAATAAGTAGAAGTAATATAGAAGATATGCTTTTCAATTTTGTCCAATATAAGAATAATGAGTTTGACATTCAAATCCAAGCAGAGTAAAAAAAAAATACTAGGTGATTTTCTGTCATCTACCTAAGCCTTGGCGGGTGGAGTTATTGATACATGTTGGTGGGAGATAGCAAGTGTCTGGTTTAATAGTCGAGGCGTGTGCAAGCTAGCCTGTACACCATCTTTACAAAAGATAATGATATTGAGGTGAGACTTAGTGGGATTGCGGTGTCTAAATGCAAATAATTAAAATTGATTTTATATGTTACATCTCATTGAATTCTGATTTCTCCTTTCAAAAAAAAAGAAAAAGAAGAGTCAGATATCCAGTGAGATGTAAATATAGAATCAAATATAATTATTATATGGTTTCAAATATGATGATTGAAATGTTAGAGTGCTATGGGGAGTGTTTCCGATAAGAAGCCAGGTATCCATATCTTTTCTTTTTTTGTTCTAGTCATCATGGGACTAAAGTAGAATTTATGGGCATAAATTAGAAAGGAACAGAAAGTTGTGGAAGAAAGGTCCTATGAACAGAACAGAGGTTTTGTTTGCCATGAATTTAAGCAATTTATGAACAAAAGAAATGTTTTGTTTTCAATTAATTTGAACATAAAATGCCCCTATCAGCCTATCTGGTCAAAATTGTACAACAACAACAACAGCAACATACCCAGTGAAATTCCAAAAGTGGGGTCTTAGGAGGGTAGAATGTACGCAGACCTTACCACTACCTCATGGAGTCTCTCCAGAGAGACTGTTTCCGAAAGACCCTCAGCTCAGATGTAGCAATTCCATATACAAAGAAGAAAATATAGCTGGTCAAAATTGTAGGTCCCTCAATTTCCTTTTTTTGCTGACAGCACATATATAAGCTTCTAATTATTGTTTCTTATTGTGTTTCTGTGCTTTTTACTGGAAGATGAGCAGAAATTTGAAGAAATGGGATTTTGTATATTGAAATTTGAACTGAACGGTGAATCCATAATCTTTCAAGGAAATAGTGCATGTAAACGTCAAGTGATTCCTCTATCATCAGCATTCTGTCTCTGAACTGTCTGGGAAAAAGAGATCTTTGCTACGCAAAGCCTTGACTTCCTTGGCTGATCTGAACTTGCATGAGATGTTCACTATGTTGAAACCTTCAACTTTCCTTCTCTACTGAGAATTTCGATTTGACAAAGAGGGACCATGACTTCACTTTCTACCTGGACATGTATTTTCTAATTTGTATCATTATGCATCATAAAAGACCCCAGGCATCTCTTCAAGGAAGAGAGGTCATTGCTTCTGTATATCCATTATCACTTATAATATATTTGCTATCAGATCAAGGATGTGATAAACCCAAGCATTCCCCTCTGCTACCCTCTCTTTTATCTTTCCTTGTATTATTATTATCGTGCAGCAGGTGTGTTATACGCATGTATGCTTTGCCTTTGTGATTCTCATAACTTTCTCTTTTATCATCTTAAAAGATTACTGATCAAGAGATTCTTCATACTTGGGAATTGAAACTTTGCAAAATGAATGCCTGCTTATCGTGAATTGCAACTTAGGCTGCTACAAGAAATCTCTAAATATTTTTGGTTGATCTTAACATAGTTTTACCTTCTTGGATGTGCAGATACTGGATACAAACCCCCAGCTCTTTTTCCACCTCCAGCAACAAAGGCTGATAGAGTTGATAAGGAATGGAAAGATTGAGGAGGCTTTGGAGTTTGCTCAAGAGGAGCTCGCTCCAAGGGGAGAAGAAAATGTAATTATTAATATATAAATCTTTTCTCTTGCTTTCCCTAAATCTATTTTTTTTAGGCAACGATAGAGTTGCTCCTTTAGTAACATGTAGGTCGCGAGTTTGAGGCATGGACACACAACCCCTTAGCAGTTCTGCAGAATGTTCTCTGTTCCCCTACTCAATCACTTGCTAGGGAGATGCCTTTTATGAGAGCAATACAAGCCTTTAATATAAATGACGGTTTAATCTCGTAGACTATATATTATGAATGTCCGGAGAATTTTGATGCGTGGATGCTAAAAAACCCTACGGTCTCTTAAAGATTGCTGAATTTATAAGTGGTCTTTCCCTGTCTCCACCCCTGAGCTGCCAGCACCAGGGGTTCCTTTCTCGTGGTCGGCCTCCCTAGGAGGGAGACTGACGAGGGTAATGGGACGTGGGAAAAATCTACTTCTGTTTCTGAAGAATTGGCTTGAGATTGACACCATCTTTTACTCTGAAAAAAAAAAAGCTTTGGTTGGCGCTATCCCATGTGTAACCCACCTCTTTAGTACATGACGATTTTAATTTCTTTTCTGCAGCAAAGCTTCTTAGAAGAGTTGGAGAAGACTGTTGCATTGTTGGCCTTTGAAGATGTATCCAACTGCCCTGTTGGAGAGCTTCTGGATGTCTCACAGCGGCTAAAGACCGCTAGCGAGGTCAATGCTGCAATTCTCACCAGCCAAAGCCATGAAAAGGGTTAGTCTCCTTTCCATTAAATATCGCCGTTGATGATCCTCCTCCTCACACTTCTCAAGAAGAGGGGGGAGCAGGACATTTAAAGATTCTCAAAGTCTGGTGTGTTTGAAAAAGCTTTTGTTGATTTCATATTTGGGACACTCAAATCAAATCAAAGAACTTGTGTGATATATAACCTAATTAGGAATATTTATGTGTAGAAGATCATGGTATGAAATGCTATTTTTTTAATGATTAATCTTTGATTTAAACAGATCCAAAGCTTCCAAGCCTATTGAAGATGTTAATATGGGCACAAAATCAGCTTGGTGAAAAAGCCGTGTTTCCGCGCATAAATGATTTATCGACTGCTAAACTGGAAGATCCTCCTGTTTGAAGGATGACCAAAACTTGGCCAACTGCTTGAAGATGATGTCTTTCAACTTTCAAAACATATAGATGCTTTTGTTCTTATCAAATTATGGATTCTTAGATTAATGTTGTCTTTGTTTATCGATCACAATGTACATGAACATAGTTTGTACTTTCGTATCGTATCTAGGTTCCATAAATTTGGTTTGTGTTTTTTATATCATAATCTTTGTGTTTGAAACTTGTGGAGAACATACAAAGAAGATAAGCTATTAATCTCAAATCTGTCAAAATAAATACACTAGACTCCCATTTATGAATTCAATCATAAGATCTTGAATCTTTTCTTAAAAGGAGGAAATTTAATGGTTTATATATAATTTTTAGTTATTTACTAGGTATAAATTTCCGGCGAAAGGATTTATATGAACTCTTTCCCTCCATCCTTTTCCACCACGGCTTTATATCAGATATAGTTGGTTAGGATTAAGTGTTAGTCAGGAGTGCAACTCGGGTATAGTAGGTCAGGACACCTAGCACTGCTGCCTAAGATTGGTGGGTGAAATAGTTGAGGTATACGCAAACTGACTCGACAACACTATCATACAAAAGAAAAAAAGAATGACTGCATCTTAATAAAAAAAAAAACTCCAAACTAATCAAATGAAATGAGGTAAATAAGTGAAGCAGAAAATGACCAGAACTTCTAAGTCTCCACCCATACTAGTACATAAACCAATGTAGTAGTACTAGTTATAGAACAACTCTGAAGTTTAGAAGTTTGCTGATGAAATGACCTAAATACCCTTTCTCTGTCTCCCAAATCAAAGTTTCCATCATCAAAGTTGAGAGCATAACTTGAAGGATCATACTGGAATTTCACTTGTCTTTTGTTCTTCATTGCTAATTTCTTTATTGCTGCTCTCATTCTCCCAAATAAACACTTGCATTGCTTCTTGCTATAGTTGTTTACACATAAAAAGCTTCTTACAAATCCACCCATGATAAAATCAAGAAAACACCTTCAATAACCGTAACCTCTATAGCCAAAATTAACTTGCAAGATTTGATCTTTTTGTGTTTTTGAACAAGTTGTCACATTTGCATATTAGCAATATCTATCAAGAACAAAGAGAAAAGGTCAAAAGGGTGTTTGAAAATGGCAATCTTGGACTTTATAAGGGACTTAGGAAAGCAAATCCCTCTAATAACTTAACCTCTATAGCTGAAGTTAAGTTCCAAGATTTGATCTTTTTGTGTCTTTGGTCAAGTTGTCACACTTGTATGTAGCAAAATCTATCAAGAACAAAGAAAAGGGTCAAAAGGGTGTTTGAAAATGGCAATCTTGGACATGAAAAGGGACTAAAGAAGCAAAATTAACTTGCAAGAGTTGATCTTTTTTGTGTTTTAGTTCAAGTTATCACATTTGTATATAGCAAAAAACAAAAACAAATCAATCAAGAACAAGGAAAGGGCCAAAACGGTGTTTGAAAATGGCAATCTAGGACATGAGAAATGACTTAGGAGAGAAATTTGGTTTGCAAGTTTTGATCCTTTTTTTGTGTTTAGTTCAATTACTCATTTACATGTAGCAAAAATATGTATCAAGATCAAATAAAAGGGCCAAAAAGGGTGTTTGAAAACGGTAGTCTTGTAAATGAGGGTAAGAAAATTTTGGCTTATGTGTGATGAATGGTATGTGAAGGACCTTTATATCATAAAAAGAACCTTAAGAAAAAATGTGATCTTTTTTTCTTTTTTCTTTCTGTGGGGTTTGGTTGTATTCAATGGAAAGCAAAGGGAAACAGGAAATAAACATGAACATGTAATGTTTTTGGGTCTTTTAAAGAAGCTGTGCCCTTACCACCTGCAGTATCTTCATAGTGTAACACTTTTTATTGCATTGGGAGACTCAAATTCCATGATCCATAGAAAGAAAATTAAAGAGGATTCTTTTGTCTGTCTCTCTCTGTGTGTGGGGGGGGGGGGGGGCTAGGGAGGAGTAAAAGGCTGTGGGGAAGAGGGCCCACTACATGGTAGTATCACTATCAAATTTGTTGCATGGAAAATGGCTAAAAACAAATGCTGCTAACTTATTAGAAATAACTCAAAAATGTCCTCCTTTTATCTTATTATACATATTGTGTATAATACACATTCAACTAATTTTAGTTTAAGGGTGTGTTTGTATTAAGGAAAATATTTTTGGGAAATACTAAGTGATTTTCTTACTTATTTTCGGGTGTTAGTTTAGAAAGAAGAGAATAGTTCCAAGTTGACAAGAAACACATATATTGACTCATGTCGTGACCCCAATATCAACCCGATACACGACCCTAACCCTATCCCTGACTTCAGACCTGATCCTCAATCCTAACCTTGACCTCGTTTAGAACTTGTTCCTCAACTTGACCTTGGGCTAACCTTAACATGAAACCTGACAATCGACCCTAGTCATGACGTTGACTCACAACCTAATCCCAATTCGAGATCAAGACTCAAACCCGAGCTAGGACCCGACTTTGACTCTGAGTAGGGGTCGAGATCGGGGTCAGGGTTGGTTGAGTTTTGAGTTGGGTCAGGGTCAAGATCATGGTCAAGAGTTGAATCTCGAGTTAGGGTCCAAGTACCAGTTGGTTGGGGTTAGGGTCAGGGATCAGGAGTCAAGTCCAGGTCCTGGTCGTTGTTGGGAGTCGGGTCTCAAGGTTGAGGGCTGGAGTTGGGTCTTGTGGGTCGGGAGTTGGGTCAGGGTTGAGATAAGGAGTCAGATATTAGGTCAATGTCAGGCTCGAGTCTTGAGTTAGATTCCGAGCTTGGGTAGGGAGTTGAGTCCTTATCAATCCCTAGTTTCAAATCGAGGTCGAGAGTCTAGTTGGGTCCCAAGTCGATGTCAGTATCAATTTCATGGTCAAGAGTCTGGTCCGGAGTAAGGGTCGGGGTTGAGAGTTGTATCTTAGGTTAGATGGTGAGGTTGAATGAGAGTATTAAAAAAATAATTCTTTACTTTATATAGAAAAAGTTACTTTTCTTAAATTAAAGCCAATTAAGTCCATTTGAAAAACATTTTCCGAAATATTTGAGCCAACCCAAATATGAAACTAAGGTCCGTGATTTAATTCTTGGAAATTAGCCTGCAATGGAATAAGTGGAGGATAAGACCCTCATTGATCCATCAAATCAAAAGAAGGTCTATTTTTGTTGAAACTCCAATTGTCTCCACCAAAAGGCAATCTTGTATGGGTATAAATTTGGTGGTTTTCTCTTACTATGTTTCCTTATTGTCTTCATACACAAAGTTGCTTTTAACTTTTTCTACATTTTCATCAAAATTCCTTTCCATTTTGTCCCTTTTCATTTTGGTCCATCCTATCTCATGGGCCTTTGTGAGTTGGTCCACTATTTTGTCTTTCATATTGGCATCACCAACTTTTGGTATTGGTGAAATTTCATGAGATTGTCTTTGATATTGTGAGGGTAACAGAGGCAAAATCAGGATTTGAAGCTTATGAATTTTATATTTGTCACTGAATTCATAGCTCGTTGTAGTTATTAAGTTTGTAATTAAATATTTGTATATATTTAAAACATTTTCTAATACAAATACATGATCTAAGCAAAAGTTATTGAAAACATGTACCTAATATTGTAGCATCGCTCTTGGTGATGAAGAAAAAACCTCTCAAGAACGCGAGATATGCACAAATAGGATGATTTGAGGCCAATGTTTATATTTTATCCGAGTTTAAGGATTTTCATAAAAAAAAAAAAAAAAAATCTTACCGCTACAAATTGTTCACAAGTATCTTTTGCCAAGTGGACATGACTTGATTACTATCGTCATTTTACCTATTTGTTAATTCCTTGTTAAATTTATTCACGATTTTGTTCTCTTGGGCTTTAATCCAAAAGACGCCTCAATAATTGAATTCTAAATTCGATATGAATTTTCTTAAGACAAGCTTCATGGAGAACTCCCTTTTGAATTCAAATGTCGTAATGATAAAAATCTTAAGGTGACATAAAAGAATCGAGCTAAATCAAATACAAACAAACAATAGCATATCCAATGTAATCGTCTAGAAAAGGTGGAATGTACACGACCTGTAAAAGGTAGATATATTGTTTCTGATAGACCCTCGACTTTCAAAGGAACAAAGCAAATAATATCTTGATTTAAAATTCTAGATTCCCTTTGGATGAGTGCTACTTACTTACAATTGGCTATTGGACTGAGATTGGTCAGACTCACCAGCCCACTTTTAAAGAGATAAAAGGCTTACAAGTCCAATGGTTAATTTTCAGCCCACTAAGAAAATCTTCTCACAGAAATTGGATTTATCTTCTTGTTGTTTTCCTATGTAGCAGTAATATACTTTTCTTGTGATTTGAGATTTTTTTTTTAGTAGTACAAGTTTTTGGAGGAACTAGAAAGTTGATATCATAGGGAGTCTTGACGTAACTAGAAAATTGATATCATATGATCAAGAGGTTACAAATTTAAGATGTGAAAAAAAATATTGAGTTTTGTCAAATTCGTAATTATAATGGTGCTTGAGAATCGCAGATAACGATCTATAATATTGTTTAATTACTCGATCACGTGAACTTAAAACTGGTCATTATACTTTAATTAGTAAAACACTCACACTACAGTTTGTTTTAATTGAATATCTAAAAACATAATAATGTGTTTCTATTAGACATTTGTCGCTCAAAATTTTTAAAAAAAAATTATTCTTATGTTTTCAAGTGTTCATTACATAGATAAATTAATAAATTCATTATATATATATATATATATATATATATATATATATATATATATATATATATATATATATATATATATATATATATTAGGCTCAATAAGGTCGTAAGATCTAATATTTGTTTCAGCTCATGTGATTGATGTGTATAATTAAAGAATATAACATATTTTAATGGTCAATTTATTTATGTATTACACGCTTGAGAAGACGTGCAATTTTTTTCTTCAAAATTTTACCTGAGAGTATTGTCTAATAAGAACATTTTAATAACTTACTTTAAGGGCTCGTTTGGTTGCAATTGAAGTTATTTTGGGATTAATTATCTAAGGATTAGTTATCTCACTCTTGATATGGAATAAAAATAACATTACAGTCTTGAGATAATTAACTCCACAATTTTATCCCAACTAAATATGAATAAACTCATCCTAGAATTAATTCTAAAATTAATTATCACTTATCTCTCGTACCAAACAAGCCCTAACAGATTAAAAGTCAAACTACTTGGAAAAAGTATTTAAGAGATTAGTTTGAACCTACTCAAAGTTAAGGGACCATTTTTTCTCAAATATTTGGTGAATGTATTAATTAAACTTTTTCCTTGTCTTTGTTTACGACTGCATAATATATTAGTTCAGACAGACAAAAAGAAGATCTTTATTGTGTGTACTTTAATTAATTAAGAAAGAATAAAGCAAAACTTTTTTTTTGATAATTGCAAATATTTTAGTATAAATATAATATAATATAAATTATAATTGTAAAGTGCTGAATTTATGCTTGGCTCGATGAGAATAATGTAAGTGAGATTCTCACATGTAAATTGTAAATAGTTTCAGACAGACTGATAATATTGGCAGATTTTAGAGCATCTCATTTGGATTTGCCCCTTCACCTCTTATATTTTTTTATTAATGGGTCGATATTTATTGATTTAATTAATTGATTAGCGTAGCATATGATATATTAAAAATAAATAAATACTTTCTACTAAAGAAGTAAATCTTTAAGATTTTAATCTAATATCTTTAATTAAGAGTAAAACAATTTTATCTATGATCAGTAGTGGCGTAGTTAGAATTTTCATTAAATCTTCAAAAGACGAAGAAGTAAACACAAGAAAAAGTAAAGAAGATTCAATATCTATTATATATACAATATTTTAATTTTGAATACATAATATAACTTTTCATCAAAAGGTTCGAACCCCTGTTTCCACCTGACTCTGCTTTTGTCTATTAGGCAGTCATACTACTTACAAGAAATTTCTTTATTTTCAAACTCAAACTCAAAATTTTTAATCAAGAATATAAGAATTTTATCTATAGCAAAACAACCCTTGTCCAAGGAATATAAGTAAGAATTTTTTGGCTAAAAAATAAAAAATTATACTACATAAGTTATAGCTAATTTTAATTTTAGATCAGACTGATAATCTAAGCAGATTTTATTCGGATTTGCTCCTTTCACCTTTTTAGTAGCTTTATCAGGAGTCATGTGCACCCTATATATATCCCTAAATATAATATTTTCTCCGTTCTATATTAATTGCTCACATTATTAAAATTAATTAATTATTAAAAGTTATTTATAAAATTAAAATAAAATAATTATTTTTTCTCATTTTGTCCTTATGATTAGTTCTTTTTAAAAATATAAATAAGTTCATAAAATTTTAAAATTTTTTTAAAAAAAGTATATTAGTAAACTTAACTTTTTTATTTATGATTTTTAAAGAGATACGTAGACAGAAAATGAATAACTAATATAAGGTTGATAGACTACATAATTTGTGAGGCTACATTAATTCTTGCTTATCAAGCTTTTTTTTATACTCAAGTACTCCTATTTTATGGTTTGAATTAAGATTTATTGTTCTTAACTATAATATAAAATCTATTACTATAATCTAGCAGGTTATATACAATATGGTGCATAGAAATTGCAAGCAAGCAAGCAAACTCATGCAATATGTAACACATGATTAATAGCTTAGGTTTGAGATGGACATCAAAAGATAGTTAAGAGAAAATTGAATTTGAAATCTCTAATTAACGATAAATGAATACATATAAAAAAGCAACGTGCGATACATAGAGTATTTCAGGTTCTCATAGAGTATAGAAAATCACTTGCACCTTAAGAAAGGACTACACATCAACGAGTGTGATATAAATAATTATGTATGGAGTTAATTTCCTTGCTTTAGAATAGAATATTAGGTGACATCCATTATTGCCATTTGACTATGATTATGTTGTTTTTCATATTGTTCTCACTTATTTCATGAATCTTGTGAGATCCAATTGTTGTTTCCTTTTTTGGTCCAACTCCCTCATTCCTTGGATCTTGCCCAACTAATAGAGGATAATAATAATAATAATAATACTCTCATCGTTTCAATTGGTTTGTCTTATTTTGATTTAACATGAAATTTCAAAAAGTACGAGACTTTTTAATATTATGATCTTAAATTAAATATATCAAAATGGTCTTTAATCTTGTGATTTTAAATAGATCACTTTTAAATATTCCATGTAAAAAGTTGGAATAAATAAAATTATTTTAAAAAAGTATAAAACAGACTAAGAAGAAAAGTATTACAAACAAATTTAAATGAAGGGAGTATTCATATATAGTATAAATTAAACCCAATAAAATTAATATTTTCTGTCTGATATCTCTAAGATCTAACAAGAACATAAATAATAGTATAAATATTTAGGTCAAATTTTGTCACCAATAAAAACTATGATAAATTGATAAATATTTTTTTTCTCTCAATCATAAGTCTTTGATTCAAACCCTTCTATATACAAAGTCACAACTTTTATTAGTCGAATACGAATTTAATCGAATACCGAACATCAAGGGAAAAAAAGGGTTAACATTTCAACAACAATTTTGCTTTGCAGCTTCTTCTATTATACTTCGACTAACATATACTTACTACATGAATAAAATTAACATATGAAATTCAAAACTATTCAAAAACAATTATATTTAATCATTAAAAGAAGAGACTTTTGCTCTTTCATCTTTGCCTCCACCACGTGAAACCTTCAATTACTAATTATAGCTCATGAACAGTCTCACACGAGCCATTAGGTCCACAATAAATATTTAATATAATTTGATATACATCAATTTTATTTAAATGACAAAGGGAAAATTTAGTAAGTAGCTATTTGTGTCCAGATTTGTGAAAAACAGCAAAAAAAAGTTCCTTAATGACAAAACGTAATAGTATTTTGATTTCAAATTATAGCAAAATATATTGTATTCAGACGCATAATAATAGTGAAATACCTTATATTCATGTGCAATTCTAGGGCGTAGTCAACTTAAGACTGGGGGATTCATTCGATGAAAATGAACTCTCTCAGATGAAAAATTATATATTCTTTATACATGATTAAAATTATCTTTTTATATACACAATAGATGTTGAATATCCTTTGACTAGTATATGTATTTACTTTTTTCCATTTTAAACCTTCTTACTTCTTAGTGAAAAATTCTGATGAGTCTGTGACGTGTATAATAAGTGTATTCAGATATATAATACTCATCCTTATAGTAGAATACACTATATTCATGCTAGCAACAAAACTAGAATTTCAACTAAGAGGTATGTTATCTCTTGATTTCTCAAAATGAACAAGTATTGTTGGATAACTATTTACGCGTATATAATTTTCCGCGCAACGCACACAATCTCACGTGCGTAATTGACTGTTCATTTTGCATGCGCGTTTGTGTTTTTTTTTTATTTTTTGACTAAATTGTGTCGTTGAATTGACTCGTGGACCAAGATGATCTAACGGTGGATATCGCACGGCAAAAAGTACTGTAAGTAATCGTAGCCGTCGACATGTTGAGATTTGTGTGTCCCTTAAACCTGGGAAATCCGACAATAAGATGACATGTCGGGTAGTAGGGTAAGAGAGGACATATATATTACTCGACTTTTAAAAATTATGTTTAATGTCAAACGATAATAATTTTGATTAGTATTTTATGATGTATTTTTTTATTATATTGATATGTAAAAAATTAAAATTTATAATTTTTGAATATCTAAATTTTTTATTTAAAATATCAAATTAATGTAATTTATATTTTAACTTTGAAATTTAGTTAAATTGACTTTCAAATAGTGTAATATGACAATTAAAAGTGGACAGAGGGAGTATTAGGAAATTATCAATTATCTATACCTAAATTATACATCGCAGTTTCTTTGTTTCATATTAGTTGATTATTTTAATAAAAATAATTATTTCATACTAATTGTCTATTTTACTAAATCAAGAAAGGATTAATTTAATTAATTTTTTATATTATTCTTTCAATTAATTCCTTTTGAAAGTATTCACATTTGTTTGTAAAAATTTCAAGAAGTTTCTAGGGGTGAATTAATAAAATTATCTTCTTATTTATGATTTCTTAATATGCGTGTAAAAAAAGAAAATGATCAGCTAATATAAAGCATAAGGACTATTATTTACCTTGTTTATTAAGTAATTATTTCATAATTAATTAAGGTGTAAGAGGTTGCATATAGTAGGCGTGAGAAGATGTTAAAGGTGAACCAAAGTAATATTGGGGAGAGTCGATAAAATAAGACATGACGTAAATTGAGAATACAATCTTAGATAGCTGAAGAGTATGAAGATTACAAGTTAGAGTAGAAGGTTAGTAGGGTATTAAGTGTTGTCTCGCTTTTCAATAGAATTAGGCTTGGTGACAGTGTGGAGCACAATATTTATCGCAATATTAGCCTTATTCATATAGTTTCTTACTTTTGGTATATGTTCATCTATTGTGTTTCAGATCACATTATTTTGCTGTTATTCTTTTTCAAAACTAAGTATACTGATTTGATACACTTAAGTCAAGAATCTTTCGAAAACAATCGGTAAAAATATAATTTACATACATTCAAACCAAAATTGACTGGACTCCATCATCTCTTTTAAGTCTCAATCCCATTATGAATAATTTATTAAATACTTTTTGTGAATTGAAAAAATAGTTCAAATGTCGTTATAGTAATGCAACCAACCAAACGACAAGCATACTATTTAATTTAAAATGCATGTATTATATTATTTATTAATTTGAGTTAATATGTTAAGCCAGACAACCAACTCATGCCACGTGGATAATGATGAGCTGAAGGACATTTATTGACACGTGTCATGAAGTGGCTTGTGGGACCAGTGAGAGAGATTTTGGTTTTTGATTATTTTTTTTTTTTGTAAATCCACAGTTTGCTACTGCCTATTTTTGTTCTACGATTACTTCATTCGTTTCAAATTATCTTTGTGAGTTTTAAATTATTTATCATTTCAAAAGTTTAAGATAGAATTAAATATTTCTTTTTAGTAGTAATTGTGGTTGAAAAGTATAAATACTTTAGTAGAATAAATATTTGATGAATAAAATTATATTTTAAAATAAAAAATAAAGAAAAACTTGATTAAGTTTTTGAAAAAAAATACAAAAACATATGATAAATAATTTAATACGGAGGGAGTAATTTTTAAGGAAGAATTTATTGAAAGGTGTAGACGTAAGGGGACCAAAGTTTAGCTTTTTGATTGCACAATATATAAGGGACCACTAACATGTCTTTTTCTCTAAAATAAATGTATGTATAGATAATAAAAAGAAGGAAAAAAAAAACAGCTCACTTATATTTTTTCGAATAAATTGAATATTTATATCAAATTAATAAATATATATTTTATGTATGTATACATACTCCCCTATATAGTATAATTTAATAAAAATATATTTTACGTTTGTATGAGTCTCTCCTTATAGATAAGGTTAAAAGGTTATAGTATAGTGATATTTATAAGATTTTTTTTCTTCATATAATAAGTGTGAGTGTAATTTTCATAGTTTTCTTTTTGTTATCTCCTTTTTCGATCCATCTTGTGGTGATCCGCCATTGTACAAGGAGATGAACTAACACTCTTATATTGAAAAACTACATTTTATAAATAGATTTAAGAAGATTAAATTTAATTTGGAGTGTGTTTTTTTAAATGATAATATATCTAGATTGTCAAAAAGAAGTTTTTAGAATTATATACTTAGTTCATTTTGAAAAATTCAAGTCTTTTCAAATTAATTTGCAAAAATAGTGACCAAGAAGAGGAGGCTATTCAAAGTTGGACAAAAGCACAAGAGTTATTGGGCTGGGCCATGTGTGATGAACTTTGATTTGAAAAAAGTGAACTAATGGGCCCTATTCTAAGGGCCCATTGGCCCCATGCCAATGTGCCATCACTTGTGTTCCTATCATTTGCAATTTGCAAAGATAAAAAGAAAAAAGTAATTCCAATGTGGCTTGTTCAATAGGTTACTAGAGGTAAAGCTAGCTAAAAGCATAGAGCGTGCGTGGTACGCTTTTGCCCTTCATTCGTCCACAAAGTTGAGGTGACACGAAAATCGTAATACCTTGATGTTATAGGTTAACGTCAAAGTAATCACTATCTTTTTTTTGGCATAATTTATAAACAACCCCTTTAACTTGATTTAAGCTGGCATCTACGTCCTTCAATTTTGATATGCAAAAGTAATTCCAATGTGGCTTCTTCAATGGGTTACTAGAGGTAAAGCTGGCGAAAAATATTGAGCTTGCGTATACACTCTTGCCCTTCATTCGTACACGAAGTTGAGGTGGCATGAAAATCGTAATACCTCGACGTTATAGGATAACGTCAAAGTAATCACTATTTTTTTGACATGATTTATACACAAGCCCTTTATTTAACTTGGCCTAAGCTGACATGTATGTCTTTCAATTTAAATATACACAAGTAGATACTTAAACTTATATAAAGTTGAACAATTACACACACGTATCCGTTCTTTGTGTCAATTCAGAAACACTCAAATTAATTTATATTAGAGCACGTAGGACGTGTAGATTTGTTTGTTCAACTTTGTCAAAACAAATATATATTAGTACTATAAAAGAGCTGAGGACAAAGACAATCTTGAGACTTGGCTGCTGCCGTGCACCAGAGTCTTCACAGGGTTAAGCTAATTTCAGCTCAAATTTCTCTGCTTTCAAATCCCAAAGTTCTCTTTTCTTTTTCAAGAAAATTCATGTCACCTCTGTCTATAAAGTGAAAAAAAACCCAACCCCTCATGTTTTTTATCCCTCTTTTCTTTCTCCTTCATGGCTTGACTAATGTCTAGTACGTAGTTCCTTTTATATAATGGTGTCAAAATCTTGAAAAACTCATAAAACTAGTGTTTCCAATGTCTTGAGTTTCTTGAAAAAAAAGAAAAGAGTTAAAAAGACATGATCTTGGTTGTGTTTTTTTTTTGGTTGACATTTTTAGTTCTTGTTTTGGTAATACTAATGGTGTCAAAATCTTGAAAAGATATAAAACTATCATCAAGTGTCTTCCCAAGTTCTTGGAAAAAAAGAGCCGACATAATTTTTGTTGTTTTTTTTCACTCTTTTAGAGCTTCATTTTTTGGATTTTGATAAGCTCATAAACCCACCACAATTTCCTCTCAATTTATTGTTTTCTTGAAAAAAAGAGTTAAAAAGACTTGATCTTGGTTGTTTTTTTAAACATTTTTAGTTTTTGGTTTGGTAATTATAATACCATAACTATCTTCCCAATTTCTTGAAAAAAGAAGAATTAAAAAGACTTTATCTTGGTTTGTTATTTTAACAATTTTAGTTCTTGGTTTGGTACTTATAATACCATAACTATCTTCCCAATTTCTTGGTTTCTTGAAAAAAAAAAAGACATGATTTTGGTTTGTTTTTGACATTTTAAGGTCTTGGTTATAAATGGTGTCAAAATCTTGAAAATCTCATAAAATTACCATCAACTGTTTTCCTATTTTGTTTGAGTTTAACTGTCTGGTTGAAACTTCGTGGAGTAGAAGGGTTCGGTTGACAATCCGAGGACATGATCTTGGTTGCTATTTAACATTTTTAGTTCTTGGTTTAGCAATTGTAATACCTTTACTGTCTTCCGAAATTCTTGGAAGAAAAAAAAAAGAGTGAAAAAAGACATGATTTTGATTGGTTTTTGACCTTTTTTGGGGTTCTTGATTTTGGTTTAACAAAAGAATGGGAGAAGTGGAGGGGTGGGGTTGGCCACCATCACCAAGTGGATCACCAATGTACATAACAAAAGATGATCATTGGACACATTTTGACAATTCTGTTAATGCTGTTTCTTTTGGTTTTGTTGCCACTGCCATTCTTATTTCTATGTTCCTTGTCATGGCTATTTTTGAGAGGTTTCTCAGGCCCAATTCACCAGCTATGTCAACGTCCCGTGGCCGGAATCTTGGTGACATTGAGTCTCAGATGAGCTTCAATGGAAAACTTGGTCATCAAACACCTAAAGTAAGTGTCTTTAGCTTGAATTTTTGGTCTAAAAAGTTGTTTTATGAGGGCAATTGGTAAATAATATATATGTTGTATCTGTGTCCTTGTAATTGTTAATCAACAAGTAAATAATCACAATTAACTCAAAGGCGGAGTTAGGATGGATTTCGAGTTTATGAGTTCTGGATTCTAGAAAATGTAGAATAATGGTTTGGTTTCTTGATAAATTGTTTATACATTGAATTGATTTTTAAATACAAATGCAGAAAGCTAGGAATAGAAATTAGTTTGTCGTAGTATTACTCTTGTAGTTTCTTGTCTTTCAATTTTATCTGTTGTTTCTTGTACCTCGGGTATCGTAGTATATTTTGTTGTAGTTGATGCTCCTTTTTTCATACTGCTTTGTCATGCTCTCCAGTGGCGGCTGTTGCTTATAAAATTTAAGGCATTGGCCTTAGGCCCCTGTGTTTGGGGGCCTCAAATTTCTACAAATAAAAAATTATGTATTTTAATTCCATTAAAATAGAAGAAATTAAGAAAACATTATTTTGGATTCTTACATTTTCTTCGCTAACACTCACATTATTTATCCTTTTTAACTCTTTTTTGCACTCTATTGTTTTTAAATCTTTGATAGTTAGAGTAATACACTCTCAAAAATATGAATCATTAGTCAAAAAGTGTTGAACATAGTAAATTACAAATTCTTTTTTTATTTCTTCGTAAATTTTTCATATTAAAGTAGGTATACAAAGTTATCAACTTTTTGAATCAGATTCTATGATTCTAACTCTTTATCTTTAAAGTTTATCAACTTATTACTTAGAGAATTATGTTCATAATTCATATAATAATTGTCTTAATAAAAAGTGTTTTTCAATGTTGAATTGATAAAATCTTACCTAAAAATAATAATTGAAAAAAGTATTTGAACAAAATATTTATATAAAAGATATTAAGTAGTAATTTACATCTAAAAATTTAGAAAAATAAATAAATACAAAGAAAGTTTATTTAGATTTTAGGCCTCTAATTAAAATTTTGCTTTATGCCTCGAATTATGTTGAGCCGCCCCTGATGCTCTCTATAGAAATTTGTCATGTCTGATTCACTTCTGTCATTTCTTATTCCGAACAGCAATTTACTAACTTCAAGGTAAGAGTAAGATCTGCGTACACTCAGCCAAACCTAGACCGCACTTGTGGGCTACAAGGTTTTGCCGAACCTGTAGGCGCAGCTCTATTTCCGCCCCTGAGTCAGGGCTTTTCTAGTATCTATAACACATAGCTAATCTAAACACAGTCAGGACACTGAAGCTAAGTAGTAAAAAAGTAGTTCTGCAGCAGTATCTTAATATCTCTTTGAGCTGATCTTATATTTAAAAGAACTGCAATTTACTTACTTCAAGAAGTTCAACATTGCTGAAACTTTTTGTTTCGTCGAGTGAGCAAGACTATCTTGGTGAATGCAATTAGAACCAGCTTCTATGTGCCGCCTAAGTCGTCAAGGGATTCGTGCTTAAATGTCGAGTTTGCATTCCTTTTCAGCCTAAAAGGAAGATGAAGTGACTATCATCGGATAGTCATGACTCACGAACACCTAGAGGTATATATGAAGTTAAAGTGAATCTTACTATCTCAAGAAGCTTAGCTTCTTAAAGGACTCTTAATAAAGAAAGCTTTTTCTTAAGAAAGCAAGCCTTTCAAGTAGGGCTTGAAAGAAGGTAGTTAATCTGATTAGAAGATAAAGAAGATAGACGAGAAGATAAGGGGTGGACTATTTAAAATCCGATCAGCGTAAACATGATATTAATTAGTTTTTGTTGCGTATATGGCGAGTTTGCACAGACAGTCTCTCTTCCATATCTTCATAGTAAAACAACAATCTAGGAACGTTTATGATAATGAAAGAGGAACGGATAGAGAGAAAGGCTCCAACGACGTTTGTTTCTCTTGGTGTGAACATACAAATGAGAGCAGTTTGAACAGATGCCTTTTTCCCTAGTTGAATCAGCCAAGGCAGTAACCTTTCTTTTATATGGCAATGCTATGTCGAGGGTAGATAAATGAATGACTGCTTTAGACGTATCGATAGAAGCCCCTGCCTAAAGTTCTGGTCATTGCTTTAAGCTCTGCAACGGAAGAATGTCCTCACCCGTTATGATCAATCTCCTGTTTCATTTTCTGCTTTACACCACATATATAAGTAAAGAGATGACTCTTATCAAACTGCAGTTTTTTTTAGGTGTATTCTTCACATACTCCAATTGGTCTCTTGCTTCCAACTATTTTCCTGACCATCCAGGATGCCTATTGTGGTTACATGAACCCCGGTGGTTGTTGCATGAACTATTTGAGTAATCACCGGTGTTATCTCCGTTTGTGTTTCTACTGCCTACAGGCTTTCTGATTGCACCCTAGAGCTAACAAAGCTTTTGTCTCGAAAGACGTACAAATCCTTGGAATCAATACAAACTTGGCTATAGACAGGATATGTTGGAAGAATAAGGCATAACTAGAATAGTTTTCAGTATTCGTCCCTTGTCCTTCACTACTCACATAGTATGCTTTAATTAGTCTGATTGAAACTCGTGATGTGCCCTTAACTCACACATCATGAGATGCGCTCTTAATACTAAACCAATGGCCTTAAGGGAGGGGAAGCAAAGTGTCTTCAGCCATATGCCATGTACCAATTCTGAAGATATGTATATCTAGTTAGCCCCTCGCAATAATTTTTTAGAAAATCTTGCTCCATGATTTGGCAGAGCCAATATATGGCGAAAGGGGTTTATTTGGATTCCCTTCGCGGTTGTAAACTTGTACTAGGTATAGAGGATTTGTTTTTTTTTTTTTTTTATATATCTAAACTTGTTGACGGCGTCAGCCTAATGTTTTTCTTGAGCTGAGGGTCTATCGGAAACAACTTCTCTATCTCACAAGGTAGGGTTAAGGTCTGCATAAACTCCACTTGTAGGATCACACTGGATATGTTGTTGTTGACGGGGTCAGCCTACCAATACTATTGTTCTATATTTGAGTGCTAAATAAAACAAGATGACCTCTAATTTTTATCTAGCTATGATTTGTTGTTTCGACATCTAATCAACTCGATGTTTTACAATCCAGAAAGATGCAACTTCAGTACTACTACTAATTCTGTTACATGACATGACCAAGTCTAGTTTGCTTGGTTTGTACTTCATTAGTTTCTTGAAAGATTTATTAACAATGTGATTGTTGATTAGCTGATGAAGTGACTTGGCTTATGGCTTTAGGTGTCAACGAAGGCTCGAGAAGTTTCAGTGTTGATGCCAGGAGAAGATGTCCCTACTTTTCTAGCCAATCCTGCTCCTGTACCCTGTCCTCCTGAACGCGATCCATGGCCTCTCCATCAACAGAATTCCTTGCCCGGTCTCTTGAACTTGGACTCGAATGCATAATCCTAGCTAGCTCAATTTGAAGGCAATAAACATTCAAAATACCAAAATGATGGAGTTCACCAATTGGTTTTTTGTTCCTCCCCTTGGCTCCTTAATTTAATGTACATATAACATTTAGGTATTGGCTTGTTAAAAGCTTTTCTTATCTTTTTAATTGAGCCGAGGGTCTTTTTGAAACATATTTTTTATCTTCATAAAATGAAAAGTTGTGTATCCTTTTCAGATCGACGATCGTAATTGTTGTTATAATTGTTTTTCTTGTCTATGACTGGATCCCAAAATTATTGACCATTTCATTGTATTTGATGCAATCATCAATAGTACCAGTAAGTAGCAGAGGCGAATCGAGGATTTTATGAGTTATGAATTTTAGGACATGACATCTTATTGAATCAGAACAAGCTATTTATATATAAAATAATTTTTTTAATGTAAATACAAAATTTAAATCGAAATTATTGAGTTTTGTCAAAATCGTAATTGCCTCTACTTTGTCTTTTGCCAAATTTTCTCATTCTTTCATTAGGTCATTTGAGGGTTGTTGTGATGAATATAGTGGGGCATAAAAGCTACCAGTCATAGTGTGAACCTACCCCATGGTGACAACTGACAAGTAACAGCTGCTTTTCATTTTAATTTATACGACATATTTTGAATTTTAAAATCTAATTAAGGCAAATTTTATTGTATTTTTTTTATATATATTTTTAAATATTTTGAGTAGTCAATTATTGTTATTTATAATATTTTTTGGGTAGTTTATAAATATATAATTTTTTTTCCAGAAAATTAAAGATTTCATGCGCAAATTCCTGATCAAACTTAAACTGTTTGACTCTTGAAAAAGGAAATATGTCACATAAATTGAGACAAAAAAATATCTTTTTTGTTTTTTTTCTTGGGAGGCGGAATCAAAATTTTAACGATTGAATTTTAGAATATGATATGAAGTGTTATTATTGAATTCTAAATTTAGTATTTGTATATATTAATAAGTTTTTTTTTTATATTTAGTATTTGTATATATTAATAAGTTTTTTTAAATATAAAAATACTTGAGCAAAATCTATTAATTCTACTGAATCAATATCCGTGCTTCTAGCTCCACTCTATTACCATATGATATTTCAATATTTAATTTTGTGCCTTGATTAATATCAATTCACTCCAAGTAAGATTCATTAAAGGAGAAAGTGTCATGATTCTTTACTCTCGAAATTCAACTTTAAAATTTTTAATTAAAAAATAAGAGATAATATTCATTCCACCGTAACATCGACAATGACAAGCCACAACTATTCAATGTCAGTCAAAGTTTCCCCACGCACAAAACTATCTATCCAATATATAAATGCGATCTCATTAAGTTTCCCTTTAAATCTCACATGCATCTCTTGTTAGATATATCTTCCATTTTATTTTATAAGATAATGTTTGATTGTGCGGACACATATTTTTTTTTAAAATAATACACTTCAATCACATAAAATGTATAATTTATATTTATGATCATTTATTAGGTCATGATGAGTAAATTAATAATTTTTGAGTTCAAGTAGAATAGGTCATATATATTTTTAAAATAGTATTAATTAAATGTACATGAAAATTTGAAATAATTTTAAAATTTTATTTCGAGACACATAAATTTCAGATAAAGCAACATATGTTCTCGAAAAACAAGGTCATTTACTAGGTCATCATGAATGAAGACACAAAATTTTAGCCCAAATAGAATTTGTCACGCATATTTCAAAAAATTCATACATGAAAAATCGAGATAATTTAAATTTTTTATTTTATGACTCATAAACTCCAAAAAAACAATGCCTATACTTTTGTATGCACACGGTATTTCATAACACTTACGTAACTATAAAACTTTTTAACTTTGTTGTCTTGAATATATCGTAATATCTATACGACTGCAAAAATTTCTTGTTAAAAAAATAAAAATATATGTAATTTGTCTTTCTTAAAACGAAATAATAAGAATAATACCAAACAAAATGAAACAGAAGAGAAAAATAACATAGATTAATTAAATATCCAATCTAACATTATGGTAACAATTTTTTCTCAAGAATTATTACTTTCCAACTAATTTTTTTAATTTTAATTTTAATTTTTTAAATAAAAATAAAACATTCTAAGGTCACAAGTGGATTTTCAATAGATTCATTATTTCCACATGTCAAAGACCTCTTGTAATTATTATTATTTCCAGCTTCCGCCGGACTCCGGCGCCTGTCACCCAATTCCGATCTCACCCTTCCCGGTGACTTACCGGATTTCCTCGTAGACGGGCATCGACTTATGCTGTTCCTCGTTCCTCCGTTAATTTGATCTCCACATATTACCGGTGACCTCGATCTCCTACTTGAACTCTCACCATTATCTTTTATTAATAACCCGCCCATATTCTTTCCTGACCCGACCCGATTTGGAGAATTATTCCGGGTCTGACCCGACCCAGATAGGTGATCGGATTTTCTAGCTGGAGATGTGTTCCGGACCCGACCAGACCCGGATAAGTTACCCGATCTTTTGACTGGAGATGTATTGTTCCGGTAATTTGCTGGAGACCTCTGCCGGATATCTGTGATCATCTCTTTTGAATCCGACCCGACCCGTATATGCCTACCGAGATCTTTGGTTGTCTCTTTCGTATCTGACCCGACCCGTATGCTTCTACTGAGTTCTTTGGTCATCTCTTTCGGGTCTGACCCGACCCGTATGCTCCTACTAAGTTCTTTGGTCATTGCTTTCGGGTCTGACCCGACCCGGATTCTCTTGCTAGGCTCTCGGACTATCTCCTTTTGATCTGACCCGACCCGGGATAGTTCGTCTTTAGGATTGAAAATTCTTGCGATTTTGAAAACATGAGTATCATGAATGTTATGGGACTGATTTTTTTCGAAAGAGAATTTTTTTTCGAGAATATTATTTTTTTCGTCACGAATACTATGGTTTATGGGGTTAGTGATAATAATCGGAGTTTCCGATAGAATTTCTTTGACTTCTTCTTGTTCAAGAAATGGAAGGGTTAATGGTGGAGATCTATGAGTAGTTGAGGTTTGTAATTTGGTGTTAGAATTTGACGGTGTATTTGTAGTAGAACTAAGAACACAACCCATTTTTTTTGGGATGATCGACAAATTAAAGAAGAAAAAAGTTTGACGGTGCAAGTGTTGCTTGAGCTTATAAAAAAAAGGTTTGAAGAAGTGATTAAGAATTTCTAATCTAGGAAAAGAACATCGGAATTTGATAAAATGGATACCAAATATCAAAAGATACTATCGATATGAAGTTATGCGGAAAAGAACATCGAAATTTGATAAAATGGATATCAAATATCGAAAGATACTATCGATACGAAGTTATGCTTTGAAAGTGATGTAACATAGACTAACACATTAGAGTAAGTATTTAGATGTGGAGGAGCTTTTTGGTTGAACTAGAAAAACAAGTAAAATTTGAACGAAAACTCTGAGATTATATATTTTTTCAGGTAGAGTGACTTGATTTGATCGATAGATAACCTCGCGATCTAACTCAAAAGAGTATTGATGAAATAATGAATTGGTGATGGTTGAATCGAAGCTTGAAACTTGAAAGATGAAAAAGAATTGGGAGGGAGTGAATGGAGGGAAATGGATGAGAATGATAAGTCAATGAAGTGTATCTATTGTTATATCTATATAATTTAATTATTATTATGTATAGACAGGTGGGATGATATTGATTTGCATTAATTGCATGGGGTTGGCAACAAATAACTAATAAATGAAAAAATAATATTAATTTGAAATGAATCTAATTTTATTTCATATTTGACATGTCAAAATATTTTTGAGTTGTTTTTATTTTACAAAAATAAGTTTTTTTAAGATGATTCAATCAATGTAAAATGTCATTTGTAGAACTTATTTTTATACTTCCACTGGATAAGTTATTTTCTTTATTTTTAGAAAGGATATTTTTCAAAAAATTTAATCTATTAAACATGAAAAAAATTGAAAAGTATTATTGAACTCAACCTTAAATGAAGCGTAGGGTTGGGGAATGGGGGTAGGGGTAGGGGTAGAACCATAGGAGATGGGGAAAAAATGAAGAAATTAAGTGTCCATTTAGGGAAATTTGTATTTTCTCTTCAAATTAAGAAATGATTAGGATTTAGTAATGGTAAGCTTTATGATTAGGGAACATATACATGTGAAATTATGAAATTGATTTGTATGTATTGTGGTGAATAATTAGGATTCATCCATCCTTAATTAAAGGTCTAGAGTTAGAACTTTTTAAAATAATTGAAAGTGCCGCCCTAAAAAATAGAACATGTAATTCATAAAGTAAACTTTATTTAGTCCTAATACGAATATTAGACGATGAATAATGAGAATAACGACAACAAGTGATACAACAATATGTACAATATTGGTTACTAAACTTTGTTTGGCATAACAACTACAAAAATATCTTAATTTTTTGATAAATTTTTGAAAATGTTAGAAGTAATTTTCTAATAGTTGGCTGAAATTATTCTGTTATTATTTAGAGTCTAATTCTTTTACCAATATAGGTTTCTTTATTCTTAATTAGAGGTCTCATCAGGTTTGAGTACCTGGACATGAAAAAATCTTATTAAGTGCGCCTCTTCATTTTTAATCGGATCTCAATATAATTATCGGACCACGGATGAAAAATAGAAAGGAAAGTCTATTTTTCTTTTGCAGATGAAATACTAGCTTTCATAAATATTGTGTTAATTGTGATTGGTGGCACTAGATCTCTCTCCTTATGATATTGTAAATATAGTGATAGGGGAACTCCATTCTTTAAATTGAACTCCATTCTTTAAATTAAAAACTTTGACTTCGATTAATCTAATGCATATAATTAGATCTGATCTAATCCTTTTAAATCTCTAAATGTATATAACTATAATATTTTAATAATTAATATTTTGAAAGTTTTTAAAAAGTAAAAAAAAAAGGTGAAATTTCACATGGCTTAAATCATATTTGTAAATGTGATTTAAAAAAAAAATACATATGAACTGTTTCTATTCCAAATTCATTAATTTTTTAATTCTTCAATTTCCTTGAGACAATACAAAAATCTTAAACCCGTATGCAAAACAATTTATTAACTCGTTAATTATCTCTGATCAGAGATGAGTTTTGAGATCTGAAAATAAAGAAATTCTTGAAAGAAAACACTCTCTTTATATAGGCATAGGGGGTGTAATTTAAATTAATCAACCGAATTGAACTTTTATGATCGATCTTTAATAAAATAAGCTTCAAATTCTGAATCCGTCTAAGTTTATCTTGGGTGTTGCTTGTTGAGTCAATTGGCTATGAATGGTGTGTGACAGAGTATAACAACTTCACAAATGAATTAATGAGCTTCTGAATTTCCTCAAACACATGACAATTCAATGAAAAGATTGGTCCATGACACAAACCAATTATGATTTCAGTTCATGGCTTTGTCTTTTGTATAATAATGATTTTTTTTTTATTTGAGGTTCTTATTCACCTTGAAATTTGATTAAATTTGAATTCGTGTATTACATAGTTTACTTTTGAAAGTGGCACTCCCAACATAATTTTTTTCATTTTTAGGAGTTGAAAGTTGTGATCTTTAGTTAAAAGTGGAGAGACTCCGACCATGCCACCACAATTCAAATATGACTAGTTATACTTTGTCATATACATGTTATCTTTTCTATTGGGAACGCCTTGCGAATGGGATACTGCGATCTTGTGATTTGGATTTAGTCGGATTTCCGATGTGAGAACGAGCAGGGCGGGAACAAAAAAAAATAAAAATACATGTTATCTTTCATTTATACTCTCTCCGTTTTATTATGTATAGAGATCTTTAGTCTGCTTATAAAAAATTAGGGTTCAAGACTATAATTCAATTGAGGAAATAATTCATGATGAGGATTTCATTTATTAAAGGAGACAGCATGGTCCATTAAGTTTCATCATCTAACATTCAGTCCTGTCCCTTTTGCATTTAATATATGTCACCTACTAATTTTGTTTGGTATATGGGATTTTTATTTATTTTCTCTCAATTTATATGGTGATGTTTGACGGAAAAATTTAACCCCTTTCTTCTCAAAATAAGTGTTTTTAAAAATGTTAATTTAATTAATCTTTAAATTTAAATTGGATTAAATCGATACAATATCACTATCACTTCAAAAATAATTAGAACTATCTACCATTCGAACAACTCCCTCTTTGTAGTCACGTCTTATCGTCCTTTTATGGAAGGAGGCTTTAGGGTGAACCATGAGCCCATTCTAATTTCTTTGAATTTCTTGGGCCCATGGAAGTGGATGGCCCAATGAGAAGCAATGAGGAAGAGGATTATAATTATGGCCCAAATAGAAATATTGACATTGAGGAAGAGGATTACAAAAATGGCCCATTGTGTCCTAATGATGTGTGTTAAGAATAACACAAATGTAATCATCAATTGCTTAGATAATAGATACTACTTCTTAAGCGATTTGATCATCACTTCAACATGGTGCTTGAAAATGTTAGAGAAATTTGGAATGCAAGATGTTTCTTCATGGAGATCCCGTCATTATTGTATGTTTTCTGCGCTCTTCAGGATTCAACTAACTTGAATTCGGTAAAAATTTAACTTTTAGAAGGTAAACGTTACTTGCTAAAAGCGACTTTATGGGCACTACCCTTTGGATTTGAAGTTGGGGATTCGAACTATCATTCAAACTTGAAATTAGGTTTTAGCAATTCCAAATTAAAATCGAAAGTGCTGGAATTCACATTAACAATTTTTAACGTCTATTCTGCAAATCTAAGTTTGATTTTTTGGGCTTAATTTTTTTTTTATAAAAAATTATAAACTTCGTCTATGACACAATTCCCCATATTTTCATTGTACCGGGCTAAGAAATAGATTGATTTGGGGGATGAAATATCAAAATCTTATCAAAGTTTTTGTTGTTTAGCCTTCACTTTTTTCCTTCTTCAACGATTTTATATTAATTGATTTTCATTCTATGAATCACATCCCTTGAAATGCAGGGTTTCTTTAATTTTACATGAATACAAAATACTTTATATATGAATTCTTTTTTATTTATTATTTATCAGTCAAGAAATCGAGATGATTAGCTATAGAAGAAGTTCATTAATTTACATGTTAAAAGTCACTTGTAACATATAGTCAAGGCCCTATTTCTAGTCTCAAAAATCATGATTAGGTGTGTTTTGTATTTATTCTTTTGTCATATTCTTAATTGTTATTATGGGTGAAACATGATTTGGAATTCAAATAATATTGTTATGTCATTATGCATTTGTATTGTTGACACTAATCCCTTTGCTTGAATCAACTTTGGCAATATCTTATTCTAAGTTCATAACATGTATTATTTGTCATACATATATTGTTTTGGTTTTTTTTCATATCGTACTCCAATAATGTATGTATTATGTAAATTCGAATGATTCTTATAAAACTTTTTATTTTTTATCGTTTTAATATGTGAAATATTCGTCTAAGGGGGATTTACACCTCATCTTCATTGTAAATCCTGCTTAACCCGCCCTTTGTCAAGGACAAACATTACAGGAGGCTCCATTTTCCTTTAATATCTTTCCATAATAGTCATAATACAATTGTATTATAATTTCATAAAATATTTTTTAGATGCTTTAATCAAATAAATAAAAACTAAAAAAAAAATTGTTTGATACATTTTTCCTTGATCATGAGAATATTTGCAATCACATCCTATAATATTTTCTCCACTTCATCATGGGGTGAAGTGTGAAACATTTCTCCACTTTAGTGAGTCATATATGCAATTATTTCTTTTAATACATACAAAATAACAGATTTTAAATTTGATAAATTATATTGGATATAAAAAAAAAATAAACTCAAATTCATAATATTCAAATCAGCATATTATATTGAATATAAATAGAGAAAACTTCATAAATAACTATAATTTAAAGTGTAATTATGAAAAAATATAATTATTACATCATACAGAAGAATTGTATGAGTTAAAAGAGTTGTATTCAAACAATGAGTATCAATTGTATCAAGCAGAAATCAATTGAAAACGTGTGAAAGAATTGTATCAACACATGTATACATTTACTACAATACCCAAAATATAGCTACGTTTCATATTTTTTGAAATTTCAACTATATGTATCATAAATACAATCTAAATATTTATTACGTTACATATTTTTTCCTTTAAATAATATTTACAAACCAATGACCAAACCTAAGCTTTTGGTTCTTCCAAATACCTCTTCTTTTTTTTGTATATATAAAAAGGAAGGGCTACAAGAAGGAACTAGACACCTTTTCATATTCTTGAAAAGCTTCATTGAAAAGTTCAATTTTTCAGATTTTTTTTCAACATCTCAAATAATAATTCTTAAATCGGAAAAGGGCCTAAAATACTCTTAAACTATTGAAAATGGTACAAAACTATCCTCCATCCACCTATTGGCTCCCAAATACCCCTGACATCCACCTATTGGCTCTCAAATACCCCTGATATCCACCTATTGACTCCCAAATACCCTTTCATCCACCTTTGGGTCCAATATTGACCACTTTTATAGCGGATTATCATTTAAATAATTTTTTTAAAATACCTAGCGACCATCTATTGACTACAATTTAATTACTTAAATTAATTTACAAACTCATTCATTTTACTCGATCCAAATTGACTACACTTGACTCAAGTTAATTATACCCGACCCAAATTAACTACACCCGCCCAAAAATACATTTACCCCACCGATTAAAACAAATACACCCTTTATTCCCAACATTTCATTTCCTCTTTCAACCTTACTTCCCCAATATATTCGCTTACAATCTCAAAATACACTACCTAAATACACTCATGTATCACCATAAAAAATTATGAGTGTTTTGGTAATTTCTTATGGTGATACATGTGTATTTAAGTATTGTTTTTCGAGATTGTGGGCGAATATATTGGGAAAGAAGGTTGATAGATGAAGTGAAATGTTGGGAATAAAGGGTGTATTTGTTTTAATCGGTGGGTAAATATAGTTTGGGACGCGTGCAATTAATTAATTTGGTTCGAGTGTGATTAATTTGGGTCGTGTATAATTAATAATGAGTGAGTTTGTAAATTAATTTAAGTAATTAAAATGTATATATCCAATGGTTGGTCGCCACATATTTCAAAAAAATATTTAAATGATAATCCGTTATAAAAGTGGTCAATATCGGACTCAAAGATGGATGACAGGGGTATTTGGGAGCCAATAGGTGTATGACAGCGGTATTTGGGAGCCAATAGGTGGATTGTGGGTAATTTTGTACCATTTCCAATAATTCGAGGATATTTTAGGCCCTTTTCCGTTCTTAAATTCATTGATAGAAATAGATAATACATCATAACTTCCTTCATTATTGTGTATAACAAGTCTTTATTGATTTAGTTATTACTCTTTTTACTATTGGTGTGTAGTCAGAAAAATAAAAATCAATTTCACCTTTCAATCGAATTAGTCGAAACTTTAAAATGAAATTGCGGACTTCCCTCAAATAATTATAATTTATACCACTCTTTTCATATATGGTTAAAGGTCCGATTTCTAGTAGTGTATAAAAATATCTTATGATAAATTATTAATATTTACCTAAAATACTATTTATGTTCCCCTTAAAGGTATTACTTAATTAGTACTCCATTTACTTAGATACATTCAATAAATCACTTCTTTATCTTTTTACATTCCATTGATCAAAATGACTAATATTATTCAAAATAAAAGGAAATAACATATATGGAAAAAGTGTAATGTGAGTATGTATATTTTGACTTACCTATATATCACATATATTGCTATTCCAATAAATAATAATTTAAAAAAAACACGGTTTGAATATTTTCATCCTTAAAAAGGAGTTCGTTGAGTATGAAAATGAGAATCGAATTGAATCAATTAAATCAGAAAATATCTATGCCGGTTCTTGTATCAATCGAATAATCAATGGTGTGCTATCAGTTTATGATTTATTTAGAAGAGTATTTATTTTATTTAATAACTTTTTTTGTCTTAAAAGTAAAATAAAATAAAATATGGACCCCACCTCCAATAATAAAATAAAATAATAATTTGTTTATGCATGGAAATTCCAACTAAGAATAACTACCAAAGACGTCCTCTTCCACGCGCAAGATTCCAATATAAAGCCGCAATATATGATTTTATAATTCAATAATTATTATTATTTTTATGTCACAAAAAGAAAAAGGAGTCCACTTTCAAATTTTCTTCATCTTCTTCTCTACTTTCTCCAAATATTAGAAATAGAAAGAAAAAGAAAAGAATTTTATTGTTTTTTTGGGATTTAATTCCAACATGAATGAGAAATCAAGAGTTTCAAAGGAGCTTAATGCTAAACATACAAAGGTAACTTTGAATTTGGCTTTTTTTAAAATTTGTTTTGTTCATTTGTAAGAGACTCGATGATTTATCAGAAATAGTTTCTTTACCTATCAGTATATAAGGTCTGCGTACACATTATTCGAGATAACACTAGTATGTTGTTTTGTACATATGTTGAGAGTTTTTTTTGATGATTTGTAACTAAATTGAATTTGATTGTTTAGATATAGAATTTGTTAGAAAGAAACTCAAGTTTGCTTTTGTTTAATCCATAAATTTAATTGTAGATCATATATGTTCATGACTCATCATTTTGTTGTTGGAGTTTTCTTTTTCTGGGGTTAATTGATTGTTGGATTATGTACCAATAAAACTCGGGTTTCTGTGTCAAGTCGAATTTAGCCACATAAATTGAAACAGGGGAGTAGTATTTTTTGCTCAGAAACCTGAGTTTTTCCTTATTCAAGTAAATTTGATTGTGATTCTTGGAATATTTAGTTTTTTAAAAAAAGGATTTTTTTTTAGGTTTATGGGATACACAAATCACTTTCTTGATTCAATTAAACTACTTTTATATGACATTCTTGAAAAAGAAAAAAAAATATGAGTTTTTTTTGGTATTTTAGAGAATTTTCTTTCAATAGTATTTCAAAAATTCGGATACAGCCTCTCTACATTCACAAGGTAGATAGGGATAAGGTTGCACGCGACAGTCCCAGACCTGACTTGTCAGATTACACTAGTATATATGTTATTGTTGTTGTTATTTGACTTTCCTTGACAAGTAGGTGTTTTAATATTTGGACTTATTATTCCTTGACAGACTACCATATATATATGTATTTCAATGGATATTGATTAATACATGTCTTATTTATTTGACATGTCTGAGGTTGGTTAAACATGATAGACCATATTATCTGTCCAAAAAATTAAAATATATAAATAAGCTATATCAAATTTCGGGTTTGATATGTATTTGGCGATATTTTTAAAGAGTCTGTGTTTTGTGTATATACATAGTTCTTGTTGAATTTGGTGGTATCTACCAAAAATATTGTGTCAAATTATTATATTGTGGCTGTACACAGCTGTATATATGTGTTGAGAAGGTCATTGAAGGATTTTCATTTTACTTGTTTTAATAATAGCAATGTTAGGTGTAAATGGAATTTTAATCATTTTCAATTTTTCTCGTGTCCTTTTTTTCAAGTGCTTAGCTCTTAGTCCTTCGTGTTTGTCGGATTCTTCCAAAAGTAGTGCATTTCTTAGAGGATTCGACATGTATGCAATAATATTTTAAGAGAGTCAGAGCAACGTAGCTTATCAAGTGTTATTTTGGGCTGCTGTTGGTTTGGGAAAAGGTAGTTCTTTGTAGACAGCACTGAGACATAATTTTGAGGCTGGATATTGATTGAGTTGCTAAGAGGATTCATACTACTCGATCTGTTTCAATTTGTTTGTCTGGTTTGGACTTTGCACGTAGTTTAGCAAAAGAAAGAAGACCTTTGAACGATGAAGAATGTACCAAAATGTTCTTTAATCTTACGGTCTTAAACATGTCATATGGAAAGTTGGAATCACAGAGTTGCCAAAAAAGAGAGACATTCTTTTTGAAACGAACTAAACGGAATGTAAGACAAACAAACTGTTACGGAGGGAGTAGTACTCATACATATTCTTGTGATTTGCATTGTGGTTGTATTAAAGCATTTCTCTATCTTCAAAATAGACAACTTTGAAGGTAGATTTCCGATAGGTATTGTAGATGGACACATGATCAATGTCCACGCTCAGTTAGTTTGGGACGGAGGCATAGTAGTAGTTGTTGTTACATTGCAAAGAGAACACGTACGTAACATGATCAATGTCCACGCTCAGTTAGTTTGGGACGGAGGCATAGTAGTAGTTGTTGTTACATTGCAAAGAGAACATGTACGTAACAGATATTCAGTTAGAAGTATCAGTTAGAAGTATTCTGTTTTCCCCTTTAAGAAGCTAGAAATTTCTCATTTTCTTGCAGATACTTGAGGGACTACTCAAATTGCCAGAGAATCGAGAATGTGCTGACTGCAAAGCCAGGTACGTCTACGAGCATTACTATCAGTAACGTGGACTAGAAATGAAACAGAAACAAATGTGCTTCCTCTTTTCATCAAAAAAATGAAAGCTATAAACGTAATGACACACTCAAACGCGTTTATTGACTACTTATTTTATGCAGAGGTCCAAGGTGGGCTAGTGTGAACTTGGGAATCTTCATATGCTTGCATTGTTCCGGTGTTCACAGGAGTCTTGGAGTACATATATCAAAGGTGCCAATTTCACAGCCCTGCTTCATTTTGCTTTCTTTAGTTTTATGCTTTCGTCTTGTCATTACGACTGATCACAACCTTTGTGAACAATTATATTTACTTTTTCCACGTCCGTTCATTTACATACTGAAGTCTGACTTCAAATTTTAGACGTTTTCTCATAACCTGTCGATGGAACTTATGCATTATCTGTATGCAGGTAAGATCTGCTACATTGGATACTTGGCTTCCAGATCAGGTTGCGTTTATTCAAAGTGAGCCAACCGTGTTTTCCTCTTCTTCGTATTATATTTTCAGCAGTTGTTTCTTCTACTTGAATAACTTGACTTCTTCTTGCTTTTAGGTATGGGAAATCAGCAATCGAATAGCTACTGGGAGGCCGAGCTGCCTGCCAAATCCGACAGAGTTGGTATTGAAAATTTTATCCGAGCAAAGTATGACTTCATAGTTAATCGTTCCCCGAATTATCTTACTATTTTTGTAGTTAAGTCATTAGTTTCTTCACTTGAACTTCTGAAATATTTCACTTCATGATCAACTTTACTAAATACCACGAATGTGCTAGATATGTGGAGAAAAGATGGATACTACGAAACGGGAGTGTGAAATCATCTCCTGGTGGCAGAGGAGAACGTAATTCAGCTAGTAAACCTATGACTGAAAGGGATGCAGAGTTTATCAAACGGAGCATGTCGTTTTCTCAAGAGAGGAAATCTTCTCCATTACCGGATGCAGATAGAACAACGCTTGCTTTGAGGAACAGATTACATAATGCACCTTCCGAATCACCTAAGAAGCTGGTAAATACAACTTTTAAAATCATTTTGGATTGTTATATACTCCCTTCCTTCCGTTTCAATTTGTCTGTCTTGTTTTAACTTGATACGGAGTTTAAGAAAATAAAAAAGACTTCTGAGCATTGGGGTCTTAAGCAAGGAATGAGGCATTCTTTTTGAATCAGACTAAAAAAGAAAGTAGGTCAAACAAGTTGAAACGGAGGGAGTATCTAGTATGAATTGATAAAATGTTGGTGTTCAATGTTCGTAGCAGGCTGCTCCTGATCCCAAGCCAGAAGTTGTTCAGAATGCAAAACCGGTGGCCTCCGTGGAAGAACCAAAGCCAAAAGCTAATGTAATCCGACACTGTCTGAATAACTAATGTTTTTTACTTTCTCTTCATACTTTCAAGATAGATAAGGAATTTGATTGTTTAACAGGTTTCTCCTGATCCCCGGGAAAACGTTCTTCAAAATGTAGAACCATCAATCTCTCAAGTCGCAAAAGCAAAGCCGGAAGCAAATTTCTCCCCAACTGTATCAACCTCTACCATCAACCATGCTGCTAGTGTCTCTAAAAGTTATACAGAAGACACGAAAGCAAATGGATCAGTTTCCAAAACACAGTGTGTTGCAAGCCCCCAGCGTATGTTCCTCTATCTAAATGATTTGTGTGGAGTAAAGTGGAAGTAATTTTGCAGTCAGGAGGATCCAGGATTTGAAGTTTATAAATTCCTAACGCGATCTCAAATTCATATAAAACACTAATTAGGTCCACAGTCAAATGTTTATAGATATCTTACCTACTGGTTCCCGTTACTCTCTGGATCCGCGACTGATTATGCTCAACTGCTTACTCTTCAGAACTTGCATCTATCTAATAACTTGACTAGAATTGTTGATGTAAGATGCTTGAATCTTTCACCACTGACATCGTCTCCGACATTTCCAGCAGCTGAACCAAAAGCAGTAATCCAGCAGAATGCTACTACAGAAAACAAGAACAAATTTGATGCTGGAATTGAGGAACTGATCAAAGATTTTCAATGGAATACGCAGCCGGTATCAGCAAACCCCTTGAACAATGTGATTAATGAGGTAATGGATCTCTTCGACGAGGTGTTTCCTTTGTCATTTCTAGTTATAATTGCAAAAATCCATCAGTTATAGCAATCATTACTGGCAAATCCCTGTTGGCTTGTTCGTGTGTTTGCTTCTTTATATTCTGAATTCTCTTACTGAAAATCTTGGTTCCGACACTGACTACTGGCATAGCACTGAGCTAATACTTGAAAGAATCGATCCTGCCCATCGTAGACATTGAATCTCTAGTTAGATAATAATCTGGTGCAAGTCACTGTTAAAACGTGCTATTTTCTACGCCTTTTTCCTTTCTCTGCATAATTTCATTGCTTTATCTATTTTACTCATTGTAGTCCCTCACGGATTGTCCTGCTTCTGTCCATCAGCAGCAACAAACGTCGCTAGCTCCACATCAGCCTCATCTCATGCCTGCTACGATGAATCATTTCAGCGGTTCACAAACCGCCTATCAATCATCAAACAGTAACCAGTTTATTTCTCAAAACTGGGGAAGCATTGGCAGTCAGGTCCATGGGACTAAACAGGTTAGTCCATTCAATCGAATTATTATTCCTACATCAAGCATTGTTTCTTACTTATCCTCGACGTTTCATCCAGATGGGAGGCATTCAATATATACACGCGTCTACACCACCAGCTTATGCTATGAATCCCAGGTACTTGAAGCATTATCTAAGGTTTACAAATTGTTTATACCGCGCATTCTCCTCCTTGTCAAGACCATGTGTATGTTCTCTCCTTTAAAGCCTAATCTATACGTAAAATGATGTTTAATCAACAGCTGAGAGATGATGATCTTTCGGGAGGGATTAATCATGAAAATAGGAGAAAGAAAGAAACACAGAGCTCATTAGAAAATGTTACACTTGTCCCTCGTCAAGTACACTGTCCTTAAAGGACATTTCACTCATGACACGGTGAAAAAAATGATTATGCATATCCCAGGATTCAACAAGCTCTTCCAGTGAGAGCGGAAACAACAAATTAGAAGATAAAACAATTTAACATAGGAGATATAAACCCGCTCTGACTAATAACTTGGATGAATCCTCGTGTCCCAATTCTCATGTGTTTCAATCTCTTTTCTTGCTTGTGAATATGGACCGTTCATACATTTACTAGATATACGATAAGCCAATAAACATTTTTCATTTTTTTTTTTCGGAATTTGCAGCATGTTTTCTGCAATGCATGGAACAACAACAACAGGAGCTATTAGGCCTTTATCAAGTTTTCCAACAGTTCCTGTTGTTTCAATGCAATCAGGATATAATTACGATTTTTCATCGTTAACACATGAAATGTTGTCGAGACGATAAACTATATCTACTGCTCAATTAATTGCGATTTTTTCGATTTATTTAGAATCTGCAAATATTGTAAATGTATACACATTGTTACATAAGCTTGTCCAATTTTTTCTTATAGGTGTTGAGCATTACAGGGGTCAGGGGAACTATACTTGTGTACAATGAATTATTGGTTGGTCAATGTTATATACAATTTTTTTTTATATATGTATATATATATTAGATAAACTGAAAATGTGGTTCTCTGTGTCATTGTGGAAAACGTATTCACATATGATGTTTACATTAAATCAATCTGATTTTCGATGGTTATGTGTATTTTGATACTTCAATATTAAAGAAACTTACGAAGAAAATCATGTATGGATTTCTTGAGCTAGATGAATTTTAAATGAACCTTGAAAATTTGTAGAGGAAGAAAATATTGGACAACAATCAAATCTCAATCCATTATTTTCCGTCTCAATTTATATAACGATGTTTGATTGGACATAAAGTTTAAGAAACTTTTAAAATTTTGTGGTTTAAAATAAGTCATACACATTTGAGAGGCCGGAAGTCATCTTATTACAGGAAAGATAAAAAAGCTTAAAATTAGATTAGTTATGAATAAGGAAGTATGACGAATAAATTGATACAAAGAGAATATTAGATTGGACGTATCTCAATAGTCATCATCATATATGACCACCAAAGGCAATGGCGGAGCCATCTATTTTATTAATGGTGTCCAAGAATAATGGATTGTCAAAATAAAACAAAAGATTATTGTGCTATTTAGGTTTCAAACACGAAACTCCTTCATTCAAATGAATACTCATTACCACTGCACCAAAGGTATAATTTTTTTCAAAGGTGTTCAACTTTAAATATATATCCTTTAAATGTTGAATTTGACATATATATACAACGTAATTTTTTTACGAAGGACCAGGATAACTATAGCTACGCCCCTGCGTCTTTGATAGAAAGCGTTTTACTTTCGAAACAAAATTTTCCATCACAAATCTGTAATAGTTAATTAACTCAACACGATTATCGAATACTAAATGAAAAATGAAAAATAAAATATCAATCATGTATGGATTTGTTGGCCTAACTTACTAACAATAAGTCAAGCCCTTAGTACCTACATTTGTTAGGGTTAATATTGGACTAAGGTGTCCAATCAATTATTAAGTTATCTAACATTAAACTAATGAGTTAACATTTGACTTATACATATTCTTATTTGACCTAATCACTTATCTTTCCACATCTCAATTAATTTATTATTTTGTTGTACCAAGTTAATAGGAGTTAATCCTCCAGTTTAGTAGTGGGAGTTAGAAATTTATATAAAATAATTTTAGAATAACAATTTTTAATCTGGTTCCTCACCATGCATCAAAATTTTCTTTTATATCAAAAGGGATTTAATAACTTATATAGAAATTCTATTAGAGGGCCAAATAAAATGCTCCCATCGAAAAGGACTCCAGTCCAAGAAATAAATTGCTCCAGAATTTATCTTATATTATAAATAATTATGTGTTAAAAAAAATTACTATATTATACTTATCGTTAAGTGCAAGTATACATGTGAGGAGATGTCAGGCAGCCATAAAATGGACGGTGCATAACTTGCAAATGATTTCCTATAATTCCTCACCGCAGATAATGAAATATTACGTACATAAATAGCTAGAGTTATGATGGATTAAATATAAATTTTTCGTTTCCGCTGAGAGATTTAAATTTAAACATTATATGTATAAAAAATCCTATCAGGAAATATTTTCTTTTGCATAGATTTTTACGCAATAAAAGCACAAATTAATAAAAGAATAATATGAATATCAAACATGAACATCAAATAAAAAAAATATATATTATGGGCATTAGGTGACTGCTTGCTTGACTTGACTCATAGGAAGAAAAAAACAAAAACGTCATTTTCTTCTTCTTTTTTTTTTTTTAAATAATCCACTAGTTCTGCTAGATCTACTCGTTTTCTTCTTTTTAAATCCACAATAACCGATTTTTAATTAAAAAATTTCGAATTTGAGTTTTAGTATAAAGTCACTCTAAAATAGGTCAAAATTGACAGCCAAAACCAAAAAGTTCGGCATCAAATTGATGAACCGTGGATCACAGGATCGGTTAAAATTGAGGGATAGCGTGTGTTGATGTTTAATTTGTTTATAAAAATTATAAATATAGCTATTTGAAATCAAACCCAAATATTTTATATCCCTCAGTAACGCATGCTCTTTGCTGAAATATTTCTATCGTTTTGATATATACTTCTTCAACTACAATTTACACTCTTCAAAACCAACCTTCTCCTGTTGGTTTTTGTGGAAAAAAAAATAAAGAAATTACATCAATTTCCTTTAAAAGATTATAATTTTTGCGTGAAAAAAAGAAATCGATGAACAAAATCGATTTTCCCTCAATTTTTGGACTGATCCAGTCTATCAATTTTTTCATTAATTTTAGTAGTGTCACCTTCGATTAGAATTGTTTTACTCTCGAAATTCTTAAATATAAATTCAAATTGATTAAATTTCAAAATATATCTAATATCGGGTGAAAATTAAATTAAAAAAGTAATAGAGATAAAAAATGAGTCCAATAGAGGATACTAAAGGATATAGAATATACTCCATTAATTAAATTCTTCATACTTGTTGGACCAAAATCGCCACCTTCATTAATTCTACTTAATAGTGGTTGTTCAAATATCAATGAAGAATAAAATAATTAGAAATTCTTCTTAATTACTATATTTTTTAAGAAACGTATAAAAGAGAATCATAACATATAATTTGAAACGAAATGAGTATAATATATATCATACGTATTAAACATAGACACTAAGTAATTTGTTTTTACATTTAACGGAACCTATTCTCCAAAAAGAAAAAATCATGTTGATTACAAATTCAGAATGCAAAAATATTAACGAATTTGTTATTAATACAATAGTTGTCATTCTTTTTAAGGGATTGTATATTTATTTTATCTTGTTTCAACATTGTATAAAAAAGGGATAAATGTTCCAAACGAAGTAAATTTGATTTTCTCAAGTAAACATCAATTCAACTTTTGTTTGATTTTATTAGGATGATAAAAATTAAACTAGATCGAACCATGAATATATCACGAGGGGAGCTATAAGCCTGTCGAGGGGTTTAACATAACTTATTAATTTCATAATTATAACAATAATAATATATCTATATGTATAGTCTCACAAATAATATTAAGGGAGTAGAGTATATGCAAAAATTATTCCTATTTTTTAAAACACACAATAACTTTACCTAACTTTATATTTGTGTTTGAAATTCATTTACATTACATTATTATTTATCCAAAATTTAGTACGTTACATATAAAAAAAATTCAAAATTCTTAAACTGAAAATCGTAAATCCGCCTCCAAATATACTCTTTGGAGATGTTTGATCTTCCTAGTATGGACACCCTACTTCTTATAAAGGTATATTTAAACTTTAAACATATCATATGACATCTTATAAATCCCCCCCCCCCCTCCCCCCTTATCCCACCCCAAATACAAATACAAATTATTTGAAATAAAGATATGTTTAATATTTCCATGTTTATCATATGACTCTGAAATCCATTTTTCCCTTAAAAACTTTATAATCAACCAAATTATTTAAAAAAAAGTTAGAACAAATATAATACGTAGTTGTTTGTATTTTGTTTGACCAATGTGCACAAAAAGTCAAATTGTCGCCCCGAAGGCAGCCAACCAGAAGTCGGTCCACATAATATCGGCGCAGCCATAACCACAGGTTCCCGAATAATGCTAAACTAAACGTTCAAATTAAAATTTGATTTGGTCAATCTTAATTAATAATTATACACAAAAGAACTAAACTATTATTATGATACCATATTAAAGAAATAAACTTTTAATCCTAAGTTAATCTCAAAGCTAACAAAAAAAATATAAGAATGGTACAAAATCATATAATAAGACCTCCTTATCTCTCAATAACAGATATGAAAAACTCAATTTCAAAAATTAATTCAGAGGACAAAGATTATTCGAGACTATAAAAAGAGACCATCTCACCCCCTAAGCATAGATGTGAAACTCAACACCTCGTCACACGTTAAAACCAGACATTTGAAGTTTAGACAATATGAAATGATGACTTATATTACGTAATTAATGAATTAAGATGAGTTTGACTTTAATATTATATTGTGATTAAAAAATTAATCTAGTCCATGCATGAATAAAGTAAAATATTATCGTTAATCAATAACCATAATTATTACTAATGAGTAAAATACAAGAAAAGAAGCTTCCCTTGCTTACTTTCTTTGATCCAACGGCTCATATCTCATCATATCCAATAAAATACGCGTCCTCAATTTATTATTTTATTTAATTTGAAGGTTCAATCAATTTTTTAAATATATTTCTCAAATATTTTGAATAAATTAAAATTTTAAATTTCCAAAAATAAACAGTTGCATGCTTCTGACCACTTATTTATATAGTAGTAACTCCCCTTTCTCTCAACAAACTCTGCAATTTCAATCTTCTTCACTCTAAATTCTCATAAACAACCATTTTGCTAAGAATTATCAAACGAAATCGAAGAAAATGGAATCATCAACGAGCAATTTGATGTTAAAGGTGAAATTTCTGTTAATTTCAATCGGAGCAGTTTCTTCAGCCATTGCAATTAAATCCTCTGTTCCATTGATTTTATATGAATTTCCTACGATTTGGTCCGGTTTGATTTCATGGTTAAAGCCTCCGTACCTCTATATTTTACTCAACGGTATAATCATCATCATCGCCGCCACTTCTCGATCAAATCGTAAGGAACAACAACAATCCAGCGAGCAATCGCGGTCCTTAATTTCTGCCGGAACGCCTCCGGTGTACTCAGATTTGGTAACGATTTCCAGATCTAAAATGTCGGAGTATGCGCCGGAACTGGTTGACGAACCGGAGGTGTTTGAGGTGATGCCGTTAATTTCTGCCGGAACGCCTCCGGTGAACTCAGATTTGATAACGATTTCCAGATCGGAGATGTGTGAGTATGCGCCGGGACTGTTAGATGAACCGGAAGTGTTTGAGGAGAAGACTGAGCCGGTAATTGAACCGCCGGAGGTGGTTGAAGTAAAGTCTATGGTGACTGTAATGAATGAAGACGAAGGTGAAAATGATGAATTTGTGAGTTCGAATTCGGTTTTTACGACGTTGCCTGAAGTAGAAACGGAGCTAATTCAACGGCTAACGACTGAGAAACCGCTAGTTTCTTCGAGGTTCAGTCATCGGAAACCGCTGATGAGGACGAATCCTGAAGGTACGAAAAATCTATCAATTTTTTTTTACTCCGTCTGCCCCTAATTACTTATTCACTTTTGAATCGGCACACATATTAAAAAAACAGTTAATGACATAGTGAGTTTATCATTTTATCTCTATTAATTATGAAGTTTAATTATGAAGTGGATGAAAAATTCTACATTTTTCAAAATAATTAGTCATTTAATTGAGGATATAATAGGTAAAAAAATTTATCCTTTCTTGATTTGTCAAAATGGATAAGTAATTAGGAATAACTATAAAAGAAAAAATGGACAAGTAATTAGGAACAGAGGAAGTATTACATTACTCTATTCCGATTGAGCATCCAAATACATAATAAAGTATTTCTATCATATATATTTAGATTAACTTTCGAAAAGATTACTATGCATATTTTCAAATGTTAATAAGTTAATTACTTAACATCACTTCCCTTAATAATAGTAGTAAGATCTCATGTACAATTTATGTTTATGACGTAGATAAGTTAACCATAATGTGTTTAGGTTCAAAGTGAAAGATCAAAATCCATATCTAAAATATCTCGATTTTTTGTTTCTTATTTTAATTAATAGTTTACACATAAACTATTAGTTGTTTGAAGTTGATAAGTGAAATTTCAGATAGAGAAAATGAACAATCCATAATTTATGTGTGTTTCGATGTATGTTTTTGACCTGTAATATATAGATATTCAATTGAAATTGATCATAATTCAAGTATCTAAATAAATATACACGTTTAAAAGGTCGTTGATATATTCGGTCGGCTAATTTCGTAAATAATTGAATTTTTCAGGGGTGAAATCACTAGGGGTGGCTAGAGTAAAGAGGCAAGAGACATTAGAGAGCACATGGAAGAAAATAACAGAAGGGCGTCACGTGCCTCTCACGAGGCACCTGAACAAGTTAGACACGTGGCAACATCAGAACCAGAACCGGGGAAGTGAATCCCCGGTTCAAAACAAAAAAAAAGCACTTGAACCGTCACCGAGTCAAGATGAGCTAAACCGACGAGTCGAAGCATTTATTAAAAAATTCAACGAAGAAATGAGATTACAAAGAGAACAGTCATTACAACAATACATGGAGATGATTAATCGTGGAGTTTAAGTTAATTTAGCAATTTATACTTTTTTTTTTATTTGTTAGAAAAGGAAAGATTTTATTTTATTTTTTGTGAATGTGTGTGTATATATAGGGGGAAAAATAGTGCAAATAGGGCTAGAGTTTGTGTATATAGAATTGTAATATGTTCTACTATTATTGAAGAGGGTTAAACTTGAGATAAATGAAAATTCAATTAGTATATTATTCTCTCAGTTTCAATTTGGTTGTCTAATTTTGACTTGACATGAAATTTAAGAAAGTAATAAAGATTTTTGAATCTTGTAGTCTTGAACTAAAAATATGTAGAATGTATCTAGATGTCTTATAATTTTGTGGTTTCAAATATGTCACGTGAAAAAAAGAAACTAAAAAGTTTTCGTTAAAGAAAAAAAATAAGATAAATAAATTAAAACGAAAGAGAGTATTAAGTTTCTCGATTTTCAAGTCAAAATTTTTGGCACGCCAAAACACTTGTTTCTTCTCGTGCCAACAATGTATCAGTGTCAATGAACGATGATTTGTGTGGTTAGTATGAAAATGGAGGGCCATGGTGTAGGGCCCGACCCGACCCGTACTTGGTGATTTCACAAACAAAAAGTCATGTGTTCATTATGAGACTTCAATAATTATAAATACTCGGACGAGGTTGGTGGCACGTAATAAATCTCCAGATATCAATGAATATTGGTGATGAGATGTGAAATTTAGATCGATGTTACGTAGACAAACAAAAATCTAAATTAATAATTGAAAATAAAAGATAACTACATTGTATAAAATATCAAAACATTTCTAATAACCAACATGATTAGTAATATTGTTTCACCCTTAATCAAAGGTGTCAGGTCTGAGCCTAACTGCCTAAGTATGAAGAAAATCATATCGGGAACATCACGCCTGAATAGGCCCTACTGTGTTCTAATACTTCTTTATTCTTTCTTTTATTTACCCTTTTTTATTATCATAGTACATACATGACTTTGTTTAATAATAAAAAAAAATCTCCTTCAAGAGAAAAATACAGCCAAAAATGTTTTTAAGAAATGGTACTAGGAGAAAAAACAGTAGCCAACCCTTGATCTACTTTTATATGGAGTTTATCATATGTCATCAATGTCTTGTAATTTGACTTGTAAGTTCCTTTACCTCTTGCAAGAACTTCACCATCTACATCTATAATCCCTTCTTTTGATCCATCATCTAACTGTGTGCCAGGCTCCAAAACAAACGCTTTAACCTGTAATTGTTTTACAATAATCAACAACCTTATTTTTACGTTCGAATTAATTATATATAAAGCATGCATTTTATCAATAATTTCAACACATCACATGCATGGAGTTCTGTTGAGACGATGTATAATTAACTAGAAGAGTTGATGGTAATCATGGTATCAGAGCAAGAAAGAGGTATGTCAGTTCATATCTCACAGTCACACCAAAATCAAACGATACTTCATGAGTTCGGTCCATGAAGAAGAATCAGCACAACACATGAGGGGGCGTGTTGAGACAAAATAATTAACTAATCAAATGAAACAACATTGATATATTTCAAAAAGTAACACAAAAGGAGAGAGTTTGTCTAAGAGATGAGAGCTTGCAAAATGGAAGCTTAAAGATGAAACGATAACTCTACCTTGAGGTACAAGACATGTGGTGATTTTACATGGCCGCCTTTGCTCAACTCGGTCATCAATGATAGCAACGTTAACTTTGGACAGTCCTTTATCACGACCAAGTCCAAGTAACCATCTGAAAACTGCAAAAATACCAAGGTATAATTTAGGTTTTTCTACAAGTAAAAGATCCAAGTTATGCGCAGGTTCAGGGAAGGGCGGACCACAAGGGTCTGTACGTAGTTTTCTTACCCTTCTATAGCTCGAGCCCTTGACCTTCTAATCGCAAGGCTACAACTTTACCAGTTATGTCAAGGCTCCGCCTTTGAAGTAAAAGATGTACTAATAGGTACCAATTAAGTTATGTTCAAAGTAACAAAAACCAACCTTGGCGTCAGGTGCTGCGAGAGTATCTTCACCTCCCCAAGGTACATTATGAAGCCAAACTGATACAAAAGGCCCCTCAATCTTACGGTTGAAATCCTTCATCTGCAAAGCAGGACCACAGTATCCCTTGTGCTGAACGAAACTCGATTTAACTTCACTAATAGTTTCACCTTCCAGGTCAGCTGGTTCTCCAAAAGTTTCATAGCCTGGTGCAGCCAGAAATTTTATACAACCATTGTACCTCCTAAGGCAGAATATTCGTTGTATTGCCTGGCCAAATAGTATTGGACTAGAGATTAAGGAGCATGATGATGATGCTTTAGGCAACCCGTGTACTTAAAGTACCCGGTACCACTGCCTTAAAGCAGTGTGAGCTGTTGTGCCATTAAATATGATGATACGAACAAAATCCAATTTGTCATTTAGAGGTAAGAGAATAATCACGAAACTCAAAGGAAACAGACGTGAAACGTACATAATAATCTATTCGAGCACTACCCATCCATCTATACTTCTCAGACTCTATATCAATATCAGCTATAAGTCCTGGAAAACAAGAAATCTTCAGAGTCGATATAAATATCAGCAATAATTGTCTATTCTGATTCGTTAAGTACTTAATTATAGGACGAACTCAAATCAGTGTCGTTGAAACTACAGGAAAGAATGGAAGATGTAATACCCCAGGCAAGCATCAGCACACTAAAAAACCTGTTCTGCCCCTGTGTAATAGTAGCTACATCTAGTGATTGTTTGTGCCCTGCAAGAAACGAAGCTTCTTAGCCGTAATTGAGAAAGAAAGAGTAATTGAAACTTCACCATGCAGAAACTACAGGTTTTTTTCTTCCAAAAGCCTAGTAATTCTCCACCTCTAATAATAGCAAGTGTTGCATTGGACGCAGTACAAGGACGACCAACAGCATCTAGAAGAGACTTTGCCATGCCGTTTCCGGTGCCTGTATTAACATTATGACTCACAATTATAAAGAAACTGGAAGGGTTTCTACATACTAAGCTTTTCCTAAAAGTTACTAACCAACGACCATGCAAATCATAATGTAAAAAAATCAACCAAAAGCCAATGATGTCGAAGGCACACATAAACCAAAATCATTAGACACCGAAGTAGCTCTGAGTTCACAAGTTAGAAGCCAAATATCTTCAAACAGTTAAAACTAGTTTACCAAGATTAGACATAATGCGTAGCGAAACTAATACACGTTAGCTTGGTGAATTCCTTTTGTTGGAAGTACAGCCCTTGATGAAACGAGAGTTATGTTTTAAACATTGGTGTCCACTGTCCATGCATTCATGGCATCCAATAATATGTTGAGATATAAATTATGATTCCAAACCTTAATTCTAATATGTTTACTTTTGAAAACTATCACTTAGTACATTAGAAAAAACAATTCATAAATCACGCATCTTATTTTATGTGGTTTCCAATGCATTAGGAACTTATGACAAATAAAGAAAACCAGGCCTGATCTGAAAAAATGTCAAATTCCAGTGACGAGCAATCTTAAAACATGGGCCAAATAGTAGTCCATAAAAACTACAAGTGTTTAGGCAATTTTACACTCATTAATTCCACCGATATTTATCCCAGTTTATTTCCCAAACAAATCAGGGAGGTACTTATGTAATATTACGGGGCAAATCTGATTTCATCCAGCTAACCTCTACCAAACAGCGTGCATGATGTGATTGCCATAACAGCTCGGCTTCCCACCAGTCGCCATATAAACTAAAACTAGCATGAAACAACAGACTAAAGCTCAAAAATGATCCATTCTCAGCCTCTATATATGATCGATTAGTTGTACCATCATTTTCTCCCTGGAACAGGTTGCGTAGCATCTTACTTATCCTTAAAAGTCCTTGAGGTGAAAGGATTGTTTAGTCGACAATAATGTTTTGTTGCTGGAACAAGTTGTATCGTGTCTAACTTACCTATCCCTGAATTTTTTTATATTTGCTGACACGTCATGTGTTAGAGAATGTCTAGCCTACATGTACAGGTAATAGAAATGTGTGGCAGCATGTCGTACCTTTCATTACTTGTCTGAAAATTATATGTGGTATAAACATGTAAAAGAAGCTAATCAAAACATGCAAAACCAGCTTAGTGTTTATCAAAACAAAAAATAGCAATAGAGGAAAGGAGACAAACCTGCAGGTACTACTCCAAGAGGCATCTTTATTGCGGAATCCCAATCCTCCCTTTCAAGTAGTCCATTAACAACCTACTAAAAGTTGAAAAAAGAGAGTGTGACCGTGAGGGATCACCTGATATGTTTATCATCCATTCACTACAAAAAAACGTTTGAGCTTAAGCATATCATGCTCATGAAGCAACTACTTTTTCTTTTGTGCATCTCCGTTGTCAGTTTGGGTATTAAGTGAAAAACTACATAGTAATGTATATGTGCTCTAACATTGATTGTTTGGTTGCTTTTCCCTATGATCCACTTTCATTTTGAACTTGTTAAGAATAACAACAACATACCCAGTGTGATCCACAAGTGGGGTTTGCGGAGAGTAGGATATACGCAGACCTAATCCTACCTTTCATGGGGAAGAGAGGTTGTATCTGTCTCCAATAGACCCTCGGCTCGAAAGAAAGAGAAAAATTTGAAGCATGGTAGAACAAAACCATTTGAACTAGTAAGAATCTTGAAAATCAATTTGCTTAAACATCCAGTGATACCCTTTCTCTTATTTTGATAATAATTTAAAAGGTTCGTGCTTGAGTGTCAATTTTGGAATCACAGTTAATCAATCAATGTCTTGAAAAATATCATCACCGGGAAGGAGCGAGTGTTACATATATCTCTGATACTTTCATCTTTCACATCTTTTAGTGGGAATTGTGTTTTTAATCAAAAAAATATCTATTGAGCTTTATAACTAGAGAGCATAACGCCAATCCACAAACAAGTAAAGCCCTTCCTTCGTCAAGTATACGATGACAGAAGCTCTTGAGAAAAATTGTCTAACTATGACTGCACAAACGCAAAAGACAATAGACTCGACCAACCAATAAAAGAACAATAAATAAAAATAGGCAACAAAAACCTACCTCAACCAAAATTCCATCCCCACTGACACAAACAACTCCATCATATCTCAGAATATCCAATGATTTAGCAACTTCCTTTGCATGTAGCTGATATTTAGTTTCTAAGGACAAAAATTAAGAATAAAAATCACAACACAGACTGAAAAATCATATAAGAAACACGAACTAGAAGTAGATAGCAACCTTATTAAAAAAGAAAAACTAGAAGCGGAGTGCTAACCTTGCACAGTATAGTCAATATTTGCATCGTCAAGTAGTGGCTTTACACTATCAATAAAAATCTTTGATGCAGATCTCTTTCCGCCATAAGGATTCACAAACACAAAAAGTCGCTTTGGACGACCTGAAATTCCATAAAGTCACATACCCCATATCCATCATAAAAGATCCATGAAAGTAAAAAAATTATTACAAAGGCAGCCATCATAAGGAGAATACTATCAATAGTTATGCTTTTACTAATGTTGAAAGTTACTGAGTCGATCACTTCAAAAACCTCAATTGGAAAAACAGGGAACTTATATAAAAGGGCAGCCCCGTGCACGAAGCATCCAGCGGACCTGCACGCAGAGGTAGGGAAAGGGCTGCACCACCACTTGCATCTTATAAAAAAAATAAGGAATTTGATTCAAAAGTCGAAAAGATCAAACTCCAGTTCCCTTGAAATCAATAGTCAATCCTACTTCCAATGATCTCCTTATAACAAACCATTGAACAATAGACAGACATGGTAATGTCTTCAACTGTCAACCAATGAAACATGTTTAAGTCAAGGGAACTCTAATCCTAGAAATGTCCAGAGCTACTCTGAACTTGTATATTTATCATTTTGTGAAAAGAACAAATAGGAAATTAGGTGTCCAGGTATACATATTATCATTTTGTTGGAATTAAGGTAATATTCATAAATTCTGTAATTTAATTATACATCATCTTGATACCAAATCTGCAGTCACAATTATTTCTTACGAATACAAGATAATGATACCATTTCCATCTGCATGCCTTCATAAACAAGTAAAGAGATTTTGCATACTCTGTCTCTTCATTTGCAATTTAAACAAATTACCGTTCAACGTGCTCATGAGACTTCTAATTACAACTACAACTACGTAACCAGTATAATTGCACAAGTAGGTCTGAGGAGGGTAGGATGTACACAAACCTTACTCCTACCTCATGGGGCTTGAAACTATCTGTACATAATTCATATAGTAGTTGTTTTCACTAAAGCAAACAGAGATGCATTCAGACAGTTTCTAGATTCATTATTCAGTAATAACCAACTAGATATTTACTCATATATATTACATGAAATTTTTACTAGTACTTTTTTCAATTCTATTATCATTTTTAATAAATATAAGCTCATACTTTTACCAAAATCATAGCCATGTTCCTCCATGAATCTAAGCTATATACAATGAAAATCCAAAAAAGACATAATTTTTGTATTATATGTGTAGTTTATAACCTCTGTCTGTATACAGAGGACCCACACCCACATGTATTCAAGGTGTCCTAATCAGAAAATTACACTGAGTAATATCTTCTATTTTATATATACACTTTATATTGACTCCCTTTGGTTACTTAATGAAGTCAGTCATTTATATTTTGACACACTCCTAAGTGAAAATCCTAGCTCCGCCACTATTTGACCAAACTCGTAGCTTGTTTCAGTTAATGGGTTCGCAGTTAAATATATAAATATTTTATGGATTTTCTAGTAAAAATACAAAATCTAAGAAAAGGCTATTGGGTTCATCAAACTCCGCCCATACCTGTATAAAAGTTTAAGATTTTAACTTTTTGCATTATTATGGTATTTTAACCTATTACTTACTTTATTCTTGGTCCTTAACAGATTAGGTATATTATGGATAGTCACAACTCACAAGTTATGAAGTGCACAAAAGTTGAACTCTTTAGAGTTTATTCTGTAGCTCCATTAATCAATAAAGTGGGTTCTCTTTCTAGTGACATATTATGTTGCAACTACTAAACAATAAATATAAGACCATATCATCATATCACCAAGTATGCGGCTTAATGATCAATGAAAGCACGTTGGAAGTCATACTTTTAGGTTCAACCTCTAGCAGAAGCAAAAACACTTAGGAATCGTTTGATATGCTAGATAAGTATATATCGACCTAACTCCTAAGATAGTACCACCTTATCCTTCATTTGCTTACCGGGTTAAAACAATGAAAATGAAAAAACTACCCTTGCGTTCCCTCAAACTCTTTTTCTACTCCTCCGTCCCAATTTATATGATATAGTTTGATTTAATATAAAGTGTAAGAAATATGAGAAAAATTCAAAATTAGCCTTAAAAAATACACCTTTATAGATTTTTTGCAAGTAAGTGGGACCCAACATAGATAAAAATATTGATAGTATCTTTAAATATTTGTCAAATAAGGAAAAAATTTCATTCTTTTTAGATTCTAAAAGAAAAAATGAATCATACAAATAGAAACCGCAAGAGGACATATTTTTTTAAATAAACAACTTCTTAGAAATTACTCAATGCACATTAATTTTAATACGACAAATCAAACCGTTTATAAGAAATTATATACATGTAACTTATCTCAGCATAATTAATCTTAATATAACCCGTCTTCAAACCAAACGTTTTTATTTGTGATGGTGGAAGGTATCCCGTATAATTAGCAAAACTAATTCAAAAAGTTATAGTAATAAAAAAAAATGATCTTTTTATAAGTGTTTGAAAAGTTACCAAGTGAATCGATGAAGTCGTGAAGCTTTTGACTCCAAATTCGAAGAGAATCCTCAGTTAACATCTCCAAATTATAACTCCTCCTCCTCACAGTACCTCCAGTGTTCCCGCCGCAGCAAGTAATTCCACCACCGTCGTTCTCCTTAATAGCCCTAATTTTAATTTTCGAACCTTCGACGGTAATCCCGAGAACCTCTTTCTCAATCGACAAGCAACTTTCTCCCCATCGGAGTATTCCTTCCTCCGCCGTGAACGTCACCGGAGTTTCAACTCCGTTAACCCGAACCCGGTCCGATAGAACCGGAGCTGCAGTAATGGGCTTCGTGTTACCCATAATTTAGCGTTGATTATTCTCACTCTCTGTTGTTCATGGAGGCTCATTTTTTTTATATATATATTATGTAAAGCCGGTTTAGAAAAGCTTCTCTTTGAATTTAACGCATGATTTTTGTTGTTTCTTGCACTCTTCTCTTTTCCTTGTTTTGGAAAGGGGTCCAAATTTTTGGATTTCGAGATTCAAACGAGTTTATTTTTCAATGGAAATCTTTTATATATCTTTTAATCGTGATTTATAGTACTTTTTGTATAATTTTTTAATATTTAATTTTTTTTTATTTAAAATATTGAATTAATGTAATCTAATTATTTAACTTTGAAAATTAGTTAGGTTGACTTTTGAAAAATATGACAATTAAAAATGAACTGTATAAATTATTTTTTGATTTTATTGTTATCTTATTTTTAAAGGGTTGGATATTAAACCATTCATATAATGATCAATTTGATTTGATGATATCATTATCTTATTTTTTGAGTTGAGCAGATGGGAAATACTCTGGCATAAGATAGAGGTAAAGTTTGTATACACTTTAGGTGATTCTAAATATGTTATTATTTTTTATTTTATTATTTTATTTTGCTTGTTATTTCTTCATGTCTTAATTTATGTGAGGTGTTTCCTGTTTGATTAGATACTAAAACTTAAGAATAAAATTATATTTAATATAAACTATGCATATTTATGTAATGATAAATTATCTCATTTTAAAATAATAAAATAAAGTCAATTTTTTTCTTAAATATTAGAGAGAAAAAGAAACCATCATTTTTTCAGTACGATATATCGAAATAAAAGCGGTATTTAATATTATCCTCTTTTACCTACAAGTTAAAGCTTCTCTTTGGATTGCTCGCCCTATTTTATTGTTTAATTTCTGTTTTTAGTTGTGATATGTTCCGTTTTGTATTAAGGTCTCATTAAATTTGAATTGATACATCATAGAGTTTGTTGATTGATGAACGGGGACGATATTTAATTAAGGGTGAATTTTTTTAAATCATATTGGCCCAACTTATATTGACGTTAGCGGTGATTTTAAATATAATATTTATTTTGATTATTATCAAAATATTATAATACTTGATTGTTAAATTAATTGTTATGGAATGAAGAAGTGTTAACAATTAATTTGATGTGCTTTTTGTCTTCTTTTTTTTTTTTTTTATCTTGGCACAATTAATTTGATGTGCTTTTTGTCTTCTTCTCTTTTCTTTTTTCTTTTTTTTTTTTTTTTATCTTGGCCATATTTTATTTTTTTCAATTGCTGTTTTGATTGAGCGTGAAGTTTAAAAGTAAAAGAATTTTTTTTAAAATTTATAAATTAAAATAAGATATAAATATTTTTGTCGCTATAAATAGTCTTATTAGGGATAAAATAGCGAGTCCAAAGCAAAAGCACCACAAAATATAAAAATATGTCAATTTTTAAAAACTGCTTAAAAAAATACTACATAAATTGAAGTAAAAGAATTATTTAAAACCACCCTCTTTTACCGATATGGAAAAAAGTAGGAAAAAAGACAAAATAAAATTATTAAATAAAAATAAAGGCAAAATAAGGGAAAAAAATGAAGTAACAACTCAATCACACTAAACTAACTATTATTAAACTTTTTATTTTTAAGTAACAATAAATTTAAGAATATAATATAATAATAAAATTTAAAATAAATATTTAAAATCAATTGATTACAACAAGAAACCACCATCCAAACAAAGTATTAAGAGGTAGATGTTTTTTGCACGATTTGTTGACGTGACTCATGAAGGATTCCTAATTCATGCAAGATATAACATTTACTCTACTTAATTTGAGCATGCTGTTATTGACTTATTATTACTAGATATCGTGCAATGTATATAAACATATTTAAATGAAGCTAATTGTAATAAACGGAAAAAGGTCCAAATTACTTCTCAACTCTTGGATTTACGTAAAGAAACTCTTCATTCACTTGATAATAATAATAATATATTTAATGTAAATATACAGATAGTATTTGGAGAGGATAAAGTATATAAGCCTTACTTTTATTTGATGAAGATATAAAAATTATATCCGAAAGACTTTTGACTCAAATGCATCAGATGGAGCTAGTAATTAATTTGTATGTCAACAATGACTTTGTTTATGTATAACAACTACAAGTGCAACAAAATTTATTATATATATATATATATATAACCATAAATCACACTATTTTTACGTTATTAGGCATAAGCAAATCATGAAAAGAGATTAAAAGCTCTATTACTTTTAAGCCATATTTCAGAGATGGAATTTGCAATAGGGTTAATCTATCAGCTGATCACTTACAAATCTGAATACAATATAATTGCTTTCGATATTATTGAAAGTTTTAAGATGATATAACTGTGAAATAATAATTCATTACATTATGAGTACATAAATTATTATAACTTGATAGAAGTGAATGGCAAATTAACAGTCGCGGCGAGAATGGGAGAGACATATATATATATTCGCCTTCCCTTACTAGTTGGAAATTCAATTTCTTGTTTTCAGACCAATCATGAAGGGGAGATTATGTTCATGGCTAAGACAGAGATATAACACCTTTAAATTCTTTTATTTATATTATGATATCACGAGAAAATTGAAAAACATTTCAGGCATTAATTTCAAACATGTTTGAGACTTTTGAGTAGGAAACTCTCTTTTCATCACAAAATCTAATTAAAAATTAACATAGACATTTAAATGTAATAAGAGATTATTTTGTTAAGTCAAGCACAAAAAAAATATCTTCAATTATTTTATCTTTTCTAAAAATTATTGTGCGAGCCATCTACTTGTATAAGCTTATCTAATTACATGCATATCTGATTACATGCTTATCCAATTATAAACTTATCCAATAAATTGTATAATAGACATCCACAATATAACATATTTATAAAAATTTTAATTACTAAAATCACAAAAAGACGATTTCGGATTTTGTAGTGAGTGTATTATTCGAATTGATCAATTTTGCTAGAGTGAAAGAGTAAAAGCACAAAGAATATTATAGTATTTTATAACTACAAAGTACAAACACGGGAGTAGTCTTTAAAATTATTTTTTATAAAAAAAAAAGAGGGCATAACTCGGTACCTATTTTTTGGTAAAATCTTACTAAAAATATTTAATAATTACTCCATATTATATGAAATCCTTATAAGTTCAAGGCGTGTCAAAGACATTGCCCGGTCCTTTTTTTTTTTTAGTTTTTCATTCGGTGTTTGGAGTCCGTATTGGAGTTTCAACTAAATTCAGATCGCTATATCTTGAGATCCTAATTGTCATGGTTCCACTGCATCACAAGGAGCAAAGTTTGGAACCCAAAGAAATCATTGAGTGAATTGTATCTTTTTGCATACTGCAGAGTCCATTCGGAAGGCAGAACCCATTCAATTTTCTCTATATTTATAACTCGACATTCGATAGGCACTCCCAATATGATTTTCTCCTTACTTAGAGCTCGAATCCGAAACCTCTAGTTAAGAATGGAATTGGGAACGGCCTCACTGTTGCACCGCAACCTATGTTAATTGCCTAGTCACTTAATACCTTTAGAAAAAGACTATGTTTTATTTTTGTATTAGTTTATTATTTGAGTTTCTTCGTATTTTTGTTTTTTTTACCATAAACAATGATTGTGTTTGAGTATCTTCTGTCTTTTAATTATAATTAATTTTTATTAATCGAGTTTCTTCATTCTTAATTTTTTTTTATTATTATTTTTATCCTTGCCAAAGACTGAAGTATTAATTTTAAAATATGATTTTATACACAGGCACTCTTAAGTCGAAAGCATGTTACTTCATCACTTGCCTTTTTGTTTTTAATAAAAGTTATATTTGGTGTAAAGATGTCTCTGACATAAGAAATATAAAGTATTAAGATAAAATAGAACATGGATGAAATTCAGAGAAGGTTCTTGAAATAAAAACTAGAAAAAAAGATTAAGAAAGAGGACCCCTAATCTCTTTATATGATCGGAAAAAAGTGAGATGTACTGATTGATTTTATATTAAAAAGAGATTATAGTACAATCATTTAAGAGATAAATAAATTGCTCAGCAATAACAAAATGAACTTATACGCTATACAAGAATGAATTATTTAGACAAAAAGAAAAAGAGAGATTGTATTACGATATACTACACATAAAAATAAATTATTCGGAAAAAACTTGTGTACTATCTAAGAATGAAATATTACTCATTATTATACGACAATGACCATATTGTTGTTGATATTTATTGAAGTTAAAGAGAATTCCTCATTTCTTTCTCATATTCAAAATCATATATGAGACTTTATTCTTTCACGATTCCTAAATGATAAAAGGAAAAAAAACACCTATTGTGTAGTTCAAATTTTAACAAGTTTCAACCATTGCAAAAAATAAAATTCCCTGCTAGTATTTTTTTACTATTTATTATCGATTTCTATTGATATGAAATAGTTTAAACTGCTATGAAATTTTTTAAAAGAAATGATATTTTTAAAATATATATTATAATATTTGTATGATTATAAAAAATTTGAATTCATGATTTGAGATTTATCATATTTGTCTTGTTAATAAGAGCAGTTAACCTATAATTTTGTTATTTTAAATTTATGTGATATAATTATGATTTAAAATGAAGTTTAAGAGAAAATTAAGAGCTTTTAAAATTTACAATATTTAAAAATATCACAAAATTGTGTAATTTATAATTTTTTTTTAAAACTTATGATATTGAATATATAATATTTATATGATTTTAAATTTATTTGATTAAGAGGATCCTTTTACAGGATAAACATGATAAAGACAGAATGAAAATAGAAAACAACAATAAGTCTTGCCTTCTTTCTTTCTTTAAATTAAATAGAATAGTGTCTTACCAATATAAACTTAAGTCAGTATAGTTCAACATTTTGATGTTAAATATATCTTTTTTTTCTCTTCTATTTCTCATTATAATAAAAGGTATTTCCTTCTATTTATTTTATTAGTCTTTTTGTTTACATATTCCTTTAAAAAATTATTAATTAGGAAGATAATTTGATTAAATAGTTTTTATTTATTTTTTAATTAAAAAAACTAATATTACCGTGTTTTTCACTGTATAATCTCTTTCTACAATTATTTGAGTAAGGAAAACATGAAAATAAATAAATATTTTAATTTTTAAATATAATAATAACTATTTTTTATAAGCACGATAATTAAAATATACCGAAGGAGTATATAATATATTGTCAAAAGTCAGTGTTACATGCTCAAACATGACACATTTAATTATTGGGGGAACCCATCGGTAGCCCCCTAAACTTGGCACCAATTTTCACTTAGACACCTCAAGTAAGCTTTGTTCATTTTAAATGAATCAAGTAGGGGTCCGTTGTGTCATTTTAACACTTTTTGTATTTTCAAAATCACATATTAAATGCGTACATCCAAACGCTCTTATGTGGAAAAAAAAAACGAATTGATATTTGACAAGTGGAAATTTTATTTTATTTTTTAAAAACTCAATTTTACTTTCTTTTTTTCTTTATTCCAGATCCCACCCCATGCCCTCACCTCTTTCTTCTTCTTCTTCTTCTTGCGTTTGGATGTACGCACTTAATATGTGATTTTGAAAATATAAAAAGTGTCAAAATGACACAACGGACCCCTACTTGAGGTGTTTAAAATGAACAGAGCCTACTTGAGGTGTCTAAGTGAAAATTGGTGCCAAGTTTAGGGGGCTACCGATGGGTTCCCCCTTAATTATTCTATGTGGGTTACTTGTAGAGCTCTCAATATGGGATGGTGTAACAACCTGTTCCTATCGTTATAGAAATGCCAACAGGGGAAAATTTGGGGTAGGAAAACTTTTTCGTAGTATTTGGATTTTTCCAACCTAGTCCAGATTTGAACGAAATCGAAGTCATTGAGGTGTAGGAAAATCTAGTAACAATCGGGTAACTCATTTATGATTTTGATTACATGAGTAGTTAGATAAGTCGTTAAGGAACCCGTACGACTTTACAGAATTGAAATCTATCTTAGCGTGAAGGGTATTTTCTGAGCGTCGTGGGTTAGTGGTGTGTTATGAAATGGGGATTTTGGAATTCTTTAAAATAGCTCACTGGTTCGTGCAAGCCGCCTTGGCGGGGGTTTTGGCCGCTCTGGCGGGGCCACTGAAGCGGGATGAGGGCCACTCTGGCGTGCCAGACGCGACTTAAAGTTGTAAATAAACCCCTAAATGACCTTATTTGGCACTTTTCGATTTTTAGAGCTAAGGAACAAATCCCAGATGACTCCTACTCATTTTTCATCATTCTTGATGCTAAAGGTAAGCTTTTCACTCTCCGAATCCGTTTTTCGATCCGTAAAACATAATAGAATGAGTGAATATTGATGGGGAAGGGCTTTGTTATAGATTCTATGGTGGAAACAATCCTATTTTGGATAATTGGGATCATGGGTTTGATCTAGGGTTAATAGAATTGTTAGTAATTTCAGTAGTTAGTGATTGTTTATTGATTCCCGTATTATATTAATTGTTTGTAGACCAAGAACAAGCGAAACGAATCAGGAAAGGGAAGGATTAAGTTTCTTAGGGTTTTAAGATTGTTTCGAGGTAGGTGATGGTTGTGATTATATGATTGTGTGATGTGTGTTTGTTCTTGCTTCATTATGATACATGTATGTATATGAATGTTGCATTATTGATCACACTTGTTGTTAATGAGATAGATGAATGACGGTTACCATGAAATCATGACTTAATAGTATAATCTTGAGGATGTACTTGTGATTGTGATTGTGGTGTATTGAATGGATCGGTTGCCACGTTCTAGCATAACTAACTTGGATCGGTTGCCACGTTCCGGCATAACTATGAAATCGGTTGCCACGTTTCGGCATAACTATTGGATTGGATACCAGGTTTCGATATGCTAACTGTTTGGGTTTGGGTTTAATGAGAGGACTAATATTTGATATAATTGTGTATCTCGAGAAATGTGAAGTTGTTCGTTGTTAGTAAATATTGATAATATTGTATAAGTTCGTTATATGCGTATGATTATATTGTTGTGATGACTTATGTATGTTACACTTAGTGGGATAGCCGCATGATCCTACCAGTACACTGTGGTTTGTGCACTGATACTGCACTTGCTCTTACTTTTGTTGAGTACATGGCATCTTCAAGCGGCTACTGACAGACCTCGCTTAGGATATCAGTGATCGTTCGAATTCAAGGGTGAGCCAATTCTTTCGGGATGCCATGGGTTCTCTTTCGTCTATATCCACTATTTTCAGACTTAGACTATTTTCTAGTTAGTTGATTAGTTCATTAGATTGGGGTTGCATTCCATCTTATTTAGACTTGTTGAACTTTAGATATTTTGATACATTGACTTTCAGGTTCTAAGTTATTTCTTCCGCATTGTTTAGTTCGTTGTTAGACTTTTGTTAGGAGTTTATGAGAACTCCTTATTTATTTCCTTAGTATTTAACTTGCTTTCGTAACTTAAATGTCTTAGTTTGATTTAGTTGCTTGGTTTAAGTTGTAGTTGTAACATATCGCAATTTGAAATAACTAGGAAGAAGCTAATAATTGGAAATAGTCATTTTTGGAAAGAATGAAAATCTGGAAATTTTGTTAAGTTAGGAAAAGTGAGTTTTTGGTCAACTTCAAACGGCTATAACTCCTAGCTTAGGATGAGTTAGGTGTACTTTCAGATATGGTAGAAAATATCTTGGAATGATCTTTCCAAGCCGCTGAGTTTGCGCGATTCCGAGTTCGTATGAGTGAGTTATGCCCTTTGGAAGTTGGGCTGTTGGAATAAGGAAAGTCCAATCCGGATTTTGAAAGGGTAGTTTGGTCTTTTCCTTGCCCAATTATTTTATTTTGTTTTAATAATTAAGTTAGGGTCTAATTAGAATTAGATCAGTTTACGCTATTACCAAAATACGCTTGGGCTTGGAGAAAAGAGAAAAGAAGAGGAAAAAGGAGAAGAGAAGCAAGATTCGTCAAGATCATCGAGTTTAGCTTGTGGATTTCATTGGAGTGATCCCTACAAGATATGTGAGATCACATAGAGTTGGGTTAATTCAACCACGCGCCAATCATGATTCAATTCAGCGAAATAATGTTTGATTTGAAAGTAAATCCTTTGAGTTCTTGATGAAATTCGTTTGAATTCCTATGGGTTGTGTTGTTGAAGTTTCTTCATGATTTGATTCATGATTCCGCGTGAAATTTTGAGTTGAATCTATTGTATATTGAGGGTATTAGTGATTCTAAGTGTTTGGGGAAAGAACTAAGTGAAATTAGAGGCTTAGAGATGAAAAACGAAGGAGAAAAGTTAGAGTTTTCTAGGCAAGGGCTTGGGGCGCCGTGCCTCTCCGAGCGCCCCACTTCAAAGTCTGCAGTTTGGGCTCTGGGGCGATGCGCTAGCTGCCAGAGTGCCACAACTTCAGCTATGAAGTTTGTGCTCTGACACCCCGCGGCTCTCGAGCGCCAAGGTCGCCAATTCTTCCCATTTCTTCCCCAATCTTTTATTCTAGTTCCTTAGCAATGTACCTATGTTTTCTAGTTGATTCCAACACTCTAAGGTACGTCTAAACATCATGAAATCATCCATAAACATAAGATCATAAACCTTGAATCCATAATCCAATTCAAGGAAAGTTAAGATCAAAGTCAAGAGAAGTTCTTAAAGTTTTCCAAAAGTCTTTTCCAAATATTTTAACTTTGTTTAAGACTTAAAGTTCAAGTTGAGTAAACATTAAAGAGTAAAGTTTGAAGTTCATTTATTCAAAAGTATATGGGGACTATGTATTCCTAAAGGGTTTAAAATGTTTTTACATTTAAACAAGAAAGGAAACCTCGATTTCCAAAGAGCATTCGAGCTAGTTTTTAGAAAAGAGTAATCACTTTCTAAATTAAGCAAGAGAAGAAACTTTGATTTCCAAGATAGCCTTTGTGCTAAGTTTTTGAGCACTAATCTCAAATCATAGAAAGAAGTATGTTTTTAAACATAAGAGCTAATATCATATTTTTGGGAGTAGTATTGAGCATCGATATGGGAAGAGTTCAGACAACTCACAGCCCCCATAAACCATGTAACCATCATGGGTAGAAAATGACATACTTTTTAGATGATTCCTTTAGTACTTTTTAGCATAGACTAGTGGATCCACTTAGTAGTTCAGGTTCTATACCCTTGGCAAGGTATAAGACGGCCCTGGCAGCATAAGGCAAAATGTTGTATCATCACAATAACTCTTACATGATGTTTGTCGGTTAGAGAAACTCCCATAGAAGTAAATATATTCTTAAATACACATTTTATTTGTATTTTTACATACATCTTAGAGTTATATGTATCTTTGCATACACACAGAGTTGACATCATGTTTTAAACAACTTTTCTTTATATTGCACTTGTTTTAAACTGCTTTATATTGAAATGAGTTCAATTATGTTGAGTTGAGTTGAGCCAGGTAAGTTCTTCAGATTCCTTTCAAGCCTATGTTGTGTTTAGCATTCCAACTCGCATACTCTTACATTCAATGTATTGATACCAATTGGCATGTATCTTATTATGATGCAGACACAAGTAACTAGGATCGGCATCCAACGCATCATTGATCTAGTGAGCACTCCAGAGTCAGTTGGTGAGTCTCCTTGCATTCCGGAGGACTCCTTTTTATTGCTTTCAATTCTTTTCAGTATTTTATTTATTAGGATGATCGGGCGTCCTGTTCCGACATCCATCTCAGTTATTTTAGAGACTTCATAGACAGTTAAATGTTAGTTCTTTAGTCATTTCATTGTCATTATCTTATGTTAAGACTTGAGTTTGCCTTAATGGCTAAGTTGAATGTTCTATTATAACATTCTACTTTATTACATAGACTTGTCTTTGTTGAATTAAGTCTTCCACTGAGTAAGTAAGTTAGGCCAAGGGTTCGCTTGGGGTCAGCAATGGTTCTCGAGTGCCAGCCATGTTCGGGGCGTAATCGATTTTGAGCTGGCCTATGGTTGAGAGTGCCTTCATGTGGCGTTTCTTCCCTCGTGAGCTAAGAGAAGAAAAAAGACGGTTGCTGACAAGAGGAGTAGGATGAGTTTATTCGTAGTTTGGTTAACTTGTCTGTCAAGTAAGGAAAGTAAGGCAGCCATGCTAATAGGTTGCATGAGCATAACATGGCTGATGATCCATGTGCAACAAGTTGCGAATAACCAACTGAAGGATAGAAAAGAGTTTGAGAATAAGAGGGCTAAGACATCAAGGCATAAATCCGAGCAGCAAAAGAGTAATGCGAAACGGTCTTCTTTCCAGCATAAGCAGAAAGGACCTGCTTCATCATCTGCTAGTGCACCTGCACCAAGGAACAAATGTGAGTACAATAGTCAGAATTCCAGAACTTCAGAGCTAGACCTGCGCATTCGCATGGTAGTAAGGTACAAGGGGGTACAAAGACTCCTGCATGTGCTAAGTGTGGTATGAGCCACTCAAAGATATGTCGTGATGACTCTACTAGTTGCTTCAAATGTGGCCAGAACGGTCATTTTATGAAAGAGTGTCCTAAGAGCAGACATAGTAATGGTAATGGGGGCAATAGAGCCCAGTCTTCTTCAGTTGCTCCACCAGATAGAGCTGCATCTAGATGAGCTACTTCAAGGGTAAGTGGAGAAGGAAACCATCTTTATGCTATCGCTAGTCGCCGAGAGCAAGAGGATTCGCCAAATGTTGTCACTGGTATGATCCAAGTCTTCAATTTTGATGTTCTTCTTAAGCAACTTCTTTAGCAATTCAATGTTCCTACACCTAATAGTGAGTCTATTCTAGCAGAAAGAGTCTATCGTGATTGTTCCATTTTCATCAATCACAAGAGTACCATGGCTGATTTAGTTGAGTTAGACATGGTAGAGTTTGATGTCATTCTAGGTATGGACTGGCTTCATGCCTGTTATGCATCAATAGATTGTAGAACTCGAGTAGTCAAGTTCCAGTTTCCAGTTAACCAGTTATAGAGTTGAAGAGTAGTTCAATAGTGCATAAGGTTTTTTTATTTTGTACCTTAAGGCGAGGAAGTTAGTTTCTAAGGGGTGTGTCTATCAATTAGTCTGAGTTAATGACTCTAGTGTTGAGATACCTCCTGTTCAGTTAGTTCCTATAGTTAAAGAGTTTCCCAAAGTCTTTTCAGATGATCTACCTGGAGTCCCTCCTGAGAGAGAGCTAGACTTCGGTATAGATGTTCTTCCAGATACCTGTCCTATCTCTATTCCGCCATATAGAATGGCACCAATAGAGTTGAAAGAGTTAAAAGAGTAGTTGAAAGATCTTTTGAGAAAGGGTTTATTCGACCAAGTGTCTCACCTTGGGGAGCTCGGTTTTATTTGTGAGAAAGAAAGATGGTTCTCTTAGAATGTGTATAGATTACCACCAATTGAACAAGGTTACCATCAAGAACAAATATCCTCTTTTGAGAATTGATGATCTTTTCTATTAGCTTCAGGGTACTTCCTATTTTTTGAAAATAGACCTCAGATCTGGCTACCATAAGTTGAAAGTAGGGGAATGTGATATTCCCAAAACAACATTCAGGACCTGCTATGGTCATTATGAGTTTCTGGTCATGTCGTTCAGTTTAACTAATGTACCTGCAGCGTTCATAGACCTTATGAATAGAGTTTTCAAACCTTATCTAGATATGTTTGTTATCGTCTTCATTGATGACATACTAATCTATTTAAGGAATGAAGAAGATCATGCTAACCATCTTAAAATAGTTCTCCAATCTCTGAAGGATATATAGTTGTATGCTAAGTTCTCAAAATGTGAGTTTTGGCTTGAGTTTGTGGCGTTCTTGGCCACATAGTCTTCGGTGATAGAATTAGAGTTGATACCCAAAAGATTGAGGCAGTGCAAAATTGGGCTAGACCCACATCTCCAACTGATATTAGGAGTTTCTTGGGTTTGGCTAGCTATTATAGAAGGTTTGTAGAGGGGTTCTCATCCATTTCGTCCCCTTTGACCAAGTTGACTCAGAAAATAATAAAGTTTCAATGGTTTGAAGCTTGTGAGAAAAACTTTCAGAAATTGAAAAAGAGGTTGACTACTGCCTCAGTTTTGACCTTACCAGAAGGTACGCAAGGCTTTGTTGTCTATTGTGATGCTTCTAGAGTTGGTTTGGGTAGCATGTTAATGCAAAACGGTAAATTTATAGCTTATGCCTCAAGAAAGTTGAAAGTTTATGAGAAGAATTACCCAGCCCATGACTTAGAGTTGGTTGCCGTAGTAATTACTTTGAAGATATGGCGTCACTATTTTTATGGAGTTCATGTTGATGTATTCACTGATCACAAGAGTCTTTAATATGTGCTCACTCAGAAAGAGCTTAATCTCAGACAAATGAGGTGGTTAGAATTGCTCAAAGATTATGACATGAGTATTCTTTATCAGCCAAGTAAGGCTAATGTTGTTGCTGATGCCTTAAGCAGGTTGTCTATGGGTAGTACCGTCCATATTGAGGAAGAAAGAGAGAGTTAGCAAAAGATGTACATAGACTTGCCGCTTAGGGGTCCGACTGATGGATTCCACAGAAAGAGGAGTAATGGTGATGAATGGGGTTGAATCTTCATAATAAAGTGAAAGAAAAGCAAGACCAGGATCCCATTTTGCTTAAAGCAAATGTTCATAAGCAAAAAATATTAGCTTTTGAACAAGGGGGAGATGAAGTATTGAGATATCAAGGTAGGTTGTGTGTATCTATGGTGGTTGAACTCCAAGAGAGGATCATGGAGAAAGCTCATAGCTCCAGATATTCCATTCATCCGGGTTCCACAAAGATGTATCGTGATTTGAGAGAGGTGTATTGTTGGAATAGTGTAAAGAATGGCATTGTAGAATTTGTTGCTAAGTGCCCAAATTGCTAACAAGTTAAAGTAGAGCACCAAAGGCCCGGTGGTTTGGCCCAGAATATAGAACTTCTAAAATGGAAGTGGGAGATGATTAATATGCATCACATGTTTACCAAGGTCTCGCAGGCAGTATGATTTTATTTGGGTGATTATCGACAGAATGACAAAATCAGACCACTTTTTGCCGGTAAAGACTACTCATTCGGCAGAAGATTATGCTAAATTGTATCTTCAAGAGGTGGCAAGACTTCATGGGGTTCCGGTCTCTATTATTTCAGACAGAGGTGTGCAATTTACTGCACAGTTTTGGAAGTCATTCCAAAAAGGCTTGTGTTCAAAGGTGAACTTTAGTACTGCCTTTCATCCTCAGACAGATGGGCAAGTAGAGCATACTATTCAGACCTTAGAGGATATGTTGAGGGCATGTGTGATTGATTTCAAAGGTAATTGAAATGATCACCTACCTCTAATTGAGTTTGCTTACAACAATAATTACCACTTGAGCATCTAAATGGCTAATTATAAAGCTCTTTACGGGAGAAGATACAGATCTCCTATTAGATGGTTTGAAATTGGTGAGGCAGGATTGATATGACCATTTTTAGTTCATCAAGCTATAGAGAAGGTGAAAGTGATTCAAGAGAGGTTGAAAACGGCACAGAGTCGTCAGAAATCCTACACTGATGTTAGGAGAAGGGAGTTAGAGTTTGAAGTAGATGATTGGGTATATCTAAAAGTTTCACCCATGAAGGGTGTTATGAGGTTTGGTAAGAAGGGAAAACTTATTTTCCAGTATATTGGACCTTATCGAATATCCAAGAGGATTGGCAATGTAGCTTATGAGTTGGAGCTAAAAAAGAGTTAGCCGCGGTTCATCTGGTGTTTCACATTTCCATGTTGAAGAAGTGCATAGGCGATCTGTCATTGATCATACTAATTGAAAATATTGGGATCAAGGATAGTTTATCTTATGAAGAAATTCTGGTTCAGATTCTAGATCGCCAAGTTCGCAAGTTGAGAACAAAAAGGGTAGCATTAGTAAAATTCCTTTGGAGGAACGAATTTGTTGAAGAAGCTACTTAGAAAGCTGATGAGGATATGAAGAAGAGGTATCCACGTCTCTTCGAATTCAGAGAAGTTCCGAATTGAGGTACTAATCATTTCTTAGTATTTATTTATAAGTTGGCATGTTATTTTGCATTTGCTTGTGGGTGTTTGAACTGAATGTTGCATGTTACACCCTTAGCCTAGTAAGAGTAATCTCATTCGAGGACGAATGTTCCCAAGGGGGAGATATTGTAACATCTCATAATTTGAAATAACTAGGAAGAAGCTAATAATTGGAAATAGTCATTTTTGGAAAGCTTGACAGATCATGTCATTCTTGAAGGGGTGGGTTGGTCCTGGAGTGCTTCCTTCTGCTCAAGCAACTCAAGCTCCTACTAATTCTCTTGTTGCTAGCATTGTGCCCAAGGTGGGTGGGACTGGAGGTAATGATGCTTTTTTCCATCCTTTGGTGGGTTCTGTTATGACTGGTAATGAGCATGAAATATTGACTAAGTTTTTAAAGCTAAAGCCTCATGTGTTTCTTGGTTATGAGAATGAGGATGCTTATGAGTTCATCTTAGATTTCTATGAGAGGCTTCATAAGTTGGGAATTGTCTATCAGCATGGGGATGAGTTTGTGTCATTTCAACTTCAAGGTGAGGCTAAGCAATAATGGAGAGCTTATATGGAATGCAGATCTTTTACTTTACCTCAATTTACTTGGATCCAATTTCATGCTCTGTTTCTTGAAAAATATGTACCTAGGACTTTAAGGGATCTTAAGAAGGATGAGTTCATGGCTTTGGAGCAAGGTGGTATGATTGTGGCTGCTTATGAGGCCAAGTTCCATGCTTTGTCTAGATATGCTACTTAATTGGTGACGATTGATGAAGAGAGAATCTGGTTATTTATTAGGGGACTAAATTTTGAGTTGTAAGTATTACCTGTTCATATGACTTTTGTAGGGAGGAGCTTCAATGAAGTAACAGACTATGTTAAGAAAGTGGAGGGGGTGAGGTGAGACGGTCAAGCTAAGGCATGGGAAAAAAGGGCCATGAACTCGGGTAACTTTCAAGGTTTTTATTCCAAGGGGTCCGGAAGGCTAACACTTACAGCCAAGCCAATTCAGTCCGCTATGCCTACCTCATGTAGTTACTCGAAAACTCCATCTCATAATTTTCAGGATAGCCAGAGAGTTGCGCCTTCGACGGGTGACATACCATCTTTTGATCGTACTTGTTACAATTGTAGAGAACCTGGGCATATGAGGAGAGATTGTCCCACCCACGTGTGTTTAAGTCCGCGAAGCAGTAGACTAGAGCAGTGGTACCCGCGAAAAATGGTAATAATGGTAGAAGGCGTCCACAAAGTGGGCGAAAAGGTAATCAGCGAGGTCGTGGAGGTAGAGGAAATGGTAATACAGGCAGAAGTAATGTACAACCATTTAGAGAAGTGGTTCATCAAGATGATAGGGCTTAGTGTTATGCCTTTCCGAGCAAGAATGGCGTCTGACGCGGTGATCACAAGTACTATTCTTGTCTGTGCTGGATGGCTAATGCGTTATTTTATCTGATTCTTATATATCTGTGCAATTTGCCTCAGAGTTTGATATGATTTGTGATATACTTGATGCCCCTATCTATGTTTCTACCCCAGTTGGAGAGTCAGTCGTAGTTACCCATGTCTATCGTGCTTGTCCTATTTTGTTTATGGGTTTTCAGACTTGGGCTGATTTGGTGAGTTTGGATATGACTGACTTTGACATAATCTTAGGTATAACTTAGTTGTTCCCCTATTATGCCGTACTCAATTGTGATACTAAGTTCATAACTCTAGAAATTCTGGGAAGGAAAAAATTAGAGTGAAAAAGGGTGTATAAGCCTAAGCGAACTAAGATCATATCCTCTATTCGGGCTAAGAAATTGATAGGGCAAGATTGTTTGGCTTATATTAGGGATTTTGAGGTTAAGACTCCACCTATTGAGTCTATTCTTGTGGTGTTGGAATTTATAGAAGTGTTTTCTAATGAATTTTCTGGTATGCCTCCGAATAGAGATATAGATTTTTGCATTGATTTAGAGTCTGGTACGCGTCCCATTTTTATTCCTCCATATCACATGGTTCCGGCAGAATTAAGAGAGCTTAAGGCTCAAATCCAAGAGCTTCTTGATAAGAGATTTATTCGTCCTAGTGCTTCCCTATGAGGGTGCTCCAGTTTTGTTTGTTAAGAAAAAGGATGGTAGTATGATAATGTGTATAGATTATCGGCAATTGAATAGGGTCACTATTCAAAATAAGTATCCCTTGCCTCGAATAGATGATTTTTTTGACCAATTGCAAAGTGCATCAGTTTTCTCTAAGATTGATCTAAGATCCGGTTACCATCAATTAAAAACTAAGCCTGAGAATGTGCCCAAGACGACGTTTAGAACTCGCAATGGGCACTATGAGTTTTTGGTTATGTCGTTTGGTTTGACCAATGCGCTTGCAACTTTCATGAGTTTGATGAATGGGGTGTTCAAAGCGCTCCTTGACTCATTTGTTATAGTGTTTATTGATGATATTTTGGTCTATTTGAAAAGTGAGAAAGAGCATGCCGACCATCTTCGTAGTGTTTTGGGTGTTCTTGGGAAGCAAAAGTAATATACTAAATTTTCTAAGTGTGAATTCTAGTTGAAATCGGTTACATTTGGGGGGCATGTAGTTTCAAAAGAAGGGGTAATGGTAGATCCCCAAAAGATTGAGGCGGTTAAGAATTGGGTTAGGCCTAGCTCTGTGACGAAAGTTAGAAGTTTTGTGGGGCTTGCTAGCTACTATCGTCGATTTGTGAAAAATTTTGCTTCCATTGCCACTCACTTGACTAACTTGACTAAAAAAGAGGTACCCTTCGAATAGACTGAAAAGTGTGATGAGAGCTTTCACAAGCTCAAGACTCTTTTGACCACCGTGCCCATTCTAGCATTACCAGTTGAAGGTAAGAATTTTATTGTTTATTATAATGCTTCACATTCTAGTTTGGATGCCGTGTTGATGCAGGATAAGAATATTATACCTTACGCCTCACGTCAATTGAAGGTGTATGAGAGGAATTATCCAACACATGATTTAGAGTTGACAGTGGTAGTGTTTGCTCTTAAGATATGGTGGCATTACCTCTATGGTGTTAAGTGTGAAGTGTTTACTAATCATCGTAGTTTGCAGCATGTGTTCACTCAAAAGGACCTGAATTTGAGACAACGAAGGTGGATGGAGTTACTTAAGGATTACGATGTGACCATTCAATACCATCTAGAGAAGGCTAATGTGGTGGCAGATGCCTTGAGTCGAAAAACGGTGAGTATGGGTAGTTTAGCTTGCTTGAATGTATCCAAGTGACCTTTGGCAAAATAAATTCAGACCTTAGAGTCTAAGTTCATGCAGTTGGGCATCTCAAAAAGAGGTGGGGTGTTAGCTAGCATTGAAGTGAGGGCCACATTCATTGATGAGATCAAGGCCAAACAATTTGAAGATAAAAATTTGGAGGAGCTTAAAAGGAAGACTATGATTAGTAAGGCATAAGAGATCACTCTTGATGCGGATGGAGTACTCAATTTTAAAGGGAGAATATATTTTCCTAGAGTAGATGACTTGATTGAGAAATTGTTGGCAGAGTCTCATGGTTCGCGATATTCTATTCATATGGGTGTGACCAAGATGTATAGAGATCTGAAGCAAATTTATTGGTGGACGGGTATGAAGAAAGACATTGTGGAGTTTGTGGCGAAGTGTCAAAATTGTCAACAAGTGAAATATGAACATCAAATGTCTACAGGTTTGCTTCAGAGAGTGCCAATTCCTAAATGGAAGTGGGAAAGAATAGTCATGGATTTTGTGGTTGGTCTTCCCAAGACTTTGGGGAAGTTTGATTCTATTTGGGTAGCAGTTGATAGATACACTAAGTCAGCCCATTTTATTTCTGCAAGAATAAATTATAATGCTGAGCAATTGGCTAAGGTCTATGTGAAAAAGATAGTGAGGTTGCATGGGGTGCTCTTCTCTATCATCTCAGACCGTGGTACCCAATTCATATCCAAGTTTTGGAGAAAATTACATGATGAGTTGGGAACACAACTCACTTTTAGTACAACCTTCTATCCACAGACAGACGAGCAGTCAAAGAGGACTATTCAAGTATTAGAAGACATGTTGAGGGCATTTGTGCTTGATTTTGGAGGGCATTGGGATAAATTCATACCTTTGTGTGAGTTCTCCTATAATAATAGTTATCACTCTAGCATTGATATGGCACCATTTAAGGCACTCTATGGGAGGGGATGTAGATCACCTATAGGATGGTTTGAGGTTAGAGATGTGAAACCTTTGGGGGTAGATTTAGTGAATGATGCTCAAGATAAGGTGAGGAGCATTCAAGCTAAGCTTTTAGCAGCTCAGAGTAGGCAAAAGAAGTATGCAGATCATAAGGTAAGAGACATGATGTTTCAAACCGGTGAGAATGCTCTTCTTAAGGTATCACCCATGAAAAAAGTGATGAGATTTGGTAAGAAAGGTAAGCTAAGTCCACAATACATTGGTCCATTTGAGATTCTTAAATATGTGAGACCGGTAGCGTATAGATTGGCTTTACCTCTTAATTTATCGAGAGTTCATCTGGTATTTCATGTGTCCATGTTGAAGAGATATCATGGTGATGGGGATTATATTATTAAGTGAGACTCAATTGTGTTAGACAAAGACCTCCAATATGAGGAGGAACCGATTGCAATTTTTTATCGTGATGAGTGCAAGTTGAGGACCAAAGAGATGAAGTCCGTGAAAGTTCAATGGAAGCATCGTCCAGTTGAGGAAGCTACTTGGGAAATCGAGAGAGACATGCAAGATAAGTATCCCCAATTGTTCGTCGATTCAGGTACTACTTCATTCCTTCCTTAGCCTATTTTCCTAAGTTTTGTCACTTAGGGACGAGTGATGGGCAAATTAATATCTATTGTAACGACCTGTTTCCGTCGTTATAGAAATGCCAACGGGGGAAAATTTGGGGCCAAAAAACTTTTTCGTAGTATTTGAGGTGTAGGGAAATCTAGTAACAATCAGGTGACTCATTTATGATTTTGATTACATTAGTAGTTAGATAAGTCATTAAGAAACCCGTACGACTTAACAGAATTGAATTCGGGCGAGTAGAACTCCCAGAATCGATCTTAGCGTGAAGAGTATTTTCTGAGCGTTGTGGGTTGGAGGTGTGTTGTGTAATGGGGATTTTGGAATGCTTTAAAATAGCTCACTGGTTCGAGCAAGCCGCCTTGGCGGGGGTTTTGGCCGCTGAAGCGGGATAAGGGCCTCTGTGGCGGGCAGATGCAACTTAAAGTCGTAAATAACCCCTAAACGACCTTATTTGGCACGTTTCAATTTTTAGAGCTAAGGAACGAACCCTAGGCGACTCCTACTCATTTTTCACCATTTGTGATGCTAAAGGTAAGATTTTCACTCCCCGAATTTATTTTTCGATCCGTAGAACATAATAAAATGGGTGAATATTGATGAGGGAAGGTTTTGTTATAGATTCTATAGTGGAAACAACCCTAATTTGGATAATTAGGATCATGGGTTTAATTTAGGGTTCATAGAATTGTTAATAATTCGAGTAATTAGTGATTGTTTATTGATTTTTGTATTATATTAATTGTTTGTAGACCAAGAACAAGCGGAACGAATCCTATAAGGGAATGATCAAGTTTCTTAGGGTTTCAAGCTTTTTTGAGGTAGGTGATGGTTGTGATTCTATGATTGTCTGATGTATGTTTGTTCTTGCTTCATTATGATACATGTATATATATGAATGTTGCATTATTGATCACACTTGTTGTAAATGAGATAGATGAATGTTGGTTACCATGAAATCATGACTTAATTGTATGATTTTGAGGATGTACTTGTGATTGTGATTGTGGTGTGTTGAATGTATCGGTTGTCACGTTCCGGCATAACTAACTTGGATTGGTTGTCACGTTCCGGCATAACTGTGGGATCGGTTGCCACGTTTCGACATAATTATTGGATCGGGTACCACATTTTGGTATGCTAACTATTTGAGTTTAGTTCCATGAGAGGACCAATGATTTGATATAATTGTGTATCTTGAGAAATGTGAAGTTGTTCGTTGTTAGTAAATGTTGATAATATTGTATATGTTCGTTATATGCATGTGATTATATTGTTGTGATGACTTATGTATGTTGCACTTAGTGGGATAGCCGCGTGATCCTACCAGTACACTATGGTTGTGTAATGATACTGCACTTGCTCTTATTTTTGGGGAATCTTCAAGCGGCTACTGACAGACCTCGCTTAGGAAATCAGTGATTGTTCGAATTCAAAGGTGAGCCACTTCTTTCGGGCTACCATGGGTTCTCTTTCGTCTATGTCCACCATTTCCGGACTTAGACTATGTTCTAGTTAGTTGATTAGTTCATTAGATTGGGGTTGCATCCCTTCTTGTTTAGACTTGTTGAACTTTAGATGTTTTGGTACATTGACTTTCAGGTTCTAGGTTATTTCTTTCGCATTGTTTAGTTCGTTGTTAGACTTTTGTTGGAGTTTGTGAGAACTCCCTATTTATTTCCTTAGTATTTAACTTGCTTTCGTAACTTAAATGCCTTAGTTTTGGTTTAGTTGTAGTAGTGGTTCTCCCACCAGATAGTTAGTGTGGGTGCCAATCACGACGGTCTGGATCGTGACAGATGAATTACTTCATCTGAACTAATCCATGCGTGTTTTGTAATTTGACGGGCTATGTAGGTTTGATCGACTTTTTTGTGGGTCAAAAAACAATCAACCTAACTCATTAGTATATGGGCTGCGCATTGTGTTGGGTCATCCCACTTTTTAAAAAATATTTTTCTTTTATAATTTGTTAATCAAATCCAACAATATACTAGCTAAATTGAAATATTAACCTATTGTTTTCCAATGATCACAATAAAACACAAAAATGATAATATTCCAACCATTAGAAAATGAAAAATGAAATCCTGACATGAAACTTATTGCGTATACAATACCAACACATCATCTTCATTAATCACAAACGAATCAACTTATGGCAAGGTTATCTTAACATCTTTATTTTCATTTACAGTTTACATGCAATATCAATTAACTAAGCATTAAAAAATAACTAAATTTAAGAACTATGTATAATATTTAAATGTACATAAAATTGATAAAAATCATGCAACAGTATTGCTTAACAACAAGTGTTTAAATATTTTCATGATGGATACAACTTTTGTACTTGGTGAGAACACATTCACCAATGTTGAATGGTTATTCTAATGATACAATAGTAATAAGAATCTAAGTACATCACGTTTGATGATTCTAAATTTTAATATTTAAAATTTTAAATAGACTTTGAGTTTGGACTTTTGTTATTTTTAATAATTTCTTTTAATTATTTTTTTTAACTCACGGGCTGGTCCAACCTATATTACTCAAGCCCCCACAGATAAGTAGATTTATTTGGACCGAGCTAAAAAAATTATTTTCTTAAAGGTGTTTGAAAATCTTAGCTCAACCTTGTTAAATTCCAGATAATGCCAGACTAGCCCAAAGGGCCTATATTGATGGCTCTACAGTCTCATGCATTAGAAAATAGTTATAAACAAACAATTTGTGGATAATATCAATAAAAATACATATTTTAGTTGATAAAATATATTCATTTTACTTTCTACCAGGATGATTTGCTAGTTAGTTGGATAGAGACATAGAGTTATGGAAGAATTAATTATGAGTGAATTTATATATTATTTATACATATATTAACTACGTAGGTTTACATAATTATACATTAGTTATTCTATTTTCTATTTGCATAATATAATACAGAATTTTCCATAGAGTTTATATATGTATTAATTATGCGGATTCTAAATTATAAATCAAACATTATATTAATTTTACACATGAATAATTTATCTCCTAACCAATTATGATATTATTATATAAAATTTAATACTGTCATAATTCACCTCCAAACCAGCTACCAACCAATAGATACCCAAGTGTCTCATAATTCTTTATGCCTCATAAAAAGTAAGAAAATCATAATCAAGAATGTGGTGGAATTAATGATAAATGTGCTTTAGTCTTAGTTAGTTCGAGTCTTGAGAATGATGGAGACGGATTTAGAAGCTTGACCACATATTCACATGAATTTAAAATTGCTTATCTAAACCTTGTATGTATTCATATATGAAATTTACTAAATATTCAATTGTAAATTAATTGTTATTATAAAATTAACTTAAAATTAATTTAGAACTCATAATTTAATTCGAGTCTTGAGAATGATGGAGACAGATCTAGAAGCTTGACTACATATTCACATGAATTTAATATTGCTTATATAAACCTTGTATGTATTCATATCAAGAAATTTACTAAATAGTTAATTGTAAATTAATTATTATTATATTAACTTAAAATTTAATGTAGATCTCATAGTTTAATTCGAGTCTTGAGAATGATGGAGATGGATCTAGAAGCTTGACTACATATTCACATGAATTAATACTTGCTTATCTAAACCTTGTGAGTATTTATATTAAGAAATTTACTAAATATTTAATTATAAGTTAATTATTATTATAGAATTAACTTAAAATTAATATTGAACCTGTAGTTTAATTCGAGTCTTGAGAATGATGGAGACGGATCTAGAAGTTTGACTACATATTCACATGAATTTAATATTGCTTATCTAAACCTTATACGTATTCATATAAGAAATTTACTAAATATTTAACTGTAAATTTATTATTATTATTATTGTAGAATTAACTTAAAATTAATCTAGAACTCATAATTTAATTCGAGTCTTGAGAATGATGGAGATGGATCTAAAAGTTTGACTACATATTCACATGAATTTATACTTGCTTATCTAACCCTTGTACGCATGTATATTAAGAAATTTACTAAATATTTACTTGTAAACTAATTATAATTATAGAATTGACTTAAAATTAATGTAGAACTCAAAAATTAAATGATTAAACAATAAGGGCAAGAACCCATTAGAACATTTTTCCTTTTCTCCATAAAGAGTTATTGCAAAAGTATACTTTAAAAATGAGGTAGTTGGACCAACTCCAATTGATATAACATCTTGTTTTAGTTGAACTAAATCACAACTCAACTTTCTTGACCATATCTTCTAAACTTTGCATTTATTAGGACCTAATTGTCATAATTTTAAATGTCATAGCAATATAGGTACTATACTTTTTTTAATATTTGAAACATTCCAAAATATTTGACATCATTTTATTGATACAACAACAATATCTTTAATTCTTTATACAATTTTGAAGAATTCAAATTTATTCAAAGTCTTCAAATTTTAATTTTGAAATGATGATTCTCTATTAAATTAACTTTTTAACCATTCAATCAATCAATTATGTTAAGTTTCGAAATAATTGGAGTATGCTATATGAATCATCTGACAATCAAATATTTATATTATTTTCAATCTAGTCGAGGTTGTCGATACATAATTTTTCAAACTATCCATACCGATCTTCTTAAATCCATTTTTTCAATATTACATACTAAATCGACTCCTAACAATATTAGGTGAAACGTTCACTATGATATTATGTAATTTTAATTTTTATTAGTTGTTGTAGCTTATATGCATTTTTTTCTTTTACTATGTCATATGTATTGGCCATCCCACCTCCGAACTCCCACTCTGATCTCCCAATTCCACCCTCGTAGTGGTTTATATTATATGGATAATTGTTTTTATTTAAAAAATAAGTAAGAAATTTATTTATTATTAATAATATTACTATTATTATATTCTTAAAAGAATATATTCTTTAGAAAAAATAATTCCAGCCTACCAAGTACACAACCTCTACTTACATTACTTGCACACCTTTTTGATAGATCCAATCATGCAATCAACCTTATCTTATCTTAACTATTTATTTTATTTCATATGTAATCACTTTATATCTCCCACACTCATTTTGTGGTTGGTACCATCTTTGTCACCCTACCACCCATTTAAAATCTCTATTTAAGACTAAAGACTCTTGATTAAATAGGAAATATAGATATGGTAAAATAAATAAAAGAATGGACAATCAAAATTAGTACTCATCAAGTGATCAATGAAGTACGTTAAACTTCATAAGTTTTCAAATTTATTAAATTTCTACGTAATTTCCTCTTATCTATGTTAATTTTGATTAACAAAGATATCTAATGCATATTACTAACGAAAAATGATATATATCTTATAAATTAATCGTATAAATTAATTGAGACGCACTCAAACTACTACAAATTAATAAAATTTGGATGGTCATTACCTTGTGGCTGAACTTTTTATTGCCCCCACCAAAAATCTCAATCAAATAGATTTGACCCCACCCACCCCCGACCTGCAAATGGGCTGTTGGTGACCTAAATTTCCACCAATGAGAATAAACTATTACTAACTACACATTTATTACAATACAATTCTTTTTCCATTTTGCAATTTGCAAATTGACCAACTATTTATGAGAGAAGGTTCAAAATAGTCCCTCATATTTGGGTTAAGAATAAAAGTCATTCTTGAATTTTCATATAGAGCACTAATAGTCCCTCATGTTTATAATATTGGTGCACTTTTGATCCTTCTCTAAACTTTTGACTATTTTTTAACATTAATTTTGTCCATAATTTTATGTAAGGAATGTCTCATCGTCTTTTTATATATTTAATAGAAATAATAACTCTATGTGAGAGAAGGTGAGAAGAAGAACACATTGTTCTGTTCTGTAGAAATATTACTGCAGCTAAATTAAGAACATTTTAACATATGACATTGCAAGAAAAGAAAAAATTGTACTATTGCACATGAAATTGTCGTGATGAACCTCTCGACTTAACCTGCAATACAATTTTTACTAAACAAAAAAGGTGTTTTTCTTCTTACAATCTCTCACATGGAGTCATTATTTCTACTAAATACATAAAATGACGATTAAACATTTCATATATAAATTATTGATAAAATCAATGTTAAAAAATAGGCAAAATTTTGAAGGAGGATCAAAAGTGCACCAATATTGCAAATATGAGGGACTATTAATGTTGCATGTAAAAACTCAAGAATGACTTTGAGTGTTAACCCGAAAATAAGAGACTATTTTGGGCCTTTTCTCAACTATCCACCCCTCACCCACCCCACTAGATAGAACCAATCATTAACATGTTGTACTTTCAATCACATTGTTTAATTTCATTTTAGAAAAAAAAAAATAGTCATAATACATGAACAAATAATAAGTTATAAGTATTTTAGTTTTAAGAATGTATATTTAGATATTTCCAAATGGTACGTACATAATAATCATTCAAATATATTATAAAATGGCAGCTAACATATATTAGAAATGATATGTAATAACCAGCCAAATACATAATTATAAAATGGTATGTGATAAGCATTCAAAAATATACTATGAAACGATATATAATGATTATTTAGATACATTATGAAATATTAAGTAACAATTCTGTAAACAATATGAATTAAGAAAATAATTTGTACCTACAATAGTTAAACGTTACATGGTAATTATATCCAAGGGTTTTGCACAATTATTACAACAACATTGAATGTACTACAAAGTGAGATCTTGATAAAACAAATATTATTTGATATATGTAATAATTTTTTGTGTGATTGTGTCATTATCATTTTTCTTTATTTTTATTTTATTTTTGTTTATTATCTAATAATTAATCTTATATGACCTTTTTATAATAATTTTGCCTTAACTTGTTGAAATGTGATATTATGTAATAACGAAAAATGGTATAGTATAATATAATATAATATAATCTAATACAATATATTATAAAATAATACATAATAACTATCCAATTATATTATGAATCGATGCATTACAACCATCTAAATATATATTATAAAACGGTATGAAACAATACATGACTACCATTCAAATATATTATAAAATGATACGTAACAACTATTCAAATACATTATGAAACGGCACATGATAACCATCCAAATATATATATATATATATATATATATATATATATATATATATATATATATATATATATATATATATTATGATAAAGGGTATATAACAACCATTTAAATGCATCATGAAATGATACGTAACTATCATCCAAACGAGAAGAATTAAGAAAAAAAATCATACCTCCAAAAGCTAAATGTCACATGATAATTATGTCCAAGAATTTTGCACAATTATTACGATGACAATATATTTAATATAATCCTACAAAGTGAGATTTTAATAGAACAAATTTTGATCTTACTTTAAAGCTAGAAAAATGATTTTCGATAGATTTTAAAAATTAAAAAAAAAAAACATTTTACACAATTATTATAACGAACAACATAATACACTCAATGTAATTACACAAAATAAAATGTTGCTAAAAGAGATTTTAGTCCTTATTCAAAACTAAAGATGTTGTTTATGATATATCCTCATAAAACCATTTTTGAACAATTATTGAACTTTAGATAAAGGGGATTTTTACAACCTTTTAAAGGTGTAGAACATGATAGAAGCTACCGACATACCAACGTGGACAGAACAACTCGCCACATCACTTAAAAGTTATTTTGTACGTTTTAATTTATATGGTACTTTTTGTATTACGATATTCAAATAAGTTTATTATTGATCGTAAATTTTTAAATATTTTAAATTGATAATTATTACAAATTATAATATTTTTTACATTAATTTTGAATATATTAATTTCATTTTTAAAAAAATTAAAGAATTTAAGTTTAAATACATAGTCAAATTTTAATTGTTAAACTCACAGGAGTAATAATGTCACATAAATTGAGACACATAGTATTAATTAGATAACAACCCCCCACACACTCCACCCAAAAAAAATCACCAGAAAATTCACTCATAATTTTTGAATATATAAATTTTATTTGAAAAAATTTAAAGAATTTATATCCAAATATTTAGTCAAAGTTAAATTATTGGACTCTCAGAAGTAAACCCCTCCCCCGCGCCCCACCCCCACACACACACCCACCCAAAAAAATCACAAGAAAATTTGACTTCTAATTTTTAAATATATAAATTATATTTTAAGAAATTTTAAGAATTTATGTCCAAACATATAGTCAAAATTAAATTGTTAGACTTTCAGGACTAATAAATGTCACATAAATTGAGACGAGATAGTATTAATCACATAACACCCCACCCCCACCCCCACCACATACCCACAAAAAAAAATCACGAGAAAATTTGATTTCTGATTTTTGAATATATAAATTCCATCTTAAAAATTTTAAAGAATTTATGTCCAAATATATAGTCAAAATTAAATTAATAGACTCTCAGGAGTAATAAATACCACATAAATTGAGACGGTTAATATTAATCACATAACCCGTCCCCCCCCCCCCAACAACACCCCACCCAAAAGAAAATCACTAGAAAATTTGATTCCTAATTTTTGAATATATGAATTATATTTATAATTTTTTTTAAAAAAGATTTATATTCAAATATATAGTCAAAGTTAAATTATTCGACTTTTACTAGCAATAAATGTCACATAAATTGAGACAAAATAGTATTTAATTGCATCACAAACCCCCCACCCCCTCCGCCACCCAAAAAAAAAATCACAAGAAAATTCGATTCCCTTTTCTAGATCAAGAAGAATCTTTTTTTCAAAATCTTTTTTTTTATTACTTATATAAGTAGGGAACTTTACCATTTTAAAGAAAATACTCCAAATAATTATAATTTCTTAGAGGCAAAGAAAAACAAAAGGAGGGAAAAAGAAAAAAGAAAAAAAGATTTAATTTTTTCAAGAATCTGTGTGTATATAAGGAAAAAAAAAGTCCCATTTGAGTGAACTGTCCAACAAGTGGAGGAATTTTGCTGTTTGAGGAAGGTGATTCTTGTTTCCTTCTTCAGAAACAACTGTTACTTCAATTTTATCAATTTAATTTTGCCTTCAATTTAGGGTTCTTTTACAAGGTTTGATTCCTATATATATATGTACATATATTCTGTTGTTAAAAAACACAACTTTGGTGTTGAGACAGAGTATCTTTTAGGTATTGATTGATAGATTGATTACGATTTGATGTTTTTGGTGATTTGGGTGTTTTTAGTTTTGGTTTTATTTTACAAAGATTTGATTTTTATGGTGTTAGATTGTGCTTTTAAGAGTTTGATTGGATTTTGGTTTCTTGATTGTTGGATGTTTTGTTTATTTTTGCTGAGTTTGGGGGGATGGTTTATGTCCATTTTCCAAAGATTTCATTTTTAGTGTTGGATTGTGCTTAAGAGGTTGATTGGATTTTGGTTTCTTGATTTTGGATACTTTGTTCATTTTGCTGAGTTTGGGGGATGGTGGTCATGTTCATTTTCCAAAGATTTCACTTTTAGTGTTAGAGTTTGATTGGATTATGGTTCTTGGTTTTTGGGTACCTTTTTGTTCATTTTTGCTGAGTTTGAGGGTAGGTTATGTTTATTTCCAAAAGATTTCATTTTTAATGTTAGAGTTTGATTGGATTTTGGTTCTTGGTTAGTGAATACTTTTTTGTTCATTTTTGCTGAGTGTGGGGGTTGGTTATGTCCATTTCCAAAGATTTCATTTTTAGTGTTAAGAGTTTGATTGTATTATGGTTCTTGGTTATTGGATGCTTTTTTGCTGAGTTTGGGGGTTGGTTATGTCTATTTACAAAGATTTTGTTTTGAGTTTTGGGGGTCTTTATAGTTTGGTTCATTTACAAAGATTTCTTTTTTAGTGTTAGATTGTGCTTAGAGTTTGATTGGAGTTCTGTTTCTTGATTGTTGGATACTTTCTTCATTGTTGCTGAGTTTGGGGGTTAGTTATCTACATTTACAAAGTTTTGGTTTTGGGTTTTTGGGTCTTTATTGTTTGGTCCATTTACAAAGATTTCAGTTTTTGTTGTTAGATTATGCTTAGAGCTTGATTGGATATTGTTTTTTTGGTTATTGGATACTTTATTCTTTTTGCTGAGTTTGGGTGTTAATTATTGGGATAATACTGATTGATTATTCGTGTGGATCTTGCAGTTGTTTTTTTGTGAAGGTGAAGAAGAAAATGGCATTGGGGAATGATTGTGATAATTTGGGGTTAGGCATTGTGAGGAGTACCTCATTTGGGCGAAAAAGAGTCACTTTATCAAACACTGGTGACGTCAATTTCGTTTCAACGACACCAACGAAGAGAATCTGCAGCCAGAACTCGTTTTCTACAAACGACAAATCTGACCTTGAGACGTTGCCTAAAGATCTCTTGGTTAGTTCATAATTTGTTTCCTTTTTGTGTTTCTTATATTTCTGTTCCCGCGAGGATCAATAGTGTTCCCCCTTGCCCTACCGTTGATGGTGGAGGTTCTCAGCCACATGAATAAGCCTCACTTGTCATCTTTCTTATGTGCTTTGTGTTATTTGTGCCAATTGTTCATGTTCATATTCATGCTGTCTTAAATGTTATATCGCTTTTATAGTTCAAGATTGTAACAGTATGTGTTTCCTTTTTACACATTATTATGCAGATAAAAATAGTATGTCGAGCTGATCACGATGATTTGAAGAGTCTGTTTCATGTATCAAGGACACTTAGGGAAGCGGTAAGCTTTAATTATCATTGAAGTATTGTTATATATTTCGTAATTAATGTAGTGTTAATTAGTTGAACGAAGCATTGATGAACTATTGTTTTCCTTATGTATGATCAGTCCTTGATTGCAAAAGGGTGGCATTTCGACTTTAGCACTCCAAGAAAGACACTTCCTTTTCGAGATGCTCTTGATGTGGAGGAGTTAGGTGATATCGATGAGGTAGAAAAAGCTCCAAATGCTCCAATGCAGTCGAAAATGGCAAGGTCTCGGTTGAACAGCAAGAAGCTGGCTGACATCTCTGTAGCCTTGTTTACCGACAGTTAGGCCAAGGAAATTGAGGTATATATAAAACTCAAAACAGATTATGTATAGGTATTGTTATAGGAGAAACTCAGAAAGGATATCGTAGACGAACGAAGGGCTTGATCGAATGCCCTTGAAGATCATTTACTACCTTTGGAAATTGTTTTATAGTAGAAACACAGAAAGGATTCGTAGACGAACGAAGGGCTTGCCCTTGAAGATCATTTACCAGCTCTGGAAGTTGTTTTATAGTAGAAACTCAGAAAAGATATCATAGATGAACGAAGGGCTTGCCCTTGAAGATCATTTACCATCATAGACGAACGAAGGGCTTGCCCTTGAAGATCATTTACCACCTCTGGAAGTACGTGAGTAGAGACTCTAGTAGGAACTCAAAATGGATATCTAAGTCAAGTGAAGGGGTTGATCTGATATCTTAGCGGGAAGAACGGATCGGAAGGTTCCTTTGACAATGACTTAACCAACTCTAGAAGGACACGAGTGGAGAATTGTCATTGGATTTGATCATTGATAGACGAAGCTCTCTCCTTATCATGACATTCCCCTCATGTGGTTCGCGCCTACTGCCCAATGGAAGTATCAATCTAAGGGTAAACTAGGCGACCGCGACTCACATACAACAATGGCTGAAAAGGAGGGGAACGAACGGACCAAGTACGATAGCAACGCGAACCATGGTCACAAGAATCTTTACATCAAGCCATTGTTCATGTTGATGAGTACATTTCGTTAGAACTTCTCTTGTAAATATGATAACTTTAGCCTTTCTCATTTTATCAATGCTATTGTTTCATGTTTAATGGAAAGCAAGTAACTTTTGCTAGTCCACTGTTTCATTATTTTTTTTTGTGGTGAGTCCCCTGTTAAGTAGTCGTGCATTGTGATCGGAACGGTCAATTCTCTAGCAAATACAATTCTTTTGATCATTTCTTTGCATGTACTTGTAGTAGAATTCAAATTATTCTCCTGTTAAGTAGTCGTGCATTGTGATCGGACCGCTCAATTCTGTAGCAAATACAACTCTTTTGATTATTTATTCGCATGTATTTGTAGTAGCATTCTAGTTCTGTCTACCATTTTTTTTGTGGTGAATCCCCTTGTTAAGTTGTCGTGCATTGTGATCGGAACGCTCAATTCTCTAGCAAATACAACTCTTTTGATCTTTTCTTCGCATGTACCTGTAGTAGCATTCAAGTTGTGTCTACCATTTTTTTTTGTGGTGAATCCCCTTGTTAAGTAGTCGTGCATTGTGATCGGAACGCTCAATTCTCTAGCAAATACAACTCTTTTGATCTTTTCTTCGCATGTACCTGTAGTAGCATTCAAGTTGTGTCTACCATTTATTTTTGTGGTGAATCATATTCCATGAATATGATATTTATGTAGTATGATGTATGGAATATAAGTTAGGGCATTCCCGACCTATCAAGCAAAACTAGTGGTTTCTGGTCACGACCGACTAAGGCTGAAGTTTTAGTAAAGAGTGTTTACACGTGGTAGAACGAATATAGGAAAATTGAAATCAGTTTAATTCACCTTCACTTTCATCATGTTTCCTTAAGAAAATCATTTACTTTTCAATAAGACTATATTCTATTCGTGAAAAATATCTTTTTCATAGCACACACCCTTAATTTCATGTCCAATTATATCAAAAGTGTGCTAAGATCTCTATCGAACAAAGTAAAGATAAGATTCATATGCATTCAATCTCATTCAGACTTCACGAGATATACCATTGTATTAAAAGTGAGCCAAAAGTATATATTATAAACCGTTTTTCCACCTCGAACAAAATAAAGATAAGATTCATATATATTCGACCCTTTTCAGACTTCACGAGATATATCATTATTGTTGTAATTATATAAAAGGCATGTGACTTTTGTGTATCCTGTCACATGAAAAAAAGGGAATCCTAAGCTGAAAAACAAGACAGACTATTTTTTTCACTGTTCACGTGTGGCACAACTATTTAGGTGGTACTAATAATTGGCTCAGGGAATCAGTTTCATTTTATTCGTATTTCTATTTTTTTTAAAATTAAATAGATTTGTCCTTCGTTAAAAAATATATATATTATTAAGTCTTTGTATTTATCCTTGACTCGTAACGAAGTTTCAACCTAAACCATGATGAAATTTTAGGTGTCAATGGTAAAAGTAAATACGAGACGATTTATTTAATATAAAAATATTTAACGTAACAAAAAGATCACTCACAATGAAGCTTTAACCTAAACCTATTTTGATGCTTTTACCATTACCAACTTAGGTGTATTTGCTGGTTTTAGGAATTTCATTACTCAAAAAGATCACGTAACTTCCGCACTATTTCTCCCTACTAAAAAGAGTGATCTGAGTTTAGTAAAAATTATTTGTGTTACTATTTTTTTTAACAACATTTAACTAACTCGACAACATTTAAGAGTGTAATCTAGTGATAAATACAGTAAGTTGAGAATCGTGAGGTTTCAAGTTCAAATTTAAGTAGAGATAAAGAAAAGTACTAAATGTTTTTTTCTCAACTGCTTACCTTGGTAAACATAGTTATCTAGACATGTTACTGGTGAAAGGTGATACATGTCTCATGACATTAATCAAAGTACTGACATAATATTGATTAGAAAAGTGACAAATATCTCGTGAAGCGATGAAATAATCGAATTATACATAACTGATATGAACATCAAAATTATATATATAAAATAAACAAATATTTTATTAGTTCACATCAACTTTATTTCCACAAATCCACATGTAATGAATCATTCCTACCACTTAAATTTGATAAAAAAAGTTGTATTATTGTATTTTCAAACACAAAAGAATGAGTATTTGACATGTGGGGTACATAACTTGTTATAATTATTATTGTCAAGATTAATTTGCGGCCTTCATGCCATTTTTAAAGCCTTGATTACCTTTAATCAGTAGTTAGTAAAGTATTTGCCACCTTTACTAACACTTTCGGCTGACACCTCTATTTTGCTGGAACCGCACGAGTGGATGTAGACTTTAACTTTGCAGTCGGTTGGTTAAGTTCGATTCGATTTTAAATTTATCTGTTTGATTATTAGTTATCAATTTGTAGATTTGCTAATTAAATCGTTATAAAACTATTAAAATATCAGTTAATAAGTTGTCAATTATTGATCCTTATCAGTTTAATCGTTAAAATTTCACGCAATTTTTTTTTCTGAAGTGTAAATCACTTACTCGCTTCATTTAAAAAAGAGTGGCCGAGTTTGACTTGACACGAACTTTAAGAAAATAAAGAAAGACTTTTGAATCTTGTGGTCCTAAATTAAAGTTCTGTCAAATGTACAAAATTGTCATTTAATCTTGTGGCCTTAAACATGTCATAGGGAAAGCTGAAACCAAAATGTTACCAACAAAGGAAAAAGGTCATTCTTTTTTTAACAGACTAAAAAAGAAGCAGACCATTCTTTTTTAAATAGATGGAGTATTAGAAATAAATTGTCAAATCAAATAAACCATGCACATGAGTTGATAATATCTTCCTCAAAAGCAAACATTGATATCTTGTACTAGTAGAGTAATCGAAAGTTTGAGATAGTAAAAAAAAATGAAAGTATGAAACTAAACCGTTAGAAAAGAACTTTATATTTGAAAGATATAAGTATAATTAAATAATTTTCTATCGGGATATTGGTTAACTCATTAAGAAATAGACCAAATTGTTAAGAACTGATAACCTGAAATAAAAAATAATCAAAATTACTAAATCAGTGACCCATTATCGATAAATCAAATATTTTTTTTCAGTTTGAATTATTAGTTCTGATATGATTTTGAACAGCCTTAGATCAAATTAACTTGAGAACTATGTGAAATAAAATATATTTATAGGGTCAAATATATTCTTGTCGTTATTTGTTGGGATCAGATTTACCCTTGTTTTAAAAAGGTTTTAATAATTGGAGGATGAATTTAAACCTTCCACATAATTCAAAGATAAATTTGACTCTTTCACTTAGTTCAAGAACAAATTTGACCAATCTTCCTAATTTTTAGTAGAAAAAACAAATTAAGTGGGAATTAATCTCTAGTTGTTTAGGTAAATGACTCAATATCTAATCAAGTACACTATTTAATTAGCTTTTCTTATAGTATGAGTGTTAGCATATAATATCATACCAATTTTAGAAAATATATACGTAAAATACTTAATTTTATCAAAAAATCATAAGTTCACGTGTCTCGTATTCTAGCTAGAAATTTGTACCTGGTTTCCACCATCATTGTTATCATCACCTCCATCAGAATCTTCGATCTATCCTGTTTGTTGGGAGGCTTGAAAGATCCTTTGAGGCTTGTCAATGACTTGGTTTTACGTCGCGAATGAAAGTGCAAGACTCCCACTTTTTCTATTATATAATTCTGTCAAACTATTCTATTTCATTCATTCTCCATTCTATTAAAAAATGATGTTTAAAGGGATACTTTGTTCGCCATGAGGTTGCCGGGTGCCACCCTAGAACAAAAGAGCAACATCAATCTCATTCGGTTCCTAAGTAGTGACAATTGACCTATAAAGACTCACATTTTTCCATTTTCTTCCTCTCCTTCCCATTTCCACACCACCACCTACACTACTAAAAGAAAATAAACTAAACGACTTGAACATGCAATACACAATATTATTTTAATACAGATAAGAAAATAGGCCCAGAATATTACTTAAGTAGCTTTGTAATCTGGGCCTGACTAAGAAAATAGGCCCAGATAGTTTTATTTGGACCATATAGGAGAAATAGATAGGCATCGTAATTGTAGAGACAACGACTTTAAAAACAAATACAAATAAGGAAAAACTATCTTATTGGATATATATTCATAGACATATATTTATACCATATGTACTATTTTATTTATACTTTTAAATAATTATGTATTTTACTACAAATTAAGAGTTTTTTATTGTATATTGAGGAAGATATACCTAAATACATGTATATTTGTTATCAAATACACTAAAACAGGGTGAGAGGCGAGCAAGATGGGGAGGGAGGCGAACGAGATGACAGTCATGTATCCTAGATGCATGAGAATCACACTAGATACATGTATTTGTATGTATCTAGTGTGATTCACATACATCAGAAATACTAGATATATAGGAGAGTGGCGAGCGAAATGGAGGGATGCGAAGGAGATTTGTCTATGTATGTATCCTAGATACATGAAAATTTACTTGAATATAGTGTATCTAGAACAAATTACACCTAATTTTTGACATCATATATCCCGAGATACATGTATCGAGACGTATCTAGACGCACCAAAATATGATAAGATTTGTAAGATTGCAAACTAAAGTGTATCTAAGTAATTTATAACTCCTAAACTAGTGGGATTTTTGTAAGGCTTAATGGGTAATTTTTGTGATAAATAAAATTTTTGAGTAAGAAATTTTGACTCAATAGACATTTTGTCTAATTTTCTCGAAAGAGATTTTGTAACTTTTTGAGGGCTTATCTATGCAAATATCCATTTTTATGTTATTATTCAGATTTTATTTTTCCTTAAAAAATTACACAAGTATAACTCTGAAATATTATCCCTTTTAGCTAATGATATACTAGAAATAATGTTTGCTCATATATTGCTTAACTTTATGGATAAAATATTAAATTATTAAGTCTAACGTTTACTCAAATGCATCTTTAAATCGTTATATAAAAGATTATTGTTATATATAAAAAAAAAAGGTCATTTATTAAACAATTCTCTTAAAAAAGAGACAATCGCCAAAAAATATGCTTTCTGAGCAATATTTCTATTAATTTCTAAATTATTTAACCTTCATTGTTTTATTACTGAATTTATTCCAATTTGTTACACTTTTAAAATTTTATTATATGATTATTTATATTCAGTATTAAGTTTTTTTTTGCTTGTACTCGTAAGTCGTAACTAGACATATACTATTACAGTTAAACCTCATCATAATAGTTATTTTTTATAATAATATTTGTATAAACAACCTGATTTTCTTAAGGATTATTTTTTCATGTTACTCTATATTTTATTTTTCTGTAACAGGATTCTACCTATAACAACAATGACATTCATTATATCAATACACTCTTTATAAAACAATTACCTCTTTATAATAATCATACTCCACTATTTACAGATAATGCAATGATTTCCTTTGAAGCTATGCATTATCTAAAGAGGAAAACACAAGGCAAAGTGGGTTATGCAGCACTTAAAACGGACATGAGTAAAGCTTATGATTGCATTGAATGGGATTTTCTGCGAGCAATGATGATAAAGATGGGATTTTGTTTGGAGTGGGTTAATAAAGTTATGCAGATGGTAACGACATTTACTTATAAATTTAGTCATGATGGCAAGTAGTTCGGAAATATTTCTCCAAGAAGAGGCTTGAGGCAAGGTGATCCCATATCACCTTATCTATCTTTGATAGTTGCGGAGGGTTTATCAACGTTGTTGAAGCGAATGTCTATTCATGGCCGAATTCATGGTGTCAAAATTTGCACTAAAGCACCATCTATTTCACACCTATTTTTCGCGGATGATGCTTTATATTTTTTTAAAGCAGCAAAGGAGGAGGCATAAACTATTAGGCAATGTTTGGAGATTTATCAGGCAACCTCTAGTCAACAGGTAAATTTTCAAAAATCTGATATTTTCTTCAGTCGTAATACAAATGAAAGTGTGAAAAAAGAGATTGTGGATATCTTTCATGTCAAGGAGGTGAATGCTCTTGGAAAGTAGCTTGGCTTGCCGGCAGTAGTAGGAAGAAGCAAAAAATCCGTCTTTACTTATATTCATGATAGAGTAATTGCTAAGATAAACAGTTGGAAGTGTACTAGTCTCTCGCCAGCAGGGCGAGAAGTATTGCTCAAAACAGTGGTTCAATCAATTCCAACTTATGTGATGAATATGTTCTTACTTCCCAGTAATATATGTGAACCTGTTGAGCGAGCCATGAACGGATTTCTGTGGAAATCAGGAACAAGGGAAAATCAAGGAATAAGGTGGGTGTCTTGGCAGAAAGTTTGTGTGCGCAAGGAGGATATGGGTCTGGGCTTTCAAGAGCTCCATTATTTTAATATTGCCATGCTCGCAAAAACAGGGTGGAATATGTTAACTAGGCCTGAGGCTCTTGTGAGTAAGCTTTTCCAAGCTCGATACTATCATAAATCTGATTTTCTCTATGCAGAACTAGGCCAAATCCTAGATTTGTATGGCGAGGTTTATGTACTGGAAAGTGTATTATGAAACAAGGATGTCTCCGACGTATTAGGGATGGAAAGACAACAAGAGTTTATGCTGATCCATGGCTCCTTAAGGAGAATTCAAGTTATGTTGAAAGCTCTAGTTTTCTTGGAAGTGAGAGTTTGCTTGTGGCAGATCTTATGAAACAAGGTGCGAAAGAATGGGACTTGGATTTGTTACGTGCTCTCTTAATAAAGTTGCTATGGAGGCTGCTAGGCAAATTCCGTTGAATATTAGGCCTCGAAAAGATACTTGGATGTGGAAATTGGACAACAAAGGATTAAACTTTGTGAAATGTGGGTATCGTTTCCTTTATAATCAAAACATAACACCCAACTCGCAGGACCAACATCTTTGAAAATTCATCTGGAGCATATCATTGCCCCCTAAGGTGCTTAACTTTATCTGGAGAGCTTTGAGAAATTTTTTACCTATATGTGAGAGTCTTTCCAAGAAAAAATGTGTAGCTAGTTCAATTTGCCCTCGATGTTTGCAAGCTTCGGAAACTGTGAAACATTGCTTGGTAGATTGTCAATTTGCAAAACAATGTTGGATTCAATCAAAGTTTGGTTGGCAGGATGTACTAGGAGATTTTGTGGCATGGTTTGAAGAGCAAATAAAGAGCAATGCAAAAATAAAAATGGAGGAAACAGTCATGATTTTGTGGAGCTTATGGGAAGCCAAAAATAATTTATGATGGAATAATAAACAAAGTGTGCCCAATTTTGGACCTCCACAACGTGGATTAATCACCGAGCTTCTTAAATTTTGAACGGTTTGAAATAATTAATTTTTATGAAGTCTAAGATATTTCTCAAGTTACTTTTAATTAACTTCGTCATCTTCATTATTTTTTAAGTAAAATATGTGTTTTATATAACTTGGTATATAATTAGTATATTTTATAAACATTTCGAAAATCATTTCAAAAAAAGATTTTGATTTAAGTAAGTATTTTACTAAAATTAGTTTAGTTTAAGTTATGGTTATAATTTTAAATCGTTAGTTTACACTAAGTTAATTATTTTATTTCGTCAAAATTAAGAAGCTCGTTAATTAATTGATATTAATTCATCTTATTTAGAATTTAGCCAAGTTTTATTGATTTAACTCAATTGGGATATTTCTTAAACTTCAAATCCAACCCACTTTAAGACCAAATTTTGGGCCTTATTATTTGCACTTTCAGCAGCCCATTTCTTTAACCCATTAAGACCCATCGACCCATCTGTCCAATTTCCAATTCAACAAATACACAACCCATTTGTCCATTTCATATCCAATTCATTATTCCTCAAACTCTCAGCAAGACCCATTTCCTTTTCTTAGTTTTCCCAGCCCATTACCCTCGACCCGACCCACTCCTCAATCCCTCAAGAGACCAAGCAATATGATTTAACAGAGAATGCAGCAGCAGCTCCCTCACAACAAACAGAGCAGCGTGTACAATTTTTGGAAAACGACAACGGCGTCTTCACGCCAGTGGATGGAAAACAGCAACCAACGACGCCTTCAACAATTCCAACTCACGGCGTCAAACTCCAGTCACCTCAACGTTCTCAAAATTACACGGAAAGCAGTAGTGGCAGTGGACGAAAAAGCAACAACAGAGGGGCAGTGCTACGAATTTTTTGTCTGCTTCTCCAACGTCCCTCTCCATTGTACGATTTCAGTAGAAAATCAGCACGCGTTTCTGCCCTTGTAACGTGAGATCGAGACACATCGCGCCCAAGGACGAATGAATCGATCTCGGGCGTCCATCTCGCCCTTTCTTCTTCCGGAATGAGTTGAAATCGCAAGGAAAAGATGTCTCTCCGAAATGGTGAAAGGATTTTGGCATTTGAATTTTTGAATGGGCCTTGTATTATTCGGATCTCATCCCTTTCCCCCTATTTCCGAACCCTAATCTCCCTTCTATAAATACCCCTTCTTATTCCTTGTGTTGAGGGGAGATGGGGAGTTGGTAATTTCTTAACTAAGGCACATAGAATAGTCTAACCAAGTAGTTACAAAATCCATATAAAAAAAAAAAAAAAAAAAATTTGAAAGAGGAGAGAAGAGTTAATTTTTAGGCTCTCATGCTTCTAGCTTGGTCTTCGTTGTTCCCCTGAGTTGATTCGAGTTCGAGTTGTCGCCTGGGTCTCTCGTTTGCTGTCCATAATCTGACTTTGTGGTGGTCGAAGCTCTGCTCAAGCTCCTCGTCCCGTTTCGCTGCATTAAAAAGGGTAATCATTCTTCCTCCTATAATTCCCTCTTCGTCCCTTTCTTCCATTCTACTCTATAAATACTGTAAAATCTCTGTTCTGTGGTTGGTTTTGTTGATGGGTATCGTTGAGGTTGGGAAAGCTTGAATATGTTGTGCCTATATTTTATGCGACCTTATGATCTAGTTTCGATGTTGAGCTTAAAGTTTGTTGTCCTTAACTTAGTTTTTTTTTTGTTGATTCTGCGTTTGACCTTCTCGGAGTTCATTTTGATTGTCTTCCTTATTTGTTTTGAATGCCGAATCTATCTTCTTATGCTTATGGCTGTCAAGCATCAGTCGCTTCTTCATTTTAGTTTGTTATTATTGATGTCATTATTCTTATAGGTCTAAGGTTTCAAATCGACTGATATGGCAAAAATATTTGTAGTGTAGTAGTATTCTTATTCCTACAGTTTAGTTTTATCTGTTCTCTTGAGCGTCTTTGTGTTCTTATCGCCCAATGTGACTTGCTTAATCGATTGTGTGCTCTCATGCTATTAAATCGTGTTGTTTCTTGTTGCTTTGTTCTCCGCTTCAATCTTAAAATGTTCATTTTTTATTTTTTTTATTTTTCGTGTTTAATCTATTTCGAAATGGCATCACCTGTTATGTTAGTGATATTCTTGTCTTGATGATGTCGGGGTAAATGTTGAAGCATGTCTCTCCTCCTTTGCGTTCTCTCGCTTATTTGTAGGTGTTAAAATCTCTTTTTCGTTCTTGTATGAAAATTATATGATTTCTATGTCTTACGTCTTAATATCGTCATGATGATCAGCGCATGTTTAAACATTTAGGCTCCGTTTAGTATTACATAAGTTGCTGTGATTCTGAGGTTCTTTCTTCGAATATCCTTGCCTTAAGTTTATGATATCATTTTGGCGAAAGTTACGTTATAACTTAGATCAATAGCTTATGTTGCTTTTCGAAGGATGTCACTTTTGAACTTAGTTAAATGGTTTCATTGTTGTTAAGTTATTGCCTCTTCTTAATACTCCTTTTCTTTTTAAATTGTTGGAGTTTGTTTAGTTTAATCTTCCTTAACCCATTTTATACCATGGAAAAGGTTCTAATTAATTGGTTCTTTTTATTTAGTAGCATGATCTTATTTTAAATGAGTATATAGTGAGGTTGTAATTGATTGTTGAGCGGTGTCATTGCTATGCCATCATTTGTTTGATTTCTTTGGTTTCTCTCTGTTAATTGATCAAGCTTCACTTGTAAGTTTATTATAGATACTAATCAATTTATTTCCCTTTACTTTCATGTGGTTTTTGGGTGAGTTCCTTGAACTCTGTTGATTGCCCTTTTGCATTCTAAATGGGACTCGGAGGCCCGATTATATTCTCTCGATCGAGTCAACTTCATTATTCGAGTTAAATAAATTGAAGGACAGGGTCTTGAAGGATAAGCAGGTCGGGAAAGTCGAGACACAGGGGCTGGAATTTGAAACATGTTCTGGAAAATTGAAAACAGGCTGAAATACAACCTTTATACACTGATATACGTGTCCAGTGCAACAAATATGTGTTTAAAATCAGAAATACAGGTCGCAGCGGGCGAAATGGACTATGTACATTCAGTATACAGCCCAATATACATGAAAATGGGTCGAAATACGTGTTGTATACAGCCATATATGCTTGATATATACACAGATTTTAAGTGTGAAAAAGGGAGACGAAAATGGGCTCAAAAGCCTCAAAAATTTCCAGCAGATTTTTTGGGTGAAAATGGGCCAAAACCCATTGCTTTGGACCTAATATTAGTATTAGGACAGGTATCAAAATTGGGAATTTAGGCCAAAGGCCCAAGTTCAATATTCCTCTTCTTTGCTCCTATTTATTTTATGTCATATAGTCTAACATTTGGTTGATTTTATGGTTTAATTTAATTAAATTCCCAAAGATGGACATTTTATTTTATATTTTTTATTATTATATATATATATATATATATATATATATATATATATATATATATATATTTATTTTTTTTTAATTATTTTTTTTTTTTCTAGTTTATTTTATTTTATCATGTCCAAATCAAATGCTTATGTTTTATATGTTTTATATTATTATTAGTATCGTCACTTAAGCTTACTTCCTTCTAGAATAATCCCCTTTAGCTCACTTCCCCTTGAGATAATAATAATAATAATAATAATAATAATAATAATAATAATAATAATAATAATAATAATAGTGGATAAATGAGTTTTGAAACAAATGAGTCCTTTTACTTAATTAAAATTTCAAAATAGATACATATATAAAATGGTAAAATAAATGAGTTCTTTATTTAGTTAAAATTTTAAAATTAGTCAAAGTCATTTTAGTCAAATCACTGGTCAATCGCAAGTTAGCGGACATTTCGAGGGCCTAACACCTTCTCGGAATGTACATTGAACTTCGAACCCTTTTTATTTTCAATTGATTTTATCTGTTTAAGTCTTTTGAAAATCTTTGAGTTTTTTCTTAATTTTTACTAAAAAATTAAGTGGCGACTCTGTTCTTTTGAAAATTCGATTTCTCTTAAACCATAAGTTTAATCGATTTTTTGAAACTTAGTCATTTTTTTCCTTATTTATATTTTTAAATAAAACACTAGTTCCATTTGCCCTCGATGTTTGCAAGCTTCGGAAACTGTGAAACATTGCTTGGTAGATTGTCAATTTGCAAAACAATGTTGGATTCAATCAAAGTTTGGTTGGCAGGATGTACTAGGAGATTTTGTGGCATGGTATGAAGAGCAAATAAAGAGCAATGCAAAAATAAAAATGGAGGAAACAGTCATGATTTTGTGGAGCTTATGGAAAACCAAAAATAATTTATGATGGAATAATAAACAAAGTGTGCCCATTGCCACTTTGTACCGTGCGAAGAAGGAGCTGGAGGAATGGAGGAGCGCTAATTTGGGAGTAAAGATGACTGTTGCTGCTACAAAAATGATTGCTAAATGGGAGTGACCTCTACTTGACACAATTAAATGTAACACCGACGCCTCTTACGATATCAATACCGGTTTGGCGGGGATAGTTTAATGACCCATACTGTCGTTAATTAGGAGAGACGAAAATCCAGGAAAAATGCAGGCCTTTGTCCGCGGTGAGTCGGAGTTCGCTAGTCTTGTGGCGCCACAACGGGATAAGTTGGTGCCATAGCGGGATAGGCGAGGCAGAACGTAATTTTCGGGAAATTCTATTTTTTCCATCTTCCTAAAATACCTAAATAAGTTGTAAAACATCCTAAAAACTTCAGAAAAGCTACTCTAAGCTTGGGAAGGAAGAAGAAGGAGATTTCTAGTGTGAGGATGGGGAAATCTTGCGGATTCTTGGACAAATCCACCGTCGCAAAGCCCGAAAAACTCGAATCAAAGTCAAAACTCCGTGCAGCTGCTTGGCGCCCAAGTAGGCTAGGTTTTATGAATTGAGTAGTTTAAATCTATGCTTATCGCATGATATATGTAAATTAATGGTAGGGTTTATGTGTAGACCTTCGCGCACCGTGCGAATTCCATGGGTAATTCCTAGAAATCAAGTAATTAGGTTTATGCCTTGAGAAGGGAAATTGATGATTTGTTAGGGCTTGTAGAATTGTTATCTTGGATAGAATTGTTTCAATAACAAGATGATGAAATCATGAATGAAACTAAATTTATGAACATATGCTAGACAATAAATTGGGGTGATTGATTGAGGAATTACATGAACTGTGATTAAACCCTAGAAAGAAGCCTTAGACGATGAACTAGGACTAAGTATGACAAATTAGTGTATGTTGATAATGTTGCATTGTTGATCACACTTGTTATGAATAAGATGGGTGAATTATCATTGACATGAAATCATGACTTAAATGTATGATCTTGAGGATATACTTGTATTTGTGATTGTGATGTGTTGAAGGGATCGGTTGCCACGTTCCGACATAACTAACTTGGATCGGTTGCCACATTTCGGCATAACTAACTTGGATTGGTTGCCATGTTTCGACATAACTAACTTGGATCAATTGCCACGTTTCGGCATAATTATTGGATCGGATGCCACATTCCGGCATAACTAACTTTTTGGGTTTGAGTTCCATGAGAGGACTAATGATGTGGCTTAATTGTGTGACTTGAGAAAGGTGTTAGTCGTTCGTAATTGATGATGATAATATATATGTGCATGTGATTAAATTGTTCATTGACTTATACATGTTAGACTTGTTAGGTATAGTGGAAGGGTTGAGGGTTGTAATGGTGAGAAGTAGATGTAGCGTGTGTGATGAATTATGTTTAGGTGGATTTCACCTTGGGTTTAAAGTGATTGGGTTGAGTTTTAAGGGAGCGTGATGTAATGTATCATGTGACTATGGTGGGGAAATATGACGAGGAAGTAGGGGTATGACGTGATTGGTTAGTTGAAATATTGGTGGTTGTATTTGGGGGAATTTCTCTACGTGTTATACTAGTGTATATTGGAGGTATGTCAAGAAAGGGGTAAAGGTGGAGAAGTGAGTGTTTATTTCATGATCTTATTAGTTAACTTCTTATATTATGTGGTGGGCATCGGGTTAACCGATGATGCATACCAGTACACGTGTTTTGTACTGATACTTCTCTTGCTATGTCTTTGATATAGTTTGGATGCAGGATTGGTGATGTTTCATTAGGTAAAGACGAAAAAAATCTCCAACAACTTCTATTCTTTCTTCCGCATGGTTGGAGTTGTGTCTTTTAATTATTGTCCGGTTGTACTCTTAGTGGCTCTTGTACCTGTTTAGACTAGATCCAGGGGAGTTGTTAAATTACTTTGCAAGTTTTTAACTAATAGTATGTCCAAGGATTTGATTTATAAAACCATAGTATTGTCTTATTTATTTCTGTGTTCTCCAAATTTCCGCATGTTTTACTATTGAGAAATGAGGGTTCTCCTACTTAGGTGTTAGAATGGGTGCCTGCACGATCCGGTGGGTTGGGTCGTGACAAATTGGTATCAGAACCTAGGTTACCGGTATCCCCGTACAAGAGCAAAATGTGGACTAGACTCCTGCGGATTAGTGTGTTGACGTCCACATCTAATCTTCAGGAAGTTAGGTAGCATTCTAGGAAGTTTGTTTTACTCGAAAAAATATAAATAAAAATGGACTTGTTTTAAAAAAATCGACCAAACTTATGATTTGAAGAGAAATCGATTTTCGAAATAGAGTTGCCGCTTAATTTTTGAAAGAAATTAAGAGAACATATAATTTTTTCAAAAGATTTAAACAGAATAATAATCAATTGAAAATAAAAGGAGTTCGGGGTTCAATTTATATTTCGAGAAGGTGTTAGGCCCTCATAATATCCGCTAACTTGCAATTGACCAACGATTTGACTAAAAAAAATATTTGACTAACTTTAGAAAATTAATTAAGTAATGAAAACCCATTTTTATTTATAAGGAAATAAATCTAAAGGGATTTTAAGAAAAATAACTCTTATATTAATAAACAACTAATAAGTAAGTAAACAAAATTCTCAAATATTTCATTTAAGCATAAAAAGAAGAAATGTTATCTCTTTCGGAATTTAATTAAATTAAATCAACTTAAATAAAAAGGTTAGAACATAATAAGCAAATGAAGATAAGAGAGAAAATAAAATCAAATTCTTGGGCATATGCCCAACCTGTCCTAAATCTACAATTCTGTCATGGGCTTGGTCTATTTTTAGGGTCTTTTGGACCTATTTCTTTTTGCTAGAACCTGCGGTAATTTCAATGGTAAGCTTTTGGGCCCTTTCTTTCTTGGACCTACTGGACTCAAAGTATTCAAGTGAAATTGGGCTCTGGCCCAATTTTGTGCCAAATCAAGTTGTGTATACATAGTTGTATACTGATGTATACAACCTTCTTTTGAGCCTCTACAACCTGTATTTTTAGCTTTCGACCCCATCTTTATCCTTCAACCTGTGATTGTTGCGTTTTTACCATGTATATCAGCGTATATCGCTGTATACAAGCTGTATTTCAGCTTATTTTTAGGCCTTCCGATGCATATAATTTAAGTTTCCACCCTTATTTGTTGCCTTCGACCTGTTCGCCTGCTTCTCTATTGGCAATGAGGCTGACCCGAAAGAGAAACAAGTGGATGTGGGCCTTTACGGCCCATCTGGAGTATGGGAAAGAAGATATGATTCCAAGAGGACTCGGATAGTATCGCATACAACAGAGAAAAGAAGAAATATATTAGTCAATTCAAATTCCAATGACATGAGAAAAGAACACATTTAAACTTTCATTATAATCGACATGCACCAAGACAAGATATACTAAGTAGGAATCCAGATGACTTTGCTGAAATGAACTCAAACAGATGAGAGATTAATTGCACTAAGCAACACATACTCGTCTAAATGCAACCTCCAAACAACAACAAAATATACTAAAATCTAATTCATGAATTAACCTAACTTTAAATATTGAAGGGAAATGCATTTAGCATACCGAAAAATGCTCAACCCAATCATTTTGGACTCCTTTTCTGCATATACTATATGAACAGACCACAAATACAACAAACTTAAATTGCTAGCTAACTTACCCTCAATAGCTTAAGTAACTTGGAAAGAAACACTCCTAATACCTTTTGAACCCTGAAAACAACATTTATGAACAAAATATAGCAGGTAGTATTTAGCCCAAAATAAAAAGTATCTACAGGAATGAGAGGTCCAAACAAATGTGACAAAGAAGGGAGCATACATGACTTAAAATTGGAGCAAAAATAAATTGGAGCAAAAATAAGTTAAATGTCAATTATTCAAACAGCAACCCACTGTTGATTCTAACTCCCTCTTTTCTTTTCTTTTTTAAGAATAAAGTGGTCATTCATATTTTCTCAAGAAGCTAGAAACAACAAACATGAAAATTGACACGATAGCAAGGCAAAAATTTCGATATAAAAGCCTCAAAGAACCCAAGACAAATAAGATCGAGTTATAAGATGCGAGATGAAATGAATAGCAACACGGTATTAAGGGAATCTTGAGCTAAACACATGCTATTTTAATCAGCTATACCATTTAAAAACCAAGAAAACATGGAACAAACTTGAGAAGAGCAAAGATGCATTTCATTTTTTTAAAAGAAAATCTCAAGAAAAAAAGAAACTTAATCCGACAAGTAGAGCTATAACATCAAAGGTTTCCCTGAAAGTGAAAAGAGATATGTAAAACTAGGCTGGGATAAAACCAGATGCCGACCTCTAAACACACGCACAAAAGAAAAAAAAAACTATAGTCGAAAGCAAATCTTCGAAAAGAAAAAAAAGAACGAATATGACTTAACATTTGGAAAGAGTAGTATTGATATTCAGTCCACATTTAAGCATAATATAAGAGACATGAACCCCTTTTTTAAACAACCAACATAATCTTAAGGGAAATAACTACTCAGACGAGATCATAACAAGACGTACAAAGATCAAGAAGAAAGAAAAGGTATAAATGAAATAAGGGCGAGATTCTCACCTTTTCCTGGGCAGTGAACCGGAGCCAAGAGCTAGCAATGATTTCACCACAAAGCTTCAACAAACAGCAAGAGAGAAAATACAAAGCTAAACTCCCAAGTTCTTATCGATAGGAGCCTATTTCTATATATTTTGATTGATTGTAACAGTATATGGCTAGTAATTTTGTTGTATTTTTCTTCTCTAATGCTTGTTAGTTCCTATCTCTTCCAACATCTATTTTCTCCAACTTTTTTCCCAACCCTTAACAAAGAAGAGGAAACTATTTATACACGAATTCTAGGATTGATTTGGGGGGAAACGGGTAGAAGAGGATAAGGATTTCAAATTTGAAATTCAAAAATCCTTAAAGGATAAGGAGTAAACGAGCTGGAATAGTACCATTCCTTAACGAAAACAATTTTGGACACTTGATTTTTTAGAGGAGTATAGACGAAGATGGAGATGAAGACACCTAGACTGATTCGCGAAGGTTCTTCTACGGAGGCTCGTGCCTCGCACGCTAGAGGGAGAAAAGAACACAGTTGCATTGAGAATGGGCTCGGGTTCGCGCGCTGCTGGATCGTTCTGGGTTTCTAGGTTTTGCGTTGGAGTTGGAGCTCACGCAGTGGTCGGGTACTGTTTTGGTATTGTAATGTTGTTGTTGGGTCTTTTTTTAGTATAGTATTGTTGGTTTTGTTAGAAGAATTAGGTTTGGGCTGGGAATGGGTTTGCTGATGGGCTGCTGGAACATTGTATATTGGTGTACGTACTGTTAGTGGGCCTGCTGACAAGAGGAAAGGGCCATGTTGGTCTTAAATGGGTTTAAGGTGGGGTAAGGAAAAGGGTTGAATTATAATTGAGAATCTGACCCAATTGATTGCAATTATAGCCAATTGAACTTAATAATATAACTAAATTGAGCTAATTAGTTAAATTTGGCCTAATCTTAATCAAGACGAATTTAAACAAAATTAATTAACGAGTTTCTTAAACTAAACAAAGTGAAATAATTAATTTAATTATAAACTAAAGAATTTAAAATTATAACCATAACTTAAACTAGAGTGAATTAATAAAATATTTAACTACAAAAATGTAAAATCTTTTGAGATGATTTTCATATATTTATAAAATATACTAATTATACAAAAACATATTTATTGTTTAAAAATTATAAAAATGACTAAAATTACTTTAAAATATCCTGAAAAAATATTTTTAAATTTTATAAAACTAATTATTCCAAATCGTTTGAAATTGAAGAAGCTCGAAAATTAATTCTATCATGGATGGTCAAAATTGGGTGTCAACAAAGTTGTCTCATCCTTTCTCTCCTTTCGTGCGAGTGTCGCTTGTGGTATGAGTTGAGTCCAATTGGTATATCCTGATTACAATTGGTATCTCAACGAAGTAGACTGGATGTCGTTTTTACGACCGAAAGAATAAAAGCAAAAGTTAATTGGAACTGAGGAAGTTCCAATTGGTATCTGGCATTAGGGGTTGTATAAGGCATAGATGCTCGGTAATGGCCATCTATGGGACGAACTAACCAAATAAAGTGAAATTGTTGTGAATGTGTGCTTTTGTTGTTGAATTAACTGTGAATGTGTGCCTTTTGTTGTTGAAATTAAATGTGAATGTGTCTTTTGTTGTTTGAATTTACTATGAAGGTGAGTATGTGTACTATAATGTGTGCTTGAACCTTTAATATGTGCACTATGTTGGCTACATTGATTGAAATTATGCAAATTGTAAATGCTTGAGTGTTGTGAAACTCGTTGTGAAAAGAAAGTCAGAACTAAGCTGGTGCGAGAGTCTAGCTAATTTATGAGGTGATTCGTAAAACGAAATCTGGACGCGTGTCACAACCAAACAATAATCGTGTCTGGGTGTATCCTGGAGATGTGTGGGTGTAGCGTTGAATTAATGAGAGCTAGTTCGTGTAGTTAAGATGGATTTGGATACGTACCCTAGACTGTTGGGTTAAGCTAGGAACCTTTGGGAAATTTTTGAAAAAGTGAAAACCTCCAGGAAAAATTTTGGCAGAGGTTCTGCCCCCGTTTTGGCCTCTGGGGCAGAATTAGTTCCGCCAGGGCGACCCCGCTAAAGCGGAAATTTGCCCGTCAGAGCAGGATAAAGCGAGGCAGAACCTCAGCATGTCTTCCCCTATTTTCCTAGTCACATTTTCGGACCACGATTTGTGTCCAAACTCACCCCTGTCAATCCAACAGTGTTTAGCAACATAAGTAATATATTATAAATGCCTTAAGATTTGATAAAAGGCTGCATTAGACAACAAAAACAAGCATCCATATGCTACCAAAAACTTAGTAAAGTGAAAAATAAAAACAGAGTTGTCCAAATTACAAGCTCAAGAGGGGCAAAAGGGAAGCCAATCAGCAAATGTCGGACTGGGTGGTGTCAATGTCAGAGTCGAGGTCCTCTGGGGGTATCATGCCAGCCCAGGCCTCATTCAGCATCGGGAACTGTGTAAAGTCCTTTGGATCTAATTGAGGAATCTCTTTGCTATGAGCAACACAAGTAAAGATGGCCTTGATAGTCTTCCACATCCAGATCATCAGACAATCCCTGTCCACCCCCTTCCTCCTCTCTGGCGTAGTTGGCGACGGAGTATCTCGACCTCTAAGGCAGTGCTGGGTGGAACCGGAGTAAGGTTAGCATAGGCGCTCCGCATCTTTTTTTGGACAGTCTCTAGATCCACTTCGACCTGTGCACCTGAGAGTGGGTCCTTATCGTCTGAATCCACGGCCGCCTTACTACTGCTAGCTCTGCCAGTCCTCATCCTCTTGCCCCTAGAAGTGGAACCAGATCGAACCAAAAGAGGGTGAAGAAAGGGGGGTCCATAGGGAGTACCTCGTCAGCATCAAATAGTGGTATTCCCGCCCGCTTGCAGAAAACTGTGATAAGACTAGAGAGGAAGAATGCCTTCTCGTTACCCCTATAGAACATTTTCCACTTTGAGATGATCTGGGCCCTCACGTTTAGTTGTATGCCCTATATGGGGCATGCCACCACCAATGCCCGGGGAAAGGTCACATTAGTACGGGTTCCTAACGGGCGGATCCTCCTAGTCACCAAGTATAGCCACCTCTTAGCATCGGTTGACCAATCCGTGCTAGTAATACCTTCAGCAGTAGCCCAGTAAACCTGATCCCGACACGTGGGCTCAACCAGAGTGTCTCTTAGCCACTCCAGATCCATCTCCCGTAGCTTGGCCTCGAACTCCGCATTTAGGACATCGGGTAGCTCTAATATTTCATTAATAGCGGTGGCATTCAGGGGAATGTCAACTCCCCGAACACAGATGACAGGGTAAGAGTCATCCCAACGGACGGTGGGAAAAATGACATAAAAATCCCTCACCCAAGTAGAGCGTGCATCTGGGGGAGCCTCAGTCAATGGAAGTCACCCGAACTCTACCAGGCGAGCAAAGAAGGCATGCTCCTTCTCCTCTAACCTGTGCAGCAAAAAACCCTTCTCGCAATAGAACCCTGTGTTACGATGGTCATGATGTATCTCCCGACTTGAAGTATAGGGAAATCGAATGAAAAGTAAGTGTTCGTCGTTTTGTCTCACCATTTAGAATGCCTGCAATAAGTTGAATATAAGTTAGATCGTGATAGGATAGTCTATGTAAGGCTAAAAATTTAAGAAACAGAATTTTTGAGTTAATGGGTGAGGCCACTGCCTGGCGTATCCTGTCACAACGGCCATAATCCCGCCTTTGCGGGATTGTGAAGGCCGTCATAGCGGGATGAAGGCCGCCAAAGTAGCCTTCATCTAAGACAAACACCAAGCGCGTCAATGGCGTATTTTTGTCCCAAAACCCCTGTTTTCGAAAGAATTTCAGCAGATCAAAGTTATTTAACTATCCTAGAACATAAATATGCAATTATTCAACCAAATAACCCCTAAACAGTGTCCGGTTTTGAGTTTATGTTAAGAAGACCCTTTAACTTCCCCCACCCATTTTCGTATCAATTTAATTGTGTTTTTACGAAATCCTTACGCCCAAAACATGGTGGAGACATTGGGGACGTAAGGAAAACGTCCATGCTACGTTTATTTATCAAAAATCAAGCAACCTAGTTCTTTTCAAATATAACTACCTAATATCCGTTCTAACCGATTAAATAGTAGCATGCAATTGTTGCTAACAAAGTACTGAAAAATAACTGAGTTTTGACGTTCGGGGAGATGTGATTCGAGAGAGTTTTTGAGAGTTGGAAGTTAGGGACAAATGGGGGAAAATGTTATCTTTTCCCCTATTTCTGGTTACCGATCTTTCGCTGCAGCGGGAGATCCTCACCATAGCGACCCCGCCTCAGCGGGAAGGATCTCGCCCTGGCGGGCTAGATTGTGTAGTTTAAATTCTTTTTCATTTCCTCGTGTGTTGTCTCAGTCTTCTTCCGATCCTCGAGTATAGTACCTTGCTAGTATCAGCTATTTGAAAAGTCACCAGTTGTGGTGGTGGTTTCGTGATAACCTTACCCATTAGTTTGGAAGTACTCCAGAAATTAGGGCAGGTGATTACCCGAGCACTAGTTGTTCAGAGACGAACGAGGGGTAAATTGGTATATATTATAACGACCCGTACCGTCGTTAATTAGGAGAGACGAAAATCCAGGAAAAATCTGGGCCACTGTCCCGCCAGAGCAGGCAAGGTGCCGCTAAGGTGACGGCGTCACAGCGGGATAAGTTGGTGCCATAGCGGGATAGGCGAGGCAGAACGTAATATGCGGGAAATCCTATTTTCTCCATCTTCCTAAAATACCTAAATAAGTTGTAAAACACCCTAAAAACCTCAGAAAAGCTACTTTAAGCTTGGGAAGGAAGGAAAAAAGAGATTTCTAGCGTGAGGATGGGGAAATCTTGCGGATTCTTGGACAAATCCACTATCGTGAAGCCTGAAAAACCCGAATCAAAGTCAAAACTCCGTGCAGCTGCTTGGCGCCCAGGTAGGCTAGGTTTTATGAATTGAGTAGTTTAATTCTGTGCTCATCGCATGATATGTGTAAATCAATGGTAGGGTTTATGTGTAGACTTTAGCGCACCGAGCAAATTCCATGGGTAATTCCTAGAAATCAAGTAATTAGGTTTATGCCTTGAGAAGGGAAATTGATTATTTTTTAGGGCTTCTAGAATTGCTATCTTGGATAGAATTGTTTCAAGAACAAGACGATGAAATCATGAATGAAACTAGATTTATGAACATATGCTAGACGATAAATTAGGGTGATTGATTGAGGGATTACATGAAATGTGATTAAACCTAGAAAGAAGCCTTAGACGATGAACTAGGGCTAAGTATGACAAATTAGCGTATGTTGATAATGTTGTATTGTTGATTACACTTGTTGTGAATAAGATGAGTGAATTATCATTGACATGAAATCATGACTTAAATGTATGATCTTGAGGATATACTTGTGTTTGTGATTGTAATGTGTTGAAGGGATCGGTTGCCACATTCCGGCATAACTATTGGATCGATTGCCACGTTTCGACATAACTATTGGATCGATTGTCACGTTTCGGCATAAATAACTTGGATCAGTTACCACGTTTCGGCATAACTATTGGGTCGGTTGCCACGTTTCGACATAACTAACTGTTTGGGTTTAGATTCCATAAGAGAACCAATGATGTGGCTTAATTGTGTGACTTGAGAAAGGTGTTAGTCGTTCATAATTGATGATGATAATATATATGTGTATGTGATTAGATTGTTCATTGACTTATACATGTTGGACTTGTTTGGTATAATTGAAGGGTTGAGGGTTGTAATGGCGAGAAGTAGAGGTAGCGTGTGTGATGAATTATGCTTAGGTGGATTTCACCTTGGGTTTAAAGAGATTGGGTTGAGTTTTAAGGGAGCGTGATGTAATGTATCATGTGACTATGGTGGGGAAATATGACGAGGAAGTAGGGGTGTGACGTGATCAGTTAGTTGAAATGTTGGTGGTTGTATTTGGGGGAATTTCTCTACGTGTTAGTATGGTTAGGCTAAGATCAAGTACCTGTTAGGTAGGTTGATGGAAAAAGGATGTAAATAGTCAGAATACTATTGTATATTGGAGGTATGTCAAGAAAGGGGTAAAGGTGAAGAAGCAAGTGTTTATTTCATGATCTTATCAGTTGACTTCTTATATTATGTGGTGGGCGTCGAGTTGATCGATGATGCCTACCAGTACACGTGTTTTGTACTGATACTACTCTTGCTATGTCTTTGACATAGTCTGGATGCAGGATTGGTGATGTTTCATAAGGTGAAGACGAAGAAAATCTCCAACAGCTTCTATTCTTCCTTCTGCATGGTGTGAGCTGTGTCTTTTAATTATTGTCCAGTTGTACTCTTAGTAGCTCTTGTACCTGTTTAGACTAGATCCAGGGGAGTTGTTAAATTACTTTGCAAGTTTTTAACTAATAGTATGTCCAAGGATTTGATTTATAAAACCATAGTATTGTCTTATTTATTTATGTGTTCTCCAAATTTCCGCATGTTTTACTATTGAGAAATGAGGGTTCTCCTACTTAGGTGTTAGAGTGGGTGCCCGCACGATTCGATGGGTTGGGTCGTGACAGATAGGCATGGTGCTACGTAATCACTTGGGTCAATTTATTGCGGGGAAAACTTTATTTCTTGGTCGTGTGGCTAGCCCGTTGTTAGCCGAGATAATAGGGGTGCGTGAGGCTATTAGTTGGCTAAAGGAACAGTTCAGTAGAACGAGGTTGGTTGTGGAAACTGATAATCTACTTGTGAAGCAAGCTCTAGAAGAAAACTTGGTGAATTACTCTTACTTTGATTCTTTAGTTTTTGATTGTAAAACTCTTATCAAAGAGTTACCTTTTCTCTCTTTGTCGGCTGTTAAGAAATCAGCGAATCAGGTTGCTCATTGTCTTGCTAGAGCATTTATTTCTATGTCTGGTTCGATGGAGTGGGATACTAGCCCTCCATCTCTCATACCGATGTACTCATTTTAGATATGAATAATACATGATGAAAGAACCATTTCAATATATATATATATATATATATATATATATATATTATGTATAAAAATTAAATATTTATGAAAATCATTATTAATATCAGTATCACACATAATAAATGCCAAGCAAAAATGTTTAATCAATTATATATGGTTATAATTTTCATAAGGAAGGCAACTGATGGACGTTGGTTTCCATTTTTGTACATGCATACTCTTTATTTTTATTTTTTTGGTTAAATTAAATTCCAAATATATTTTCTTTTTGGTACAAAAAATTATTGAATTATTTTTTTTGCGTACTTTTATTTATAATTGCTATATTATCTTTAAAAGTTGAATATCAATATAAATAAATACATATAATAATATTTCATAATAAGAATTATGAAATTTTCAAATAAATTCTATCGTTATAATGAGGTTTGACTGTATTCAAATTACAATTTCCACAAACTCATATGTAGAAAATATTCACCTCCTATTTAATATAGTAATTAACCCAATGACTAAATTGGAAATGACGGTGGATCATAAATTCATAATTGATAATATTGCTAGTGGACGGTGGTAACGCGTCTAATATTATTATTACGTAGCTTTAAAGATGGTAATGAAATGGCAAGTAGGGCAATTCAAAATCGAATCGAAAAAATATTATTGATTTTATGGTAATGAGTTATTAGTTAACGGTTCATTGAAAAAATTTGATGTTATTTTTATTGAGTGGTCAATTTTGTAATGGACGTTTAAGATTTTTTGCTTAACGAGTTAATCGATAATTCGATATATAACTCAGAATAAATCTTGTAGGTTCATTATGTTTTACCACTCAAATTGTTCAAATAATGTAAATTACTTGATAATTTTTGGAATACCTATTTTGTTTTGGTTATCACATTGTTTGTAAGTAACTTTTAATGAAGAAAATTTTTCATGTGGTATCTTATAAACTGTTAACCCAATAACCAAATCGATAATAATTTGTAATCGATATCTTACCGTCATTTAACGATTTAACCTATGTATGAATCAATAACTAATAAGTCGAATTAATAACCTTCAAAATCAAATCGAACCGATCAATAAACCTTAGTTGGTAAGTACTCTTTTATTCTTAATCAGAGGTCTCAAATTCAAGTCTTGAATATAAAGTCGCTTTTGATTGTAAAATTTTAGGATGCAAATTTGGATTAGTTGACTTCCAAAAAAAAATAATACCAAATAACATATGAAAAACCAAAAAAGTCATTGTTTTGAAATAATCTTAATTAAGCACTACAACAAAAAAAAAAGTTTAGCGCTAATTGAGTCAATATCATTGCATGCAAAGTCGCTAGAACCTGTAATGACATTTATATAGAATGTTAGTATATTATTATCGCAAAATCCTTTATACATTATAGTGATGTCATCACTCATGCCTAATGATGTATCAATGTTGGGTTAAAAAAAGAATTATTGCCACGTAGGTGCCAGTTCACTACCCAAAATATTAAATAAAAGAGATGAGGATAAATTTTTGTTAACTAAATGCTGACGTGTACGTGCCACACTGAATTCTTTTGTTTGACTTAGTATTTACTTCTTAATTCTTATCCCAACTACAAATCCCAATGAGAATTATGGATAATCTTAATTTTTAAACATTTGAATTACTTAAAAATTAATTATATAAATGTATTTTTTAAGAAGATAAAGGTAAGAATTCTTATACAACATGTTTTGTTATATTGATTGTCTAAAAAAAAAATACTTTACACTATCGATATATGAGATCAAAATCATACTAGACTAGCTTACGTTTTCTAGTAATGTGCTTAGCACCACAAATCGACTAATTCTAATCGAAAAAGTGCATAAATGATCATGCATGTAATAGTTCAGAAGTATATTTAGACTTTTTTTCTAAAAAATAAATATTAAATATATTTAGAGTAATATAATAATGACAATACAATGAGAAGAATGATATAGAAAAAACATTAGTTTCATCGAAATTATTTTGTGAAGTGAATAAAGTTTATCCTCTTTCATAAATATTTTCCTATATTAGCTTCATATATCTTGATATTTATAGAAAATAAATACAATATTTTTGCAAAGTGCATCATTACTTCTTTGGCAATTGGTTCACTGTACATTTTTTTGGACAGCTAATAATAATAATAATAAATTAAAAATATAACTTGACAGCTAAGTAATAAAATTTGAATATATCTGAATATATATCTTTTCTATATATATACTCCTATATTGACTCTTCATATACTCTATATTCTTACTCTTTTCATCTTCATTTCTCATATTTTCTCTCTAAAAAAAATATAATTGTTAGTACTATAGTTTTTATTGTTTGTTGAAATAAAAAATATGGCTGGTGGTGGTGGAATTAGTCATGGAAATAATGGAAAAGAATATCCTGGAAATTTAACTCTTTATGTTACTATTACTTGCATTGTTGCTGCTATGGGTGGATTGATCTTTGGTTATGATATTGGAATTTCTGGTGCGTGATTTTTCGTGTATCGATATGTTGTTTGTTTGTTTCTATATACAAATTTAAAATTTAGAATCAGTCGATTTAGAATACATATATATCTCTTTTTTTTGTGTATGGATATGTTATTTGTTTGTTAACTTTAGAGTCAGTAGATTTAGAATATGTATATATCTCTTTTTTTTTATTTTTTATGTATGGATATGTTATTTTTTAAATTTATATCTATATTCTATCTTGAAGAACATGAACTCACAAAATATTGAATCATAAATTTGCTTTTGTGTTTGTCAAACATTGTGTACTATATGCTATGTTGCTCAGATTCAATACACATTTGTCAAACATTATTAGAGAATCGGAATAACATAACTTGTGTCATATGAAAAAATATTGTCCCATATGTGTCTGATTCTCCAATTTATTTATTTTTAGAAAATTAGACATATATAATTGGAGAATCTGAGCAACATAACTTGTGTTATATGAAAAAAGAAGAAGATTGTGTACTTATGGTCTATGTTGCTCAGATTCTCACACATCTAGATAGACATTATCTGGAGAATTCGAGCAACATAAGTCGTGTTATATGAAAAAAAGAGAAGAAATTGCACACTATATTCTATATTGCTTGGATTCTCACACGTCTAGATAGACATTATCTGGAGAATTCGAGCAACATAATTCATGTTATGTGAAAAAAGAATTAAAAAGATGATGTACTTGTGTTCTGTGTTGCTTCAATTTGGTCACACATCGTGTAAAATCCGAGCAACGTTCTTGTTCGTTCTGATGATGTTTGTGTGTGTGTTTTTGGAACAGGGGGTGTGACATCAATGGACTCATTCTTGGGCAACTTTTTCCATTCTGTTTACACAAAGCAAAAGGCAGACACATCAACAAACCAGTACTGCAAATTCGACAGCCAGACACTAACTATGTTCACATCATCATTGTACCTTGCTGCACTATTTTCGTCGATTGTTGCATCAACTGTTACAAGAAAATTGGGAAGAAAACTTTCAATGCTCTTTGGGGGTGTCCTGTTTTGTGTTGGAGCTTTGATCAATGGTCTTGCTAGGGATGTTGCTATGCTCATTGTTGGAAGAATTTTGCTTGGTTTTGGTATTGGATTTGCCAATCAGGTGATTTTTTCGCGTTTTCAATTTGCTACATGATATGTTTTTGTTTGATTAACATGTTCCTATAGTTCTTGCTTTTGATATTTATCATCATCATCATATGTTGTTTATTGTGTTTTTCGAGTGGATTTGAATTCACCACATGACATGTTTTTTATTTGTTTGATTAACATGTGATCCTGTAGTTCTTGCTTTTGATATCTATCATCATCATATGTTGTCTATTGTGTTTCGATTGGATTTGAATTCACCACATGACATGTTTTTATTTGTTTGATTAACATGTGATCCTATAGTTCTTGCTTTTGATATCTTTCATCATCGTATGTTGTTTATTGTGTTTCGATTATCACATTATTTTGTTGTTGTTATTGTTCCTTGTATGCTCCACACTGCTTTCCTTATTAACTACTATGCTTTCTTCATTGTTGTTTACTTTCTTGTATTTGTTGCACTTGAGCCGAGTTCTTTCAGAAACAACCTCTCTACCTCCATGAGGTAGTGATAAAGTATTTGCCGTTTGTCTATAAGCTACCCTCCCTAGACCCCACTTGTGGAATTTCACTGGATATGTTGTTGTTGTTGTTGTTGTAACATGTTCGTGGTAAATTTGTTATGCAGTCTGTTCCTTTGTACCTATCTGAAATGGCACCATACAAGTACAGAGGAGCCCTTAACATTGGCTTTCAATTGTCAATCACAATTGGCATACTTGTAGCCAATGTGTTGAACTTTTTCTTCGCGAAGTTTGACTGGGGATGGCGTTTGAGTCTAGGTGGCGCAATGGTACCTGGATTGATCATAACTGTCGGTTCCCTCCTCCTCCCAGAGACTCCCAACTCCATGATTGAACGTGAAAACAACGAGGAAGCCAAGACGAAGCTCAAGAGGATCAGGGGTGTTGATAATGTGGACGAAGAGTTCAATGATTTAGTCGTGGCTAGTGAAGCCTCGAGGAAAGTTGAGCATCCTTGGAGGAACTTATTGCAAAGGAAGTATAGGCCACATCTCACTATGGCTATTGCCATTCCATTTTTCCAACAACTTACTGGGATCAATGTGATCATGTTTTACGCCCCCGTCTTGTTCAAGACTATTGGTTTTGGTGGCGATGCTTCACTTATGTCCGCTGTTATTACTGGTATAGTCAATGTTGCTGCTACCATTGTTTCGATTTATTATGTCGATAAGTTGGGAAGAAGATTTTTGTTCCTTGAAGGTGGAATTCAAATGCTCATCTGCCAAGTAAGTTTAAAATCTCATTTTCTTACATTGAAAAACGGTTTCTAGGTACACTAAGTTCTTGTTATTGTCCAGAATTGCTTTAGATCATATGTTCAAATCCCACGTGTGACATTCTTGACTGCTCGTGACTTTCTAGTCACATGACAACACGATCAACTCTTACTAGTGTTTTACTGTGTAGATTGCTGTGGCAATATGCATTGGATCAAAATTTGGAACAGATGGTTATGCAGGGGAATTACCAAAGTGGTATGCAACATTAGTAGTAATATTCATATGTATTTATGTAGCAGGATTTGCTTGGTCATGGGGACCTCTAGGATGGTTAGTCCCTAGTGAAATTTTCCCACTCGAAATTCGTTCAGCAGCACAAAGTATCAATGTATCTGTCAACATGATCTTCACATTCATAGTCGCGCAAGTGTTCTTGACACTCTTGTGTCACTTGAAGTTTGGTTTGTTCATCTTCTTCGCGTTCTTTGTATGTGTTATGACAGTTTTTATCTACTTATTCTTGCCCGAGACGAAGAATGTGCCTATTGAAGAGATGGTTGTTGTGTGGAAACAACATTGGTTTTGGTCTAGGTTCATGACTGAAGTTGATTATCCTGGAGCAGCAGCAGCTAATGTTGAAATGGCAAAAGGGGACAATGGGAGCAAATTAGTATAGACATATTTATATTTGTAGTAAGTATTAATTTGACAAAAAGAATATATGAAAAGGGGGTGTTTTATGTAATGCTTTGTTAGTTTAAAGAACATATAGTTTGGCAACATATTTTGGAAGTTCTATTGAATTTTGTAGTCAATTTGTGGCAAATTTGTGTCAAGTTGAATCACTTCCTCTACTCTTTGATCCATTATATTTGAGGTAAACTAATTTTGAGGTTTAACCTGGTATGCCTATTTGTCGGTTGAATTGACTTGTTTCAAGATTGTTTAACACACTTGTTTTTTTGATATTCTTTATTGAAAACAGTCTTAACTATCTTCACAAGATAAAAATAAGTATGTTTACACATCACCATTCCCCGATCCCACTTGTAGTTGTCAACTTGTCTCTTCATAACAAGTGTGGGTTTTTGACTTTTGAAGAACAAGTAAATTAAATTTAAAACAAAAAATAAAAAACAAAAAGAGGTAGAGACCTAGCTTTATGATATAGTAAAGTACTTATTTATTATTTTTGGAAGATATTTCTTGATTTTTTTCTTGGAGAAGAAGGCAAGGGTTGACCCCAATCTTGTCTAAACATACAAATGAATAAGCAAGTTTGTTTATAATATAATATAAAACATATAGAAGAAATATTAAGTTTTGTTGATAACATATAAATTAAGGAGCCATTTGTTTATGTATTTTTTTTAAAATATAATATTTAGTTTTACATTGAGTTGATTTTTAAAAATTTTGAAAACATACATACTCTTAAAGTCAAATGCGTGATCAAATATAACTTATATACGTCTTTTTAATTTAATTATATGTCTTTTTAATTTAATTTCAAATAAGTCATAAGTTATAAAGCTCATCCAAACAGATTCTAAATTTATAATATATGAATAATTTTTTTTATCTCATTTTGTATTTGAATTAAAGAAAAATACTCCTACAAAGATTCCTTATGTATTATTTTAATTTTTTTTAATGTGCAAGAACAAAATTTCCTACAATATATATATATATATATATATATATATATAAAATAAATTTGTTACTTGTCATAAAATCAATTAATCCCAAACGTTGAGGAATACGTAAACATAATCCTTTGCAATTTGAATTAAAAAAAAAAAAAACTCAAAAGAAAGATCTCTCATATTATTTCAAACGAAATAAATTTCATCATTTTCCCCCATCAAAACGAAACATTAGTGTAGAAAAACATAACACAATAACCCAAACAGTAAAAAACAACTTATAATACTAAAATCGAAGAGTACAGTAATGATAAAAGAATAATAAATTTGATCAAATGCACCAAATATATATTATTATTTTTTAAAAAAAAAAAACTGTATAATTAATGGCAAATTTCAAATTAAAATTGACATTAGTTTTTTTCTTTTTTTGAATCTCTGGAATCTTGACCCCCATGTGGTGGGAGTTGCCCTCTACCCCAAGATCCAAAACTAATTTATTTATTTATTTTTAATTTCCTATTTTTTCATATATTTCTTTTTTTTTTTCTTCTTCTACGCCGTCTAGGTTTTAAACAAAAAAAAAAAAAAAAAAAGATTATAGCTAAAATCAAAATTGTCCAAAGGAGAAGGCAAAAAAAAAATTCCTTTGTGACAATGGTTTCTTCTTCTTCTTCTTCTTGCTGTTCAACAATAATTTGCCCTAATTGTTCTTCTAAGCTCCCATTATTATCACCTGCGCACGTTAGCTTCAATTGAAACATCCCCAAACAGTCACCGATAAATCATTTTTGCATCGTCATGTCAAGGTTAGTTTGAAAAGAGATGCGGTTTTGATTTTATTTTATGTTTTTTTTTTTATGAATTTTTTATTTTTAATTTGTGGGGTTTGGTTATTTTGAGTTTTTAATTTGTGGGGTTTTGTTCTTTTCAATTTGTTGTTGATTCTTGATGTTGTTTTCAATATTGGGTATATAAGCAAAGGGGTGGGGGGTGGGGTGGGTGGGGGATAATATGAACCATAGGGGTAAAGTTGGAGCATTTTTTTGTTTTTAATGGTGGTGTCTGGGCGAGCTTAGGCATATCTGGACTAATTCAAGGTGCACAGGTAGCTGTGTCTGCTAAGGCTTGGGCAAATAGGAAGAAATCAGCTAGTGTTTTTGTGTATGCTGGGATTTGAACGTGATGCCTCATGGTTCTCAATACACCTGGTTAAGTAAAATTGGAGCTTTTTCCGTGAAGTATGTTGACAATTCCATAGTAGTTTGTGCTATGGCTCGGTAACATAAGGGGATGAATTCATCATAGTTAAACTATTTTCATCAGATAAGAATGTTATTGGTTATTTGGATGTCTCGGTAGCTATGATATATTGAGACCTAACTAGTTAGTTACTAGCTGAGGTAGTGATTTTAAGTGCAAAGTTTCTTTTTTCTTTTGATTTGTGTGGGCTTTGGCTTTAGAAGAATACCTTCACTCTTTAGTTCTAAGCTTTGTATTTGATCCTTTTTAGCTTATTGAGCGGAAGTAGGTACCAAAGATGAGGTAAATGCCTACATATAAGTGAAAGAAGCGAATCTGTTTGGATATGAACGAGCATCACCGTAACCAATGTGGTCTGATCATCAGAGCAGAGTCCAATTGTCAGGTCACATAGAAGAAGAAGCGAAATGAGAGGAGTGTATGGAATTACTTTAATACCAAATCTCCACCGCATTGCAAATAAAATAAAAATGGTAATGTAGAAATGTAAAGGTAAGAAATGGAAGAGCAAAATTCTCAAATTCAACCTTGTTCTGGAACTCCTCCTTTCTTCTCCTGAAACCTGGGTTAGTCCAGACCCTTAAATAACAGAAGCATAACCAAGGTAAGTTTGTCAAACTACTCGACATGTAGCAGAAAGATTTTTAGCAATCAATCCGTTGACCCTATATACTAGTTATTTATCAAAAGCAATAAAATTGAATCCTTATGTAAAACTTATTGGTCATTATTTGCTAAAAAATCATGCTTTTGTATGGCATAGTTTTACCATGTTTTCAGAGTAGAGCCTACAAGACCACAAATGTGTGTTTGACCTGGATAGGGGTTATGAGAGGGGGAGGGGGGGGGGGGAGAGGTCCATAAGAAGGGTTCATTGACAACAACAACAACAAACCTAGTGCAATCCCACTAGTGGGGTTAAGGGAGGGTAGGATCTCCAGGGGAATATGAGATGTGGGGGGGGGGGGGGAGGACCATAAGAAGGGTTCATTGACAACAAACCCAGTGCAATCCCACAAATGGGGTTTGGGGAGGGTAGGATCTATGCATATCTTACCCCAACCTTGAGTTATTTTTGATTCTATTAGTGAATTCCTAATGGATTTTTTTCTCGCATATTGATTATTTTGATAGTACTTAATTTGCTTTTGAATGCCTTGGTCTTTTGTTGTCTCTGAATGCATTTTGTAACTCGCAATTGGACTTTTGATTGTTAATGCAGATTCTTTAGAATAGGTAGTATTAAAAGAGTTGCACAATCCCTTGAAAAAAGTCAGAGAAGTGCCTATTTAGGAGAAAAACATGGATTGCTTGGTAGGGTTGGGATATGTTCTTCAAAGTACAGATTTTATGGACAATACACATCTTCTGCTAGAGGATATGCTTCATTTACTGGGTACAGAGTACAAAACAGTATGCTCAACAATTTTCACAAGATACAGTCAGCCACTTCGTCGAGCAATCCTAAAGCACATCATGCTCGACTTGCTTGGAGGAGGTTCTTACTGATTTCTTTTTACAGGGGGAGAACTTTTATTCCATTAAGTAGAATTGCTCAAGCAGTTAGTTTGGCTCTGTGCCGCTCTGCAGTTGTTGTTCCTGGTATATTTGCCTTAAGATATGGAAAGAATGTAGCAGTGGCAGAGGCAGAGGCCATGCCGGTTGTGGACCTTTCCTTGCCAAGGAATACATTTTATCTACGTGCACAAGATAGTCATGTCTTATTTACTCGACTAATCCTTTCAGCATTTGAAGGTGCTGTTCTTTTTGTGAGGGCTTTTTATTTGGCAATCCTGTTCTCTCCAAGCATTGCAATGGCGCCATTTGCAGAAGTTCTGGGACCTAGGTACAGGAAAATATGGCTTCAGGTTGTTCACCGGACTCTTGAAAGAGCAGGTCCAGCATTTATAAAATGGGGCCAATGGGCGGCTACACGGCCGGATCTGTTCCCAAGAGACTTGTGTGCTGAGCTGTCAAAGCTTCATTCAAAAGCTCCTGAACATAACTGGGCCTACACAAAAAAAGCTGTTGAAAAAGCTTTTGGTCGCAAGCTTTCCGAGATATTTGACAATTTTGAGCAGACCCCTGTAGCATCTGGAAGTATAGCTCAAGTGCATCGTGCTTCCTTGAAGTCTAGATATCCTGGTCGTGAGAACAAGCCCATGAACGTGGCAGTGAAGGTTAGACACCCTGGAGTTGGTGAATCAATTAGAAGAGACTTTGAGATTATCAATGTAGTTGCAAAATTGTCAGGGTTCATACCATCACTTAAGTGGCTTAGATTGGATGAAAGTGTCCAGCAATTTGCTGTCTTTATGATGTCACAAGTTGACCTAGCAAGAGAAGCTGCCCATCTAAGTCGTTTTATTTATAATTTTCGAAGATGGAAAAATGTCTCTTTCCCTAAGCCTGTTTATCCATTAGTACATCCTGCCGTGCTGGTGGAAACTTTTGAGGAAGGAGAAAGTGTCGCCCACTATGTTGATGAACTTCAGGGTCATGAGCGACTTAAGAGTGCTCTTGCTCATATTGGAACTCATGCACTTCTCAAGATGCTTCTGGTAAGTTTTTCTTTGATGTATTTTGTTCGAATTGTTTGTATTATCATGGATTTGTTTGTGGTTCATCATATAGTAATTGGTTTCTTAAAATTTGTCTTTATTTTAATTATGTGCCACGCAACAACGCATTTATCTTCTTCTCTTCTTTTCCCCAAAAAAGCAACAACAACAACATACCCAGTGAAGCCCCCAAGGCCTAGCTCGAGTGGCACAAGGTGGAGGATTTGTGGCTTAGGTCGCAGGGTCAAGCCCCACACCATGCAAAGCGAAGCCCGGTATTTAAGTGGAGAAGGGTAGAGGGGCGGACCCATTATCCACCTAGTTTAGAAGGCTGTGATTGGTCCAAAGGGCGGGTCACATACGGATTTTTCGGTTATCAAAAAAAAAAAATACCCAGTGAAATCCCACAAGTGGGGTTGGGGTTTCCAAAAGAGCAAGAAGCTAAAAGGTGTATAAGAATACTACTCAATATGGTGTATAAGAATTCTCAAATACTTTTCCACATGCTGTAAACTCCGTTAAAACATGACATAAATAAAGCTAATTTGATATTCCTTAGTATTATTGGTTCCTTTTTTCTTTTTTCTTTATACATAAATCTTAGATGAGTATTGGACTCATATATGGGTGTATAAGAATACTACTCAATATGGTGTATAAGTAATGTTGGAATTAGTTGTGGATACCTGCACCCAAAGGTGTGGCCTAGTAGTCAGGTTCAAATCCCAACAGAAACAAAAACACTAGGTGATTCTTCCATTATGTTCTAGCCTTGGTGGACAGAGTTACTTGATATCTGGTGCTGGTGGGAGGTGGCAGGTATCCCGTGGAATTAGTCGAGCCACATCACCACGGGCATCCAAAAAAAAATTTAGTTATGGTTACCTCTATCTCAAAAAGTAATGCTGAGATTAGTTATACGGGTATCATTTTTTATTGATTTTGGGTTGTATGAAATGACTAGGGTGTATTAGAATAGGATAGTATTGAATAGTCCTATTAGAATAGGAATTACCCCCCATATTGTTATTGTCATAGTTTACTATGTATAAGAATAGTGTGTATTAGTAATACATTGGTTGAAGACATTTCCAAACAATGGATCGAATAAATTCCAAAGCTGGTGAACATATTATTTTCTCTATTACCTCCAACCAAACGACCCGTAAGAGCAAATAATGTTATATGTTTGTGCAAAGATACCCTATATACTTTTGCTTGATGTCTCCATTCATTATGCATGTGCATATGTTATTGGTTATTCAGATATATTCCTTTTTGCTCATCTCCCGTTTCTTCTGCACAAGATAATGAACAGCATTTGTCTTCGCATCAAGAAGTTACTTTCTTCCAATATGTTCAGGTGAAGCTTATAACTGGCTTCACCCTAATGCTCTCAAAGTTACGTTCAAATAAACTCACTTTGAGATATATGCTGTAGCTTGTACACAGGCGCAAGTGGCAACCTACTAATTATTGAGAGTGGGCAGAACGCTGAGTTCTTTACTATTTTGTTGCTCTTCACATGGTCCTTTCATGGTAGTATATTATGTGAAAGCTTAGATGTAAAATCAACATAATAAATGGAAAGCGGAGATGTGTGTGTTTGTGTGAGAGATATTTTACTAGTGGACCTAAGGTACACTTCTTTCTTTCAGGTTGACAACTTCATGCATGCAGATATGCATCCAGGAAATATTCTTGTCCGTGTACCAAAGCACAAGTCCTCTCAGAAACGTATATTCAAGTCAAAGCCACATGTGATTTTCCTTGATGTAGGCATGACTGCTGAACTTTCTCAGAACGATAAGTTGAATTTGCTTGAATTCTTTAAGGCTGTTGCTCGTCGAGATGGTTCCTCTGCAGCGCAGTGCACTTTAAATCTATCAAGGAAGCAGAATTGCCCTAATCCAGATGCCTTCATTAAGGTAAATTTCGTACTGATTCAAAATTTCTTTTCTACTTCAAGGCGATTCTCAAAGACATGAATGAGAAACTTGGATATGCTTGTTTCTATTTACATAGTGACATTTGTTTTTGGACTGGTTTAACCAAAAGTACTTTGACTAGTTAGCTATCCTGGAAAATAAAGTTCAATGAAGCAATACCATTAGAATTGATATGCTGGTTATTACTTTATGAGAAATTGGGCTGAATCTCCAGTATACGGGTGTGGAGACATGGTTTCCCTGTTCTCTAAATGGCTTTTTCTCTTTTAGGAAGTTCATCAATATGCCTTCTGGATGTCAGCATTAGGGAATTGTCCTGAATGTTTACCCTTGGTAGAAGAGCATGTCAAACTTCTCCTTTTTGTTTTGTTGATTAAGTAAGAGCATGCTATACTAATTAAAAGAGAAAGTCAAAGGGATAAGGAAAACTAGGATGCAATGTGCCAGAACCTTGACGTTGCTTTTCTTGCCATCATGAAATCCTCATCTACTCCGGTCTCCGGGTTACGACTTGCAATCAATTAGTCCTTTCCTCGACACTGGTGTCAAAGGAAGAGCACAACCTAGAACTATATATGGAAGATCATGATTACTGGGCATTGTAGTCAATGTCATACCATATCCTTACAAGTGACAGCAACTAGTGGCCACTTCTTATAAACATCCTGCAGTGCCAAATCCAATTATATTCTCTTTGTGTTCATGATGTCTGGAAAGTCAGATGCACAGAGATAGTGGCGACTTTATCAGTTCACCTAATGGTGTAGATAATTGTGAAATCAGCTCGCTTGCTACTTATCTCTTGGAATGCTCTGGTTATAATGAACGGTGAAAACATGGTTTTCTTATAACATCCTTGAACTGCTAAAATGTTACTTTAGAAAATGATCTTTTTTTTTCCAAAAACTTCCTACATCATTGAGGAAATTGTAGAAAGAGAAGTTGTTAGGGAGTAAAACGTTTTGGCTGACAGACTATCTCAGATAGGACTAAACTCTGCAAGTATGGATGCAAATACGCTACAGCTTTTTGAGCTACCTCCATCGTTGGTGGTTACTTCTCTTGAAGATGATAGGATAGGAATGTCTTCCCAGAGACAGACTAATCATAGAAACTCTTCAGTTGTACTAGTCAGCATTTATCTAACTTCCAACGGGTTGAAAATATTAGCACTGCTACTAATACCCCTGCTCCCCCTATGTTAATACCTTTTCACCAAAAAATAAAAGAAAGAGAAATTGATACATAAACGAAATAGGTTATCAGGGTGAAACTTTGCATCTGGTCTTTTTAGGTTTTTTTTGTTTGGAGGGTGAGGGTGGGGGTGGGGGGTGAGTGTAGGGGGGATTGGGTCCAAAGTTCAAGAAAAGATTTATGGACCGCCAGAATCTCGAGACCATTTCTTATTGTCAAAAACTCTCCCAATCCTTCTTCCCTAGAAATTTTTGAATATTTCAGGAGGCCCCTTTTCGTACAGACGCTCATAGGTGAAGGAGACCATCCTTTGCTCCTGTCAGCTGGATCAAAACCATGCTCCAATGTGCAAGGCCCTCTCCTGAAGAGGTCAAATAGTCATGATCCATTCATATTACTTTTGTCTTATGGACCGTGTCTAGCGGCTGGTGAATCCTATCCTGTACCTGAACTGGATTTGGATATTCAATTCAACCACACTACCCTACATGGAAGTTTAATGGTTTTGGGACATTATTTCCCCGGATTTTAGGCTCCCTTTCTGTTTAACCAGCGATTCTCTTAGTTCCGATATGTGTGTGTGTGTGTTGTTTCCATTGTTCTTGATTCGTTGATGTTAGTTCTCATACCCCTAGTCCTAGAAATATATGATTGTATAATGTCTTTTTTATATCCACTGCCAGTACGTCTGTTTTGCTTAGGATTTGTGCCAGTACATCGTTTTTAGTCTCTGTCTTCTTATTATACAGGAAGTGAAAGAGTCTTTTGATTTTTGGGGGACTCCGGAAGGAGATTTAGTCCATCCTGCGGACTGCATGATGCAACTACTTGAACAAGTTAGGCGTCACAGAGTGAACATTGATGGCAATGTGTGCACTGCGATGGTTACAACTTTAGTCCTGGAGGTAGTTACTTTCGATATCACTTGAGCTTATATTTTTAGATTATAAATAATTAATGGGTGAAGGTAAAAAACACACCTAAAGTATCCTGATTTTTTGAGTTTCAAACTTGAACTATCATGTGTACGAGTTTCTAGCTGAACTATCACTAACTAACTGTTTATCAAAACACATCTCAACTATGAGTTGTTCCCTTTTCCTACCTGAACGATGGTGATATTTCAGGTAGGAAAAAGGAATAACTAATAGTTGAACTATTTTTTGATAAATAGTTGATGAAAGCTCAGCTAGGAAACTCAAAAAACCGGTATACTTAGGTGTGTTTTTGACCCTTCACTCATAATTAATTGGACTCAGAATTTCTGCTTTTCCGTAGTTTAGGATGAACTGGTAATTATAAAAGCGACTCCCTCCATTTCAATTCATTTGTCGTACCTTCCTTTTTAGTCTATTTCAAAAGGAATGCCTCTTTCCTTTTTTGGCAACATTCTAACTTTCTACATGGTGTGTTTTAAGGCCACAAGATTGAAGGGCATTTTGGTACATTTTACATATCTTAGTTTAAAACTACAAGATTCAAAAGTCCTTTTTACTTAAACTCCGTGTTAAGTCAAAGCTAGATAAACAAATTGAAACGGAGGGAGTACATGGCACTACCAATGATTACTTGACCGTACCCTTCGTCACCTCTACCTGTGGACAACAAAGGGAATAAACCCGAATGAATACTATTGCTACCGTACTATACGTGACCCTGTTTATCTTCTTGCTGCAGGGCTGGCAACGGAAACTTGATCCAGATTACAATATAATGCACACACTACAGACCTTGCTTCTCAAAGCCGACTGGGCAAAGGATCTTTCCTACACAATCGAACAGGTCATGGCTCCATGAAACTTCCCTCATGTTACTGCAAACGAATCATCTCACGAATCGTGATATACAATACACAAATGTATATTTTAGCCCCAAAAGACCAAAATCCGGTCTCTAGTTTACATTTTAACCGATTTAGATAGCCACATATCTGCCTCACAAGATTTTGTTAGTGAAAAGAAATCTTTTATATATATCGATCACCAATAATACTGACCTTCGGGAGCTTGACACTTGCGGCAACAACGGCAAAAGGAAGTGTAGTATCTTCCTTAGTTAATTGATTGATTTTTCGTATTTTTTTCTCCTTTTCTCATAGTAGTTTTGTCTAGGGAAAAAGGAGGACGAAGACGTTAGAATTTTGTTCTCATCCCTACAGTTTTCCTCTCAATGTATGTAAATTTTCTAGTTTTTGTTGTGCTTTATTATTCAATATTAGAAGAAAAAAAGATAAATTTTGTGTGAAGCTGTTAATTGTTGGTTAAGCTGTTGAAAGAACAAAACGTATATATGAGTTGTGTCTATACAATGCTTTCCCTATTGTTTGTTATGTCCTCTTCACTTCTGTATTTTCTTTTTCAAACTGCTTTGGTATGCGTTATTTAAGTTGAGACTCTTTCGGAAACAATCTTTTCACCTCCATGAGATAGTGGTAAGGTTGTATACACTGTATCTCCATGCTTTACCTTTGGAATTACATTGGATATAATGACAAGAAGCTTTCTGCAAAATTGATACAATTTGGTTGGCTCTATATGTTGATGTGCATTAAAATCTTTTGCATTCACTATGACACCTGGAGTTTGTTATACTTCATAGCTCCTAAAGGCATTGGTATAGCCTCCAGGCTTAGGGATTTGTGACTTAGGTCACAGATTTAAGCTCTAACTTGTGCAATTTACGTCTTGTATTTAAGTGGAAAAGGGTATATGGTGAATGAATTATGCTCAAGTTTTAAATGTTGTGGTCGGTTTTAAAGTAGGTGTCAAGCCTTTCTATTGATATGAGCTTTTGGAAAGACTAGTCTGTTATCCTTGGAGTAATTTTTATTTGTTGAGCGATTATCCTTCCATTGAAATACGCAATGTTAAATTGTGTATATTAGATAGTAGATGATGATTATTTGCATACCAAATCAGTAAGGATATGACACGTGTTATTATAATATACTCTTTTCGCTATATACGCAACATATATACCACTTTTTTTTCCATGTATCCTCATGTAATATAAAAATCATTTCATATTTTTTTTCTGCTTCATTGTAATAATTTATGTGTCAATATCTCTGTAATGCATATATAAAAGTTCTGGAAAAAAATACTTACGATTACAACAATTATGAATAATAAATACAATTAATAAATTAGTTCCTATCTAATCCTACTCAAAATACATGTGAAAAATAATCGTACAGAAAATTTCATATTTATTTTTTTCTTAAAAAAAAAAAAAATACCTATCTTGGAGTGACGGTGTAATACAACTCTTCTTTGAACCGTGTGTAAAGAAGGGATATTTTGGGCTCCAACTATCCTATCTTGTACGAAAAAATGTCTTACCCTCAGCATCTTCATTTACGATACGAAGAAGGTGTTTAGGAGGATCATTTCTCCAAATTTGAGGTTTTTTCAAATGATGTCCTAATTGTGCAAATTTATCTGCAGCTCGATTTCCTTCTCTAAAAACATGTGTTACTATACAACTTTTAATTTTAGGAATAAGTAAATTTATACAATTTATTTGTTTTTGCACTTCTACACATCTAACAACTCTTTTTTGAACAATAACTTCAACCAATGATTTAGAATCTCCTTCAAGCCACACTTCTTCCCAACCATTTTCAAGTATTAACTCCAGACCTCTGGTTAAAGCTGCTAATTCAGCAATTGTGCTATTAGATTTTCCGATTGATTCAGCATACCCTAATAAAAATTCGGCCTCGTGGTTCCTAAAAATACCTCCAATGCTTGATTTTCCTGTTTTGCATTTGCATGATCCATCAAAATTTAATTTTGTCCATCCTATTTTTGGTTTTTGCCATGATACTGGAATTAAATTTGAACTTTCCTTGTGCCAATTTCTTAGAAGTAATTGAAATGGCTTTTGATGAATCACCCTTTGATATCTCAATATTCTAGAAATATACAACATTTTTAATTTTATTTTTTTTTTGGTTTTATTGCCTACTTTTTTGAATAATCATTAGGAGGGAAGAAAATGTAAAAACTAAAAATAAAAAAATAAATTTTAATCTTGGATGAAAAAAATATCTCCATGATAAAAAATTATGTCATGATGAATAAATATTGCAAAATCAAAAGTGATCCTAGTTATGCTTACCCTTTATAGGAGGAAAAAATTGTAAAATAAAATCAAAAAGATTAATTTCAAATGAAAAATATAGTCCCATGAGCAAATATTACATAATTAAAAGTGACCCTAGTTTTGTATACTTTTATATGAAGAAATGAAAACATAAAAAATAAAATCAATTTTTTTAATCTCGGATAAAAATTATAGTTCTATGAGGAAAAACTCCTTTCATGATAAAACTTATGACCGATGAAGAAATTATTACAGAATCAAAAATGACCTTAGTTTACAATCAGATGAATGAACCACCGGAGAAGCTTGTGTATGCATGAAAGTTGGTTTAGTTTCTCAAAATTATGAATACAAAGAACATGAGGATGCAATATACATTAAGACATTTAAATTAAGCATGATCATCTCTTAAACAATAATGAAGATATAAATATGTATTTTTTGCATGGAGGAGTTTGAGTGCCATGAAAGGAAGGTAAATTATTCATTTTTGAGTTATGAAGGCAAGGCAAAGAATTGAACTTTTCTTGAAAGATGAATAAATATTCTATTAAATTAAGACCATTATATATATGCAATGGAAAATCAGTCATCATTTAGTGGACTTGTTTAAAACTTACTAGTTGCCATTTATATTTAACTGTCAAAAAGAAATAGTTAATGATTCTTAAAAAAGCATCAAGAATATTCATTTTTTGAGTTTATGGTGGTTAAATATATAACCCTAATAAATAGGAGATTTTACACATTATCCATTCATTTTTGTTAAGTTTTCAAGAGTAATATTTTAAAAAGCCTAGATTTGTTTCGAAATTGACGTTTAAAGGACATCGCGATCATTGGTAGAGCTAGCTTGTGGGAAAATGCGTTATTTGAATCCCTTCAATGATAAATTATATGCGTAAAAGAGGTAAACATATATTATATATGTTTGCTATATATATAAAATGTTGAATCACCTTAGCATAGGAGAATATTCTAGTTTAGTGATAAAATTGGTTAAAAAATCATGTAACCAAGATTATTGTCGAAATACCAAAATCTCTTACTTGGTGGTATATATATGTGATGTGTCAAGTAGTAATAAAGTTTAAGTTGTATATATCGTCTGTATAAATAATAAATTTCAGATAGACAACCAACCAAGCTATTAGATATCTCTCTTATACACTTATTATATGTTTGTCATATACTGAGAACACACCGACAACAATTACAAACTATTAAGATTGTGGGAGTATTTTTTTATAGTTAATATATAATCAACGGGTATGATCATTATACACCTTTTTTAACAATAAAAATTGGAGCAGGAGAAGGAGAAATGGGGGAGGGGATTACAAGATGAAAAATCGATCCTCACCAACAAGGTGAAAGTTCATATAGACAACCAATCGAGCTATTAAAATCTCCCTTATATACTTATTATATGTTTGTCATACATTGAATATACACCGACAATAATTACAAACTATTAAGATTTATGGGAGTAATTTTTTTAATTTTTTAAAAAAACTAGCTAAAATTGTTGTTAAGATCCCAAAAACTTTGTGACAAACTTGTATAAGATTGGGCTTTTATAGATCATTGTATAGCCCACTATATGAACGAAAGGCCTTTGGACTCAATTATGTGGATCGTATTGAACAAAAAAACTCTTTTTTGGGACATAAATTTATATTTTCGTATCATAATATTTCATAAGTTATGACTTGTGCCACGAAAGAATTTATGTCCTGCTAGACATAAGGTCGATCTCTAAATACGTTTTTTCGTATTTCGAGTAGGGTTGTTTTTGGCCAAATTTATATTTCCACATTAGAGTATGTCATATTCATATTGACTTTTCAAATGGTGGCAAAAAATTCATATCAGACTCGAAAATCTGGACATCCCACCTTAGAGTAAACGTTTTTCAATATTTTCATATTTAATCCGTCAAAATATTTTCTCTAGATAAACAAATTTCTTAAAATTGAGGAAAGTGATTTTTCAAGTAGGAAAAATAAGTTCAACATACAGCATTCCGAGCTCATTGTCTCCTCCCCACCCCCCACCATCCCCATATCACGACTCCCCACCCCATTCTGCTCATACACTATTTTATCAGATTACATATAAATATTTTTGGGATAATATATTTTTACTTACTTAGCAAACACTAAATTTAAATTAAAAACTCATTTATTTTTTAGCAAAATATTTTCTATGAAAATATTTTTACACCCCTAATTTTTACCTCTTGGAGTACAATTGCATGAGGTAAGCTTGTCGTCATGCAGCCTTCATTTGCAAAAAAAAAAAAAAAAAAAACCCAATATATTGCTTAATCAAAATTAACACTCAAAGTTAAATTTGAGTACTTTAATTTGATATTTTAAACTTAAAATTTTAATATTAAAAATATCATACAAAAAGTACAATAAATTATAATTTTATCATAAAAAATATATTAAAATAGTGATCAAAGTTCATACTCTTTGACTCTCAAAAAAAAAAAAAAATTACGACAAGAAAAAAGGAATGGAAGAATAACAATATAATAAATGATAACAATATATCATAAATTTTACAAGTCGTTAATCTTTCATTTTTTAATTTCCTATCCCGTTAAATAACATCGCATAATAAATCGAGACAGAAAATATTTAGAAGCAAACTTTCAATCCCCATGACTGGCCATTATACATAAAAATAAAGTTGAATATAAAATAAAAATAAGAGTGAAATAAAAGTGAGAAAAGTAAAAAAGATATCATGATGGTGCTATCTTCATAGGGTGAAAGCGTGAAGGCAAAGAAATTCACCACTGTCTCGTCCTCCTATCCTTGACCACATACAAATTTGTGAAGCACATTAAAAGAAAATAAAATTATCAAGTATTCGAAATTTATTGATCTGATTAATTTAAATTCTACATATTACTTATTAAAGGGAGACATAATCCCCGCTTGCAAATTCTAAGGATTCAGATTCGAAATCTCTTATTACAAGTGTAGAAATCTTGCAATAAGTTTGTTCACATGTAGTTGTTTAAACATTAGATAGTGCTCACCACATTGTATAATTATAAGGAACTATAGTACTTTAGCATAGTATAATTGATCAAGTTAATTAATTAACTCTTAATTAAAACAAATTGTTTATTAATGTGAAAATTGTACTCAACAAGTAAACATGTGTTACTTGACAAAGTCATTTTGAACTTTAATTTCTACTTTCACAAGAATCAATAAATTTTTATAACAGTATCATTCTTTTATAGACAGGAAAAAAAAGAAAAGAAAAAGAAACAAAGAAAAAGGAACAAATATGATACAAAAAAAGTATACATTAATCTTTTTATAGACAACTTGCATCATGTGTATATGTGAATTGAAGCTGCTACTACTAAACTTTTTAGGCTATTTTGATTCGCGTGCGTGAAGGTGATTAATTGAATTTCTTTATGAAAAAAATATATTGAATATATACATAAAGGTGGATCTAAATAGAATTGAGCGCTATTATATGATCTGTGTTCGAGTCAAGACTATATCATTTTCTTTTTTTAGCCGACAATTAAAAAAAGTACATAAAATGTGTAGATGTGATAGATTTCAAACAGACAATCTATGCATGTAAAGTAATGTCAAAATCATCAATCTGCGAGAGCGAGGTTTATTCAATTATGCTATTTAATTTTATATTTATACATTATAAGTACATTGATATCTATAGGTATTAAATAGTTTTTTAAGATAAAATAATATTATGAAACAAACTTTAGATCCATTCATGATTGTTGAGTTGAGCTCTACTAGCTAGATCATCAACCTCTTCATCATTATGTCTTATGATAAGTGACTTATCAATGGTCCTAGAAGGAATAGTAAGATAATATATGTTGTAAGATTTTTGTTGAGTTAAATATTTTTATATTTTTGTGTTATATTGATCATGTTAGGTTAAAATAGTAAAAAAAAATAATTTGAAAAGCTTTATACCATTAAATTTTTTTTACATTATATATATAATTTTCTAATCTTTACAATTACTAAAGTTCGAACATCGAATTATTTTCTCCTTGAATTAAGTTCCACACGTCCGTCAATAAATTGATTCCGAGTTAATTTTGAGATTTGTTATGTGTCATGGATGCACATGAATCGTGATTGAGCATTTTTTAATTTGATATGATAAAAATTGTATATCAAGTTCACACTATTGATCACTTTGACATTTTTAGACTGTTCCATCAAAATCATTAGCATTAATACATGTTATTAAATCAAATCAGCTCAAAGATACTCTTAATATATAGACATATTATGCTTAGAGTCAGCTTAATTTCACAATTTATTCCAAAAGATTTCACACAATTAATAATTGTTACATCTAATTATATATCACTTCCCAATATTTTCGTAACACTTTATTCACCCATCACGTAATTAAGAACCTAATAGAACCAAAGCTCACACACATTTAAAGACCATTTTGATTAACTATACTGATTTAATTTGGGTTTAGTTTGATTTTACATTTTAAAAAATTGATAATACTTGATTTGATTTTAGTTTTTCTAAAAAAAATCTGAAGAAATAATTGAACCGAACCAAATCAACAAAATATATATTAAGAACAATTTTAAATTTCTTTTGTATATTTTCATCAAAATTTGTTTATGTAAGCAAAAAAGTCTTAGAGGAGAGTATTTATCTTGTTGGTTATATACATTGGGTCTGTATGACAATTCTTGGTGAGACTTGTCACAACTCTTTCTTATCTAGGTCAAGGTGATAAATTTTAGAGCTTTACTCACAAAAAATCCAGGAATCAATTTTTTTTGTAATGCTAGTCGTTTTAACTATTTTTCTTTTTGAATGAATTATTGTTTTCTTTTTCTTTTTGAATGAATCATTTTAAAAAAAATTTCGTGTATGATTAATAGTCGAATCAAATCAAACCAAAATCGATAACAATCAAGCCGATAAATGTATATTCTATTTTGTTTGATTTTAATAATTTAAAAATCAACTAAATTGATTTGATTTCGATTTTGACCAATAACCGTTCGTGAACATTCCTACCTCTAACACCTTGAATAGGTATTATTGTCCGGAGAATTAAAAAATAAATTAATATAATTTTCTCAATTTTTTTAAAAATATTTTAAATATTCATTACTAAAATTAAATCTTTTGAGTCTAGACAAAAGAGAGTGTATATACAAACACTTGTTTTTTGGGTTACTCATATGAAGTTTGATATCCGTATTGTAGTTCAACTAATTCAAATTCACATAACCTACGTAGAGTTCATTCGAAGAAAATACTTTTCTATCAAAGGTTTTTTTATATTCAAAATTTAAAATCAAAACTTCTAATTAAAAAACAAACAATCTCATTCATCGCCCTCGATGTGTGTGTGTGTGTATATATATATATATATATAATGCATATGATTATAACAGGTCACTGGTGATATAAATGCAGATTTTGACATGAGAAATTTCCTATATAGGACACAATAACATGTAGGGATCCTAAACTGTCTGCCTTTCTGTATACTATAATTCCCAAGTTCAAATATTAATTGTACTCACGTTTGTCACACAAATATTTAAAAAAAAAAAAAAAAACTATTCAATGTATACTATCAAAGATTACGGTAAAGTGATAAGTATTTTTTTATTTTTAAAGATCTTGAGTTGTTATAAGAGCACTTTACCTTTAAAATAGAACTTTTCTTTACAAATTTAAAATTAATAATGCTTCAAAGAAGATATCGAACACACACGATGAAAAATTAAAAAAACTAATTATGACTTAGCTATTTCAATGGGGCACATTGTTCCAAGAGAATAGGACTTTCTTCCACCCATAAATGACTGACCCACTTTCCAAGAATCACGTGAATGACCTTTACAAATAGTTTGGTAGAGTATATTAACAAAAATAATATATATATTAATTTTGTGTATTGATACTATTTTGTTTGGTACATTTTCTCACGCTATGAATAACTAATGCACTCTATTATATATTAAAGTGTATATTGCTCTAAGTTGCACAGATTTTTCACTTTCGTTGCTGCATCGGTGTTGGATTTTCCAAAAATACACTACTTTTGGAGAATTCGACGAATGAGATTCAAATGAAACCCAATCTATTTTGTCCTCTAGCTCCGTCCCAATTGTACCCTGAGGTATATTAGTTGTAAATAACTTCGTAGAGTTGGACAAACATTGCCTAAGGAATTCAAGATTTTAATAGAGTTAAAGTTTTCACTAATAAAGTTTCAAAACTTTTTAAAAAACGGAGAAGGGTCTAAAATACCCTTATAGTATCGGAATTGGTACAAAAATACCCTTTGTTTATCTTTTGGCCTCAAAATATCCTTGGGGTTAACCTTTAGGGACCTATTTTGCCCTTTAGACTAACAAACTACTTAGTCCATATATTTAATTATTTCATTTATTACGTGGCATGCTGTAATTGGTTGAAAATTTAATTAATTAAATCCTAATTTGTTTGACCCAAACCACCCGGATCCACCCGACCCATCTTTCAAAATACCCAACCCATCCAAATAAATCACCCATTACCCATTTCTTCAAAAAAACCCTAAACATTTCCCCCAAACTTCATAAGTTCTTGGAGCTCTTTTGAAAATCATCTTCTTCATCAATTTGTTAAATTTTGTGTTGTTTCAATGTCGTCTTGGCTCATTATCTTGTGGTTATTGGATTGGATCGATAGTAAACTTCCAAGTCATGTGTCATTGATGATTCACAATCAAAAGATTGAATTAGATTCAATTCGGAAGGAAAGAAACCGATTGAAGAAGATCCTAAAGGACGTGGGTGGCATTGAAATTCATAAACCAAACATTGGTTCTAACTTGAATGATATGACTTTTTTGAAAATTCAAATTTGGAGGATTGAATTGAATGTTCTAATTTGAAGAACTTGGATGATAATAAACCAAAGTGGGAGTTGAAAGGGCTTCAATTGATAAGCTTGCTTCTGATCTCTTGGGGTATTATTGTTGGTTTTGTAGCTGCCAAGTTGATGTAGTGTGTTGTAGCTATGTTTGAACTTCTTTTCTTGGATCGTTTGTAATGTGTAGTCCTTAGTAGTTTGGTGTAGCTTTGTTCTAGTAGTGTGTAGTCATTAGTAGTTTGGTGTAGTTCTGTTCTAGTAGTGTGGTGTAGTCGTTAGTATTTTGATGTAATGTTAGCAATCTATAGGTTACAAATTTGGTGTAGCTCTATTCTAGTGGTGTAGTCGTTAGTATTTTGTTGTAATGTCATCGTGCTTTGCTTGTTGAAAGTTGTTAGCAATCTTGTTGATCTCTTGATTGTAATGGAAAAGTTGTTAGCAATCTTGTTAATGTTAGCAATCTGCATTTTTACCATTTAGCAATCTGCATTTTTTTCATTTAAAAAATCTGCATTTTTACCATTTAGCAATCTACATTTTTTCTATTTAAAAAATCTGCATTTTTACCATTTAGCAATCTGCATTTTTTCTATTTAAAAAATCTGCATTTTTACCATTTAGCAATCTGCATTTTTTCCATTTAAAAAATCTGCATTTTTATAGCAATCTGCATTTTTTCCATTTAAAAAATCTGCATTTTTACCATTTAGCAATCTGCATTTTTACCATTTACCAATCTGCATTTTTATAGCAATCTGCATTTTTTCCATTTAAAAAATCTGCATTTTTACCATTTAGCAATCTGCATTTTCATAGCAATCTGCATTTTTTCCATTTAAAAAATCTACATTTTTACCATTTAGCAATCTGCATTTTTATAGCAATCTGCATTTTTTTCATTTAAAAAATCTGCATTTTTACCATTTAAAAAATCTGCATTTTTTCCATTTAAAAAATCTGCACTTAACTACTTCTCAAAAAAATGGCATTGTCATATATTTTGAACCCATAAAAACTTAACAGTCACTTGTTCAAGACAGATTAACATCAAAAAAGCAAACTATTTCATCATGCCATTACATTTAGCAATCTGCATTTTTATAGCAATCTGCATTTTTTTCATTTAAAAAACCTGCATTTTTACCATTTAGCAATCTGCATTTTTTCCATTTAAAAAATCTGCATTTTTACCATTTAGCAATCTGCAATTTTATAGCAATCTGCATTTTTATAGTAATCTGCAGCCCACAAAAACTTCTGTGACACATTCTGCACTCCAACATACATTCTGCACTCCAACAAGACATAAAATTTATAAGATAAACATACTTTCAGCCCACAAAAATATTCATGGCCAGTCACAAAACATAAGAACACAAAATGACTAGTGTCAAGACTGAAACGACCAGCTTCAGGACTGATTCACAAAAATAAAATAAAAGTTTTCATTGTGCATTTACATAACAAACAAAAATCACTGCATAATGCATAATTGTCATTCCTAATGCTTTCCTCTCTTTGGATTCAATTTTCCAATCGTTTTCTCCTTTTCTATTGCCAACTGATTTGAGGTCACACATAATTTGTCTTTCCAAGTCAACTTTCTTGGTGAGTATGGCAGGTTGGTAGGCATACTTACACCACTCTCATCACCCCTGAAGTTAATCTTCCTTGATCCTGTTGATAGTTGATGCAACTTCTTCATTTGAAGCCTCGTTTTAGCTTCAGATATTGCTCTAGGCCTAATTATTGAGGTCTCATTCTCATCCTCACTTTCAAGCTCATCTTCATCTTCATCAATAAGTGCAACATGTTTGTCCTTTGCTTTCCTCTGTAAGTTTGAAGGACTAACAACATCAATACTTGATTGGCTTGTCTGAACACTAGGAGATGGTACAAATTCAGGAATTGACATAAAGACAGATTCTTGACTTGATTGTGGTGCTGATAGTGGCACATCTAGAAGAACTTGTGCTCTTCTTTCAAGCTGAACAAATTGACATAGTAGTTAGACTATTAAATAAACAATGTAACAAATGACTAACTAAGAAATAATGAATTTACCAGAGGACAATTCCTTTTATTGTGACCTGGTGCACTGCAGCGACCACATGACATTTTCAATCATTTTCTACTTTTTGACCACAATCCCTCCCTCTTTCTTGCTTCATCCCTTTCCCTTACTCTCTTAGTTTTTGGTCTACCAACCATTTTATGTACTTCTGGTGGCTCCATCGCATGAGAGGGATACACTTTCCAGAATCTTTCACCCCTAACTGGTTGAATTTTATGTTGGTACACCAACATATAAGCCTCTTTTGAATACCACCAATTCATCTCATTTAGTGGTTCTTTTTTATCATGTTCTAAAGCTTTAATGGCATGAGGACATGGTATTCCTGTCAAATCCCATGTTCTACATGTACATTTCTTCCTAACAAGACTCACAACATGTCTATCAACACCCTCAGCCACCTCATAACCTAGGTCTCCATTAGATTGAACATGACAACCATGTGCAATGATTTTGTAATCCTTATAAAGATCCATAGCATATGGACTGAAATCTCTTGTCCATTTTTTACCCTCCTCTTCAAGATCTTTCAACCTATTCATAACCTACACATAACATAACAATGAAATATTTATATATACATATATAAACATATTAAGATTATATTATATCAACTAGTTATGAATAAACATAGATAATACCTTGATTCTAATATCTTCCAACATCTTAATTATTGGCTTTGACCTTGCTTCCAAAATCCATTTGTTGAATGACTCAGTAAAATTATTTTCACATGCTTGATTCTTGCAAATTGTGTCAAAATAGGCCCTGCACCAGTGTGTGCAGGGTACCATAACAGATCTTCAGGAGCTTGTTCAAACATGGAGCCCATGGTTTTTAATTGATCTTGAAATTCCTCTACATATGTACTCCAAGCAGACCACCATAATAATTTTTTCATCTCTACACCTCTCCAAGTCTTGGCCCAATTGGCTTCTATGTGCCTTACACACCATCTATGATGTGCTTTTGGAAGCAACTGACCAACAGCACCAACTAACCCCTGAAACAATAAACAACAAAACAAGTAAGTAGTTCAACTATATACAAAAAAAAAATCAGAAAGTGAAAAAGAAATTAACAAACTATTACCTTTTGCATATCAGACATAAATGTTAATCCTTCACCATCTTTTAGATCTAATGAATTTCTCAACAACTCAATGAACCATTTCCATGTTCTGGTTGTTTCTCTATCCACCACTGCCCAAGCAAGTGGATAGAAATGCTTTACTGAATCTTGTCCAAGGGCAACCAACAATATTCCCTTACACTTTCCTTTTAAAAATGTTCCATCCAGCCCTATAAATGGCCTCAGACCAGCTCTCCATCCATTTTTCAAAGCTTGAAAGCAAACATACATTCTTGAAAATCTTCTTTTCCCTTGTTCCAAAGCATCTTTAGATATGTTTATCACCACATCAGAACCAGGATTGCTATCCCTCAATTCTTGAGCATAAGCCTCCAATTTGTTGAAATCATCAATAAAACTACCCTCAAGTTTCTCCAAGATAAGTTTTTTAACCCTCTTCATTTTTGAATAACTGATATTGAGGGAAAAATGATCATCTACATCTTGCCTCATGTCTTTCACTTTGTACTTGGGGTTATTCTGAACCTTGTTCTTGAAGTAGTGTGCAAAAGCTTGTTGAGTAGCTCTTCTATTCTTAAAGGCTTCCTGACAAGTATGTTTTGTTTCTAAGGTCTTAATTTCAAATCCTTGGCCTTTCTTAACTTTTGATATTAGACACAAAAAGGGACAACCAATATCACACTTATATCTAAGTCTGGTAGAATCACTCTTCACAACTCTAAGACCCCTCTTCCTAACAATTGAATAATTACTCACAATTCTTTTAGCTTCATCAAGATTCTTGAAGCTCATACCCTTTTCTAACTCCAAAAAATTATCTAGTTTCTCAGTTACTTCTTTTCTTTTTTCCCTCCTAAAAAATTCCAACTCATCACTATTATGATCACTAGCAAAAGGTTCATTTTCACCCTTCTCTTCCTCACTTGATTCACCATCAGTTACTGCATCTATTGTCACAAGACAAGCTTCATTAAGTTGATTGATATCATCATTAATTACTGTAATAGGGAGAGATTCATTCAGTTGGCTGTTGTCACAATCGGTTACTGCATCTACTGTGATAGGAAAATGTTCATTAAGTTGACTGATGTCAAGAGCTGGGACATAATCTTCACCCTCCTCAACAATAAACAGTTGAAGTTGAAGCACATTAGATTGAGTAAACAATACATTCTGCAGTGTTCTAATTCCTGAATCATCCTCTACTAGATAATACTTATTAGAAGGCCCCAAGCATATCAATTGTTTCACCTTACTAGAACACAATTGTTCAGTGTATTCTGAACAAAAGTCTATATATGATAGCAAATCTGGATCATACTCCTTCCATATATGAGTCAATTTTTTAATGTAATTAACTTGAGGAGTCAGGGCCCACTTGCCCCCATAGTTAAAGACCACATCAACCTTTTCACCCATTCTTTGAAGAAAGTCACATGACAGATATAAAAAAAGAGAAAGTGGCTTATCAGAAAACAATAAAGAAAACAACAAACAAGGAATCTACCAATATTTTATGAGAATACAAAGGGGATAGGGACCACATGTTATGTCTATTAGATTAAATAGAGAATGCAACACCAAAAATAAATAAATGCATTTAAGTATGACATTCCTAACAGACAAGAAACCATGGAAAACAGAGAAAAATACACGAAATATATGCCTAAAAAGATAAAACATTCAGCTTGAGACAACATTATTAAAAGATAATAAATCGAGATAATAACGAAAACATAAAATACATGTATCTTCTAAAAACAACTACAACAAGCATATACCACATGTAACAACATAAAAATGTAAATATACATCAAATTATAACAACATTAGACAACATTAGAGTTCGAAATAGTAACTGAAAATACTAAAAATAGAAGAATTCTTACCTGAGTGGGTGAGGATATTAATCCGCAATAGCACGAAGAACAAAAACTTCAAATTGTTGGCAAGAACGATTGAGTTCTAATGAGCTTTGATTGAGGAAGAAGAGATGAAATTTGGAGAAGAAGAGATGAAATTTGGAGAAGAAGAGCGTAAAATTCTTTTTAGGTTAGAAGTATTGGGGTTGGATATTGGGTTAAAAGATTTGGGTAATAATGGGTTAAAAGATTTGGGTTATGGGTGGGTCTTTTGGGTGGGTTTGATTTTTTTAATTAGTTTAATTAATTATTAGGATAGCCAATAGAATAGCGACACGTCATAAATGAATTTGTTAATTGATGTTATTATTTAGGCAGTTAAAAATAAGGGCAAAATAGAGCCTAAAGATTGATGTCAAGGGCATTTTAGGCCCGAAAGGTAGAAGAAAGGTAAATTTGTTCCAATTCGGATAGTTGAAGAGCATTTTAGGCCCTTTTCCGTTTAAAAAATAAACGCACTAAATAATCAAAGCAACATCTCATATATAAATAAAAAAAAATTTAATAATATAATTTTTCGTTCAAAGATTAGAGCGACTCCAGCTCTATTTCACGTGGGTATAAATGAGGAGGCCTCGTAGTGAAGCTCTGCTCTGCTCTGTTTTTTCATACTTTCAGAAACTTCAACAACTTTTTTTGTTCTTTCATAGTTTCATTCATGAAGTTCGATCTCGAGAATCCATTAACGGCCTTCGATGGACATGACGACAACGACGCCGTTTCAGCTCTCTTCGCCGCCGAGTCCGATCACACACCGTCCTTCAAATCTACCGACGTTCACTCTTCCATTCGCAATCACTGCTTCACTCTCATTTCTCAAGTAAAAATACTGTTCAAAATCCTTAACTAATTTGTGCTGATTCAATTTTGTTTAATTCACTATGTTCTTAGTTATTTCTGTTTTTTTTTTGTTTTGCAAGCGCAGTTTTCGTATGATATTGATCGATTTACTGCATATCTAGCTGTCAATTACATCGATCGGTTCCTATCCAAGCAACTTGTTCTGGTAATTTATCTCATCAGTCAATCGCATTAAACATAAGCAAATGAAGAATCTGAAATAATGTCTTCATATGTGTATGCTGTAAAGAGAAACTAAAATGTGAATTTCACGATGATATTAGTTGAAGATCTTATGGAAATTTTACTTATATGAAGAATCTGTAACAATGTCTGCATATGTATACGCTCTGCTGTAAAGAGAAACATTAGATCAGAACTTCGCGAAAAAATAGTTGAAGATCTTATGGGAATTTTAATTCTGGGATGAATTGTTGAAGATCTGATGGAAATTTTTGCTTATCTGCAGGAGAATAAACCATGGATAGTACGGATTCTCGTAACAGCTAGCCTTTCGCTTGCTGCGAAGATGAGGAACATCAACAACTTATCGATCTCTCATATCATAATTCCAATATCCAATAATTCATCGATGAATCAATCTGAACAGAGAGACGATGAAGGCTTAATTTTCGATTTGCAGTCAGTTCATCGAATGGAGAATTTGATTCTCACAACGCTCAATTGGCGGTTACGTTCCATCACGCCTTTTGCGTTTCTGCAATTTTTCAACTCGTTGTTTGAACTCAGTAATGACCAGTCACTGAGTCAATCTCTCGGAACTCGAGCTTCAGATATCATTTTCAACTCTCATTACGGTACGTATTTGCGATAATCGTCGGCAACTTAATTTGTCCATAAAATTTCATTCACATGCCCGCTGATTCATTAATTTGCCTATAAAATTTTGATCCATGTGATAGTTGATGAGTGTTTAATAAGTAATTGATGATAGTTCAGACAGAAAATAAAAATAAAAAATACATGATAGTTATACAAAATTAACCAAAAAAGCAGAATGATTAAAAAATAAATAAAAAATAATCAATTAATTCCTTTTGTTATTCGTGTAGAGTGCATTTGATATCGTTTTAAATTAAAATAAAATAAGAGACTATACATGCATCATGAAATATTAGTTGAAAATTATTTTAAATAAATAGTTAATGATAATTCAGATAGAAAATGCATGTAATAATGCAGGAGTGGAAATCACAAAAGCGTGATACTATCTTATTTATATTTAATAACGTTAATCTCGTGCTTAATTACGGCATTGTAAAATCTGTTTGATTTTTTACTAATAGCAGCAATTAATTATTTCTATCTTTAATTTATTTATTTTTGTTTAATAAAACGTTAATCTTGTTCTTAATTGCAGAAATTAAGCTTCTTGAGTACAAACCATCAATATTAGCGGCATCGGCGTTTCTGTGTGCAGCTCACGAGTTGATTCCCCAACAAGTTCCATTTTTCTTGGATGCAATTAACTCTAAATGCGGACACATTTATAAAGTAAGATTCTTGTCGGTATTTGTCTAAAAAAATTCGAAATTTAAGTCGTATATATTTTGTGATTATAAGTTACATATTTGACTGCTCGATGAAAGATATTTATAATCGTTAGCCAATAAATTATACATGTATTATATATCTGGTTTGTATTTTTTTTAATTTTGATGGGCGATCATTTATGTAGGAGGAAGTTTTGAATTGTTGGAGTGTAATGCGGGAAATTTCTATTGATGAAGTTGTTTCTTTTAGCTTGTTGACACCAAACAGTGTGCTTGACCAAGAACGTACAAGTGAGAATGCAGATAGGAACAATAGCAAGAAGCGAAGATTGAACGATTTTCGAAATAATCAAACGTTTTATATCTCTCAGGTTCAACACTACTAAAGAATTAGGGATGACAATTGGTGCAGTGTGGATTTAACCTTAGCCCTACATTACATTGCTTGCTTAGTAAAATTGTATGTTCTCAACCTCTACTCCATGTTGTTGCTGTTTACTAAAAAATGTGATGGGAACGTAGAATGAAACAATTTTGGAGAACAAAATTAGAGGAAAATTGTACTCCCTCCATTTAAAGTTTAGTGGTCATTTTGGTATATATAATATATTTTTTGATTTAAGATCGTAAGATTGATTTTTTTTTTTTTACTTTTAAAATTGTGTCAAATCAAAAAAAGATACAAACTGAAACGGAAGAACTAACTTCACCATTTTGAATAGTTACATATATTCTCTTTTCTACGTCAAGAAACATGAATCACAAAGAGAATACTTTTCTCTTAATAAATCAAATATGACACAAATCTAAATTAATTGATTTGCTTCTACTAAATGGAGGAGTGTTTAAATGGGAGAGAAGGCGGGGCAAAGAGAGATGAAGCATAGAAGACAAGCGTTTTTCACTTAAATTTTTGTCAATTTTAGTTCCAATAGATATGTAATTAAAATAATAACACTTTATCATCACTTTTACTTGGTTCATTTTAGATTTTACGCATCCTTAATACTATTAATATGTCTATATTGTCATTATGCAATATAAATTGATGTGAAATCTTAGATGTTAAAAAATAATTTCAAATCCAAAACATGCAATAAAAAAATGTCACTAGTTCGAATTCGATCACATATATTGCTCTCATAATTTTATGATATTATCCTTATTGAGTAGTATATCATTTATCACCGATTTGATAAACATAACAAATTTTTTTTTAATCTCTATCTCTTAAATTTCATGTATGATTAAAGGTATCAAGTAATCATCACTAAATGTTGTTCATTGAATGAGACTGTTTTTTCTTTAATTAGAAAATATTTCTCCCAAATAAGCTCCACGTGATGTGAATTTAAATTAGTAGAACGCTAGATTATCATCGAAAATCGAATAGGACATTAAAAAAAGAAGTGTCACCTAAATCCACAGGGAAAGAATATAAAGTTATCGAAATAGGATTGGGCAGAGGTGAAAATTGTAACCTTCAAATTCCACATTTTCTTTCACACATTTCGTCGTACACTTTCCGGGCATGGCATCACCGAAGAAGCCACCAACAGAATCCGACCGACCACCGACAGCCATCATGCACCAACCGGCTTCCCCACGCTTTCTGCCGGGAACACCTACATCCGGTGCTAATCGGAAGATCGCAATCGCCGTCGATCTCAGTGACGAAAGCGCTTACGCCGTGAAATGGGCAGTAGAGAATTACCTCCGTCCAGGTGACGCCGTCATTCTCCTCCACGTACGCCCTACATCCGTCCTCTACGGAGCTGATTGGGGTGCTATAGACGTCTCTATTGACACAACGGATGAGAAATCGAAGCAGAAACTGGAAGAAGATTTCGACAACTTCACTAGTACGAAATCTAATGACTTGGCGCAGCCGCTTGTTGATGCCAACATTCCGTTCAAGATTCGTATTGTGAAGGATCATGATATGAAGGAGAGGCTATGTTTGGAAATTGAGAGGTTGGGGTTGAGTGCTGTGATCATGGGTAGTCGAGGGTTTGGGGCATCGAGGCGAAGCACAGAAGGAAGGCTTGGGAGTGTCAGTGATTATTGTGTGCGTCATTGTGTTTGCCCTGTTATTGTGGTGAGATACCCTGATGATAAAGATGGTGTTCCTGATGATGATGATAGTTTGGGTAACGATGGCTCAGCTAAAAAAGCAGCAAAGGCGAATGAGGTGCTTCATCCGGTGCCTGAGGAGGATTCCCTTTATCACGATGTATCGGATAAAGCCACAGGTATATCTTAATACTTACAAACTACAATGTGTATTTCATTTTCTCAGCTTAATGAAAGAAGAATTAGTTTGTGAGATGAGACTGTGAACTGTATTCAACAAATCAAAATGCGGCATTTAGTTAATATGATGCTGGTTGAAACAAAGATTGGGACTTCGTTATCTATTAAGGACTACGCGATGTGTAGTTTGTTTTGATCACCTAAGCTAGTTGTAAGTAATGCTATATGGAAGTATTTTGATCGATTGCTGTAGGAAACTGGGATTCTATTTGCTATGGATTGTGAATTCTGTTTTTTTAAATGATGCGATCAGAGTGAAAGCGGGACTGCTTTGGACTATTTTTCCTTTGGCCGAGGGTTTATCGGAAACATCCTCTCTACCTCTGAGGTAGGGGCAGTGTTCTGGACGGTGAAAGGCGACAAGGGTCTGCCTCGCCACACGAGCGGCGAGGCGCTTGCCTTTTTGAATTGAGGCGCCAATTAATACCAAAAACTTAAAATATTTAATTGCATATATAAATATACAAAATCTCAATAGCAATAACATATATTATCTAATACTATATTATTTAGTATAAAACTAAATTGAGTAGGGTAGAAAATAAATGTAGAAGGATTGAATTTTTTTTTAAAAAAAAATGTAGGCAGACTGCAGTAATGCAGTCAGTTAGCAGTAGCTTCAAAATTAAAAAAAATAGTAAAAAACATCGTCTGTTTTTACTGGAGAAGATAGTCGTGAAGTAGTGAGGGAGGAGAATTGGAGAAGAGAGGGTCGCGATGGAGAGAAGAAGTTCTAGGTTTGCAAAAACACAAAATAAACCCTAATATTGCCTTTTAATTATTAAATCAGATTTTTTTTTTTAAAAAAAACAAATAGAAAGGCGACGCCTTGTTGCCTCGCCGCGTCGCCACATTGCCTTTGGCGAGAAGCGAGAGGCGAGCGCCTTTCATAACACTGGGTAGGGGTATGGTGTGCGTACACTCTAGTGTCTACCCTCCCAAAACCTCACTTTGTGGGACTAGCCTGGGTATATGGTGAATCTGGGAATGGACTGATGAATCTTTGATTAGTTGAGCCTCTATTTCATTTTATGGAGATTCTTGTGGATTGTACATTCTGAGAGGGGTTGAAGGTTTCTCTGTTTTAGGATCATCAATCTAGTTGCTTGGCTTTGTTGGAGTGAATGAAATGATTGAGATTGGGGTTACAAGCAATAATTACTACGTCCCTATCTCAAACAAGTTGGGGTAAGTGGTAACAGTGTAAAATCTTGGTAGATATTAATCGAAACTTAGCTTTGGCCAAGTATTTGTGCTTTTAGCTACACCTGTTTCTTATTTGATGATTTCTTCTCTTTCATTCAGCCTTTTCTCTTTTCCATTTATGTTCGCTGACCTTTGTGTTAGTTGAACATAGTTGTTCTCCCTCCCATTTCTCTTTCTGGTTAACTTATCAGTAAAAAGGAAAGTGCATCAGCTTATATTTTTCCATATATACCTTCTCCTGAAGGGGTATGCTGGTTATGTAAGCTACTACATTAAACGTATAGGTGTAACGTATAGATGATACACCATTAGGCAAACTTTGGATTTCTGGGGCAGAGTCGATGATTGACTTTCTATTAGGATACAAAGTAGGCACATTTGTCTATTTTCTAGATTTGTAGATGACATATATAATTAAAATGCTATAAGGAAGAAAATGCTTAAATGGGTCCCCAAAAACGTGTAAAATACTAAATGATCTGCTTCACTCAAAAATGTGCCAAATTGTTTCACAACAACACTATATCAATTACATCATGCTTTGGGAGATTACTTGAGACCATGTGAAATGCTTTTGGGGGAACAAGTGTCGTGGTAGTGGAAAATGCTCAACCATTAGCCATCGCCGAAAGAAGGAAGAAAATGCTTGAATGGGTCGTGGATCGATTTCTGAAGTTCTGAAAACTTTTAAGTGTTCCATTCGTGGGTAGGAAAACATGGTTCATGGGTATAGAACTGACCATTAACTTAAAACAAGAGTCAAGAATAGCAAATGATTGAGGGTAAGGAGGAACATGAGATTGATAGAAACACTTGAAGGAAAGGTAACACTGTAGTGTACCATGTACAAGAGGAGGTATGCGAAAAAAGAGAGGGTTAGGATGGAGAGGAAGAGGAGGGATGGAGGGGAAGGATATAGGATAATGAGGTAGCCTATAGGAATTTGTTCACCTAGGTCCCCAATGTTTTCAGATGGGGAAGGGCTGGCGGTAGAAAGGCTAGCAAGATAGAATTTTTTTTCGAGGACTCAATAAGTCCCAAGTGTGGGTGAGGGAGGGAGTCCAGGGAAATGGATGAGGAGAATTCATTTCAAATGCAAGTCCAGGGGATTAGAGTTTGACTTTGTAATGACAGTCTGAAGAAGACAAACAAGACTCATGAGTGTATGCTTATCATGAACCCTACTGGGGATGGTTGGTGGTAGAAAAGAGGCAACGAAGAGAGAGCAAGAGAGAAGTGGTGGGTGGCTGGTGGATACAGTTGTAAAGAGGAACCACTGGGGAGGGTACTCTAAGCTGGCAAAAAAAGGCTGGAGACTTTGTAGAGGGGAGTGAATAAAGAGAAATTCTCTCCCCTTCGTTATCTTAAGCTTGTTTTTGTTTGTATTTCCATGGTTGAACAGTTAATTTTGCATACCTGTGGGTTGCTCTACCAAGGTTTTGAAATTTTAATGTAGTGCTGACCTTTTCATCTTGTTTATCTCCATTGATGATGTAGACTTCCAGGTGCTGAATTTGTTATTTCTCTTCATGCATCCTTTATATCTACTACAAGTGTGACCTACAGTTTCCCGCTGGTCTGAAATTCATTTAAGTTTAGTGTGATAATAGGATTCAAGGATAAAGAATTCACCACTAGAACTGGGTGTGATTTTTCAGCATACCACCATGACTCTCAGCATTTATATGGTATGGTGTATGTTGCAAAAGTGTAGCTTTTCATTGGCGACTGGTGAGTTAGATGCTATGCTGTTAAGCTACGCTAAAATGACTCAATATTTTTAATTGTTTGTTGATTTGTGTAGAAAAGTCTCATGTAAGTTATTCATACAAGAGGCATAGCGTAAACACTTTGCGCGTCTACTGCAATTTTTGTGCTGAAGTAGCTTTAACTAATTAAGAGTATGCATATACTATTATATGTAGTTCTAACTAGAGGCCAAGGAACCTCTTTGAAAGTCGTCTTTTTTCATCTACACTACAAGACGGGCATGAAAGAAAACACAAGTGTGAGTATTGATTTCAAACTGACTGTCTTGAGTCCAATCCTTCATACTTATACTGAAAAGTTATTTGACAACATGAGACATGTCTAAAATCCATGGAAACAATTCTCTTCTCTTCTGGAAAACTTTTTGACAGTACAAGATGGAAAATTGTCAAATATAACGTTCAAAAGAAAATGACATCTCTTGTTTTTTCCTTTCTTGTGGCCAAGTTTTTGTTTCCATTATTCTTTTCTAAAACTATTAGCTACTCCATATCAGCAGAACTGGACATCCGTATACATCGAGTGGACCTATTACAAGAAATAGTATGTAATATATATTATGCATTGTTCTGGATGACATAACTGATTACCAAGGTGACTTTGCATGATGCAGATACGGAGAAGGCTTCTTGAATAATGAAGACGGGTGTGCATGTTTCAATACTGACAAAAAAGGGCCTTCAATGGTGTTGACCGCGCCAGTGAGAAATTAATTTGGTGGTTCTCTGTGCCTTCTTTCCGCTAATTATCTTCTGCTGTGCTTCAAGTTCGTGAAGTCTGGAACAATTGATATTGTTCATGAGCTACTCCTTTGTTCTCTCTTTCGTTTTCATTTTCCTTGTCTTTTGGAGGCGTGGGGGCGTTGTTTTAGTTTTTTGAATTGCCTGCCTGTTTTCTGGAGCTGTCATATAAGTTCACGGTTCTTGGTTGATTGCATTGATATGGAACAATGCTTTTTGTCTTAATTTTTGTGGCTGTTCTCTTTTCCCTTTTGTTTGCTTCATTCTACTGGCTAAGACGATTTTGTAGGAGGCTGCTGTCCTACATGACGTTTGAGTTTGCTATTTACTTTGATTTCTAGCTATGTTGCTATGTCCCTCCAAAAGTGTTTGCTGCACCCGGGTCAGATCCAAAAACATGGTAGTTGGAGGATTTGGCACACACCTGACAATACTTTCGAAGAACTCGAGCAACATATAATAGACCTCCCATACAATCAACTCGAAGGAGTTTCAACCATTCTGTGTCCATTGTCGTATAGCCCTGTGGACAATTTGATTATTGGAACATCCTTCCGCGGGGTTCTTGCTACCTTTCATTAACACAGATACTAGGTTACTCTATCGTAACACTATCCACCAACGCTTAGACATATGGGAAGAAATCAAGTGTTAACGTTTTTCTCTGAAATTTGAACTCGAGGCTTCATGGTATACTTCTATAGTTCTAATGTACATGTATGGTTCTAAGTTTGATGAAATAGAACGGTTTTCACTTTTCAAATTTGCGAGTATCAATCAAATTAACTTAATTAGGAAGGTAAATGCTCTCAAAAAAAAATAAAAAATAATAACAACTTACAACATCAACAAGAAGGTACAAAAATCGCTTGTGTTTTATTTATCAATCTCCAGAAAATGAACGTTTGTAATGGCTCATAAATCGAGTGAAGAAATTTGAAATTCATTTACCTTCCTTTAAGTTGACACACTAAAATGTGGAATACTTTGTTCAAACCTAAAAAAATTACTAGGATCCACTTTACTTTTCACCTTTGCTAACCTCTCAAAATTACCATCAAAATATTTTTCACCCCAAACTCTAGAATTTGAATATCTATAATCACCATCATTTTCCCCAAAATCAAGATCCCTATAATTGAGATAACCATTTCTTGGGAAATGTGACACAAATGGCTTCATTTTCTCATAAAGATCCCTTAGCCATTTAATCTTCTTGTTAGATATATTTTTACTATTATCATACCAATTCACCATGTATTGAATGTTGAACAAATTTCCTTTTCTATAAGGGAATGGTATTTCGAATTTCGAAATTTCATCCATTTTTCCACCTAATGGATCAAATATCATCATAGGTCTTTCTTCAGCGAGAAACATAGTTTTAATCATCCCCCATACCTCTTTTGGCAATGGACTCTTCACAAAATCGGACGTTGCCTTATAGTAATTCTTTCTTTTTGGCATGGTCTTGTTCACCATAAATTCAATCGAATCGTTTGTCCTCTTGGATGCAATATACAACGTTGTACGAATCCAGGGGACTTCAAAGCATTCTTTCTTTATACAGGGCAATCCTATCGCGCAATTCACTACTAGATCTTGAAAACAATCCTTTGTAACTAACCCGAATTCGGGGAAAGTTTGGTTCAACATTGGGAGTAACTCACTCACTCTACCAAGAAACAACCCTTGAAATGACACTTGTACTATTTTTTTACTCCCAATTCCCATATTTTGAATCAAAACTCTCATGAACAAATCCCGAGACAATCTATGTGACACATTTTGCCATCTCTGGAGTAAATTTTTAGTCTCTCCATGTAATTTTCGACGTACTGTGAAAACAGTAAGCTTTGATGGTATGCGTACTAGTTTAACTTTCCAAGCTAAAATGACACAAAAACTCGATCCTCCACCTCCTCTTATAGCCCAAAACAAATCTTCTCCCATCGATTCTCTATCAAGAATTTCTCCATTTACGTTCATTACACGTGCATCGAGGACATTATCAGCTGCTAGGCCAAATTTCCTCATCAAAGTACCAATTCCACCACCACTTATTATCCCACCACTCCCAACACTAGGGTACAACCCCCCTGGAAATGCAAGATTTTCGCCTTTTTTTGCGATTTCATAGTAAAGTTGCCCCATTGTAACCCCTGTTTGAATCCAGGCTATTTCGTTATTTTTGTCAATATAAATGTTATCTAACTTGAATAAATCCACGATAACGAATTGTTCCCCTATTTCAGAGCGAAAAGATAAGCCTTCATAGTCATGACCACCACTTTTCACTCTAATTTGTATGCCAAATTTTTTGCTACAAAATATAATTGCCCTGATATCGGATTCGTTTATCGGGGCTATTATAAAAATTGGATGTGAAGATGAAGAATTTAGCCACCTTGGATTTTTCTGACCATATTCTAAAAGAAATGAATATGTTGGTGATTTTGAAAAATGTATATGTTTTTCGATATTTTTGTCTGAAGTATGACTATAAATGCAATTAAGAAACTCTTGTTGAGCATTAGTTTCAATAAAATTCAAGAATGAAACTAACAAAATTGGGAGAAATTGAAAATATCTTCCCATTTTTTCAAAACGAGTTAAAGCTACTAAACATTAAGTTGTTGTTGGAGAACTCGGTATAAACAAGAAGAAGAAAAAGAAGAAATTCGAAATTCTTTTTCTCGTTTTATTTAGGTGGATCAATCTGAACTCTCGATAGAAAATGAAAGAAGCTATAGGCAAATGACTTCTTTTATGGTGTCCAAAATCTTGTGAGATGCACTATCAGTTTCTACTCAACTAGGTGTGTTTTAATACATAACTGGTGATAGACCGACAATTCATAAAAAAAATGAAATAATTATTGATAATTAATAATTAAAATGTGAAAATCGCAAAAAAATGATAATTCAGATATTTTTTAAAAATTATTATTTCTAGAAAGAATCTAGCAAACGTTACAGTCAGACTTAAAAATGTGGTCATCAGTATGGAATTTTTAAATTTGAAAAGTGAAGTACTATATTTGTCAGTATTATTGGAAAAGAAAAAGATGCTTGTTTAGTCAATAGTTTAATTTTTTTTTTGAGGATGAGAATAATAATATTTATTGATTATTGAGCTGGCAAGGACCATTTGGATTTTGGCATATAAGCTATAAAAAAATGACTTTTATTTATTGTATGTATTAGACTATTAGCTCTATATATATGGAATATAGCACCTAAAATATCCTTTTGGTGTTACTTCTTTGGCCATGTTAGCTTTAATTTAAGTGGTTCATATTCAATTGGAGTTTTTATTAAAAATATTATAATTTTATAAGATTAATAATAATATATTTAATAAAATCTCACTAAATGGGATTTGAGGAGAGTAGAGTGTACGTAAACCTATACCACTACCTTATGGAGGTAAAGAGACTATTTTCAAAGGACTCTCGACTCAAGTACATCAAATCCAAGTAAAAGAAGAAAATAGTGACGAAAGCATAACAATTAATAAGAAAAATAATGTGAAGTCTACAAGAAAGAAACAATAACAACAACAACAAAATAGTGCGATAATCGAAATACAATAAACAACACATGACAAGAACTACAAAGGTACAAGTACAACTAGTACTACGACAAACACTAAAAAGCCTATACCTTCGCAAGCCAAGACAACACTCCACCCCTACTATCCTTCTATCCTAATACGTGACCACCACTTTTTCCTATCTAGAGTCATGTCCTCGATAATATAAAGTTACATAATGTCCTGTCTAATCACGTCTTTTCAATACCTTTTTAATTAGCCTATGGGTAGAGCCCTACAACCACAAACATAATATAATTAATTATTTTCAAGTTATTATATGTCGATACTTTCTAGGAGTAGTTGCTTATTGTAGGTCCATTTAACTTGACAAGGTGTAAAAAAAAAAAAAAAAAAAAAAAAAAACCTTAATAACGGCATAAAGTCTTTTTTTAATTAAATAAATCACTCTTACATGACGAAGAAAACAAGAAAATGAAGAACTACATATGTTACATACATATCCCAATTATAGATAACATTTTTACATATTCACATGACGATAAATGAAACAAGAAAAAAAAACATTATAAAAACATCAAGAGACGCATATACACAATCCAATCTCCATTTCCTTTAGGGCTTGGCATTGGCATCACATATCCCGCTTTTCCGGCCCACGGAAAATGGTACGACCAGAAGGCTGGTTGACCCCATCCGAAATTAATCTTTTTCGCAGGAAAATGTTGCCCCGATGACACTACCACCGCGGGTCCATCGCCATTCATGGCATATATTTTTGCGATAGATGGTTCAGGACGATGCGCCTCAACCCAATCTATCAATCCAAGAAAATGCTCTTGTGTTTTCGCGATATCTAGAAATTGATGGACTACATTTGCCACCCAATTGAATGACTTCTGTTTTAGCTCCTCAACTTTTTTCTCTCCAAATGGGATGGAGAGAACATTACCAAAATACCCTTTTAGCGATTTATCTTGATTATTAACATCTACATTACTTATCAATCTAGTCCGACCATCAATCACAATACCAAACCTAAAATTGTTGAAACCCGATATTTCTTTATTAATTCCACATGCAATAGTTTTCCACAGGAAAGCGCTGAATGATTCAAGTTTAGACTTCTGGGAGTACTTCGTGGCTTTTTTGTCATGACAATTGGCTAGTGATTGAAGGTGCTCAATTTTGTCACCCGTGACATAGTAAATTCTACTAATGACTTGATCATTAGGATTAAGGATTTCGGGTTTCGTGGAAGGTAGGGTTGATATTGGTACATATAAGTCATCAATCGAGTCATCATTGTAACCAGGATGTCGAGGAAAAAGGAACGATCATCGAAACGATGGGAACTGAGAGAGTGGCTTGCATTGAGCTAATTCAGACCATGACACAAGAAATAAGTTGGCTGAGTATGCATGGGCAACTCTATGATCAAATGTGCAACCCACAATTATTCCTCCACATTTGAGTTGTGTAAGCTGCACCAAAAAATAGGGTATAATTTCAAGGAATTAAATTATTAAATAAACAAAACCAAGAGTACAAAGTTAGGTTATGAGGGTTATCATGGCTTAAAAGAGTAAAAAGTACCTTAATCTCAATTTACGTGTCATACATTTCTATTTTAATTTGTTTAAAAAATACATTGTCTTTTTACATATTCAATATCACAAATTTCAAAAACTTCATTTTATTTTTTTAAACATTTTTGTTGAAAATATAATTAGTTAAGTAAATAAAAATATGTTTAATCTATTCTTTTTACTTGTCCACTATTTCATAAAGAAAATTCACTTTTACTTGTCACTTTTATTATTATTTTTTTCCTATTTTACTCTGAGCAATTATTACTTAATAATGTCCAAATCATTTCGTAATAAGATCGAAGATTAAACATCAATTGATATTGATTAATGTCAATTATTGTTTCTTAGGGTATGCAAAGTCTAAGTTGGACAAGTAAAAGTGAACGACGGGAAACAACTTATGTTATTCGATGATGAAGATAGTCACACACTTTAAGATGATATCAAAGTAGACAAAGGTATACCATATGAGTTCGATCTCATCGTCACACATTATCAAAAAGAATATTTTTTGCATGTTTGGCTCTTGAAAAGAATCAGATTCCCGTGTTCATTATTTGAAGTTTATAAACGTAAGATTTTAGTACTTTTAAGTTGCTAGATTCTAACTTAATAATTTATATCTATTAAATAAATTTCTCAAGATAAATACAAGATTTAAGTCAAAGTGATCACTTAGTTATGTCAAATCCATAACCCGAATTGTACATCCACCCTTACGCTTGCCAAGGGAGTTTTAAAATCACACTAGCCACGCATATCAACGATTAATAATATTTTCAAATCATGTTCTAAAAAAATTGAGGATATATAAAAAGGAGAAATTGTTTTGCACATAACTATTAAGACATTCACTTTCACATTGAAGTTTTTTTTGGGATTCATCTCTTTTTTGCTCATTTTTTGGTGTTTGGAGTTGTGTGTGTGTGTATGGGGGGGGGGGTAGGAGGTAGTTTGTGTAGTGGTTTGCTTTAGAGTGAGTGATAGATGGATGTATAGATGAGAGAGTTGTATTTATGGTGTAAGAGTAATGTTGGGTGGTGAAAAAGTTCATATACAATCGAAGTGTAATTCTGAAGTCTATGAGTTCTGAACTTATATACGGATAGTGTAAACATTGTTCTTTTTGTGTCTATAAACAAATTCTATATTGAATCAATGTTGGGTGGAATAACCATTCATAAGAAGTATGACATAGTGAAAAATAAAGTGGATAATTGCATTATAAGAACAAGTTTAGGCAAACTAATAATATAAATAAATAACAAACAACAATATATTCAATATAAATATTTCATATAATATCTAAAAGGTTTAATATAGTTGGGTGGTATTATATATATAATATAATTAGAATTGGTGAGAACAAGGTATTATTATGCATTGGTACAAGAGGTGGTTAGGATTTAAGGAGTTTTTCTTGAACAAGTAAATAGAACCATATCTTTGATTTTTCCTGGCATAATACATAACCATGACCTTTAACTTGGCATCAACCGACAACTATTACCTTTAACTTTGCGTGTGCACAAGTAGACACTTAAACTTGTATAAAATTGAGCAAATAGACACATTCATCCTACATGACACCCTACATGAAAATTTATGTCCTACGTGGCGTCCTACATGTATTATGCCATGTAGGACACGTGTGTCTACTTGTTCAGTTTATACAAGTCAAAATGGA